>CM035416.1:29364867-29799867 GCA_020310875.1 Ceratopteris richardii
TCTTGTGCACAACCATTGGTAACAAGCTTAGACTTATACCTATCAAGTATTCCATTAGGCTTAAGTTTCAGATTATATATCCATTTATTTCCAATGGCCTTTTTGCCTCAAGGAAAATCACATAAAGGCCAAATACCAATCTTCATTATAGCATCATATTCTAATTGCATAATAGCCATCCAATTTTCTAAATTATGTGCTTTGTCAAAAGAGATGAGCTCATTCTCATCACAAAGACTACACGTAGCCATTGCATAATGATATGATGCAAAGGAAGCATTATGAGAGCCTAAGCAAGTATGATATGACAAAAGTGCATCTAATTTTATATTTTTAACTCTACACTAGTAATTTAGGCATAATTTTTCCTCTTGTATTTCAGCCCTCTCATCAACAAGTGCATCATATAAATCTGCATAAAAAATGGAATGATCTACATCAAAATTTTGAGCAGATAAAGGCTCCAAATTTCCCTCATTTAGGCGAGCACTTGGCTTTCCACCTAAATGGGAAACAAAGTGTCATACAAAACTTTCAAGCTAGCTAATGTTTCTTGATTACATGAAAGTAAGGGCTAAATTTCCTCTTACTCAAAAACAATATCATGGCTAACTAGAATGCATTTGATTTGTGGATGTTAGAATGCATTTGATTTGATTTGTGGATGATTTGACCTTTGCTTTTAGAGTTGTACCCAACCAAAATACATTTCACTACTTTATTATCCAATTTTTTGCTTTGCTATTCATACATTAATGCTTGCAATCATGGCAGACATCATATGGAATGATCGATTGTAGTGCTTTGGTGGGACAGTTATTAAGTACATATGCTACACACATAGTCACCTCAAGCCGAAAGCTATGTGGTAAAGCCTAAATTTTTACCATACACCTTGCCATTTCCATGCCTATTCTTTCTTTGAGGAACTCCGTTTTGTTGAGTTATATATGTCACTGTACACTTATGTTTTATCCCATGCTCAACTATAAATCATTAAAATCAAAAGACATCTATTCCCCCTGGATCCAAAGAGAGTGTGGCCAATTTACATGTTGCTAGATTCCTAACCATAACTACGAAGTGTTTAAAGAACCCAAACACTTAAAACTTTACTCTCAATGGAAGCACCCATGCATGCCTAGAAAATTCATCAATAAAAGTCACAAAGTATAGGTAGTTCCCAAATGAAGATATCCATTAGGGAAAAAGTGAGCCCTCCATGGGCCTTGTAAGGATCCGTAATTTTTAGGGATTAAAAAGCTTAATCCATGAGTTTTAGGAGCCACATGAAACCACTAGTGGTATTGTGAAATAAAATAATGTAGATAAAATAATCTATTTGTTCTCTCATACATGAGCATTTATGAGCCTTTAGATTGATAAAATCATTGGCTTATATTAAATCCCATTTGAATCTAGAGATAATCCAAGAGAATTTGTGGGAGTGGGGACAAAACTGTGCACACTCTCTGTAAAAGCCTTGAACCATTAGATCATCTAAGATCCAATAGATGCACACAATTAGGGTTGATCTCATTTTTCGGATGCATATTGGTCACCAAATCTGAAGGTCATCCAATGGTTGCCTTTAAAAGGCACCCTTCTCATGTGCAGGTCAATCTAAGCCATCAAATCTTACTCAGATCCAAAGGCCATGAATGCAAGTGCTCAACTTTCTTGCATGTCAAATTGGATCATGCGATTGAAGAGGAAATCTAATAGCTGTCAACAAAAGGTGTTTTTGCCATACTTGCTTTGATCTCATCCATTTGATCTCAAGCTAATCAAAGGGTCCAAGTTTGTAGATGCCTTGGCATTTTGCATTTGAATTTGGCCCTTAGATCTTTGATCCATTCAGTGATTCTAAATGAAATTTAAAGTATTCAAAACCATTTTCTAAAGAAGACCACCAATTCTAGTTGGTTTTTGGCTCTTTGACCACAAGAAACAAGGGAACCCTATGCCTACTCTATGTATGCAAGGGACTAGACTATGCCCACCACCTTGTTCTCATTGATCCATGAATAATCACTCCTTAATCTAAAAGGTCCGTGTATGGTTCATCTTTTCCCCTAATTTTTATAGGACCACATATATCACTATGAACAAGCTGAAATGTATCAACAACAATAAGTCAAACATCTTTTGGGAAGGAGGAACATTGATATTTTTCCAAAATATAGCCTTCATAGACATATGTAGAAGGTGCCTAAAGGCTGGGTAGCAAGGACACCATTTAAGATTTTTATAGGTGTAGCAAAATAGCAAAATCTAGGTGACGAAAGCATGCATGCCAAAGTTTTGCATATGAGATAGCATAAGAATCTTGAACTACGCATGCTGAATCATTCACGTATTCTACATACTCTATGAGCTTATAAAACCCACAATATAAAATACCACATGCAATAATAATATCACCATTTAAGAGATCACGAACCATAAATACATAATCTTAAATTTGAAAATCAAGCCAATCTTCGCTAATGTTGAAACTAAAAACATATTTTTCTTAACACCAGGGACATATAAATTATCTCACAATGTGAAAGAAATACCATTAATTATAGTGAGAATGATCTTTCCAACTCCCACTATAGGATAAGAGGCATTTTTAGAAAATGTGAAAGTATTCCTTGTAGTGGCACACTCAAGAAGTGAAGAAACTACACTACAAGGTAATATGTTTGGCTCTTCCACTATCAAAGTACCAAAAATCTGAGTCTATTACAAACATACACTACACATGACAAGATGGGTCATAAATCCAAACAATAATAAACGCCCATTCTTCATTCTAAACAAGATTAAAAAAATTTGTTTTAGGTGTAGGGGCCTCTGCAACAACCATTCTAGCCTCTTTCTTCTTTGCCTCCTTTGCAGTAAGTTTATGACAAACCTTTATAACATGATCATTTGCCTCAAAGCACTTGTGAAATCATTTTTGTTTTTTTTTTGTTCTTTTATCATCTTTGTCTTCCTTCTTTGACTCTACAAAATTAGCAAATTTTTTCTTATTAGTAGATGAGCTCCATTTATCTTTGTCATTTCAACATGTTCTATCTAGACATATCTTCTTGCAACAAAGCAAAGACTAACTCCTCAAATCTTAAGGCATTTGGATGCCCTTCATCATCAATCAAAGAGTAGAAGCAAAACTCTAATATGAATCTAGAAAAACTTTAAGAATAGTATGCACAAGTGAACTATCTGGAAAGATTTCATTAGCAAAAATCAACTACTCCTTCAAATCTATTTCCATAGAATCTCCTTCATTCATATGTTCACTGCCAAACTGTTTTTGGAGGTAAGCAACATGAGCCTCATTTGTTGCTTGGTATAATGTTGTAAGAGTATTGCACACATCTTTCGATGTCTAGCAAGAGCCGATATGAGGGATAATGGCATGTTTGACACAAAAGGCTATCAGTGCATGTGTTTGTGCACCTCTTCTATCCCAACACAGTTTCTCTACAATAGGTGCAACAAGAGCTAGAACATGACTAGGAAATTGAAGATCATCATCTTCAACACAATTTGCATCACCTTCATTAATTGTATTTGCAGGTGTAGTGGGACATTTTTCAACACCCCACACAAATCCATAGACCTTTAAGCACTAATACATGACACACCATATATCCCCAAAATGGGTAATTAGTACCATACAACATATCCTCAACATCCAACATATGAAATACATCATTGTTTTTAGTCATGGCCAATGATGATTAAATACTCTGATGCAAAAGATTGATTGTATCTCAATAATTTGAATAGGAATACCGTGTTAAGATCTACTAGACCTATATCAGACATTAAGGTGCTTGTATTGGTGAGCCAAAACCTACATATATGTCTGGCACAAAACTATAAAATTTCCTTCACACTCATTGTGATAGTGCGTTTAGAGGCCAAAATGAGGTCAAATCAGAATTTTGATGCCACAAAGGGAAGCAATTTTGAAATCCTAATCGCCCTTATTATGCTCGCCAATTCTTGTGGAATTCTTAGACTATGATCGGAGGGGTGTGGATGGCACCCTAGATGAAACAGTGACCTATTCTCATAACAAGATTTGGGGTTTGAGATTTGTGGAAGCACGAATAGCACAAGGAATAAGAAAAGGTTGGAGCACAATACAATATAGAATGTATTACCAAGTGAAATGTACAAGATAACTGACTCATTAGGGTTATAGGCATATATACAAGCGGGGGGAAAAAAACCTCCTAAAGAGGGAAGAAAGTGCGCTTGGTGTTCCTAAGTGTGTTCACACACATCACTACCAAAGTATATCAACAATAGAGAGGTAAATTGGTGCGAATCTATGAGGCCAGACTAATCATCTCCATGATAGTGAAGGATGAAAACCTTCAAGATCGTCTTTTCATGTGCATACAAAGCTATGGTGTTGATATATATTTATGGCATAAGAACTAACAAAGCTGACGTTTGCGTATTACTTTCCCATAGAGGTAAAGCATAGATTTCTAATTCATTAAACAAGCCAAACAAAAGTGATCATAAATATAATGGGTTTCATGGGAGAACGAACATGATTACTTAGAAACCATTTGATAGCTAGGAAGCCCATAGTACATGGTACTACCTCTATGAATTAGAACATAGATCTCTAATAAGGACAAGTTATTATTGGCTACCCAAAACATAAAAATGGATCTAACGAAGTACCTAGATTTTGTCATTAGTACTTAGGAAACTTTTTAGTTTTGAGTCCACTAGACATATGTGTGATCATATGATTATTTAAATCGGCTAACTATTTTTAAGAAACCATTTTGTTGTAGTTCATTTGACTTCCATTTTGGCATGGAATTCCTAGTTACTTTAGTGAGGGTGTGACACCATGGAGGAGATGGAATCCATTGGTATGGGACAACGAAAGTCGTCCCCCATTGAGCACTCCTCTTCTATGGCCAAGGAGAAAAGGACTCATGATCCATGGAAAGCATATCCCATTAAAGAGAAAAAGAAGCCTTTTCAATGGGCATCTCCTTCGAACTTGATATATCCTTTGTAGAGTAGGGCATATTTGTTCTTCTAAGAGACTTTGATTGGTAGATTCTATCTCCACTTCTCTTACATACTCATGATGCCTTGGCATTCCGTACTTATCTTTCACACTATTACTCCGAAAGGGATACGCTATATCTTATGGATTCAAGTTATTTGATGATGTTGATTTTATGAGGCTTGTATGGAAGCTAGGAGTACATGGGAGATATTAGACACTTTTGGAGATGGTTTCCCACCTTTGCTTTACATTTTCAATAGTCTTTATAAGGAGAAGATATGAGGAAACAACACATATAGATGACCATGTAGATAGTACATAGGGGTAAGTTTGAGAGACCATTACAAAATCTTCCCCTTATGTATTTCACTACCATTTTAAGGAGAAAACTAAAGTAAGGGAATGAAAATACTATATGACACGGCCATAGACCATAATACATGGATATGAAGCTAGGAAGCCTTGGATTCTAGGCCACTTTTTATGTGGGTGTAGTGGATGGGTAAGGATTGGACCATGGAATTTTCTAACAAGAACTATGCATATATTTAAAGGGTCGTATGGAGGGGTGGAGGCCCACTATTCATCTCATGTGTGTGATATCCATGAGCTCATCTAGCCGGTTCTGTGAACATAGGTTGGAGTTGAATTTTTCTACAGAAATCTCTTCTGAGAACTTCATAGGTTGGAGTCGAATTTCTCTACAGAATTCTCTTCTGAGAACTTCATAGGTTGGAGTTGAATTTTTCTACAGAATTCTCTTCTGAGAACCTCGTTTATAGAAATCGATGAGAAGGTTTCTCCAAACCCACTTCTTGGATGTTCCATTACAGCATGTAAGAATGAATGCAACTCTCGTCCATGTAAGGGAAAAATCACTCTATAGCCAACTATTTGTACTTGCATATTATGTTGAAAGCTTAGGGAAGGCTATGGGGACATAAGAGGATTCAATTTCCGTGGGAATGACTGTCAAGTTGGGTTCTTGATGACCTACATGGAATCAATCCAAGAGATCTTCAACACATTCCATAACAGAGAGGATGTACTAGATATTTAACAACTCTAACTTTGAGGGTGATCCTTGAGAAGGCAGTGTGTTTTCCAAGTATACATAGTCAAATTGCATTTTCTCACACATTTTCCTTTTTAGAGCTAGTTTAATATGTGGCCTACTTTTCTAAAATAGGATCATTGAACTAAGCAGAGTACTAATGAATGAGCATTGGAACTCGACCAATATCAATCCAGCTTGCCAATGCACGTTGGGTTGGCCGGTTGGGTCATTTGTCCCTTGAGATATGGGTGAGAGTTCACCCTCCCCCCAACCCCCCCAAACTGATGTTGGCATTCCATGGGCATTGTATAGGCTTCAGACATATTTGTTGAAGCCAGTAAAATGAGTTGTACTGGCTTCGGACATATTTGCCACCTTCAGGTGCATCTATCTTGTACCTCCTTCAGTCATGTCTACTATGTCTACCTCTTCTTTGTGGGATATGGGTATCCCAAGGGTATTAAACGCACCTTCACTTGTACTTTCAATTAAATCAAGGATTTAGGTAGAGCAGGCTTTGACCGAACTTCCTCTTGAAAAAAAAAACAATCCAACCGGCTTCCAATCACATGGAATGCAACATGACTATGAGCTTGCATTTTCTATCTCTTTTTCTATTTGTGTGTGTGTACTGTGTGTGTGTGAGAGAGAGAGAGAGAGAGAGAGAGAGAGAGAGAGAACTGATCGTTTCCAGCTTACTAGATATAAACTGTACTGTAGCTCTGCATTCTTACTAGTCTGCAATAGATATCTCACGTTTTCCCCTTGTTACACTTGTACTGCACTTAAGTTCTACATTCCCACCATGATGTTCTTGAGTTTCTTTCTGTTTGTTATTTCCAAAACGTCCCTCCTTCCTCAGCTTATTCAGTAAATCATAGCTGAATATTCCGACTTGGAGACAATGTAGAGAGAGTCTCTTATTGATATCTTCATATGTTCAGATCACCTATATACAGGCTCTCTCTCTCTCTCTCTGTGCAGACAAAAAAGAAACAAAAGTATCAGTCCTCTTTGTTAAAGGATACACCTTCCATGGATGCGGTATTAAGTTTTCAGGAAAGAAATGGAGGAAGATTCGTTGCCCGCATATTCAGCGCCCTTTGACAGCACCTCATGTAATTTTCACATGCAGGCAAAGTATCTTTGTCAGAAGCATCAAGTATTTCAGGGTGGAAGGCAGAAAATAAAGAAGGCCTTTTGGTGACGAATCGAAAGATTTGAAGCAGAAAAAAGGGAACGCGTAACTTAGTTTCTCAAACGATTGACGACCTTTGAGAGCATTAGTCAAAATCAAGGAGAACCATTGAGAATATCTAGCGCAATGCGCAGATCATCATCATCATCATCTCCTGTGCGGAGAGTCAATCTTTTCTGTGCAGGCAGCTTAAAAGTATGTGTGGTTGACTCCACCTGTTCGAGTTCAAGTTTCAAAGTTGGAAGCGTTTTTTTCTCGTTTTTTGCTGACAAAATGGCAGAACATCTTGTCTGTCTGCTATAATATCTGATCCTGATTGACATACGCAAAAAAACTATGAGAAAAGGAGAGTTCCTGCAAACTTTTCCTTTCTTCTTTATCTTTTTGTGTATCCTTTATATGACATCTTCATCTCCAACCGGATGTGTGTGCGGAGACAAACAATGTCATTCTCACTGATCTCTATCTCATTCCTTCTCTGTCAGAAAGTAGGGAAAGCGGGATTTACATATATTACAGTTCTCCGTTGTCTCCACTCAAGTCGAATGTACTTATTCCGCATGTCTTTATATACATACAGTGGTCTTTTACGTACGCCATATCTCTGTCAATACCTTGCAACAGGTATCTCTCCACCATATCTTCATAGACTGTCAACACGATGTCTATGTTATGAGCATTCCAATGTGTATGCTATGAGCATTCCAGATATTTCGCTGTTGACATACCTTTTAATATTTGATTTTGCAGCCATTGCATATACATCTTGCAGCATTTATACATCATTCACTCACTTTCCCCTAATTCCAATCGCGTGTCTGTGTTGTACGCAAATAAACATCTTCATCCTCAGGAGTCACAGACCACCTCCATTCTGTCAGTCAAAATAGAAAGCGTGCGTTCTTTGTATATAATACTTGCCTTCATGGTTTCCACTCGAGCGCGATGTACTCCTTCCACATGGCTACACATATCCAATAGTTCTTTACGTACGCCATATCTAATCGAATACCTTGCAACACGTATCAGCTCTCCAGCAGATCATTATGTGCACTGCCTATACGATCTGTGAGAATGAAATGATCATTCCAGCTCTGTCGCTGTTGATATCCATTTTAATTTTGATTTTCCCAACTTTTCCAGATACATCCCGCAGCTTTTGTACACCATGAACTCCATTTCTCCTTAATTTCTAAGGACGTCCCATGTATGCTCACTGCTCAAGTCAGCTACGCTTCTCTTCTAGTTCCTATACAACATAAACCCTCAGCTAGTTGATTACCTGCACTGACTTAAAAACCTGCATGTGTTATCTGTGGATTCCAGCCGTGTCACTGCTCTTTTTGGGCAATTTCGAATTTCCAATATTATGAAGCGAGGAGATTGATACTTGCGCAGGATGTATGAGAGCATAAATTCCACTTCAAGTTATCAGTACGAGAATGGGGAAATAAGAAATGGCATTTTCAGCCTGATAAGACTGCTAGGCCCATTTAGTGTGGCCTTCTTGTGAGGAGGCAAGCCACATGAAGATCGAGCACCATTCTTCATAAAAACATCAGATGTTAAGTACACCTCTTGTTGTTCTAGTGGTTGAGTTTCAGATGTTAAGTACACGTCTTGTTGTTCTAGTGGTTGAGTTTTTGGTCTCTTGAGGAGGAGGTCCTGAGTTCAATCTTGAGCTCGACATGTAATGGCTTTGGCCAGGCTAACCCAGTTCAAACCAGTTGAAATGTTATCTAACACCTACCTTGTGGTATATAAGGGGTCCCGTGGATACTATGCCCATTCACCTATACAATTGTTCTTTCAAAGTTAAAGCTCGGGGAAGTAGGCGCTTGTCTAACCTCCATTAAAAAAAACATCAAATTTTAAATACATAGAAAACATCCAATTTTTTGAATTTTCTACTTCTTCAAAAGAAACAAAGTCTTCCTTATGAGAAAGGCTAAAAAGAAACGTTTCATAGCAATTTGATGCAAATGAAGCACCATGGAAGCTTGAATAAGTAGGATAAGGCAAATATGCATTTAACTTACTATCTCTACAAGCTTGTACCAACCATTTTAGCATCACAAATAGAAAATATATAACCTTATTCAAAACCTAAAAAGGCAGAGAATTTAATGAGAAGAGGCAACACAATGTCATACACATCCTTTTTTGAGCTCGTAATCTATAACCTTATTCAAAACCTACAAAATCAAAGAATTTGCCTCACTAGAAGATGCGTTTGGTTGTTCAGCAATGAGAGGAGGCAAAACGGTGTCATACACATCCTTTGAGGTCGTAGAAGTATCCTTGATATAGGGAAGTAAAGGTTTCATTGCATCCTCCACAAAAACAATATCCCAACAATTTTGGGTGGTTTAGGCGATAGTGTTTGCTCTTAAATTTGTACCCAACAAAAATACATTTCACATCCGTATCATCCAATTTATTATATTTTTGCTCAAGCATTAATGTAAATTATAAACAACCAAAAACATGTAGATGATCCATAGATGACTTGTAATCATGGCAAGCATCATGAGGAATGGTAGACTATAATTTCTTAGTAGGACACTTCTAAAGTATATTGGCAATACACATTATAGCCTCAAGCCAAAAATTATGATTTAATGCCTATTTTTTTACCATACATCTTTCCATTTCCATGAGAAACCTATTTCTCCTCTCAGCAACAAGAAATGCATTGAATATGACACTATACGTTGGCATTTCTTCCCTTGTTCTACTAGAAATGTATTGAATTCAAAAGACATATACCCTCTGATCAAAATGGAGGGTGCCCACTGCCCATTTTAAATGCTGATGTTTTCCAACCACATAAAAGAACTATTTGAAGCACATAAACACTCTAATCTTTTACTTTAGTGGGTAAACCTATGCATGCTTGGAGAATTCATCAATGAAATTAATGCCATAAATGTAATCCTCAAAAGATGATTTCTATATAGGACTCCATGCATCACTATGAACAAGTTATAAATTTCTCAACTCTTGTTGTACTATGCTTAGGAAGTGAAAACTTTTAAATCTTACCCAACATATAGCTCTCACATACATGATTGGATGGTGCCTCAAGTTTAGGCATAGAGGATACCGTATCAGACTTTGGAGGGTATAACAAACTAGAAAAATTTAGATGATCAAAGTGTGCATGGTAAATTTTTTAGTATGAAATGGCTTAGAAATCTTGTGCTACACATGCATAATCATCCACAAATATTTCATAATTTGTGAGCCTATATAACCTAGGATATAACAAACTAGACATAAGTTTGTTGCAATCATAGATATCATGAACTATACACCTTTAATAAAAAAAATTACTACCAAATACAAATAGTGACAACAAATTTTTCCTGATCCATAACATATATAGGGAATTTGAAAATGTGAGTGTAATGTTGTTAAAAACATTAAGAATAATTCTTCAAACTCCCACGATAGGATATGATGAGTTGCTAGCAGATATGAAAATATAACCATGAGAGGAATTCTTAAGTATGGTGCAAAACTACATTGAGAGTTAATATGTTTCATTGCACCACTACCAAAGTACCAAAAATTTGAGTCCATACTATATGTACAAAAATCACACAATGTTGATGGATCATAGCTATATTGTGTAGTAAATTCTCATTTTTTATTTTGCACTAAGTTGGTAGACTTAGTCTCAAAAGTAGAAGTGTCTTCAATCGCCATTACTACATTGTAAGCTCCCATATCATCATATTCCACAAGTGCAACAATTTAAAGAAAATGTTATATCCATAGAGCAACAACTCGATTGGTATGAAGACCGCACACACAAGATGATAGCACAAACATCAACATCAAGAGCAAATCAAGCACACACATAGGAAACACAATGCATGCACACATGCACTCACAAGTAGACAGGAGGAATGATGCTCCAAGAAGCTCTCTCTATTGCAAAAGTCTAAATACAATGCTCAAAGGAGTTTTTATTTCTAATCAATTAACAGTAAGAAATGAGAGCTCTTTCAATTATATAGACTTTTAAGAAATCTATTCACACTATAGTGTTTGGTTGAGTGTTAAAAATAGTGTTGGGAGTCTCTCTCGTAGGCAAAATGATGTTAGAAAATTAAGTAAGGTTTTATGATGATTCTATGCATGCCCATGAAGCTTGCGTACTTCACAGATTTTAGAATGAATTTTCACCCCCTGTAATTGCTAAAAATAGGATTTATGCAAAAAATAGGAATTTTTTTAATGTATTTTGGATAAAAATGGGAAAAAAACTTGATATGAGAAAGGATTTGAGATGATAAAAATTACTAGATCCTATTTTCCCTTTACTTCCATGCTTTTGCTTCCCTTTTAGCACATTCTTTGTCCTTTGACTGAACTTTGACCATTTCCTCCCTCCTTACTTTCTATCATCCTTGACAGATGTCTTTGTGGTATTCAAGATGATTGTGGGTGACGGTGTGTAAATATTTGGTGGTAAGTATAGGCATCATACTATAATAGTTGGCACCTAAAAAACCTCTTTAATAGGTAGATTGTAGCTTTTGGAGACTATTTTTTATTTTTGGAAAATCTTTTATATGTACCCTCGAAATGAAAAATAAATGATGTGCTAAAAGAAAATAAAATGTTGTAGAGTGAGGGTGTGTGTGAGTGATTGGTAACATTTCAAAAACATGATAAAAGATGGATAGAAGAAACAAATTAAGTAAACTAGATTACAATTGAGGGCTTATGTATGTGATGACAAATAAAAAGAAAATAATGCTACTTCCATGACTTAAAAATAAAAGAAAAAATCATAAGAGACAAACTATGGAAGTAGTCATAGGGGGATTAATTAGTGCATTGCATGGGTACTAGCCAATTGTGTTTGATGTGCAGCCTTGTAGGGTGGCCCCATGAATGAATCTTTAGATGGGATTATTCCAAAAATATCATAAAGGTCTAGGTCTTTAGAAACATACCCAAGGGTTATCCAAGGATGAGGATGCCTAAACTGTGGATGTAATTTTTTTTCCTTATTCTTTTTGTTTTAATCTTTGTTATTTTTTTATCCCTTTGTTTTAAGCATAAGGAAGCATATGATACAAAAGATATTAAATATTATGCCGGATGATGTGTGACTCCCCCCTTCCTATTGTTTGTAGTAGGTTGGAAGGTAGAGACCATGAGAGCTGATTTCTGACAAGATTTTAATAAATCAACATAATATTGATGTCCATCTCTAACAATTTTTCCACTTGATATTATCTAATAATAACCATGAAGTATGTCAATTTAGATGTTCTTGAGAAGTGGATATAGAAAGAATGACCATCATCAAATATATGTTGAAGTGGACTATGAATAATATAAGAGTGGACCCTTTTGAAGAAGGCAATCATTACCTTTAATCAAAACACATATTGAAGTGGGCTAGTCTATCTAGATGAAGAGCATAATGCCACTTCTCTTGTGGCGTGTGTGTGTGTGTTTATGAGTGAGGGTCACTTGAAAGAAAATGTGAGTAGGAAAACCAAGCACTATAGGTGACATGTATCCTCAAATTACAATGTATCACTCTTGTCAATGGCATATTAAAAACCATGTCTCATGCAAGGTAGTGTAATGAGACACTAAAGGTAATGCATAATTTAAGTGAAAATGATCTTGTATGGTGCTCTCCCTGACATAATGATAATTCACCTCAATGTGCTTAGTGCGACGATGGAACACAAGGTTCCTCGCAACTGCCAATGCACTCTAACTATCAGTGAAGATGGTGGTGGCAGAAGACTAACCAACACCCAAATCAGCCATAAGGTGTCTGAGCTACACACACACTCAACAATTGCTGGAAAGCAACCCTATACTCAGCCTCACAACTAGAAGTGGCCAACGTAGGCTGCTTCTTGCTCAACCAAGATATACATGAGCTACCAAGCATGAAGCAAAAGCCACTAGTGGACACATGAGTGTCATAGCAACCAACCTAGTGAGAGTTAGAAAAAGCATGTAAATCTGGTGGTAGTGATCCCCCCTTGGGATAAAACAACCCAAGTAGCTAGGTACCACTCAAGTAGCGAAAGATGCACTTAACCACCTACCAATGCTTGAGACCTAGGCAATGCATAAACCTCCTCATCTGTGAGATAGAAAACTGAATATCTGGCCGAGTAATGCATAAGTAAATCAAGCATCCAACAGCCTGTTGATAGATAACATCATCAAATGCATCTCTAGCATCATGAAGACTCAATCATAAACTCTTCTTCATAGGAGTGGCAATAGGTTTCCAGTCGTCAAGGCCAAATGCTTCAATAAAGTTTCAATATATTTGGTTTGACACAAAGCTATTCCACCATCAACTGGCATAAATTGAATGCCCAAAAAATGATACGAATGCCCCAAATCCGACATCTCAAATGAGGCATGCAAATCAGCCTTAAAATCAACACTGTACTTCTCATGAGGACCATTGAGCTACATGTCATCAACATACACAACAATGATCAGAAGCACATCATTTGCACGCTTAACATATAAGGTGCTCTCACTTGGACTCTTCACAAAACCATGTGCAATCAGATAGGCATGTATCTTTTCATACTAAACACGTCGTCCTTGCTTTAAGCCATATAATGCCTTCTTTGACCTGTACACCTAGTTCTCATGCCCTTTCTGCACAAAGCCATGGGGCTGAAAAACATACACTTCTTCATGCAAGTCACATTCAAAAATGCAATTTTAATGTCCAACTGATGTACATTCCAACCATGATGAGCTGCAAGTGCATAGATGCTACGAATAATAGTCATTCAAAATGTAGGTGAAAAGTGTTGGAACATCAAGCTTACACTATGTTGAGGTGGATTTGATCTTCTAGTTTATGAATATAAAGTTTCGTAGCATTTGGTTAAGTAGATTGGGAGAAATTGAAGTTTTGTTTGTCTCGGGATCAATCTATACATATTCCTAAAAAATAGGAAGTACCACCGGTGAATGTCTCATTCATTCCTATAGCATATTTTGCTTATTCCTTATACTTTTGTGCATTCTATACACTCAACCTTATCTGTATCACTCCCATAAAAGGATTTTTTCTAATTGTAATCACACTAGTCCCTATGGGCATTTGAAGTTCATTGTCTCTTCCATAGATAGTAAGTTTTTTGAGCTACTCGACTCGTGAACCTATCTGTTTCGTATCGACTCATTCTCCTTGATGCTCCAAAGTACATAGTGTGTTTCTTTGCACTTATCGCATGCCTATAAGGTCTATTTGAGTCTCCATAAGCTCAAGGGCTGGTCTTGTGCCAGTTGGCTAGACCAAACTTCGTCGCTTCGAAACACACTTTTCTACCTTCTACAAGCTTCTCGAAGTTTCTTTTAGTGGTATCAGAGCTAGACCAAGGTGGGTGATGACTTTCCCTCAATGATCGAGAAGCTTGATCGACACAACTATGCAGCTTGGTAGATCAAAATGGAGGCCTATTTGCAAGGTAGAAATCTTTATGGAATTGTAGCAGGTGATGAAGTTATGCCTATTCCAAGATCCAAAGGAGGACCTACACAAGAGGAGGCAGATAAGCTCACACTTTGGTGTGAAAGGGATGCTCAAGCAAGGTCGTACATGCTAAACTCTATCTCTGACTTTCTATTACCACATATTAGAGGATGCAAGACATCTCAAGAGACTTGGGATGCCCTTGAGACTTTCTTTTCTGCTAGTACCAAAGCAAGAAAGAATAATCTTTGGAACAAGTTCAACCAAATGAAGAAGACACCTAAAGAAACCATCACAGAGTTTGTTACCAAGGTCAAGGATGTTGCGGATCAGTTAGCATCCATTGGAGACCTGATTGAAGAAGAGGTCATCATGATGCAAATTCTCAACGGCATTCGAAGTGATAAGCAATGGAAATCCTTCAGGACGGCTTATGATCTCATCATGGATGTGCAAACCCCAGACTTCAACATCTTTCTTGGTCAACTCTTCAATCAAGAAGCCAACAATAGCATAAAGGAAGGTAACTCTTATCACGGTAATTCAACTAGTGCTCTATATGAAGATAAGAAGGATAAGAAGCAAAAAGGCAAGAAGAAGGAAGAAAATGAAGAAGAGACCTCCCAAGCCAACTTCGCAAGCAAGAGCAAGTGGAAAGGGAAGAAGAAAGAAAAAAAGCAAGACAAAGCCAAAGGTCAGAATGTTCAACCTTGTGCCATATGCGATAAGACCAACCACACCACTCAGAATTTCTAGTTGAATGGGAAGACCCAGAAAGGAAGTGGAAGAGGTGGATATGGCTGCAATAGAGGCAGAGGTGGACACAACTTCAACAATAAGAATAGAAGCTATAATAGAAGGGACTACAATAATTATTGAGAAGATCAACCACATGAAGACTCATTGCTTCTTATGAATCTAAGCCACAAAGAAGGTAAAGAAGATGATCATTTGTTCTACATAGATTCAGGATGTTCGAATCATGTTGCAGGGAACATTGCTCTTCTATCTGATTTGGAAAGTCAAAGCTTCCAATGGCACAACGAACATTCTAAGTAAGGTTCTCTATGTACCCACTATCACTAAAAACCTAATAAGTGTAGGCCAAATAGTTGAAAAAGGCTTGCAAGGTAGGTTCGCCCAACATGGAGCTTTTGTGGAAGATGCATGTCAATGCTTCAAAAAGATAGCCCGAGGTGAGAAGCATGAAACCAGGAACATAGCTCTATTCAGCTTTGGGTCTCAAACCCTAAGTGAGCTTGAAGTGTGGCATAAGAGACTTGCTCATGTGAATGAAAGAACCTTGAAGGATATATGCAGGGATCAAAGTGTTCTAGGACTACCAAACATATCAACGCAACACATGATCAACAGGTGTGATGCATGTCAGATTGGGAAGGCACAAGGACAACCATTCAACCACAAGGGCTACATCCACAATAACTTATTGGACTTAGTACATACAGATGTATGGGGACCAAGTCAAGAACCTTCATTGGCAGGATCAAGGTAATATGTCTCATTTATTGAAGACCATAGTAGATGGACTATTCTATACTTTATCAAGAGTAAGAATGAAGTGTTTGATTGCTTCAAGAAGTATCTTGCACATGTGGAGAATCATACAAGTAGATCACTAAAGAAGCTTATATCTGATGGAGGGGGAGAATACTTCTCTAAAGAGTTTAATGAGTTCTTGCAGGACAAAGGTATCAAAAGGGAAGTGACTACTAGGTACTCTCCTCAACTAAATGGAATTGCAGAGAGGAGAAACAAGACACTGGTTGGATCAACCCGAACAATGCTTGAACAGAAGAAGTTGTCACATTATCTATGGGCAGAAGCTATTTCAACTGCTGTGTACCTTGTCAATAGACTACCATCCAAATTACTTCAAGGTATGACTCCTTATGAAGCATGGCATGGAAGAAAACCTAGTCTTGGACATTGCAAGGTTTTTGGTTGTTTAGCTTATGTTCATGTACCATCACAAATAAGAGGTAAGCTAGATGAAAGGGAAACAAAGGGAGTGTTTTTGGATATGATTCAACTCAGATGGGTTACAGGTTCTTCAATCCTTCAACCAAGCAATTCACTACAAGTAGAGATGTTGTGTTTGAAGAACATAGGTCTTGGTATGATGAAGACAAACACAGGTCCAGGATCCAAGAAGTGATACAGATGATGACCAAGATGAAAGGGAAAAAGATTACAAGCTATGCAAGTCAAGAGGAAAAGCAAAGATGCAAGAGGTTGGAGAATGCTCCAAACAAGCACCTAGAAGATCAACAAGAGAGAAGAAACAACCAGAAAGGTATGGATATGATTGTGAGAACCAATCACATAGAAGTCCATTACCACTTCATCAGGGATAAGCTCATGGCAAAGGAGATTGACATTTCTTTTGTTCCAACTGAAAAGCAAGTAGAAGATATGATGACGAAGGCACTTGATGGAATAAAGCTTTGTAGATTCAAAGCTATGGCAAGTATTCAACCTATCAGAGAATGAAGACTCAAGCATACTTTATCTTGAGGTGAAGCTGTTCAAACATCAAGCATACACTATGCTTGAGGTGGATTTGATCTACATCAAAGGCTATCGCGTCGAAAGAATATCTGTTGGAGAGTTCTTTTTTTATGCTCATTTATTGTATTTTTTGAGAGATTTTTGATGGTTCATTTACCGTTGTAAAAGCCTTGAGCTTTACACATGTAAAGGTAGAAAGATAGAGCCCAAATCCCACGAATTTGTGGTGGTTGAAGTTGCATTCAATCAAGCAATCAATCACCTAAAAGTAGATCAAACTAGATCTTCACTTTTCCTAGATTGTAGGAAAGTGAATTGATTCCCTCCAACAACCATTCCCATCTTCATTTGAATTCAAACTCCACTTTTAGAATTCGTGGAACACTCCTAGATTCTATATAAAGACTTGAAATCACTTGTACAATACATGGAAGCAATATACATACACTTGTGACCATCATTGTCTTGCTCCTTCAATTCTCTGCATCATCTTCTTTGCCAACAGTAATATTCCAGAGGCTGCTAATCTCTCTCTAGAGCTCGAAATTGATTGAAACATGGCTATTTGGAAAGGTATTAGTGTCTATTTTATGCATATAAATTTTCATAGCATTTGATTCCCTAAATTGGGAGAAATCGGAGTTTTTTCTATCTCAGGGTCAATCTCTACATATTCCTGAAAAATAGGAAGTACCACCTGTGAATGTCTCATTCATTCTTATAGCATATTTTGCTTATTCCTTATAATTTTGTGCATTCTATACACTCAAACATATGTGTATCACTCCCATAAAAGGATTTTTTCTAATTGTAATCACGTTGTTTGCTATGCGCATTTGAAGTTCATTGTCTCTTCCATAGATAGTAAGTTTTTTGAGCTAGTCGACCCGCGAACCTATCTGTTTTGTATCGACTCATTCTCCTCTATGCTCCTGTTGAGCGCAGTATGGGCACCCAAGGACCGACTAGACAAGGAAGCCAGCGGAGAGAGTCAGAACAAAGTGAAGGAGTAAGTAGACAAAGCAGTCAACGCAAATCTGGCAGATAGGCCCTTCAAATTTCTTCCAAATCAACATCTTTTAACAGTGATTCTTATCACTAACAATCATTGTAAATACCATTTCATATTTTTGTAGCTCCATTTTGTGCAAGCCAAGGAGTCCTTGAGCTTGAGGAGCCTTAGAAGTACCTACATATCAATTTTCGTATTTTTTAGACTCCGTTTAAGCCCTCAAATTGGCCCTAGAACCTAATTTTTAACTAGGCCGGACACTAGGTCTGGACAGGGCCAAAACCTAGTCAAAAACTATAAAAAGAGCTAGAGAGCTCATTTTTGAGGTTAGCTTGTAATTGAAACGAACTTGTAAGAGCTTTTGAAAGTAATCAAAGAACTCCATTGATTCTCACTCTTTGTCTTGCCGTGTGTGCGCGTGTGTGTGTATGTGTGTGCATGTTTGTGTGCTTTCCACTCACGCACTTGTGCCGCCACTTGCTCGAGGTCTTCATACCATCCTCACGTCTTCCCGGATTGACATTAAAGGAGGTGCTACTCATCACTGAGCTACACCAAATTTTGGCGCCGTTGCCGGGGATCGAGCTTTGAGGACGAGCGTGTGATGGTAAGACGTAGAGTTGACGCGTTGGAGTTGTAGGTATTTTCTTCACTCTCATCGATTTTCTTTTACTTTCTTCTCCATCTTCATTTCCATCATCATCATCACCATCTCCCACCTCCATTTTCATCATCGCGAATATTTCAGTTTTTTGACTATATCCCCATCTCCACCTCATTTCCCTCATTTCACTTGTGAGAGAGAGCGAGAGAGCGATATTGCATGTGTGCTTTCTTTCATGTTTCTTGAGCTTTTTGCAGGACCTTGCTGAATCACCATCTCCAGCTTCCTGCGCAGGTACGAAACTCGTCGAAACTGTCTCGCAGTCGCCGCCTTCTGTCCATCACGATTGACAGAAATTTTCACTTGTTGGTAAATCTGAGTGCACCACAGTGGACTAGAGACCCTGCACACCACCTTTCCACCAAAATTTTTGAAAATCTGTCAAAATTTCAGTCCATCGCGATTGACAGCTCTGTCCATCGCGACTGACAGCTCTGTCCATCGCGACTGACTGCCTGTCCATCGCGATTGACTGGACCCCTATCCATCGCGACCGACTGCTTGTCCATCGTGATTGACTGGACCCCTGTCCATCGCGACCGACTGCTTGTCCATCGCGATTGACTGGACCCCTGTCCATCGCGACCGACTGCTTGTCCATCGCGATTGACTGGACCCCTGTCCATCGCGACTGACTGCTTGTCCATCGCGATTGACTGAACCCTCTGTCCATCGCGACCGACTGCGTGTCCATCGCGATTGACTGAACCCTCTGTCCATCGCGACCGACTGCCTGTCCATCGTGATTGACTGGACCCCTGTCCATCGCGACCGACTGTGTGTCCATCGCGATTGACTGAACCCTCTGTCCATCGCGACCGATAGCCTGTCCATCGCGACCGATAGCCTGTCCATCGCGATTGACTGAACCCCTGTCCATCGCGATTGATTGAGTGTCCATCGCGATTGACTGAACCCTCTGTCCATCACGATTGACTGAGTGTCCATCGCGATTGACAGCCCTATCCATCGCGATTGACAGCCAATTTTAGCCAAATTTTTTAGGGCTTGTTAATTGAAGAGTTGGGCTAATTTTGGGCACAAATATTTTACTCTTGAGCACATGAGGAGGCCTTAGGAAAACAACTTGGGGAAAACCTGTTGCATAGTGATCCTGTTTGAACCCTGTCGTAACCCTAGAACCCTGAACGGTCACAACTTTTTCATACGAAATCCATTTTTTGAGCTCTAGGGCTTGTTGGAGAGCTTGTGGCATATACTACACGCCCTCAACTGTTTTTTATAAAGATAATACGTTGATTTTCAAATAGGGTATTTTGAAGTTGACCATACCCAGGGGGATCAAAGTCAGGGGTCTTTAGAATTGTTTTCTTAAAAATCACTATGCAAGTTTGTGTTTGTGCTACAGGAATGAAAATACTTGGCTTTGTCTTTGAAATTTAAATCTTTAAGCTAACTTTGGAACTTTTACAGATCCTTTGAGAGCATCGAAAGGCGTTCTAAGCAAGAGTAAGTGCACGCTTAGAAACACACTTCCTGGGCAGTCAAGGCAACCAAGAAGGAAACAAAAGGTTGGAAATTCTCAACTCCCTTTATCAATTCCTAGTTTAGGCTAAGAATGACGAGAAGTAGGAGTAAGTCAGAGCGACGATAAGCAGGTATCAAGTTGAAGACCACCTAAAAACTCAAGTTCAAGCTAAAAACCTAATCTCTGTACTGTCGGTAACATAAAGGAAAAGAACCTAACGTGGAACGATCAACCTAAAAGTACGAAGAACATTCAAGTATTCCTGACGACGTAATATCACACAAGACCTTAAACACGAGAAATAACTAAAAAGAATCAAGTGACTAATATAAAGTAACCAGCAACGAGGTTGTACTCTGGGCAAAGAATTGGGCTACTTAGATAGGCATATGAACCTTAGATCAGGACGACATCTTGTAAGGGAGAGACAAAGCCTTAGGTCTTCAGAGGCTAACGTTAACCACACTGCTAGGTCTTGGGCCCAGCAGTTGAGCCACCACTCGTACTACCCTAGCTCTGAGACCAGTGAGTCAGAGATGTCTCAAGGCATGGACAGACCTACGGGAAGTTCAGGAGTGCCTTACTTGTACAGGGTGGAAGGCCCTTACAAAACACAGTTGGAGTACCTTAGGACCAACCGATTAGGTGCCAGCATCTATGAGGACGGCTTAGGAAGATCTGTGATACAGATTAAGAATCCTGATCAATCCATTGGACTCGAGCACCCAGCAGTCAAGTTTGAAAACGGGGCATACCTGGACAAAGAAGGAACCATATACGTAGTCACCAGTCACCCAGACAGGACAGATGAATTTGGGAATGTAATCTCAGAGGCGGATTTAGGTGACTTGGAACAAGGGAACATGGGTGCGGAACCTAGAACCCCTCGAGGTAAATCAGTTCTCACTAGGATTATCACACCGGAATGGATTCCCCAGGATAATAAGAGCATAGAGTTGCTCCTCAATCGAGAAACTGAAGAAGCCTTCTGGAGGTTTAAAGCTAATCAGCCAACTGATATAGGAACTATCATGATCTATGAGTTTAAGGATCCGGATAGCCCAGGTAGAGTGACCTACTTAGATCACACTTCGGAAAGGATCTTTGTGGTGACAGAAAATGATAGGCATGCTTACACTTGGAAGGGTGAATTCATTTTCCCCCAACCAAGATCGAATGTATCCTATGGTCACCCGGGAGCTGGAACATCCCAAGCTCATGGAACTCAAAGAGACAGAAGTAGAGATAGACCAGAAGTAAGCTTTGCCAACCCAGTGGGCAGAGAAAGAACGAGGACGGAGACAAATAGGGTAGAACCTGAGACGCTTAGAGCTCACAGGAACCAAAGAAATGTGGATGGATTCCCTCTGCCGAGACCTAGAGAGCACACAAGAACTTTGAGACCGACCCAGCTAGTTAAATCCATGAAGAATTGCTTTGATGGCACAGGAGATCCCTATGATCATGTGGTGGAGTTCAAGCAAGTCTTGAGAGCTGAACAAGTGGAGGATCTATTCACGCAGTACAATGCCTTCGGTCTAACCCTTAGGAACACAGCACTTACATGGTTTCAGCCATTGGATGAGCGACAATTCAGGTGTATAGACCAACTCCTAGAAGCCTTCATTGTAGAGTTCTCTAAGAGTGGCATAAGACACAATACCTCCTCATTGATTCACAGCTTTAAACAGACTCCCCAAGAGATTGTAAGATTGGCAGGAAGAAGATTTAGACAATACCTTGAAAGGTGCCCTGTTTCGGAGCTACCCACACCTGCCAAACAAGTAGCCTTATTCCTTGATGGATTGCTGAGTACGAAATTGAGATCCTACGTGTATCTGAAGGACCCTAGGACTATAGAAGAGTGTGTACGCATGTGCATTGACATTGAAGATAACCTAGGGGAAGAACTAGAGCTTTCCAAAATCTACAAAGATTCAGATAGTGCATCTAGTCATTCTTCCACGCAATCCACATCAATTGAGGAACTCGCAGAGAAAGTAGCTCAGAAATTAGGTGTAACTAGCAAACAACTCCCAAGGTTTGCTCCTGTGAAAAGGTGCTATACATGCGGTGGTGACCATATGGCGAATGTCTGCCCCATTATGGCTCAGCCCCAAGTAAATCCTAGTAGCCAGTACTGCACCATAGAACGGAGATACACCAATCACACCGCACAAGATTGCCCATACAACAAGCAGGCAGTTAGGCAACCCTACCCTCAGCCCTACCAACAAGGCAGATACCAGAACCAAAATCCACCACCACAATATGCTAGACCCCAACAAACCTACCAACCACAATATCAGGCCCAACAGAGACCCCAACCGGTGCTAGCACAACAACCCCCTGCCCCAACCAATGTGATCCCGGTAAAGTATACTGCCGCAGAAGAGAACATGAATAGAGCCTTAGTCCCGGTAACATCCTTGCTTTCTGAAAATGACCTCAGTGACCATAGCTTTGATTCTACACATGTTGATAGTCCCCAGGCGTACTACATGCAGTCTCCAGAACATGGTGAGTCCTATTACAGCGAAGAGCCAAATGAACCTAGTTGGGAGTCAGATTACACAAACGTCATGTATGCAAACCCCAACCCTAGGCCTCAACCTAGGCAGGTAAGACCTCCATTCCCAAGAGGACCGTGCTACAGATGCCAAGGAGATCACTTCATTCGTGATTGTCCCTTACCTCCGCCTACACAAACTCAGTCCGTGACGATCCAAGGCTTTTGCCAAGACTGTGGAAAAGAGCATCTCTTACGAGATTGCCCTAAGAATCCTAATAATATGCCAAAAATCACGCCTATCAACGTTATTGGATTAGTGGTAGATTCCACAGGAAGTGTCACTTCCACAACACCAGTGCAGGTAGTCACTAGAGCTCAAGCATTGCAGCAAAACCAAGGGGTAGACCAGGAAAAGAACTCAACAACTAGTGAAACTGAGAGCATAACCAAGAAAAGGACTAGAGCTTGGAGAGATAGCTGTGAACGCATGAAAAGGCAATGGGCAAATAAGATGAGTGAACTTGAGGAAAGTCTACGAGAAACCAAGGCCAAAATCATAGAGATCACATCCCAACCGCACTCTCACACATTCCCACCGCTACCATTCCCATCACCCTCCGTCCCTCCACCCCCTAATACACCTCACGTAACCCACCCACCACCCCGAGTAGGATCAGTATTAGCTGATCCCACTCCCGAGGACCTTAATATGATGCTTAAAGCATATTAGGCCAGAGTCCAAGAAGGGCCAAACGTAACTGATCATGAAAAGTGCTACCCTAGAGCAGAACTAGAGTTAGAACGAACCAAAATTTGTGCCAAAATGGTGGAATTGGCTCAGACCATGTTTGAGGCCAGTCGCCTATTTAACATCTCTAGTTCAGCAAAGACACAGTTGCACTTTGATGGATTGTTAGAAAGAATAGAGAAGCTGATTGCACAATCAGAAAAGGAACCTGCCCCTCAAAGAAAGGAAGGGGCAAGAGAACGGATAAGCCAGCCTCTTCAGGAAGCCCATGTGCCTCCTCAAGAAGCTTATCTTCCCCCCCAAAAGGCAGATGGGCCTCCCTCGAAAGCTTACGTACCTCCACAGGTCACCTACATTCCTTCTCAGGGAGCGGATGAGCCTGTTCGGAAAAGTAATAGAATAAGTAATCCTCCCCAGGAAGCTTGTGCTCCAGCCATCTATGAAAACGAGGAGAGAGCCAACAATAGAATAAACCCTCCTTCCCAGGTTGCTTATGCGCCTAATTCTACGGAGCCAGACACATCTTCTTCTATGAATCGGTTTGCACCAGACTTCCTACGAGAGATTCAAGAAGACAAATGGGATAACGAAAGTGAGGTCGCCCCTCCCTTTGAACTTGTGGATGATGCACACGACCAATTCCCACAAGACATCCCATCTATTTACGGGGAACATGAGAGTACTCAGTCTCACGAGAGATTGGACTTTGAGTCTAATTCCATACAAGAGCTACCCCATTTCACAAGCCCATGGGAAGCAAAGTCCACGTGTATGAGAGCACCCACAGTCATGGTAAGGAACGACGACTCAGTAATACCTAGGAACACGGAGGTAGTAAAGAACACCGAGGTGCAGTGCGATCTCACTTTGGAAGAATCGCCTAAGGATAGACCAAAAGCGCGGAAATATGTAGCCAGTCAAGTAACTGAAGTTGCAGAACCTCGTTCCCGGGTAGGGTCCCATAGGACAGTGCCAGAAATTCCCTTGGATAAGATAGGAGATATGTGTGAAGGTGAAGAAGGGAACACCTATCTTCCCATCACCTACCAGGAGTACACCACCAAGGCAATTTTGGACTCAGGTGCAGGAGTTGCAATTGCCACCACCTCCTTATGGAAGCGTTGGGGCAAGCCAGCACTCAGGCCAACGAGAATGAAATTGCAGATGGCCGATGGTCATATAGAGAGGCCCTTGGGATTGCTAGAAGGCATAACTCTCACCACTTGTGGTGTTGAGTTTGAGCAGAGCTTCGCTATATGTGACTTTAGCAAAAATCATGCCTATGAGATGATTTTGGGAAGACCATTTATGCGACAGTTGCAAGTGGTACAGGATTGGGGGACCAATTCCTTGTACCTGCAACACTTAGGTGTTACGACCAAAGTCAATCTCAAAGATTACTCTCATAGAGATGTACCTCCTATCCAGTGGAATCCCATCCATAGAGCCAAAGATGATACGGAATCTGTGCATTCCATAGGGTCAGGATCCTCTTGGATGCATGAAGACACCCACTTATGGATGTGCAAAGTGTTGGTGCATACCAATCACCAATTGAAGGCTTGGAAGATCAAATGATGAAGGAAGAATCAATTCCTAAAGTATGGAAGAAGGTCATATTCAGAAGACAAGAGAAGTGTACACATATGTACATTAGCATAGTCATAAATGACTTAGATCATTTTGTTCAGTAAGAATTATGTACAAATTATCTATAAATACCTTGAGAAAAGTCGGGGCATGTATGAGAGCAAATGAGAGCTTATGTGACAATAGTTAGAAGCCAAGAATGAGGGAGATAGAAGTCAAGAGATAGAGGAAAGTGAGTTTGTGTTAGCTCTCATCACTCAGTTGTAATTTTCTGAGTTAATGAAGAAATATTGCGCCCGATCTTTTCGTGTCTGCTCCTTCTGTGTTTAATCATTTGTGAAATCCTTTTGAGGATATCTAAGTTGTTAGTTAATGAGCCTGTGACCTGAATTTCAGAGTCCAATTGTAAACAGGCTAGGAGAATTGTGAGTAGGAACATTCATATGTGTTGAATGTCTACAGTTCTCTGAAACAGGCGCAAATTTCGAGTTTAATCTTTTGGTCAGTTCTCACTCCATAGTTTAAAGTTTTGTGCAAGCAAGCACTTAATCTTTAAGTTGGAAGGTGATCTACTCGTGACTAAAAGCATTTGGCAAAACGGGTTAGATATTGTGAGAATCAAAGTTAAGAAGTTAGGGGTGTCTGAATCGACTTCTTAGAAGTACAGTTTCTGACATAGGTAACTTGAGAAGTTGATTTCTCAGGCTACACTTAACCTTTTGAAGTAATTCAACTTGGAGGAGATGCGCAAACTCTAGAAGATGATTTGTACAAAGTTTCATAAAAAACTTTACACATTTGATAAGTCAATGTGAAGAAATTCTGCAGTAGACTTTTCTGTGTATCATCTTCTTCACAGAATTGTTAATCTTTTGATAGTTAGTAATTGATCTTTTAAATGTGTGAAAGGTTTTGACTTATTCTTGGTATAGAGGTGCTCTAATCACAAGAATAGGTTGTTCTTTTGGAGATTAAAACTCTCCATCAGTGGTATCAGAGCAGGAGACATCAATTTGAAGAAATTTGAAGAAAGAAAGATCTCGACTGCTGCAGATTCAAGAGATTCAACACTTGAAGGATCAAGAAGTGAAAGCTTGGAGTCAAAGCTTAGGGAGAAGACAAATTGACATCAAGAAAGGCAAAAGGAGTCAATTCGAAGTAAAGGTACATACATTGTTTGTAAAGCTTGAAGTTTCAATACACAGGTGGATACAAGATGGGAGAAAGTTTGCAGATTGATAAGCTAGATAGGGAGAACTATCCAGCATGGTCCATGAGGATGGAAGCACACCTCATGAGCAAAGATCTTATATCATTTATTACAGGAGATGAAGAAAAACCAGAGTTTGCAGATCCAAGTATTCCTACTAGGGAAGAACTTGCAATGTTGAAGACTTGGATGAGAAAGGATGCTCAAGCAAGGAGTATCATCTACATGGCTGTAAATGATTATCTTTTACCTCACATCAGAGGTTTGGAAAGTGCTACAGATGTTTGGAATGCCTTGGAAGAGCATTTCCAAAATACAACTAAGTCAAGGAAGTCCTCACTATGGGCTGAGTTCACAACCTTCAAGAAGAAGAGCTCACAATCAATTTCAGATTATGTGGCAAGGATGAAAGATATTGCAGATAGCTTGGGAGCAGTGGATGAAGATATTGAAGAAGAAAAGTTGGTAAGACAAATACTTACAGGTCTAAGAGGTGATGAGAAGTGGAAGCCTTTTATCTTGTCTATAGAGTTGTCACTTGATCACTTTACTCCTGACCTTAATCAATTGCTAGGACACATGCTAACCTTTGAGCAGGATCTTAAAGGAGACAATGATAGAAGTACAAGTCAAGCTATGTACTCCAAAGACAAGAAAAAGAATGGCAAGGGAAAGCAATCAAATGATGATGAAGGGAATTCAAATCAAGCCAACTTCACAAAAGGGAAGACAAATTTCAGAGGTAAAGGAAGAGGAGGTAAGAACAAAGATAATGCTAAAGCTTGTTGGATTTGTGGCAGAACAAATCATTTGGCAAATGATTGTTGGTATAATAATCAAAGTGGAGGATACAACAATCAGAGTTATAATCAAAGAGGTAGAGGAGGCAGAAACCAAAGAGGCAATTTCAGAGGAAGAGGTGGTAGGACATCATATGGTAGACGAGGTGGAAGGAACTTCCAATCTCAGTCCTACAACAATAATTATTACAATTATGCATCAGATCAGAAGGATGACATGACTCTTATCTTGAATGCAACTCATGAATCAATGGGAGAAGATCAAAGAGTGTTTTATATTGACTCAGGGTGTAGCAACCATCTGAGTGGGAATCTATCCTTGATGACTGATATGGAAGCAAGGGTGAATGGACATACAGTTCAAACAGGTGACAATACTAAACATAAAGTGGAGAGCATTGGATCAGTGAAGACAAAGAGTGGAAGTACACTTCTGAGCAAGGTACTTTATGTCCCTACTATTCCTAAAAATTTGATAAGTGTAGGGCAAATTGTGGAGAAAGGATATGAGGTAAGATTTACAAATGATGGTGTCTATGTACAAGATCCAAATCAGGGATATAGAACCATAGTTGCAGGTAAAAAGGAAGGAAGATTGTTTACTCTCAAAGTCCAAGGTAATGTGGGACATGCATTGTTTACCTATGGAGGTCAAAAGGTATCTGAATTAGACCTATGGCATAAGAGGCTAGGTCATTTCAATGAGAGAGCTATAAAGGAGATGTCAAAGAATCAGGTGGTGCTTGGATTGCCAAACATTGAAGGGCAACATATGGTGTACAAGTGTGAAGCTTGTCAATTAGGTAAAGCACATAAGAGTTCTTATAACAAATCAGGGTACAAGTATTCAAACATGCTTGAATTGGTTCATACAGATGTATGGGGTCCCTCAAGGGATTATAGCATAAATGGATCCAGATATTATGTGTTGTTTGTTGATGATGCAACCAGGTGGATTACTTTGTATGTAATCAAGGATAAATCAGAAGTTTTCAAGACATTCAAACATTTCCATGCTTATGCAGAAAGGATCACAGGACAAAAGCTAAAGAGGTTAAGATCAGATGGAGGGGGAGAGTATTTCTCAAAAGAGTTTGATGATTATTTGTGGAATGCAGGTATCAAAAGAGAAGTGACTTGCAGGTATTCCCCTCAACAAAATGGAGTAGCAGAAAGGAGGAATAGGACTCTTGTAGAATTTGCAAGAGCCATGATGAAGGAAAAGAATTGTCCAAATTACTTATGGGCAGAGGCCATTAACACTGCAACATACCTTGTGAATAGGTTGCCTTGCAAAGCTTTGGATGGAGGAACCCCTTATGAAGCATGGTGGGGTAAGAAGCCTAGTCTTGATCATTGTAAAGTTTTTGGATGTATTGCATATGCTTATGTTCCTTCACAATTAAGACATAAGCTAGAACCAAAAGCAGAGAAGTATGTGTTTATTGGATATGATGATAGACAGATGGGTTATAGGTTGTGGAGTCCATCCACAAAGCAATTTCTTGTTACTAAAGATGTGACATTTGATGAGCAAAATATGTGGTATACAGGATCACCAAATGAGTATACAGGTGTTGAAGAAGTTCAAAGGAAAGGAAAAGCAAAGGTAAAAGTTTGTGAAGAAATTGTTGATGAAGTTGACTCTAGATGTAGAGTGCAGGATCATGTAGAAGAAGGGCCAAGATTTGATCCAGAATCAAATGAGGCTGAAACTTCAAGAAGTGCAGAAATCAGGAGATCTACAAGAGAAAGGAAAGAGCCTATAAGGTATAGTTATGATACATCTTTCCTAACAACAAAAGATTATGCCTACATTGTGAAAACAGAAGAAGATCCAACCACTTATGAAGAAGCCAAAGGTAAACAGAATTGGGAGAAGGCAATGCAAGAAGAGTATGATGCTCTACTTGAAAATGAAACTTGGGAATTAGTACCAAGACCAAAGAATCAGAAAGTCATTGGATGCAAGTGGGTATATAAAACAAAGAGGTTTGCAGATGGTAAAGTGTCTAGATATAAGGCTAGACTAGTGGTTAAAGGCTATGCCCAAACTTATGGGGTAGATTATGATGAAACCTTTAGTCCTGTTGCTAAGATGTCTACAATTAGGACATTGATTGCTATTGCTACTTGCAAGGGATGGAAATTATCACAACTGGATGTGAAGAATGCATTTCTTAATGGTTACATTGCAGATGAAGTATATATGGAGCAACCAGAAGGCTTCATGGAATCAATTGGATCAGATTATGTGTGTAAGCTCAAGAGAGCTTTATATGGGTTGAAGCAAGCCCCAAGAGCTTGGAATTACAGATTGGTCAAGTTCTTGAATGAATGTGGATTTCAAGCATCAAAGGCAGATAGTAGCTTGCTAGTGAAGGCAAGTGAAAATGGATATATTTACATGTGCATTTATGTTGATGATATTATTGTTACAGGAACAGATGCTTAAGGAATCAATGAACTCAAGAAGCAAATAGAGAAGGAGTTTAAGATAAGTGATTTGGGAAACTTATCTTATTTTCTAGGAATGCAGATTGTATATACTCAACATGGAGTATATGTTTCACAAGAGAGATACTTGAAGAATCTTTTAGTCAAGTTTGACATGGAAGATTGCAGAACCTCAACTACACCATTGGAGGTCCAAAAGAACAACCTATTCTTGTGATTAGAGCACCTCTATACCAAGAATAAGTCAAAACCTTTCACACATTTAAAAGATCAATTACTAACTATCAAAAGATTAACAATTCTGTGAAGAAGATGATACACAGAAAAGTCTACTGCAGAATTTCTTCACATTGACTTATCAAATGTGTAAAGTTTTTTATGAAACTTTGTACAAATCATCTTCTAGAGTTTGCGCATCTCCTCCAAGTTGAATTACTTCAAAAGGTTAAGTGTAGCCTGAGAAATCAACTTCTCAAGTTACCTATGTCAGAAACTGTACTTCTAAGAAGTCGATTCAGACACCCCTAACTTCTTAACTTTGATTCTCACAATATCTAACCCGTTTTGCCAAATGCTTTTAGTCACGAGTAGATCACCTTCCAACTTAAAGATTAAGTGCTTGCTTGCACAAAACTTTAAACTATGGAGTGAGAACTGACCAAAAGATTAAACTCGAAATTTGCGCCTGTTTCAGAGAACTGTAAACATTCAACACATATGAATGTTCCTACTCACAATTCTCCTAGCCTGTTTACAATTGGACTCTGAAATTCAGGTCACAGGCTCATTAACTAACAACTTAGATATCCTCAAAAGGATTTCACAAATGATTAAACACAGAAGGAGCAGACACGAAAAGATCGGGCGCAATATTTCTTCATTAACTCAGAAAATTACAACTGAGTGATGAGAGCTAACACAAACTCACTTTCCTCTATCTCTTGACTTCTATCTCCCTCATTCTTGGCTTCTAACTATTGTCACATAAGCTCTCATTTGCTCTCATACATGCCCCGACTTTTCTCAAGGTATTTATAGATAATTTGTACATAATTCTTACTGAACAAAATGATCTAAGTCATTTATGACTATGCTAATGTACATATGTGTACACTTCTCTTGTCTTCTGAATATGACCTTCTTCCATACTTTAGGAATTGATTCTTCCTTCATCATTTGATCTTCCAAGCCTTCAATTGGTGATTGGTATGCACCAACAGCTCCCCCTCAATCATCAATTGAGGTTTTCTCTGTCTTTTTTATACTTGCCATGTCCTTGAACCTCTGTAACTTAGGTCCATCCAGACTCTTTGTCATCATATCTGCCACTTGTTCTTTTGTTGGAGTGTACATCACTTCAATCTCTTTATCTAGTACCTTTTCCCTCAAGAAATGATACTGAATCTCTATATGCTTAGTCCTGGCATGAAAAACAGGGTTAGCTGCCAAATACAAAGAACTCATATTGTCTCCAAAAATTATTGGAGTACTATGATCAAACTCAAAACTTTTCATCACAAAGTAGCAGTAGAGGAAGAGAAGAGAGAAAAGGCCAGAGAAATAGGTGCAAAAGAAACACATAGAGCAATTCAAGACCCAGCCTATGCACCTGTAGTTTTTCCTGATGAGGAATTCGAACCCCATGGCTGGGCAAAAATTTTAGCAACCATGGATGTAGCCATCAATGAAGAACAATGGACACCTCACTGTGATGAGGATGGCTATGACATTTCAGTCTTCTCCATAGAGCCAATCATGGGAGAGGCAGTTCTAGAAGAATGCGAACCTAGCCCTGATGCATTTGAGGATGCAAGTGACTCCGATCTCGAGTCTATCATTATGGACCCACCATTTGCATCAGATGAAGAATATTTCCATGAAGTAGAATTTCAACCCCAGAGGCATGGAGAGCTTACAAATGATGTAAGATTAGCAACACATGTGAGCCCAAAGGAAGAACGAAAGAAACGAAAGAAGAGAGAAGTCTCACCAAAAGAGGAAGAATCCTTGTTTGAGGTCCCAAAAAATTTTAAGAAGTATGAGATAGATGACAGGAGAGTCATGATTAGAATGCCTAAACGAGAGGCACAATCAGGAGAGGCCTATGATAACAAAGAAACCACCAAGAAAATAGTAGTGGCCATAGAAGAAGGAGAGGAGAGATGCACGTATATAGGCCATGACCTGACAGAAGAAGAAGAGCACGAATTGATTGCCTTGCTAAGAGAATACAGAGATGTGTTTGCTTGGAGTTACAAGGATTTGAAAGGTGTTGACCCTGACATATGCTCACACACTATACCCATGAGTTCAGACGCTAAACCCTCTAAGCAAAAGCCTTATACATATAACGATAATTACGCTGCTAAGATCAAAGAAGAGATAGATAGACTGGTCGAAGCTGGATTTATCTATGAAATTGAGCACACTGAGTGGGTATCACCCATCGTAGTGGTGCCCAAGAAGAATGGCAAACTGCGCGTGTGCATTAACTTGAAGAACGTTAATGCAGCCACTATTCGAGATAACTATCCGCTTCCCATCACATAACATCTCTTAGAAAGAGTGGCAGGCAAGGAAGTGTACAGCTTCCTTGATGGGTTTTCGGGTTACAATCAAGTAGCCATAGCTCCAAAGGATCAGCATAAGACAGCCTTTGCCACAGAATGGGGCATTTTTGCCTTTAGAGTAATGCCATTTGGGCTTACCAATGCACCAGCTACCTTCCAAAGGCTGATGTGCCATGTGTTTAAGGAGTTCCTGAGGAAGAGTTTAGAAGTCTATGTTGATGATCTTTGTGCTCATTCCAATATAAGACAAACCCATATTCCTGAACTCAGACAAATCTTTGACAAATGTAGAGAATATCAAGTCTGCCTGAACCCAGAAAAGTGCGTTTTTATGGTCAGGCAAGGCAAGATTCTAGGACACATAGTGTCAAAGAATGGCATATCTACCGACGAAGAAAAAGTGAGAGCCATAGCAGAGCTACCTAGGCCAAAGAATGTCAAGGAAGTACAAGCTTTCATGGGGCACTGTGGTTATTACCGACGATTTATACACATGTATGCTGTCATTGCAAAGCCCATGTACGGACTTCTGACAAACTTTGAATGCGGATGAATGTGAGAATTCCTTCCAGGAGCTTAAACGAAGATTGTGTTCAGCACCAATCTTGACCACACCAGATTGGAATAAGCCATTCCATGTTCATGTTGATGCATCCAATTATGCTATAGGATGTGTGCTTGCACAACCTACTGGTGAAGGTAATATGGATCTTCCAATTGCCTATGCCAGTAGACAATTGAATGCGGCTGAACGGAATTACACCACTACAGAGCGAGAAGGATTAGGCATGGTATATGCAGTTAAGAAATTTAGACACTATTTGCTTGCAAATAAGTTTAAATTTTTTACTGATCATCAGGCATTGTTATATCTTGTAAACAAGCCATGCAATACAGGAAGATTAGTAAGATGGTTTCTCTTGCTAATGGAATATGATTTTGAGGTTGTGGTAAGAAAAGGGAGGACCCATTTGAGAGCTGATCATCTTTCTAGGCTCACATCGGGAGAAGCCCCACAAGGAGTATCAGATGACCTCCCTGATGCTTACTTGTTTAATTTGGAAGTTGTAACGCAGTGGGCTAAGCCATTGGTACCAGTATTGACATACGGGCCTAACCATCCAGTGGTAAACACACGGAATAGAGAGGTTGTAAAAGCCCAAAAGTACCACATCATGGCAGGAAGTATGTACAAGCACACAGATCAAGGGATCTTGGCTTGTTGCGTAGAAGAGGATGAGTACTCTAAATGGTTGCAATTAGCACATGTAGGTGCACTAGAGCAACACCATTCAAAGCAACGAACTTTACAAACCCTAAAGAGACTCGGAGTACATTGGCCAACTATGGAAGCGGATGTCCAAAAGTTGTGCAAGGAATGCCCAATCTGTTGCACTAAACCACCTGTGGAACACGCCACTCTTTATCAAGTATCCATCGTGCCAGATTGGAGTGAACCACTAGTATCCTTCCTGAAGACAAACACATTCCCTCCAGACATGACTCTAGCTAGGGAAAGGAGTTTAGAACAAGAAGCCCAGGATTATTCACTCATTGGTGATAATCTATATAAGCGTGGTAAAGATGGTTACCTGAGGCTATGTGTCCATGAAAGTGAGTATCTTAAGATCTTAGAAACTGCTCACCAAGGTGTAGCAGGAGGACACTTTGGACCGGATCGGGTGATCAAGGCAATCCTATTTGCGGGCTTCTGGTGGCCTACCCTTCACATGGATGCACATACCTATGTGAAACGATGCGATGTCTGTCAGAGGACTCAGTATCCTATACGCAAAGATGAGATGCCACTGAAACCTATGATGGGTGGACGTGCATTCTCTAAGTGGGGAATAGACTTCGTAGGTCCTATTAATCCCCCAGCTAGAGGTTCTCATGCGGAATACATCATTTTCGCAACATATTATCTCACCAAGTGGGTAGAGGTAAAGGCTACGACAAAGAACGATGCTCAAACAACGGCCAAATTCTTGTTTGAGAATGTATTCACAAGATACGGGCTACCTATAGAGCTTGTAAGTGATAGAGGCACTCATTTCTTAAATGAAGTGATTGAAAATCTACTCCAAGAATTCTTGGTAATACACAAGAAGTCTGCCCCCTATCACCCTCAAGCTAATGGACAAGCTGAGAGCACTAATAAGATTTTATGCAATGTACTGACGAAATTAGTGAACACTAAACGCTCTGATTGGGACAAACAGCTACACCATGCTGTTTGGGCATACCGAGTTGCTTACAAAACGGTACTCCAAGCCATCCCCTTTCATATGGTATTCGGCCAAAACGCTGTGTTACCCTTGGACTTCTTGATCCCTACATTGAGAGTAGCACAAGAGCACGAATGGACAGGTCATGAGCTCTCCTCTAGGATCTTTGACCTTGAACGATTAGGGGAAACAAGACTGAGAGCCGCTGCAGGAATATATGCAGCCAAGAAGAGACAGAAGGCATACTTTGATGCCCATGTGAAGGATAAGGGTTTGAAAGCAGGAGATCTAGTTTTAGTCTATACACTGAAACAACACGCAAGGAAGCTAGAAAAGAGAGGCTACGGACCAATGATCATCAATAGGATCTCCACGAGCGGAGCAGTACAACTAGCCACGTTAGAGGGTGATGTTCTCCCAAACTACATTAGCGGTTGCAGAGTCAAGTTGTATCAGGAACCCCTCACGGAGGAAATGCTCAGCCGACTCAACACTGCTAAGAAACGCAAAGAGGAAGAAAAGCGAATTAGAGAAGAAGCTCAAGCAGAAGCTTTAGAACGCATCAGAAGGATGAAATTACGAAGGCAAGGTAGAGAGCAGCCTAGAACAAATGACTATGCAGATCAAGGATATCATATGGCAATGTGTGAAGTCGCAGGAACAAGCTCACATAGGATAACTGATCGACGTCCTTTCGTAACCTTAGATATAGGACAAGGAAAGAGTGCAAGGACCGTAAGAGCCTTGATTGACTCAGGTGCAGCCACTAGTGCTGTTAGAGTGTCTTACTGTCAAGAGTTGTAGTTAACTGTCAATCCTGTGGAAGCATATCTCATAGGATTGGGAGGCGTGGAAACCCCTTGCATGGGCGAGGTGGAACTTCCCCTCTACATTCATGATGAGACAATGACAGTTAAAGTACTAGTGTGTCAAGATGAGGACCTCACGGAACCCCTTGTCTTGGGTCAAGACTGGATCTATGACCAAGCAGTCAACTTGAACCTAAGAAGTGGACTTCTTCAGGTATGGGTCAATCATAGTCGAATTACAGTAGAGTTAGATAATGGAGCACTCAAGGAACTAGGAAAGGCACAGACTCCTGGTCCTTCCAGGAGTACACATGAAGATGACCATGCTGTTCTTGTCCAAAACTATGTGTTGCAGAGGAATGATGGTTGCAAAAAAGGAGTCAGGGATGCAACGGAACTCCCTTCTTTTCCAAAGGTCAGAAGGAGGCAGCAACCGAAGGTGGATCAAAGGCAGAAGAACCAGAGTACTACCTATGTCGGAAATCAAAAGTACCTGCGTAGCAAAATGTCTCAGCAAGTGAACCAAGTGTGGGTGCGAAAAGGCGAACACCCGGTTGCACTTAAGCCAACCACACGGGCAAAGCCTCTTATTAGTGACCAACAACCCGATAATAATAAGAAGTCTTTCAGAAGCTCATCTGCTAACGTGGAGTCTATTTGGGTGCCCAAGAAGTCGATGAAGGCCAGCCCACAATCAAGACAAATTTGGGTGCCTAAGGCTTGTTTGAGGGCTCAAATAGCTACACCAAGAACACACCCTACACCGCATGATCCATTCACTCGCACAGCCTACATCCACTCATTTTCAACACCAAGGCACATGAGCACGAACAGAATCATTTGTAAATGGGTCCCTAAAAGGTCTCATGTTCAAGCTGACACACCTATAAAGCTCTCGAGAGTCTCTACGGAACCACGAGCAAAACCCATCCACTGCATTTGGCAGCCCAAGACTTGTAACAAACCCCCGGACCCCGATTGTAAATCCATGACCACCTACTAACCGCTTCACTCTCACATCACATCATTTCACTTAGCCCTTAGGTCTACCTAACTCCTAACTATGCACACTAGCACCGAGCACTTATTAACCCCTAACCACTCCCGAACTTTAAATTAATGTTGTAACAAGGGACACCATGTCATTTTTGTGTCCATTGCAATGTTAACGTTTATTCATATATTCTCACAGAATCAGCTGCAACATTTTCAACATGGCGGAGGCAGCAGGAACTAGCTCTCACACAGAAACAAGCCCGCAAGTGGTGGACTTGGACAGTTTACCCGTTTTGCCTGAGACAATTGAAAGACCAGAAGAATTGCAGGCCGTCAAAATCATACCTATTGCGGACCCTCCGCGTGGCCACACCATGCCCGTGGGAAAGACTTCACATTGGTTTACCGAGGTGGCAGGACCCTTGGGTGAAGGAACGTACTTATGGGAATCAGAGTTGGATTTCAATGGGAAGCAAGGCAGATACCATTTCTTTACAAGAGAATTTGAGAAATTACAAAATGCAGAAGGTCTACGTCCGATATGGGAAAAGGCAGGATTGAGTGCCTATTTCAGTGCCCGACTCCCAAAACCTGACTTCATGCGATGCTACTATCTCATCAACACCTTGACTCCAAACCAGAACCCAAAAGGTGCAAGCTCATTTGTGATTCCATCTCTGACAAAGGGGAATGAGCTCAAGAGGTTCAGGCTATCAAACAATTTGGTGAGAGAGGCTCTAGATATGCGCGGAATGCATATTCCTACAGAAAAGGAAACCCTAGTACCGGATTACATGAAGAATCGAAGTCTCACCAAACTCAAGGACATGGTATCCATGACGCCTAATATTGCAATACACCTTCGCATGTGCATGCAACACTTTGCTTTTCCTGCACAAGATAGATTCACCATGCCGCCCAAAAAGATTTGGTTTAGCTTGTATCTGGCAGAGATACAGAGCCTCACCATCAACCTACCCCACTGGATAATTGATCAGATACACCTAGCTCACAAACGCTGGCCGCGGAAACAGGTTTTATATGGTTGCTGTGCTCTGACAAGAATCATTTATAGGTGTTTGGCTTATGACATTCCGATCCAACGGGCCCTAATGTGGAATCGGGTTGAGCAGTTTAGAGGCAGAACATCCACTGGACCCCCTTCTAAGAAGATGAGAGGCACTGTCCAAGTCCCATGTGCTCAACCACGTGGAGCCACCCTAACACCAGACGTCACCCCTCCACCTCGAAGAGTCCGACCATTCACACTCCGACTTCCAAGACGCAGCACCGATGGTTCCACCTTGATATTCCCTCCCATTCCAACCGATCTTGAATTTCCTAGTGGTGCACCTTTGGAAGAACTCACTAATGAAGATTTCGAACAACTATTACAAGATGTAGAGTTGGAGGCAGAAGAGGCACAACAAGCGGAAAACGTGCAAACACAGGCCACAACCTCCCAAGCACCTGTCACACCTGTTGAAGTGGATGCAGAGGATGACGGAGATGAAGAACAGGAGGATGATGAGGAGGATTATGATCAAGAACACCAAGAGGAGCAACAAGAAGTGCCAGAACTTGTAGGTGCACCAGCATATACAGCTCAACTACGAAGGTTATATGACACAATCAAAGCAGTACAGGAAAGGCATCAACTCTCTCTAGTATCAGGTCAAGCTTTGATGCAAGAAATGCTATCAGATGAAGGGGTGGACCAACACTTCATTGACACCCTCAAATTAGTGTCAGACTCTTTAGGAGTTCCGGAGGCTGTCCACACCGCAGTCCGCCAGTCCGTAAGGTACGACAAACGCAGAGTGGACACGTTACCACGAGCAGGTAAGACTATCAGGATACCCGTCATAGAACCAGAAGTACCCATTGAGACCACAGCCACCCCCACAACCACCATTGACCTCTCCGCCGAAACCTTCGTGCAGACATCACCCATCTCACCCCAGCATCCTCCATCACCACCTTCTCCACCCCCACCACCACCTCCCACCTTGGAAGAAATGACAATCATCACCTCTACCTTCACTTATAACCCATCCTCATTCAAATCATTCTCATTTCGAGAACCCACCTCACAAGACACCCTCTTCTCCTTCGTCACCAATCCCTTGTACACTTCATCCCGTCTATCCTCTGAACACATGACTGGCCATCCCATAATTCCAAGTGTAGTTGGAAACCCAGCACCCACAGAAGGCACCCTGTGTTTCTCGACCTATCCCCCAATACGGGTACCTCCATTCCATGACCCTCACTTCCCATCTGGCCCCTACACCTCTTTCAACCTGACCGCGCCACCCCAATACCCGTCCGTTGTGGAGCAGTTCACCCGCTCTCCAATGTTTCCGAGACACATTTCTCCGATGTTCGCAACGACATCAATTTACACGAACACCACACTCACTTCACCTACCATACCCACCTACATGGTAGCCCCTGTACACACCACCTTGTCTGACCCAATGGACATTTCACCAACCACAGCACCTCTCCCCACAATTCCACCATCTTCCCCTCCCTTGCCCCCCACCTCACCACTCACATCATTGGCACACACAACATTCACTACCCCCCTACCCAATCCCACCTCCCCTGCATTTCAAACTTTTCCCCTTGCATCTCATAATGTAAATAGCACGTTCAACACCTTACTTCAGTGTGCACATCAACTGCAACAAGAGTACCATCAATTGGAAGAACGCACTACGGCACTCCAAGCAGAATCTCAACGTCTACAAGCTAGAGTCACCACTCTTGAAGCTGACTACCAAACGCTCCTAGCCGAGCATACCACCCTACAGCAGGCTCACTCCGAACTGGAATCAAAGACATCAACAGTAGATGACCAAGCAGTCAAAGAACTAGAAACAGTGCTTCAAGCGCAAATGATCTCTAACGCTACACTTAGACGCAACATTGGGCTATTAAGGAAGCATATGGCCGCAGCACTAGAAGAGAACAAACGACTTCAACAACAAAACCAAGACAACTTTGAAGCGGCTATGGAAGGAACCGTAGGAGCAACCGTTAGCCCTACCAGATATAGAGCAGTCCGATCGGAGGACATTCGCATCTTACTTGAGGAGCATGCAAATTTCTTGGAGTCATATGAAAAGCTAGAGACTGAATGTGCAGATCTCAAGAAATAGATAGCCAGTGTCCCCACAGCTCAACAAGAGCCGGTAATCTTGCAACACTCTACAGAAGAAATGGAGACCCTCCGGAGACAGGTGGCAGAACTCCAAGCATGCCTCCTCCCATATGAACAGCCACCCTCGCCCATTGAAGAACCAGAACATGAAACAGTAGTGGAAATCCCCGTCGATGACAGCTATGAAGAGCCATACGAGCCTATGCCGACGCCTGGTGGTCGAACTACGGAAGAAGGACAAGACACGTTAGAAATTCAAGTTCTAGATTGGGTCAAAAGGGTCGAGAAAGTGGGTAAGACACATGATGATCGTGTGGCCGTGCAAATGCAATCTCTCACAAATCTGGAAGAAACTGTCCTTCGGTCTTCCTACTTTCAAAATTTATCCCATCAACGGTTAATCACAACATCAGAGTCACAATACATGCCTTATTTTGTCTTACTACATGATTATAATGCACAAGTCAAAAGACATACAGGGAAGGAGCCCACATTCGCCACTCAATTTGAGATAGGGGATTTACCGACCGATGCACGTGCTGGCTCGATCTTCCAACCTAATTGGCGTGCACGTTTACTCACCGATTACCCAGAGATGATGAGTACCTGGGCAACCATGCCACTATATATCAAGTATAATCCATGCTATTGTCCAGTGGTACGTCGCAGATCCTGGCAAGCATTTGCAATCAAGGTACGCAACAATAAAGAATGCTCGGCTTGGGTTAACTACCCATATTTTGCTCCACCTCGAGGGACCCCATCTGTAGCCTACATGATATCAACAATTCGGCACTGGTCTACACGTCTAAATAATGTACCCGACATAGCAGCGAAAATGTGTATGAAGATATTCGAGCTCATGACCATTGTCTTCAAAACCTTTCGGAATGTCCAAGCTCCATACATCTCTGCCCCTGGATTCTCTCAAGACAACAAGGATTTAGTCTACGACATGAGCCAAACCCCCTCGGTCACTATCATCTTTGCTTGGCATGCACGAATAAAGTACTTGCCCGCATGCTTCAAGCAGACATTTGAGGAAATGTTCTCTACGGGATTCTGGGAATACAATTCCGAAATTTTCATTCCGAGACCCACACATTTGCTACATCTATTCGCAGTAGAACAAGCGATCCATGCAGATCAGTTACGTCTGCCACATCCGGACATTCCAGGACCAATCGATTGGGATCGTATGATGACAGATTTGGCCAGAGGACTACGCATACAAGAACATCAGCTTGCCACTCAGGTTGTGGAATATTACATCCAACACTCCCAGCAACAAGGGTCTGTCAGGGACGACAGACGCGAGAGAGGGGGGGGTGTTGAGCGCAGTATGGGCACCCAAGGACCGACTAGACAAGGAAGCCAGCGGAGAGAGTCAGAACAAAGTGAAGGAGTAAGTAGACAAAGCAGTCGACGCAAATCTGGCAGATAGGCCCTTCAAATTTCTTCCAAATCAACATCTTTTAACAGTGATTCTTATCACTAACAATCATTGTAAATACCATTTCATATTTTTGTAGCTCCATTTTGTGCAAGCCAAGGAGTCCTTGAGCTTGAGGAGCCTTAGAAGTACCTACATATCAATTTTCGTATTTTTTAGACTCCGTTTAAGCCCTCAAATTGGCCCTAGAACCTAATTTTTAACTAGGCCAGACACTAGGTCTGGACAGGGCCAAAACCTAGTCAAAAACTATAAAAAGAGCTAGAGAGCTCATTTTTGAGGTTAGCTTGTAATTGAAACGAACTTGTAAGAGCTTTTGAAAGTAATCAAAGAACTCCATTGATTCTCACTCTTTGTCTTGCCATGTGTGCGCGTGTGTGTGTATGTGTGTGCATGTTTGTGTGCTTTCCACTCACGCACTTGTGCCGCCACTTGCTCGAGGTCTTCATACCATCCTCACGTCTTCCCGGATTGACATTAAAGGAGGTGCTACTCATCACTGAGCTACAGCTCCAAAGTACATAGTGCATTTCTTTGCACTTATCGCATGCCTATAAAGTCTATTTGAGTCTCCATAAGCTCAAGGGCTGGTCTTGTGCCGGTTGGATAGACCAAACTTCGTCGCTTCGAAACACACTTTTCTACCTTCTACAAGCTTCTCCAAGTTTCTTTCACAAAGGTCTCATCAAAATCAATGCCTCTTTCTTGCACGTAATTCTTTGCAACAATCCTAGCCTTATACCTGTCAACTATTCCATTAGGATTACGTTTCAGCTTGTATACCCACTTAGTGCCAATGGCCTTCTTGCTAAGAGGCAAGTCACGTAGAGACCAGGTACCATTTTTCATTATAGCATCATTCTTAGATTGCATAGCAGCCATCCAAATTTCTAAATTTTGTGCCTCATCAAACAAAACAGGCTCATTCTCATCACATAGACTGGAGGCATCCATAACATAGCAATATGATGCAAAAGAAGCACTATGAGAGGCTGAACAGATACGATATGACAGAGGTGCATCTAATTTACTTTCAGGCAAAGTCTACCCCAGACATTTTGGCATACTTTTTACCTCCTCAATACCAGATCTCTCATCAACAAGTGCATCATGTAAGTTTGCATCAGAAATGGAATGATCTGCATCATCACATGAAACCTATAAAGGTTGAGAAATTGCCCCATTAGGACCAACACTAGACTATCCACCTATAAAAAGAGGTAACAAAGTATCATACATGTCTTTGGAGATAGCAGATGTCTTCTTAGTACATGAAAGTAATGGCTGAATAACATCTTCCACAAAACCAACATCATCGCTAACCAGAATGTGTTTAGTTTGTGGATGATACAAACGATAGCCTTTTCTTTTAGAACTATACCCAACAAAAATACATTTCACTGCTTTATCATCCAATTTTTTGCGTTGTTGTTCGGGCACTAATGCATATGCCAAACAATAAAAAATACACAGATGAGCAATAGATGGCCTGCAACCATGCCAAGCCTCATATGGAGTGATAGACTATGGCGCTTTAGTGGGACACTGTTAAGTACATATGCTGCACACATTACAACCTTAAGCTACAAACTATGTGGTAAATCCTGACTCTTGACCATACACCTTGCCATCTCCATGAGTGACCTATTCTTATGTTAAACAACTCCATTCTGTTGAGGTGTATGCAACACTGTACACTAATGTTTTACCCCATATTCAGCCAAGAATGCATTAAAGTCAGAAGACATATAATCCCCCCCTTTGATCAGAGTAGAGGGTGCCCATTTTTAGATGCTTACAGATTTTCAGCCAAAAACAAAAACTTTTTGAAGCACATAAACACTTTGGACTTTGCTTTCAATGGATATACCCATGCATGCCTAGAAAAATCATCAATGAAAGTCATGAAGTAAAGATACTTTCCAAAAGAGGGTGTTTGTATAGGACCACAAACATCACTATGAACAAGATGCAATTTCTAAGTAGCTTGAACTAAACCATCTTCTAGAAAGGAGGAATGCTCCATTTTGCCCAAAATAGAGTCTTCACAGACATGTTTATCGGGTGCCTCAAGTTTGGGCAAAGAGGACACCATATCAGATTTCTACAGCCATAACAAACTAGCAAAATTCAGATGAGCACTGCGTGCATGCCAAAGCGTTGCATCTGACATAGCATGAGAATCATGTATTGCACATGTTGAATCATTCACAAATTTTTCATAGTCTATGAGCTTATACCGTCCATGACATAAAATGATAGAAGCAATAATCACATTGCCATTTGACAGATCATGAAATGTACATCTATCATCAACAAATTTCACAACCAAGCCAATCTTGGCTAAAGCTGAAAGTGATTACAGATTCCTCTTGATCCTTGACACAAAAAAAGCATCTAATAATGTAAAAGAACTACCATCAACAGTAGTCAGAATGATCTTACCAACTCCCATGACAGGATAGGACTTGTTGGCACATGTGACATTATTCCATGTAGGGGCAGGCTTGAGTGGTGAAGAAACTACACTACAAGGTAATAATTTTGGTTGCCCCACTATCAAATTACCAAACATCTGAGTCTACTACAGACATACACTATTCAAGAGAAGATGGGTCAAAATTGGAGACAGTAGTAAATGCCCATTCTTCATTCTGCACTAGATTAGTAGACTCTGTTTTCAGTGTAGAGGCCTCTGCAACAACCATTCCAACCTCTTTTTGCTTTGCCTCCTTTGCAGCCAGTTTTGGAAAATTATTTATGACATGATCATTTGCTTTATAGTACTTGCAAAAACATTTTTGCTTTTTTGTTTTCTTATCACCTCCGTCATCCTTCTTTGATTGTGCAAAATTAGCAAATTTGTGCTTACTAGTAGAAGGGCTCCATTTACCTTTGCCCTTCTGACTAGCCAGGAAAGCTTGGTCTACAACACACATAATGGACCTGTTCTACCTAGAGTGATCTTCATGCAACAGAACAGAGACTAACTCCTCAAATGTTAAGGCATTTGGATTGCCTTTCATCATCATCAAACAAAGAGTATAAGCAAAACTCTAGTATTAATGAGGAAGACCATTCAGAATAGTCGGCAAAGTGAACTGTTAGGCAAGACTTCATTAGTAGAAATTAAGTGTTCCTTCAAATCTTTGATCTTTGTTAGATAATTGTCCATGGAATCACCTTCATTCATGTGCTCACTCTCCAATTGTTTTCGGAGGTAAGCAACACGAGCCTCATTCCTTGCATGGTACAAAGTGGTAAGTGTATCCCAAGCATCCTTAGCTATTCTACATGAGAAAATGTGAGGAATAATGGCACGTTCGATAGACAAGGCTACCAATGCATGTGACTGAGCATCTCTGCCATCCCAAGAAATTTTCTCTATAGTAGGTGCAGCAAAAGTGTCAGCACGAATATGAATTTGTAGAATATCACCATCTTTGATGCCATTTGCATCAGCTTTAGTACCTATATTTGAAGGTGTAATAGGACATTTTTCAACACCCTGCACAATATTCAATAGTCCTTTTGCAACCATTACATGATGCATCATATAAGCCCACAATGGGTATTTTGTACCATCCAACTTATCCTCAACAACCAACATACGAAATACATCACTGCTTTCAGCCATCGCCATTGACTAAAATACCTGGATGTAGAAGAATGACTATATCTAAAAAAGTTGATCAGAATTACCCTAAGAAGTTCTACTAAAACCGTAGCAGACTTCGAGATGCTTATACTAGCAAACCGAAACCTATATATATCTTTGGCACCAAAAGACAAAATAGCCTGCACAAGCACTATGATAGTGCATTCCGAGGCCAAAACAAGGTCAAATCACCTTGAGTATGCTCACCAAATTTCATGCAATTTTGAGACTATGACCGGAGGGCTGATGATAATTCCCTAGATGAAGTGGCGACCTACTCTGATACCAATTGTTGGAGTTTGAGGTCTATGGAAGCACGCGACTAACACAAGGGAGAAGAAGAAGCTTGGAGCACAACACAATACTGAATGTATTACCACTAGAATGTACAAAGATTAGTAACCCATTAGCGCAATAGGCATATATACAAGCCAAGGGGAAAAAACCTCTTAAAGAGGGAAAAAAGTGCCCTGACAGTCCTAGAGTGTTCACACACATCACTATCTAAATATATCAACATTGCATACTAAGTGCTCTTTTGTTCAATATCCAATGAGGACCTGACTATGCGATTAGGAAGAGGAATGGTACATCTCTTTGGAATCCACATAATATGCACTGCATTATTTTTGCATTGTGGTTGAGACTTTTTTGGCACTCACTTTTGAATAATTGTAGGATTATTTTGATGTGGTTGCTTTTCCTCCTTTATTTATGTGACCCTAAGTTCTTGGGATTCCTTGGGATTGGTGTAGATTGAGCCATAAGCTTAGATTTGGAACCCATACTTGATTGCCATGATTCGTTGTTGCTCTAATGGTCGTGCATATCCAAATCTATGTGAATATTAGTTGTGGCTCACTAATTTATGTTATATCTTCTTGAAGTGGCTTTCTATAAGAAATTCTCTTCTTTCTCTGAGTATCAAAATAATCCTTGGATGATGTTAACAATTTCTTGGAAACCTAGATTTGTTCATGTGATGCTTGTACAACCACAAGAGACTTGAGTAAGCAACATTGTTCTACCATTGAGAAAAAGATCTCCCTAAGTTATTTTGTCTTGGTTGTACTTGTCTAGATTTTTTTTGACCTTTATGTGAGTTAATAGGTGGGAGTTGGTGTATCATGGATAGAGTAGAGGAGGGATAAAGGATTCTAAGAGTTGCTCTTGGTATCAAGCCATCTACTAAAGGAGAAGCTAAAAGAGATATGAATACATATTTTCCCTCCCACCTGAGGATCATTTTGTCATTGGCTAGGTTTAAACCTAGAGAGTTGTCCAATAGCCAATCTTGTTCTATTATGACATGTTTAATGAGATCATCATCCTCACAAAATAAATATTTCATAGATAATTTTTTCTAACCCACATGCATGGGAACTGTAGCTAGCCTTGCCAATGCATGGGGCATGTGGTTTGAATACCTTCTAAGCCTATCAAGTAGGGTTTGACAGGTTTCATTTGAGCCTTTAGTGTTTGTACAAGAGGCAATCGTAACACATTAGCTATGGTTGTTATATCTATCATGAATTCAATCATGTCTTTAGGTGAATTCCTTAATTCATTAGCTATGTGAGGCCGTCTATCTTTGATTCACTTTGCATTAGAATTTACTTGACACATATCCATGGCAACCATTTTTGGATCATTGGATGATTCCTAGGAAATATTGTCTAGCAATCTAAAGAAATTTCAACCAATTGTTGACACATTTCTACACGATTCCTGACTAATTTCCCATTGAATAATATTTTTCAAGATGATCTATAGAATAGCCTCCCTGAATCCTATCATTGTAGGCATGTACATACTATTAAGAGTATGTATCTTGTTAAATACTTTCTATGGAACTTTCTTGTCATGTAACCTCTATATTAATTGGATCAACAGGCACAATAGCCTGCTCTACTAACTCCTCGACTTGCCCATACTTCAGTGGAATTAGATGCTAAGGAGTAGATGGATGTTGACTCATCACATATCTAGCTGGATATATGGGGTACCTTAGCAACGGTCTAGGTAGATATGGCACTTGTGGCCTCACTAGGTAGGGGTATCATGGTGGACACTAGTATTATTGGTGTGAAATCAGGCAGGTGGACCCCATAACTAGTCTATTTTGAAATCGGCCTTGTTATGTAGTATACTACATAATTGGTTGCTTGTTGTGAAAACATTATATACTTGAGTGATTGGTCTAAAATATTGCTGTTGTGGTTCTGCTAGAGGTGGTGGCCTTCTATTACACACATGTGATGGATGATCTCTTTCACAATGCAAGCACTTCCTAGGTGGAGGCCTAGTGGCTTATATGTTCAACTTCTTGGCCACAACTCTACTATTTCATCGATCATTGAGGAACTTGATTTCAAAAACTTGGATTAAACTCTATGTCTAGTGAGAAGACTTGAATAGAGCTACCCAAGGCATCCCCATAACAAATGCATTTTTGTATGTAAAATCTTTGAAAGTGGAGGGGCTCACTAGATATGTTGTAGTACATAAATGAGCACTCTTTAAGCCATCAAGGAAATGTGCAACTAATTTGGCTTTTGATGGTATATCTCCTCTAGTGAATCATGCTATATATTTCTTGTAGCGATGAGGACCTAATATCAAGTCCTCATCACCTTCTTACTTGAAATTCATAATCATTACTGATGTGTAATGCCTCCTCTCTTAGCAAATTGAACTATGAACGCCTTAAGGAGCTAATCAATGTTCTGGAAATTTTGTATGCATAGTGGTCAGAACCATAGTAAAGCTCTTCCTTTGAAGATGATTCCAAGGCTTTATATTGAGTGAAAATTCATACACTTGTTTAGCCTACAATACTTGCCTATGTTCATGCTTTTGTGCATGCGAATCACCCAATCCCTCATAATACTCTTTCATACATTTTTCCACTTAGGAAGGTTTAAACCTTCTACTCATATCATATATTATAGTTTTCACGTGACATTTGTAGTTGTTATGCCAAAATTTGAGAAACAAGGGTGGCTTGTGGCACAATAGGCACTTGGTGGCCTAATGGATCCTGGCCATTGTGGAAGTATGAGGGGAATAGTAGGTTTAGGTGGCACTGACGTACTTGGCATTGGCAAATTTAATGGAATGGTCCCAAACGATGAAACGTGCACAAGTTTCCATGTGATATTCATGTTCAAAGTGTGACTATTGTCAAGCGATTTAAGTCTACCATCATCTAATCTACTAAGATAAGAGTGGTCTCCATCATTGAAGTGTTATTGACATATGACACATTTGAAGTAGGTGTTACAATGGCAAGTACAGGGTTACTTGGAATCATCAAAATTAAGGGGTTGGGATTCCTTAGACCTTGCATTAGAATGACTACTATTCTTGGATTTCCTTTCACAAAAAGTATCAATTCATGAGGTGTAAAGTGTTGTTGGCCATCTCCCTCAATAAAAAAATATGATATGTTTCTATTAACTTTATATATGGGCAGCAGAAGTGGATCCACATACCTATACTCATGGATTTCTAAATGATAAGGACTTGTCCATAGGTGCTGGAAAAGTCCAAAAGCATTATTTTGATTCAGCCACAAAGTAAGCTTCATGAGATAGTCCATTATGAATTACCTTGCCCACATGTATGGTCCTTGTTAAAGATGGTAGAGTATTAGGATCAATTCTAATTTGAGCTTGTTGTGGCTCTGGATTGGAACTCATATTTTCTAGGACTTCTACCCCTTGTGGGGTGATTTTTTTAGGTCTATATGTAACCATGTAATAGGCTCCCATAGTTTTTTATAAAAACTCTCCCTCTCATCTGAACATGATGATGTTTGGGAGAAGTGGATTCTTAAGCTTGCCAAGCCCTAGAATAGATTTTCCACAATCACCTTGATAGATGGAGGCTCCCAATGTGTTAGTGTGTGTGAAGGTGAATCAAATTTGCAATTCACTCCTAGGCTTTGACATCCAATCTATTTGCATGTCTTAGAACTTGATGAGGCCGTTACTTAAATTTTGCTTTTTGAGTCACTTGATTTGTAATAATTTGTGCTCCTATTTGTGCCTATAGCACTCTTAGTGATACAGATGCTAGTACACGTTCATCAACGGTGAATTTTCCTAATCTAAGAATCATAAACATGCACTCTCAATCAAGCAACCAATCAAATTGTGTAGTGTAGTAATACTTTCGTATGGCAACTAAATCCTTATGCCAAGTCCTCGGTATTTGGAAAACTCAAAAATCACTTCAAAACCACCGATATCCAATAGGTGACCACTCTAATGGGCAGAATGATCCTTGGTGGAAAATAAGAACTTTTAATTTATTTTGAGTTATGTGGAACTTTTTTATGATTACCTAGGAGTGTCGAAGCTTATTTGTCAGTCTTTCCTTTATTTTTGGCTCGATTATCCAAAGATGATTCCCCTAAGTTGCTTAAGGCTACGGCATTCATGGTCTCAATTTAGGAATCTCTTAAATGTTTTCTCTGTGTTAGAGGGCACTACAATAATCCACAAGGCTCTTAACCTAGCACAAAGTCTAATTAAGCTCAAAAATCACTTTTTGACACTAGGCCATGGCCCTAGAACGTAGAGCAATTTTGTTCCAGTTTTTGAGCCTTCTCTTGATTTTTTCCTTGCCAAGAGTATTTAGATAATTTAGATGAGCTTGAACACTTACAAGAAATCAATATTTTGCTACTATACGACTCTTTCGAGTAGAAGATTCCCTTACTTGTTAGATAAATTGTGTAGTTGCATCGTGAGCTTCTTTCAACTTTTCACTGGTCTATAGATCTTATGATCTAGCATAAAGGTTCAAGTGAGCTCAAATTCACTAAATTTTCCTAGATAATTTCCCTATGGAGTAGAGAAATCTTGGTGTGAATTCATGGATGTTGGGTTTTTCCTTGTCAATGGTTAATAGAGAATTTGTATGATCCCTAGCACTGCCAAGAAGTCAAAATTAGATACAAATTCATTCAATTCCTATAAGTGATTGTCCAAAAAATTAGAGCAATTATGGTTATAGATTTTTGGCTTCAAATTTTAGCAGTCCTCTCTTTTAATGCTTTTGTAGTTGTTGGGACATTAAGAAGTTTGAATTGAGCCTCAAAATACTCCAAATTCCTTAGAAAACTTCTTTGCTTCGAGAACTTTTTGTGCAAGCTTTTGGTGTCCTAGGGTTTGTCTTTGCTCTTAAAATAATAAAAAATGTGGAAAATTCCTCACATGATTGCCCTAGAAATCATGGGTGAAATTTGACCCAAAGTTGATTTTTTTCTTCCCTAGAAACTATAAAGGCTTGGACTAGTGATTTCTCTAGAAAACAATCCCCCAAAACTCAGCTTTTGAGCTCTTTTCCACAAATGATTTCTCTAATGAGCACAACAATCATGGGTAGAAAACATAGCCTTTTTGCACATTGTATTAGGTTTCTTCTCTTAAGATACCCGTTATAAGTCTTAAATACTTATATACCAAGAGAATATGTGTTTAGATTCCAAAATTTATGAACTTCACAAGGGTGATTGCCCTAGGGAAATTCTGGGTGCAACCTTGCCTTCTAACTAGCAATAAGCCTTAATTTGCATCACACATAATGGAACTATTTTTTATGGATTGATCTGCATGCAACAAAAGAGAAAATAAATCTACAAATATTAAGGCATTTGGATTCCCTTTCATCATCAACCAAAGAATAGGTGTGAAAATTTCATGGGAATCAAGCATCCCATTCAAAATATCCTCTAGAATTGAACTATATAGAAAATTTCCATCTATATTAATTAATTTATCCTTTTAATCTTTGATCTTTGTGATAGAAATATCCATAGAATCATCCTCATAAATATTCTCACTCTCCAATTGTTTCTAGAGCTAAGCAACATGATCCTCATTTCGTATGTGACATAGTCTAGAAAGAGTATTCCAAGCATCCTTTGTTGTTTACATCAGAAAATATGAGGGTAAATGGCATGCTTTATAGATAAATAAATCAAGGCATGTGCCATCTCATCAAAGATTCTACAATGGATAGGCTTGTTGATGGTGTAGCTGAAATGGCCAAAATTGAAGGTGTAAGAGGAGTACAATTAGAAATTGCACCAAAAAGCAAACCTACAAAATCCTCAAAACCACTTGCATCAACTAGATTTTGAATATTTGTAGCCATGATAGGGTGTATTTCAACATTGTACACAATATTCTACAATCCGTTTGCAACTAATACATTATAATGTATTCCCATAATGGGCATTTTGAACCATCCAACTTATCCTCAATGACCAACATGTGATATAAATTTTTTCAGCCATGATGAGTGACTATACCGTGATGCAAAAACTTGATTGTTTCAAATTTGAGAAAAATTATCCAATGGAGCTATACTAGACCTATAGTTGACTTTGTGATACTTGTACTACTGAATAGAGACTCAAATAAAATTTGGCACAATGGGGAAAAGTTTCTATATAATCCTTTTGATTCTAGATTCAAAGGTCAAAAGAAGCTTGAATCCATTTCTCAAATGCACATAACTCAAGGATGTTTCGAGGCATGCACCTCAAGAAGCATTAACCTAGTGTGATATTAATGGTTGTCATTTAGGGATCAAGAATGCAAACAAAAACATGCAGAGGAAGAAGAAGATTGGGAACACAAAATAGAGTTTCATACTAAGTATAGAATGTACAAAGATAAGAATACCTATCTATAGAAGATATGGGAAAAGAACTTCTCAAGGGGGATGGGGGGAAGGTGCCCCAAGAATTCTATGTGAGTTCACATGCATCATTAATGAAATATAGTAACACTATATATCACAAAATTACACATGAAAACAAAATTTATGGAGGATGGATATGCATATGCAAAGGTTTGAAGTAAATATGGTAAGAAAATTATGCAAAATTCGATCATTTATGTTGACTGTATTTTGAATTGATTTATATTATTAAGAAATCCCATTTCAAATTTTCTTGATCAGGAAACGTTTAAAGCAAGATCACATGATGCAGGAATATAATGACTTGCATGATTCCAAGTTCTTGCACGATTTTTTTTTTCTATTTGTTTTCCTTAAATTCAGCAAGTTCTTCATAATTTTTCTATTTTTATAGAAGTGGGAGAAAAACACATGCTTGATGTGCATAGTAGATTTTATGTTTGATGTAATGGAGCATGATGAGCTTGCTACAAGGATTTATGGTGAGATTTCTTTCTCAAATAATATGCCTGACTTGCAAGGATAATTTTATAATGATTGAATGATTCTATATAAGTGTTCCCTATTGCTTTGTATGATATGATTTGTAGTCCTATGGAAGACATAATGAATATGAATTTATAGTATTATTATATTTCAAAAAGACATAATGGGGTAGTTGACATTTTTCTACATGAAAATTACGATAATGATGCTATTATGATCTCACCTAAGGATGGTTTTGGAATGACATTCTATTTCTCTCCTCTAGGTTGAAATATCTCACGGTTCTTAAATTTTCTTAGTTTTTCTTGAAGAGAACTATGATTCTGATTTCTTATCTATTGGAAAATACTTGCAAAACATATAAAGAAAAGATGGATGAAACAATCAAAGGTTTAAGTGGATCCATAAGAAGAACTAAAATTTCTTCTTACATAAAGAAAACTTATAAAAAATGCAAGAAACATAAAAAAATCTCTAAAACAATTTTTGTTTAAATAAGAAAAGAAAAAAAATGTGATTATATAATCTCATGATAGTAGTTGGATCAAACATTTTGGTATATATAAGCATCCATGGATATCAAAGAACATTATCTATGCGAATGAATATAGAAAAACATTACTATATGCATGGAGACTTTTTCCCAACATGCCAAAGATTTACTATACTTTATCATAATGATGTTTTGGACCCTACCTATACTCTCCATCTGCATTATGAGTGGCTCTTGGATATTGTTAGTTTGTCTTCCATAATGTAGAATATTTGGTACATTGTGCTTGCTCATGTAGAATATGGGGTACATTCCATAATGTAAAATATGTGGTACATTGTTCTTGCTCAAGACGAAAGGGCTCTGACACCAAAGCAAGAACTATTCTTTGTAAGTATTTACTGAATGATCTTTTTTGTAGATATGGATGCATTCGAAAGATAACCATGGGTTTAGGAGAACTTGACTCTAAGGAACCAAGATGTATTTTTTGTTCCATCTCTTAGATTTAAACTTAGACCTATTATTGTGGAGAATGAGTTCTACTATGCACAACGAAAGTGTGTAGTGAGCCCTTGTATGTCCAGCACTTGGACAAACATCTGCACCGTTGATAGCTTGCTGCTCTCAATACAAAACTCAAATGGACTTGAGACCTTAGTCAATCAAAGTAGACAAAGAGAGATTTCTAACAAGCTATAAATGACGTAATTTGGACAAGTTTTGATTAGGAAACACAACTATCAAAGATGAACTACCTATCCACACAGATATGCTAAAGAACTGAGCTTCATTCTCGGACTGATAACTCTTTGAATATATATTGTTTGTGAAAGATATTTGATACAGAGATGGTAGACACAAATAGCTTTCCAACAAGATAAAAAGCAAGTAATTTGGATGAGTTTTTATCAGGAAACTCAACTCACCAAGATAGACCACTTGCACACATAAGTACACTGTAAAACTGGACTTTACTATCTAACAGATATCTCACAGAATATAAATGACCTCAATGAGATATTCGAGACAATGAAAGTAAATGCCAAGAACTTTCCAAGAAGACACAAATCATGCAATTTGGATATGTTTGGGTCGGGAAACTTAACTAACCAAAATAGACTATGTATCTACACAGGTATACTGAAAAACTAGACTTCACTCTTTCACTGATATCTCACAAACTACATAAGATTTGAAAGAGAAATTTGATATGCAAAAAGTACACAAGATAGTCTTTCCAATGAATGTTTAAACGTACAAAATCGTTACATATGTACTGAGATATGAGCTCTGCAACAGAGCTATGTAAAAACTGATGTGCAGCTGGAAGGAGTCTAAGGGAAGCCAAAATGACAAAATGGCCAGATCCGACTACTGGGAGCTCTTGCCTCTTTCTCTCCTTGTTTTGAATGTGCTCCCACTTATCTTTTATAACCAATGAGCATGTGAAGAAGTTTGTGCCTCCTTCTTAACTCACCACTTTCTCCCACTACATGCTACTAACTACAAGGCAAGATATTATATCTCTTACTCATCATGAATTTTGACTAGACTTTTTCTTTTATTATTTTTTCCTTTTTTCCTCCACTTTTCCTTTATCTTTATATTTGGTAAATTTATCCAAGCATGGCTCATATGAAAATGAGCTTGTACATTTATCTTCAACACTCCCCCTCAAGCTCATTTGGGAGTTATCTTCAACCATGTCCTGCAAATTTATCACGTCTTTGAAACCTTTGAGTTTAGAAGCATCCAAGAACTTTGTAAACATATCTGCAACCTGCTCTTTGGTTCTGACGAACTTTATCTCCACATCTTTGCTCAGCACCTTCTCCCTTACATAATGGTAGTGGACCTCTATGTGCTTGCTCCTTCGATGAAACATAGGATTGCTTGCCAAGTAAATACTTGACATGTTATCACCGTATATAGGGATGGTTCCAACTTGCACTCCAAGATCAGCCAAAAGCTATTTAATCCACATTGCTTGACATGTGGCAAACGCTAATCCTCTATATTCAGCCTCCATAGATGAAAGTGCAACAGTAGGTTGTTTCTTTGAGCTCCACGTGATAGGTTTGCTTCCTATCATGAACACATAACCTGAGGTTGATCTTCTATCTTCCTTTGAACCTGCCCAATCAGCATCACTAAAGCCTTTGATATGTAGTTCTTCATCAAACTTGTAAAACAAAGCATGATTAATTGTATGCTTTATGTATCTCAACACTCTCTTGGCTGAATTTAAGTGTTCACTTGTCAGGGCTTGCATAAACTGAGAAAGTACACCAACAACATAAGACAAATCAGGTCTTGTAATGTTTGCATAGATCAATGATCCTACAATGCTTCTGTATGTTGTTACATCTTCCAATGGTTCTCCATCATTTGAACAAATCTTTGTATTTGTGTCCATGGTTTGAGTGAGTGGTTTGCATTCACTCATTCCAAATCTGAAAAGAACATCCAACAAGTACTTCTTTTGCATCAAGTAGATGCCACTCTTTCCATAAACAACTTCAATTCCTAAAAAATATTTCGGCTCTCCAAGATCTGAAATTTTAAACTCCTTACCAAGCTTCCTTTTGATATCTTTAATCCCTGTAACATCATTTCCTGTTATGATGAGGTCATCGACGTATATGCAAATATATACCTCTCTATTTTCTTCCTTCTTCATGTACAATGAAGGATTTGCACTGCTTGGGTTGTATCCACACTTAGTTAGATACTCTACCAATCTCTGATTCCATGCTCTTGGTGCTTGCTTCAAGCCATAAAGTGCCTTCTTCAACCTGCAAACAAAATCTGGATGGTTTTCATCTTCAAATCTAACTGATTGACTCATGTATACCTCTTCTTGTAGTTCTCCATTGAGAAAGGCATTTTTGATGTCGAGTTGATATAATGGCCATCTCCTTGAAGCACCAATTGCTATTAAGGTTCGGATAGTTCCCATCTTTGCAACGAGGCTGAAAAATTCATCATAATCTATGCCTTGTGTTTGTTTTAATCCTTTGGCAACTAATCTAGCTTTATATCTAGCTAGTGAACCATCAGCATTCCTCTTTACTTTAAACACCCATTTGTTTGGAACAATCTTCATACCTTCTTTCTTTGGCACCAGCTCCCATTTGTGATTATCTTTGAGAGCTTCGATCTCCTCTTTCATAGCTTGCTTCCATTCCTTTTGTGTGCAAGCTTCTTCATATGTCTCAGGCTCTTTGTCTTTGATAACATGCATCATGTATGCAAAATGTGTCGCCATAAAACTATCATAACTCAACCTTTGAGTTGGATACCTTGTCCTTGAAGATCTTCTTTCATTGCCTTTAGAGAGTTGCTTCTTTAACCTATTTAGCTTTACCATCGGAGTGATTACCTCTTCATATTCTTCTTCACTTGCATCTACCTTAGTGTTTGGAGTAGCACTTGCCTCTTTGGCTCTACTATGAGCTGAATTTGGAGACAAAGAATGACTCCCCCTCCATGTTGAACATTCTTCATTTGATGTAGATGCCTCTGGACCTGAACCCTTTGTGCTTGATTGTTGAACTTCTCTTTGATTTGTTCCTGCATAATCATCACAATCTTCTTCAAGAATCTTTTCCTTTCCTTTATCTTCATACCATGGTCAGTTCATCAAAGACCACATCTCGCGAGACTCTTAATTCCTTTGTTCTAGGGTTGTAACACTTGTATCCTTTTTGCTCCGTCGAGTAGCCGATGAAAATGCATTTTTCTGATCTTCGTTCCATCTTTGTTCTAACTTCTTGTGGAATGTGAACAAAGCAAACACATCCAAACACTTTGAGGTGTGTAAGATCAAGTTTCTTATCGGAATATACCTCTTCTGGAGTCAAGTGATGTATTCCCGATGTTGTGCACCTATTCATCAAGTAAATGGCGGTTGTGGTAGCTTCATCCCAATAGTACAATGGTACCTTCATCTCGTTGAGCATGCATCTTGCAATTTCAGCAATTTGCCTATTTTTCCTCTCAGCTACTCCATTTTGTTGTGGTGTATACCTACAAGTGAATTGCCTTTTGATCCCATTGTCTTGTAGAAAATCTGAAAATTTTTTGGAGAAGTATTCTCCTCCACCATCGGACCTTAAGGTTTTGATAGACCTTCCTGTTTCCTTTTCAACTTCAACTTTGAATCTTTTGAATCTAGAAAACACCTCTGATTTTTGCTTCATACAAAACAGCCATACCTTTCTTGAGTGATCATCAATGAAGGTGACAAAAAATATATTACCAGCCATTGATGCCTCTTGGGTTGGTCCCCATACATTCGTATGTATCAAGTCCAAGACATTTGGAGCCACATAATTGCTCCTCTTGAATGGTTGCCTCGTTTGCTTTCCTAGTTGACAAGCTTCACGTAACTCATGTAGTCCAATGCTATTAAATTTTGGAAGACCTCTTACCACTTCATGTTTGCTCATGTCCTTCAGCTTTGGAATGTTGATGTGTCCTATTCTTTTGTGCCATAAGTCTAGCTCTGAAATCTTCCTGTTCCCACATTGAATGTACATGACCTTTCCATGTGGATGTTGGACATCCAAAGTGAACATCCTTCCTTCTCTTCTACCTCGAGCAATGACCTTGAAGCCTTCTTTTGGATTCTTTATGAAGCACCCATTCTCATTGAATATGACATGATAACCCTTCTCTACCATTTGTCCTACTGAAATCAAGTTCTTTGAAATTGTAGGAACATGAAGAACATTAGATAGTACCTTTGCTCTGCTTGTATCTCCAAGCCTTATATCTCCAATGTGGTCAATCATGTGATGAGTATCATCACCTGTTTCAACACATCCTTTTCCACTTGGTACCTGTAGATTAGTGAACAAACTTCCTTGGCATGACATATGGTTACTACAACCTGAATCAATGTACCATTTTTTGTTATCTTCACAAGAGCTTCTATACTCATGTCTCATTGCAAGTAGTGTGTTCTTGCTTCCTTCACTTGAGGTGCTTGCATAGTTGCTTTGGTTCATTTGATTGCCTCCATTCGGTCTTCCATTCTTCAGCCAACAATCACTAGCATAGTGTCCTACTTTACCACAATGATAGCATGTTATACCTTTATGAGAATTGTAGGAGCTTCGTCCTCTTCCTCTACTTCTACCTCCACCTCTTCCTTGTGTGTTGGCATTTGATGCATCCTTGTTGTCTTCCGAATTGTTTTGATTGTAGTTGGAGTGGTTGTGACCTCTTCCTTTTCCTCTTGAGCCTCCTCTTAAGTTTCTTCCTTTACCTAGACCTGCATATAACATTTGGTTGTGGCTATCCTTTCCTTTGGGACCACCGAACCTAAGCTCTTCTGTGACAAGATGAGGGATTAGTTGTTCAAAACCTGGATATACATCTTTCAAGTTAATGGAAGTTAAAAAAGGCTTCCATCTTTCATCTTCTCTCAAGCCATTGAGAGTATAACACACAAGATCTTCGTCTTCAACCGTTGTGCCAATAGAAGCTAAAGCATCGCTTAGCTCCTTAATCTTCAAAGTATATTCAGCTATGGATTGACTCGAACTTTTCTTGATTGTGTTCAACTCATTCTTGAGTTGAAGTTTCCTAGCTTTGGTATTTGTTGAATACATCCTTTCAAGAGCTTCCGAAGCATCCTTAGCTAACTCTAGATGTTGAATATGACCTACCATGGCATTAGTAATTACTTGCGAAATGAGGAACATGAATCTCCTATTCCTCTCTTCCCATTCTTTTGCTTGCCTCCTTTGGACTTCGATGGCCATAGCTTGATTGATTTGAGGTTGAGCATCATTGCCGCTCACAATACCCCATAAGCCTTTGCCCATTAGGTAGTTGGTCATTGTAAACTTCCACACGGGATAGTTATCCTTGTCCAACTTCTCTACTTGTCGCGTCAGCCATTGAAGAGTATCAAAGACTTTGAGAGTTACCTCGAATAGTTATAGTCCTTTGCTCTTGCGTTTGTGAAGCTCCTGCTTATTTTGTAGCTCCTCTTTTGCTTTGCTTCACCTCCAGCTCTGTTGATGAAGCTTCAACACCAAGTTTGCTCTGATACCAACTGTGGAGAATGAGTTCTACTATGCGCAACGGAAGTGTGTAGTGAGCCCTTGTATGTCTAGCACTTGGACAAACATCTGCACCTTAGATAGTTTGCTGCTCTCAATACAAAACTCAAATGGACTTGAGACTTTAGTCAATCAAAGTAGACACAGAGAGCTTTCTAACAAGCTATAAATGACTTAAGTTGGACAAGTTTTGATTAGGAAACACAACTATCAAAGATGAACTACCTATCCACACAGATATGCTAAAGAACTAAGCTTCACTCTCGGACTGATAACTCTCTGAATATATATCGTATCATACCATAGGAGAGGATCTAATTTCATTTTGACTTAGAGGAAAAGAAAAGAAGATTTAAAGAAAAAAAAGGAAGCTCATATGTGTAGCAAATTAAGATATGATGATTGATACTTTCTTCATTCTCATCTTATTCAAGAAGGAAATTGGGTTAGACTTTATGGTTCAAGTTTGATTCATAGTATGTTACTAAAGGTCAAACGGGAAGAGGATGATTTGGTCCTTATAATGTTTTAAGATTTCAAGATAATAATGCAACCCATTCTCTTGAACAAATTGATGAATTAGAGTACGTATGTGAATTAGAGTTTGTATGATATATATATATATATAAACAGAATGTAGGTAGTGTAGTCCTTGGTGACCACCACCGCTTACACAACATTGTGTATGATGCTTACACTACATATGAGTATGATCATGAGTGCTATGATCCTTACTATTAAATAAACAACACTCATATTATATATATATATATATATATATATATATATATATATATATATATATATATATATATATATATATATATATATATATATATATATATATATATATATATATAATTGGAAGTATGTAACTAAGACGATTCATGTTTTTGATATGTCAATCCCATAGCTCTAGCTATGGCTTACATAAGATCATCATGACCTAGATGGCCTTTTTATGGATGTGGTGGTGCTCATTCCCTCTTACTAGCACCATCAGCACCTAAGGTAGAGGGATGATTTTGTCTTGATTTTAGAAGGGAGCATCTCTTTAGAGGTTTCTCTAAATTTACCACTACTAGTCCTACACCTACACCTTTGAATACCATAGAAGTGTGAATTTTTACACTAGTGAAGCGGAGAATTTGATTCCCCTTCAAGCTATAACTAGGGCTCAACAATTTGCGACAAAAAAAGAAGCACAAATGAAAGGAGAATTGTCCATGCTACCAAGTGAGCATCAACTAATAGTTATGTACGAATCTTCCATAGTGTAAAACATGATGGATGCTTTGGAATTAAGATGTACAAGACATCAACGAGTTTCACCTCCTCTTGGAAGGTAAGGAAAGATAAGGGTCAAGAAAAGGGGAGGAAAAAAGGTCGAAGAATTATAGAGAATCTTACAAGAGGATAAAAGGAAAGTGCTAGTGGAATAAGAATAGATAGACTACTAGGAGGATGCCCACTTTGTTATAGGAACAAGGAACCCAAACTCCAAAGCAAGCGGGATTGATCCTTGATAGTCCTAATTTTGAAGATCTACATACACAATTCAAGGCCCACTAGGACAGAATAGAAGTAGGAAGCACCCTAAGTCTCCATGAGGAGAGGTAGAGAAGGAGAGCATGGAAATTTTTTAAACATTGTTGAAATGGATCAAAGCTTCTTAGAACCATCTCTTGAACTTATAATGGGAATAAAGATGCTCATCCAAAGAAGAGCACAGTTGGTTTCATCCAAAGGGGCATCTTTTAAGGATTCATCACAACATCGTAGGAATCCTACTATGAGTTGGATGCAGAGTAAGTTGGAAGACAAGAATGGGAGAGCATGATTCTAGACATATAGGACATGTGGACCTATAGAACTATGGGAAAGATTACAAGATTCTCATTGAAGATAAGAACACTAGGCTTAGCCTTACATTCTTTCATTTTATTATCCATCTTGAAGAGGAGACAACTTTCAAAGAACATGAACATAGATCTTTTGGTGTAAATGATATGGAGTCTTAAAGCTTATTCAAATCCCTTGTTATCACTTATGGAATGTAGAATTTTTGAGCTTATTTTATTGATATTTTAATGTTCTTTATGTTTTGATTTAGGAGATGAGGGTACTTGAGGGCATGTATGGGTGCGGACTTACTCAGATGCATGTAGACATAAATAGAGCAATTAGATTTTCCATATATATTGTAAATAAAAGACCGGCATAGATGCATGGTTGTTTCTAGAAAAGTCCTAAAAATAGTGGTGGAGATAAGGATTGCTATAGAACATGACTTCTGTAAATAAAATCTATGGATCATCATAAAAGTGAGCAACTTTTTACTCACATGCCTGCTTTTCCAAGCATCTCTCACTATATTTGGAAGTAATAAAAAACTATAAATATGTGCTTTTTGGAGACTCATCTGACAGAGTGCATGGGAGGCGATTGTACCCAATATTGTGTACTATATTGTCTATTGTTTTTGTGTGTTTCAGATTTTGTGTTGTATGCGTGTCCATAAGATCCTACAATCGTGGTATGAAAGCTTGTGCGTGTCATTGAAGAGGCATTCTGATGCTACCATGGTGTTCATCATGGTGTTGTGATGAAAGTTTCTTATCTTCATGATTTCCAAAGAATAAATGAGGATCTCGTTGTTACCATGCATTTAGGCACTCTCACACATGTTTCTTCAAGTACAAAAAGATCAAAGAAATTTGTGAATTCAAAGCTTAAAAGAAAGGGACATATGAGAAAAGAATTTTGTTCTTTATTTCCATGCAGATCATGATAAAAGGAACTAGCAAATCCTATATTATTAATGCATTTCTAAAAGTTGTGTTTGTGAATGTGCCATAGGGTCAATTTTTTGTGATGGCCTGCAGCTTTTCTTTGGAATACAAGAGGGGAAGCATTGTAGTTACATTCAAGAAGACAACCGTAAATGAGAGATTGTGATGTGAGCAGTTTTCGGCCATTGCGAGCTTCACTTATTTGTTGGAGATTTCGATGTCACATTTTCCAATAGCGTTGGTAGACAGGTCAAGCATCAATTGAGTTAATGCACAAAGCAAACAATTGATAATTTTTTGTCAAGAAAGAGCAAAGAAAAGCTACTTATGTGGTTGTGAGAGAGAGAGAGAGAGAGAGAGAGAGAGAGATGATGTTGAATGTACTAACAGAAAAACAAAGCGAGAAAGAGGGATGAGGGGAGAGGTTGAGAATAGGACAAAGGTTGTGAGTAAACAGCCAAAAAAAATGCCAATGACCAATGTCCAAATCCACAATGCCAATGACCAAGCTTTCATTGTCCAGAGTAGATTCAAGGCTGCCATCTTGCATTGGACCTTGAACCTTAAGCAGCCCTTAGGTTAAGTATCTGGTAAGCTCCATAAAAGAGCAGAGGAACCTAATTATCTGGTATGTTCCATGATGCTTCATTGAAAAGAAATAGTAGAGGAAGCTAATTATCTGGTAAGTTCCATGAATCCATTCTACATATGCATGAACTTGCAACTTTGTGATATGCTAGAGAGATGGTGGTGAATGAAACACGATAGATTTGGAAATGTATTGCAATGTAGCACAACCTAACAAAGAAACAAAGAGAAGTCCAAATGGGTGTGGTGTAGTGGAATGCTTTGAATGTCGTGGGGCAAAGTTCTTGGGTTCAATTCTCGCTAGACATTTCAGAATTCTTGTGCTCTCAAAAAAAAGAAACAAACAAAAAGAAACAAACAAAGAGAAAGAGTGATCGTGGGGAGATTAAGAATAGAAGAAACATTGTGAGACAACAACTAGTTCCAGAGCTTCACAACATACTCTTTTGTTGTAAACACCTTTCGATAGTTTTCATGAAGTCTCACGATTGAACAAAAACATGACCAAAGAATCAATACTCGGTAAACATAGATGAGGAAACTTGATTAGCCACAAACCTCAATAAATTCTCTTACCTCACTTTTCTATTCTCTTTCCTCCTTTGAGGCGAAATGCTTTTTCTTGGGAATTCAAATGAGCCAAAAGGCATTTAAGGATTGAATCTGGCACTTGGAAACCCAAATTTGGTTAGCTATACTTTGCCTCCTTGTTTGTTGCCTCTTATTATGTTGGTTTGTCCCATAAACTCGCGGTTGCTACATCTTGGTAGGAGTTGGCCGCTTCTTTGGCTTCTTTCACTTATGCACCTTAGTAGATTGACTAATTCTAGTTGATGTGGAGGTATAGATGTTTAGAATCAAGATTTGCATGATTGCTCTAGGTCACAAGTAACTATTTAGCCACTCAATCATAGAGAGTTGTGACTTCAACATGCGTCTAACTATCTAAATTAGAACCCCCCTTTGACATGATGAGTGATTAGTATTATATTTCCAAGTAGATATTCATGGCCTTCTTCTACTTGATTCACTCCCTACCCTACCTTTGGTGCATTATTTTGATTCTTTAGGTATTTGGTCCTTGAGCTATTCTCTAGATCAAGCAATAATCTATACATTTGATACTCAAATTCAAGGTTGATATCAAATCTTGGATCATCAAAGTCAAAGTTGTCTTCACCTTGGAACAATCAGCCTAGAATATCATGTACCCATGGATCACTCTCAGGTTCCATTCCTTCTTTTTATGACTCCATGTGTAGCTCTAATAATATGTTCTTTGAATGAGAACGAAATTCTTGAGAGACATGAGTGGGCAGATCTGATTGGTATCAATCAACTAAATGATATGTTGGGGCTATCCATGTGAAGAATTCTTAGCTATTCACTGTAACAAAAAATGTACTTTAGGAAATTTTCAATCCAATTGAGTATTGATAGAGACAATCTTGGCCTAAGATCACATCTTCAAAAAGATATTCATCATCAAAAGCAAGGAGCTTCACTTGAATGCTTGCATTTCCAATGTGAACTAGCAGCTTCAGCTTGTCTAGGCATTGTGTTTCATACCCCCTATGTATGTGATGTTAGGCTTCTACTAGCTGTATACTTCCATGTAGCTCTTGTACCACTGATATCATTATCGCATTGATTGTCACAAACGTGTCTATGAGAACTTTATAGAGTTAGACTTTGTTCCTTCCCAACCTTGTTTTGATATATGGGCAACAATCCATAATTTCATGAGAATTTATTACTAACAGATGTACATGTGGCCATTAGAAAGATTTTGAGATGAGCCCTTTTATCTACTCCCGAGGATCATTCTCTCTTGAGTGCTTAGTGTTGGAGTTAGACCTCTATGAAAGCACGCGAAAAACACAAGGAAGAAGAAGAAGCTTGGAGCACAAGACACAATACTGAATGTATTACCACTAGAATGTACAAAGATAAGTACCCATTAGGGCAATAGGTGTATATAGAAGCCGGGAAAAAAAACCTCCTAAAGAGGGAAAAAAGTGCCCCACTGATCCTAGAGTGTTCACACACATCACTACCTAAATATATCAACAAATCCCCCCTGGGAGTGATGCAGTGAACGAGGAGTTGGCACTCATGTATAAGGAAGTGCCAAGCTATTTGGAATCAGTCCACAGAAGGAAGTAAGCCCAACGCTTTGCAGAAAGCTTCAAACTTCTCCCTAGGCAAAGCCTTCATAAAAAGGTTTGCAATGTTTTCCTACATGCGCACATATGCCAAGTTGATCTCCCCAGTAGAGAACCTCTCCCTGACATAATGATAATGCACCTCAATGTGCTTAGTGCAAGCATGGAACATAGGGTTCCTCACAACTATCAATGTGCTCTGATTGTCAATGAAGATGGTGGTGGCAGGAGACTTATCAACACCCAAATCAGCCATAAGGCATCTAAGCCATGCACACTCAACAATCGTTGTGAAAGCTACCCTATACTCAGCCTCACAATTGGAAGTGGCCACAATAGGTTGCTTCTTGCTCAACCAAGATATACATGAGTTACCAAGCATGAAACAAAAGCCACTAGTGGACACATAAGTGTCATAGCAACCAACCCAATCACTATAAAAAAAAGCATGCAAATCTGGTAGTAGTGATCCCCCCTTGGGATAAAACAATCCAAGTAGCTAGGTACCACTCAAGTAGTGAAAGATGCGCTTAACCGTCTACCAATGCTTGAGACCTGGGCAATGCATAAACATGCTCATCTGTGAGACAACAAACTGAATATATGGCCGAGTAATGCATAAGTAAATCAAGCATCCAACATCCTGTTGATAGAGAACAACATCAAATGCATCTCTAGCATCGTGAAGACTCAATCATAAACCTGCCTCCATAGGAGTGGCAAAAGGCTTACAGTGTTCAAGGCCAAAATGCTGCAATAATGTGTCAATATATTTCGTTTGACACAAAGTCATTCCACCATCAACTTGCATAAATTGAATGCCCAAATAGTAATGCAAATGCCCCAAATCAGACATCTCAAATGATGCATACAAATCACCCTTAAAATCAGCAATATGTGTGTCATGAGGACCAGTGAGCATCATGCCATCAACATATACCACAATGATTAGAAACACATCATTAGCACGCTTAACATATAAGGTGCTCTCAGTTAGACTGTTCTCAAAACCATGTGCAATCAGATAGGCATGTATCTTTTCATACCAAGCACGTGGTGCTTGCTTAAAACCATATAATGCCTTCTTTAACATGCACACTTGGTTTTCATGCCCTTTCTGCACAAAGCCACAGGGCTGAAGAACATACACTTCTTCGTGCAAGTCACCATTCAGAAATGTAGTTTTAATCTCCAATTGATGTACATTCCAACCATGATGAGCTGCAAGTGCACAGATGCTACCAACAGTAGTCATTCGGCAAGTAGGAGCAAAGGTTTCATCAAAATCAATGCCTCTTTGCTGTGCATAACCCTTTGCAACAAGCTTAATCTTATACATGTCAACTGTTCCATCAGGTTTGCACTTTAACTTGTATACCCAATTAGTGCCAATGGCCTTCTTTCCAGGAGGCAAGCCACATTAAGACCATGTACAATTTTTCATGATAGCATCATATTCAGATTGCATTGCAACCATCCAATGTTTTGAATTTTGTGCTTCATCAAACAAAACAGGTTTAGTCTCATCACACAGACTAGAGGCAGCCATAGCATAGCAATCTGATGCAAAAGAGGCACTATGAGAGCTTGATCAAGTACGATATGATAGAGGGGCATCTAATTTGCTATCACTCAAGGTCTACACCAGCCATTTTGGCATAGTTTTTGCTTGCTCAATATCAGCTCTCTCATCAACAAGTGCATCATGTAAATCTGCATCAGAAATGGAATGATCTACATCATCACATGAAACGTCCAAAGGCTGAAAAGTTGCCTCATTAAGACCAGCACTAGAGTGTCCACCTATAAAAAGAGGCAGCAAAGTATCATACATGTCTTTGGAGCTAACAAATGTCTCTTTAGTACATGAAAGCAATGGTGGAATAGCATCTTCCACAAAAACAACATCATGGCTAACCAGAATGCATTCAGTCTATGGATGATACAAATGATAGCCTTTACTTGCAGAACTGTACCCAACAAAAATACATTTTATTACTTTATCATCCAAATTTCAGCAATGTTGTTCAGGCACTAATGCATATGCCAGACAACCAAAAACATGCAGATGAGCAACAAATGGCTCGCGACCATGCCAAACCTCATATGGAGTGATAGACTACAGCACTTTAGTGGGAGACCTATTCAGTACATATGTTGCACACATAAGAGCCTTAAGCTAGAAACTATGTCGTAAAGTCTAGCTCTTGTTCATACACCTTGCCATCTCCATGAACGACCTGTTCTTTTGTTCAGCAACTCCATTCTGTTGAGGTTTATACGACACTCTATACTGATGTTTTATCCATGTTCAACTAGAAATGCATTAAAGTCCGAAGACATATATTCCCTTCCTCGATCAGAACGGAGGGTGCCCATTTTACATGCTGACAGATTTTCAGTGAAAACCAGAAACTATTTGAAGCACATAAACACTTCGGACTTTTCCTTCAATGGATATACCCATGCATGCTTGGAAAACTCATCGATGAAAGTCACGAAGTAAAGATAGCTCCCAAAAGAAGGTGTCTACATAGGACCAAAGACATCACTATGTACAAGCTGTATTTTTTGAGTAGCCCGAACTGAACCATCTTTTGGAAAGGAAGAATGCTACATTTTGCCCAAAATACATCCTTCACATACATGTTTACCAGGTGCCTCAAGTTTGGGCAAAGAGGACAACATTTCAAATTTCTGCAGGCATAGCAAACTAGCAAAATTCAGATGACCAAAGCGTGCATGCCAAAGCTTTGCATCTCACATAGCCTGAGAATCATGTACTGCACATGCCAAATCATTTAGAGATCTTTCATAGTCTATGAGCTTATATAGCTCACGACATAAAATGCAAGAAGAAATAATTGATGGAGAGTGTTAATCTCCAAAAGAACAAGTTAACCTTGAAGTTAGATCACTTCTATATCAAGGTTAACCTTAGACTCCACCAAACTTAGAGATCATTCACCAAATTATCAGAAATATTGAAAGTTCTGAAAAATTCAACTTCTCTGAAAAGTCTGCTGCAGATTAGTCATTCATTGACTAATCAATCATGTAAAGTTTTTGATAAAACTTTGCACAACACTTCGCCTTAAGGTTGCGCAACTTTGCCAAGTTAAATCTCTCAAAAAGATTAAGTACACACTGAGAAATGTGTGAAACACTTTACCTATGTGTGAAAGTGCTTCTCTGCAATGGCGACTTTGACACCTGCAACTTCTTAGCACTGGTTCTCCCAACTCTGAACCCGTTTGATCAAGATCTTCTAGCCATAGATAGCTTACCTTCCAACTTAGATTTTGAGCCCTCACTTGTGTAAAACTTTACACTGTGGACTGAGCACTGACCATTTCTTTGAAGATGAAATGTGCGCCAGATTTCTCGACTCTTAGAACATCTTCACATATGAATGTTCCTAAGCAAAATTCTCACAACCTGGTTGAAATTAAACTCTCAAATTCTAGCCATAGATAGATTAGCTATGGACTTAGATACGTGCAAAAGGATTCTTCAAAAGATTAAGCACAGAAGGAGAATGGGAGAGAAGATCGACGCGCAGAATTCTACTAAATTTTCTTCTTCATTACTTTTCACACATATGGTTGATGATACATACAATGTTCATCACCTCTTCACCTATTCTTCTCTATCTGATCTATATCACTATCTCTTCTTATGAATACGTATCTGAAGATATATATACGAGTCTAACTCGTCATCCTTTTTCAAATACATTGAACTATTTACAAGAGTAATATACAAAAGAAACATTTCTGATTCCATTTTCTTCCTCTGAAAGTAATCTTCATTCTTCCATATGTCTTCTCACTTTGATCTTCATAGAATCACTATTGATGATTGTTCTGCTCCAACAGCTCCCCCTCAATCTTCAATTGTGATTACCTGTATCTTCTTTATTCCTGCCATATCTTTAAACCTCTGCAATTTAGGTCCATCTAAACTTTTAGTCATCATATCTGCAAGTTGATCTTTTGTAGGGGTATGTATGACTTCAATTTCCTTCTCAATGACCTTCTCTCTCAGAAAATGATATTGTATTTCAATATGCTTAGTTCTAGCATGAAATACAGGATTAGCTGCCAAGTATAATGAACTCATATTGTCTCCACAAATAATAGGAGTACTCTGAATCACATCAAAAACTTTCAAAAGTGTCTTTAGCCATATTACCTCTTTTGCAGCTTCCACCATACCTTTATATTCTGCTTCTGTAGATGATAAAGCAACTGTATGTTGCTTCTTGGAACACCATGAAATCAATTTGTCTCCTACATAGCACAAGTATCCATGTGTTGATCTTCTATCATCAACATTACCTGCCCAATCTGCATCACTATATATCTTGATTCTTGTATCTGAAGTAAACCCATAGTACAACCCTTCTTTGAGTGTACCCTTGATGTACCTAAGTACTCTTTGTCCTGCAATCCAATGTTCCTTTCTAGGACAATGCATGAATTGTGAAAGCACACCAACTGCATATGACAAGTCAGGCCTTGTCAATGTAGCATAAATCAAGCTACCAACCAAACTTTGATAGAGTTTCATATCTCTGAACTCTTCTCCTCCAAACCTAGACAATTTATGGTTCACTTCCAAAGGTGTAGGTGCAACCCTGCAATCTTCCATTTTAAATTTGGTTAGCAAATTTTTAAGATACCTTTCTTGGGTCACATATACTCCATGTTGAGTATAAGATATCTCCATTCCCAAAAAGAATGATAGGTTCCCTAAATCACTGATTTTGAACTCTTTCTCCATCTGCTTCTTGATCATTTGTATTCCCTTATCATCTGTTCCTGTAAGTATTATGTCATCAACATAAATACACACATAAATGAACCCATCTTCACTTGCTTTGACTAGCAAGCTACTATCTGCCTTTGATGCTTGAAATCCAAAATCATTCAAGAATTTCACAAGCCTATAATTCCAAGCCCTTGGGGCTTGCTTCAACCCATACAAAGCTCTCTTGAGCTTACATACATAATTTGGACTCACTTGATTTTTGAACCCATCTGGTTGCTCCATGTAGACTTCATCTGAAATGTAACCATTCAAGAAAGCATTTTTAACATCTAATTGAGACAACTTCCAACCTTTACAAGCAGCAATTGCAATGAGTGTCCTGATAGTTGTCATCTTTGCCACAGGACTATAAGTCTCATCATAATCCACTCCATATGTCTGTGCATATCCTTTCACAACAAGTCTAGCTTTGTACCTAGACACACTTCCATCTGCAAATCTTTTAGTTTTGTAAACCCACTTACAACCAATGATTTTCTGACTATTAGGTTTAGGAACCAAATCCCATGTTTGATTCTCTATCAATGCATCATACTCCTCTTGCATAGCATCTTCCCAATTCTTCTTCCCTTTGGCCTCTTCATATGTAGAAGGGTCTTCATCTGCTTTTACCAAATAAGCATAATCTTTAGTAGTTAAGAATGAAGTGTCATAGCTATACCTTGTAGGTTGCCATTTGTGCCTAGATGACCTCCTAACTTCTGCACTTCTTGAAGTTTCTGGTTCATCACATTCTGGATCAAACCTTGGCCTCTCTTCAACTTCAACCTGCACTTCATTACTCTCACTTTCATCAAGTAACTGAATCTTTGCTTTACCTTTCCTTTGATCCACCACTTCTTCATCATCTGCATGTACATTATATTTACCTGCATACCAAGTACTTTGCTCATCAAATGTAACATCCTTGGATACAATAAATTGCTTTGTGGATGGACTCCACAACCTGTATCCCATTTGCTTATCATCATAGCCAATGAATACATACTTTTCTGCCTTAGGCTCCAACTTATGCCTCAATTGAGATGGCACATATGCATATGCCAAGCATCCAAATATTCTGCAATGATCCAAGGTAGGTTTCTTACCCCACCAAGCTTCATATGGTGTCATACCCTGCAAAGCTTTACAAGGCAATCTATTAACCAAATATGTAGCTGTATTAACAGCCTCAGCCCACAAATAATTTGGGCAATTCTTCTCTTTCATCATGGACCTTGCAAACTCAACAAGAGTCCTATTTCTTCTTTCTGCTACCCCATTTTGTTGAGGAGAGTACCTGCAAGTAACTTCTCTCTTTATACCTGCATTCCAAAAATAATCATTGAACTCATTTGAAAAATACTCTCCCCCTCCATCTGACCTTAGTCTCTTCAATTTTTGACCTGTAATCCTTTCTGCATATGCATGATAGTGTTTAAATGTATTAAACACTTCTGACTTTTCCTTAATCACATAAATTGTGATCCACCTGGTAGCATCATCAACATATATGACATAATATCTTGAACCATTTATACTAAAGTCCTTTGAAGGACCCCACACATCTGTATGCACCAATTCAAGTCTTTCTGAATACATAAATCCATGCTTGGAATAGGATTGCTTATGAGCCTTACCTAATTGACATGCCTCACATCTGTATGTCATGTGTTGACCTGCAATGTTGGGCATTCCAAGCACTGAATCATTGTTAATCATTTCTTTGATACCTCTTTCATTAAAATGTCCAAGTCTTTTGTGCCAAAGATCCAATTCTGACACCTTCTGCTCTCCATATGTGAACATAGCATGTCCAACATTTCCTTGTACCTTCAATGTGAAAAGCCTTCCTTCTTTCTTTCCTGCAATAACTTGTTTATACCCTTGACTAGGGTCTTCCACATAAACTCCATCATTGGTAAACCTTACCTCATAACCTTTTTCCACAATTTGACCTACACTGATCAAATTCTTTGGAATTGTGGGAACATAAAGTACCTTACTCAGAAGAGTGCTCCCATCCTTAGCTTTGACTGAACCAATTGACTTTACCTTATGCTTTGTATTATCACCTGTCTGCACTGTATGATTAATTGCATTGTGATCTAGGTCAGTCATCAAAGCAATATTTCCACTCAAATGATTACTACATCCTGAATCAATATAAAACACTCTCATGTCCTCATGTGAGGTTTCACATGTATTCATAATGAGAGTTGAATCCTCCTTCTGATCTGATGCATAGTTATAGTAGGTGTTATTATAGGATTGATTTTGGAAGCTTCTTCCTCCACCTCTTCCAAAAGAATTCCTACCACCTCTACCTCTGAAGTTTCCTCTCTGAAACCTACCACCTCTTGCTCTTTGATTAAAGTTCTGATAACTACCATTGTTTTGATTATTATGCCAACAATCATGAGATAGATGATTGGTCTTACCACATATCCAACAAGCTCTTGCATTCTCTTTGTTGTTTCTGCCTCTTCCTCTACTTCTGCCATTTCCTCTTCCTCTTATGAAATTTGCTTGGTTTGAAGTACCTTCTTCTTCACTGGATTGTTGCTTCCCTTTGTTGGCTTTCTTCTTGTCTTTAGAGTACATTGCATGACCTGCACTCTTATCAACATCTCCTTTGATATCATTCTCAAAAGTTAGCATATGTCCTAACAATTGATTCAAATCAGGAGTAAAGTGATCTAATGAAAGTTCTGTAGATAAAATGAAAGGCTTCCACTTCTCATCTCCTCTTAGCCCTGTGAGTATTTGTCTTACCAATTTGTCTTCTTCAATATCTTCATCAACTGCGCCTAAAGAATCTGCAATGTCCTTCATCTTTGTCACATAATCAGAAATTGATTGTGAGGCCTTCTTCTTGAAGGTAGTAAACTCTGCCCATAGTGAAGCCTTCCTTGATTTGGTTGTATTTTGGAAATGCTCTTCCAAAGCATTCCAAATGTCACAAGCACTTTCAAGTCCTCTAATGTGAGGAAGCAAATAGTCATTGACTGCCATGTAGATGATGCTTCTTGCTTGAGCATCCTTCTTCATCCAATTCTTCAAATCTGCAAGCTCCTCCCTAGTTGGAACACTAGGATCTCTGAATTCTGGCTTTTCTTCATCTCCTGTGATGTATCCTATCAGATCTTTGCTCATAAGGTGAGCTTCCATCCTCATAGACCATGCAGGATAGTTCTCTCTATCCAACTTTTCAATTTGAAGACTATCTCCCATCCTTGCTTCACCTATAGTCTCAAAACTTTAACCTTTACAGATAATAAATGTACCTTTACTTCGAATGTTGCTCCTTCTGATCCTTTTGATGCTCTTTGTATGTCTTCCTTCAATCTTTCTTCAACCTTTACCCTTCTGCACCTTCAAGATATAAAGATTTGTACTTCTGCAACAGTCGGAGTCTTCTTCACTTCAATTTTGACACAACCTGCTCTGATACCACTGATGGAGAGTGTTAATCTCCAAAAGAACAAGTTAACCTTGAAGTTAGATCACTTCTATATCAAGGTTAACCTTAGACTCCACCAAACTTAGAGATCATTCACCAAATTATCAGAAATATTGAAAGTTCTGAAAAATTCAACTTCTCTGAAAAGTCTGCTGCAGATTAGTCATTCATTGACTAATCAATCCTGTAAAGTTTTTGATAAAACTTTGCACAACACTTCGCCTTAAGGTTGCGCAACTTTGCCAAGTTAAATCTCTCAAAAAGATTAAGTACACACTGAGAAATGTGTGAAACACTTTACCTATGTGTGAAAGTGCTTCTCTGCAATGGCGACTTTGACACCTGCAACTTCTTAGCACTGGTTCTCCCAACTCTGAACCCGTTTGATCAAGATCTTCTAGCCATAGATAGCTTACCTTCCAACTTAGATTTTGAGCCCTCACTTGTGTAAAACTTTACACTGTGGACTGAGCACTGACCATTTCTTTGAAGATGAAATGTGCGCCAGATTTCTCGACTCTTAGAACATCTTCACATATGAATGTTCCTAAGCAAAATTCTCACAACCTGGTTGAAATTAAACTCTCAAATTCTAGCCATAGATAGATTAGCTATGGACTTAGATACGTGCAAAAGGATTCTTCAAAAGATTAAGCACAGAAGGAGAATGGGAGAGAAGATCGACGCGCAGAATTCTACTAAATTTTCTTCTTCATTACTTTTCACACATATGGTTGATGATACATACAATGTTCATCACCTCTTCACCTATTCTTCTCTATCTGATCTATATCACTATCTCTTCTTATGAATACGTATCTGAAGATATATATACGAGTCTAACTCGTCATCCTTTTTCAAATACATTGAACTATTTACAAGAGTAATATACAAAAGAAACATTTCTGATTCCATTTTCTTCCTCTGAAAGTAATCTTCATTCTTCCATATGTCTTCTCACTTTGATCTTCATAGAATCACTATTGATGATTGTTCTGCTCCAACAATAATGACGTCGCCATTTGAAAGATCATGAACTGTATATCTCTCATCAGCAAATTTCACAATCAAGCCAATCTTGGCTAATGTAGAAACTGATAACACATTTTTCTTGATCCTTGCCACAAACAAAGCATCTAACAAAGTGAAAGAACTACCATGAGCAGTAGTCAAAATGATCTTGCCAACTCCCATAATAGGATAGGAGGAGTTTAACAATATTCCATGTAGGGGAAGGCTCGAGTGAAGAGAAGAAACTGCGCTACGAGGTAATATGTTTGGTCACACCACTATCAAAGTACGAAATATCTGAGTCTACTGTAGACATGCACTGCTCATGAGAAGATGGGTCAAAACTCCAAGCAGTAGTAAACACCCATTCTTCTTCCTGCACAAGATTAGCTAACTCTATTTTCGTGTAGAGACCTCTACAACAACCATTCCGGCCTCTTTCTTCTTTGCCTCTTTAGCAACTAGTTTTGGATAGCTCTTAATGAAATGATCATTTGCTTTACAGTATTTCCAAAACAATTTCTGTGTTTTTGATTTCTTCTCATCTTTGTCTTCCTTCTTTGAATATGCAACATTTGCAGATTTCTGCGTACTAGTAGAGCTCCATTTACCTTTGCCCTTCTGACTAGCTAGGAAAGCTTGATCTTCAACACACATAATAGACCTATTCTACCTAGACTAGTCTTCCTACAACAGAATAGAGACTAAATTCTCAAATGAAAAGGCATTTGGATTGCCTTTCATCATCAAATGATGAGTAGAAGAAAAACTCTAATATGAGTCAGGAAGACCATTTAGAACGGTCTGCACAAGTGAGCTATCTGGTATAACTTCATCAATAGAAATCAATTGTTCTTTCAAATCCTTGATCTTTGTGAGAAAATTTTCCATAGAATCACCTTCATTCATGTGCTCACTCTCGAGTTGTTTTTGGAGGTAAGCATCACGAGCCTCATTCCTAGCCTGGTACAATGTGGTAAGTGTATCCCAAGCATCCTTAGTTGTTCTCTAAGAGCGAATGTGAGGAATAATGGCACGTTTGATAGACAAAGCTATCAATGCATGTGCCTGAGCATCTTTGCCATCCGAACAAATTTGCTCTATAGTAGGTGCAACAAAAACAAAAGCACGGACATGAATCTGTAGAATATCATTATCTTTGACACCATCTCCATCATCTCCAACACCTATATTTGTAGTACTTGTATTCACAGGTGTAACAGGACGTCGTTCAACACCCTGCACAATATTCCATAGTCCTCTTGTGACCAATACATGACACATCATATAAGCCCATAATGGGTAGTTGGTACCATCCAAGTTATCCTCAATAGCCAACATACAAAATACATCACTACTTTCAGCCATGGCCGGTGACTAAAATACCTTGATGCAAAAACTTGACTATATCTAGAAAAGTTGAATAGAACTACCCAAATGAATTCTACTAAACCTGTAGTAGAGTTTGAGACGTTTATAGTGGCATACCGAAACTAGTATATACCTTTGGCACAAAAAGACAAAATAGCCTGCACAAGCACTATGATAGTGCATTCGGAGGCTAAAACGAGCTCAAATTGCAATTTTGACACCATAGAGTGAAGCAATTTTGATCTCTCAAACACCGTGAGTATGCTTACCAAATTTTGTGTGATTCTGAAACTGCAATCAGAGAGGTGTAGACAACACCCTAGATGAACGGCAACCTGCTCTGATACCAATTGTTGGAGTTAGATGTCTGTAGAAGCATGCAAACAACACAAGGAAGAAGAAGAAGAAGTTTGGATCACAACACACAGTACTGAATGTATTGCCACTAGAATGTACAAAGATAAGTAGCCCATTAGGGCAATAGGCATATATACAAGCCGGGGGAAAAAAACCTCCTAACGAGGGAAAAAAGTGCCTCGGTGGTCCTAGAGTGTTCACACACATCACTACCAAAATATATCAACACTGATCATGAAAATATAATAGACTTCTTCATCATATCAAAGCATAAATGTTTATTCATTGATAGATACTTCCATAAAACTTAAGATGTGACTCTAGCCATGTGGATTAAATTCATCATCTCATAGCATAATTGCTAGAACATACATGGAACCTTCAATTGGTCATTCGTGTAATCCTTTCAGCCTATGTCCTCCTCACAACACGTCCATAAATGAGTTTCTTTATTAATCGAAGATGAATTATTGGAATCTTCACTTTTAATGGAATTTCAATCAAGCTCTTTATGTATTATGTGTTTTCTTTGGAAAGTTGGCACATCCTATAGGTGCTTGTGTTGAAACTCACATAAAGAAGAGTAAAATGAAGCAAAAGACAAGAAGAATCAGGTTGAAATAAGCAAACATAAATGAGAAGGAGATGCCAAAGGAGAAACATAGATAAAGATCGAGCCAATGGAGGCCCACAAATCCCAAACTATGCCCAAAATGAATGTCAAATTACCTCTTGGAAGTGTGGCCAAAGCTTAGTATTTTAAGTATACTCCACATGTGTAACTCAAATGAGCAAATGATCCCTTTTAATGATACCTATGCCTCTAGAATGTTTTTGGATTTTATCAAAACTCAAATTAGAGTCCAAATGTTGTTCGAGGACCTAATTTTAACTAGACTAGGGGCTCGAATGTGGACAAGGCCACATGTTCCAAAAATGCCAACAAAAGACAATGAGCTCTCACTTTGCAAGTTTAGATTGTTAGTTCCTTGGCTTATATTCTTCTTTCTTCATAATGAAGTGAGTTTGTTGGAGTTTCCTTGTGTGACAAAGGTTTCGTGTGTGCATGCTTGCCTACATGCACGTTTGGGTGTGTGTATCTCCTTCCTCATCATGTCGTGATTGGGTGGAGGTCTTCATACCATGGATACAACTGATGTCCGCTTGCGTTCATGAGAGCTTGGGGCAGTCTATAATGCAACACATTGGCACCATTGTCAGGACCGCTCTCGTTCATCACCATATTTGATGGTCCAAATTTTGCAAGGTATTATGCTCTTGAACTCTTCTTCTTATATTTTGGCTTTGGATGCTCTAATTGTTTTTTTTTTTAATATAAAAGGAGGTTCAGCCGTAGCCTACTCTCTCATGCTTGAATTAATAAAAGAACAAATATAAAATGAATGGGCTTAGTGCCCTTAGGATCCCTATATCCCACAAAACAAGAGTGACATACCAGAATTAGTAGGATAACTAAGATTGGACGGAAAACAAAAGTTTTAAAGAGAATTATTAAAGAGCTTAATGATTTTTTCGTCACCTTAATGTACTACCCACTTACTTTTAATTGACTGATGTAACGGAACCTTAAGTTCTTGTGCTAGCATTGCTATTATAATACATGGCACTCCATTTTCAAGGCTTCACCTTTTGATGGCTTGCAGACGAGCAGCCCATAGCCTTGCCTAGAATTGCTTTTTGCTAGGAGATGTTTCCGCTAAGCTTCAAAATCCTTTGGAGAACATGCCAGATCCTCTTACTCTTAAAACACATGTAAAAAAAATTCCGTGTTTCCCCCGTCTCTGTGGCATCTTTTGTATTTATGGAACACTATGCAACTCGTGAGCTCTAGAACTAATTCAGATGCTTCTATAAAAAACTAAAATAATCAGAGTATTTTTTTCATTATTGTTTAATATTAGTTTTTTTATTTCACCAATTAAAATCAATTATGTATGCCGGTTATTTGGGTAGGCATGAGGACGTTCAGAATTCATAAGGCTTCGTTCAAAAAAGAAAGAAAAAACTTTGCAGTAGCGAACCTTTGTAAGATTCACTTAGCTTGGGAAACGTCTAAGTTCAATGAATCTTATAACTCGTCAACTCCAATCTACATAAAAATCTATGAACATAACAAAGTTGAAAATATTGTAATAATTAATGGGCACTAGTCTCTTGAGATGGAGGTCTTTTGTTAAACTCTTGATCAAGTTATGTAATGGCTTTGGTGAATCTAAATTAGTTAAAATCTTTTGTAATCTTGTCTAATATCTCCTTTGTGGGATATGGAAGATCCTGCAAGTACTACACCCATTCACCTATACAATTATTCTTTCAAAGTTAAAGCTCAGTAGAATAGGTGCTTATGGAACCTCCACTAAAGAAAAACAGCATGGAACACAAATAAGCTCAATGAATGTTAAAAGTGTCCAAATTCAATGTAGAAGAATAGGTGCTTGCGGAACCTCCACTAAAGAAAACGAACACGGAACATAAATAAGCTCAATGAATCTTAAAAGTGTCCAAATTCAATGTAGAAGAAGATACATATATATATTTTTAATAAAGGAAGTTTGGCCTTGGCCTATTCTCCCCGACTTTAATTAAAATAAAGAAGAAAAGTTACAATTGAGTGGGACTAGTGCCCATGGGACCCCCCAAATTCCACAATGTAGGGGAGGAGTACGACAAGCTAGAAGGCATTACAAATGAGGCAGACAAATCCATCATCTCCCTCATGTGAGACCCATTTGGGTTTCAACTTGTTACTTTCGAGGAGGTAGATACAGTGATGTCTAAACGGTGGAGATCTCTTATCTCGTGAGATTCTTTTACCTAGCAGACATCACTGTATCTATCTCCACCCGATAGAAGAAGATATATAATAAGCTTCTAAATTGTAAGATTCAATGAACGTGGTGGGTTTAACGAGAGCCTTAAGAGAGGGGTCAACGTGAATGACGCAACAGTTCAAGATTTTTTGGGATCCAATGGGTTCTAAATACGCCTAAATACAATGAACCTTAGAAGTGGTCAACTTCAATGTATCATATATTACGTAAGGTAACTTAAATAGAGGCGCCTAGTTTTGTGTGCTCTCAAACATGTTACTAAGGAAGGTGTATGTTTATTGGAGGCACGTATCTCTTATAGCTTATATCCTCTACCATAAAATTTTTTATGTAGCAATATTACTCCCATGTGCATCCAATGTAAAGTGGTTTCTTTTTTTTTTTTGAAAGTTCTTTAAATTATAAACAAGGAGAAGATACAAAAAGGAAGGTTAGAGAGATTTATTGAGAAGTTCTATGACGTTTTCATTCATTCCGTGAGAAACCCACTTGGATGTCGACTTGTTGTTTTCTAAAATAAACCCCATATGATGCTTGAAAGGAGGGACATTTTACAATCACGAGGGAATTCTCCTAGAGACTTGTTCAAGTTGGTTGCAAATTATTCTTTAGAATCCACACCTATGGTGGAAGAAGATTATGAAGGGCTATTAGAAATCTCTAAGAAGAGGAAGGCTCAAAAATAAAAAACTAGAAAGGAAAAATATTAAGAATAAAGTCTATCAGTGGAGAATAGCAGCAAGACCTAGTCTAGATCAACATGAAAGATGTTACCCTAGAGGAGACGTAGAAAACTGGAGATTGGATTTCTGCAAGAAACTAATTGAGGTTGCTCACACAACCAGAAAAACAAATACTCAGGATATCTAAAGCGAGAATTGCCAACAAGATAATAATTTGTAGATAATTATTATCCAGACGAGACAACACAAAATGAGCGAAACCTAATCCAAGGGGGATTAGGTTTGAAGACTAATGAAATTGATCCTTTAATCTTGGAAGTAGAGATGTCATGACCACAAGAACTTTGGGTCAGGGTCCAAGAAGATTTACGAAAGAAGAATGAAGGGGGATTTCCTCCCTTTGTTGAATTAGATGCTTCTTTAAACCAATCATTGATGGAGAAGGAGGGAAAATAAGAAAATATGTCTTATCAAGACTTTTATACAGATGAAGTCATTAGTTTTATGACATCTTGGAATTACATGGGTGAGAATGAATGGAAATTTAACTTTGTCCATGCTCCCACACTAAGATGTAAGGACGATATGACACATGAGGAAGTGTTTAGATCACTAAAAGATTTGAAAAAAAGCAAAAAATGCATTGGTCATTTGTTGAGATATCAAGCTCAACATGTGAAGATCCAAGATGACACCTATCAGTTTTTTCGTTTCTCTTACATGTATAGTGGTCACGCCAGTAAATGTCATGGATACTTCATTGAGCTTTATTAGATTTATCTACCGAGAGTGATGGCACATTTGTTCCTTGCCAGCTCACCCATTCGCGGACATTAGGTTTTTCCTTATATACTGATCTTTATATATTTCCCTTTTTGTATTCTTGTTTTTAGATCATTCTTGTACATTCCTTTTTATGTAATAGAAGAAGAAGATCATTCTTCCTTGCCTCAATCTGAGTGTGTGCTTCTCTTTGGGTGTGAGAGGGTGTGTGTGAGCTCTCTTCCATATCTCCTTCCTCGTGACATGGTATTAGAGCTAGTGTGGTTGTAGAGAGCTCGTGGAGAAGGCCGACAGTGAAGAGTACGTGAGATGGTGTGGAGAAAGCGTGATTCACAAACGACCTCATATTGCTATGAAAATTGGCATGAAGGCCTTTATTTTGAGCCCGCAAGGTGGGGCCCACAAAAAAACCAGGTCAATTTAAAAAACTATAACTTGCATCGTGTTTGGCAACACTCATGTATTCCAGATCTAGAATTTCAAGCGATTCCATGTACTGTTGATACATGGAAACTATGTTTTTTTGAGATTGAAGTGTCACGTCGTAGTGTGATAGTGTTCAAGCAGAAGTGCTACTTGTAGTATTTTGTGTTGTGAATTGCTACAGAAATGGCAAATGCAGATGGAATGAGTCAGCTTATGAGCGATAAGGTAGACAAGAACAACTTCCATGCTTGGAGATTCAAAATGATGAATTTCCTGATGGGAAAAGGCTATTGGAAGTACAACAAAGGAGAGAACGAAAATGCTCCACAGTTACTAGAGAGGAATCGGACTACGGACCAGTTAAGAGCATATGAGGAATGGAATCACGGAGCATCAAAGGTAATGTATTGGCTATCTGTTAGCATACATGATAGCATGATTGGGCACATACAGGATGCCAAGACTCTAAAAGAGGCTTGGAGCATTTTGGTCACATTGTATGAGACCAATACAAAGGCACATAAACTCCAACTCAAGAATGAGATGCATACATTAGAAAAGAAGAGCATGTCGGTAAGTGACTACACCGTGAAAATCAAAAGCATATGTGAGTCACCTACATCTATTGGCATGAATGTAGATGATGATGATAAGGTGGAAGTGTGCCTTCATGGTTTAGGAGCTCCATATAAGCAATTTAAAACTTCTATATAGACCAAGGAAAATATTCCGAATTTTGCTGATCTGGTATCCATGTTGATTATTGAAGAAAAGAATCTTGGTGAGGATTCAAAATCCCAAGGAAAGCCCAATTCTCAACAAGTATTCTACTTTGGCAGAGGAAGAGGTAGAAGTAGAGGTTTTGGAAGTGGAAGAGGAAATAGTAATCAAGACTAAGGTCAACAACAGAATCATGCAGGAGGAAGAGGACAGTTTCGAGGCAGGGGGAGCCAAAGAGGTCGCAGAAATTTCCAAAGAAATGATTCAGGTAATGATAGTAAAGGATGTTGGAATTGTGGTAAACCTGAACACTTTGAACGTGATTGCAGGTTGAAGAATCAAAATAACAAAAGGCAGCAAAACAACTATGCATCCATGAGTGCATATGATTTTGAGAAGTTGTTCATGGTTCAACATCACATGATGAATACAGTGTCTGCTGGTGCTTCATAATCAAATGATAATGTCTGGTATGTTGATTCAGGTGCTTCAAATCACATGACCAGTCATGCGAAATGGTTTAGTACTTTGCAAAAATTGTCAATTCCTAGATATGTTGAAACACATTATAACACATCACACCCTATCAAGCATACAGGAAACATAGCGTTGTCTATGGAGGATAGCAAGGTAAAACATCTTGTTGATGTGCTGCATGTTCCAAATATAAAAAAGAATCTGGTTTTTGTTGGACAAATGATTGACCACAAATTACAAGTCAGGTTCAACGCTGATGGGTTATATGTAGAAGAATACAAACGAGATGGAAGATTGATTGCCAAAGGAAACAAAGTGGGTAGGATGTTCACCTTAAATGTGAAAATTCCTTAAATGAATGCAGGCGTGTTTGCAAAAGGTGAAGGATTTATTGCTAATATAGAGATTTGGCACAAACAGATTGGACATGCAAACTTGCAAAGGCAAAAATTGATGCAGTCAAAGGAGATTATCCATGGACTACCAAATTTCAAAGTTGTGGAGATGCAAAAGGTATGTGCAACATGTCAATTTGGTAAACACTCAAGATCATCATTTCCACATGACAAGCATGTTAGTGAGAATGTGCTAGAAATAGTACATACAGATGTTTGGGGTCTTGCAAAGACCACATCTATGGGTGGTTGCAGGTTTTATGTTACTTTCATTCATGACCATACATGAAAAGTGTGGGTATATTTCATGAAAGAGAAGAGTGAGATGTTCACTCACTTCTAGAATTTTAAAGCTATGGTGGAAAAGCAGACAGGAAAGTATATTCAAACATTAAGGTTTGATGGAGGAGGTGAATACATATCAAATGAGTTCAGTAACTTTCTTAAAAGTCATGAAATTTAATGTCACTTTTCATGCACGTACACACCACAACAGAATGGTGTTGTTGAATGCAAAAATAGACATATTGCAGAAATAGTAAGAGCCTTGATGGTTGAGAAGAATATGCCTCATTGTAATTGGGCTGAAGTTGTGCATACAGTTGTATACATTATGAATAGAACTCCAACTGCTACTGTACATCAAGTTACACCTAAAGAAAAGTTCATAGGTAAAAAGCCAAACTTATCACATATGAAAGTTTTTGGCTCTATTGCATATGTACATGTTCCAGATGAGTTGAGGACAAAGCTCGATCCAAAAGCAAAAAAATGTGTCATCACTGGATACTCCCTTGAGCAAAAGGGATATAAATGTTGTAACCCACTCAGATGACAGGTGAAGGTGAGTAGAGATATGGTATTTGATGAAATGTCAAGATTCATTTCAGATGCCGAAGAAGGACTGAAACTTGAACCAAATGACAACGAAAATGCTGAAAAATCAAGTGCAGAATGTCAAGTTTTGAGTGGACCGGATGCATCACCAAGCAATAGTTCCAACTCAAATCCATGGAGTGGAAGATTATGTGGAAATTTCAATCCAGCAAATTCATCAAATACATCCAAGAAAGGTAAAGAGAGGCTTTCTGTTGGTCATAAAACGTGTAGGTTTTGAAGAAGTTGATGGAGATTCAAGCGATTCAGAAAAGAGTCTTGATGAGGAACTTGGATTGCCTTCTGTGAAGACTGCAGGAGTAAGAAAGGCACATGCAGATGATACAAGGAGAAGTGACCCAGGACCAAGAAGATCTAGGAGGATGCAGAATTCGGTGCAAGGATTGACATATGATAGTTACATGGCTCGTCATTGTGCCTACATGACCAAGGTAATACAAGATGCTGAACCTTCTTGTTTTGAAGATGCAATTGGAAATGCAGATTGGGAAAAAGCTATGGATGAGGAGATGGCTGCGCTTTATGGAAATGATACATGGAATCTGGTTGCATTGCCACAAGGAAAGAAACCCATAGGTTGCAAGTGGGTTTACAAGGTAAAGCACAATGTTGATGGTAGCATAAGCAAGTACAAACACGATTGGTAGCAAAAGGATATGCACAAACATATGGCATTGATTATGAGGAAACATTCAGCCCTGTAGCTAAAATGTCTACTGTTAGAACACTTGTTGCATTAGCTACGGCAAAAGGATGGACTTTGCATCAGATGGATGTGAAGAATGCTTTCTTACATGGTGAGTTACAGGAAGAAGTGTACATGGACCAGCCACAAGGATATGAAGATTCAAAGCATCCAGAATATGTTTGCAGGTTGCAAAAGGCTTTGTATGGGCTGAAGCAAGCTCCTCGTGCATGGCATGCAAGGATTGCTGATTACTTGACCACAATTGGGTTTTCTATTTGTAATGCAGATCATACACTATATGCAAGGAAGGGTGATGATGGCATCACAATTGTGGCTATTTATGTTGATGACTTGATTGTAGGTGGTGATAATGAAGAAAGTATTAAAGAGATGAAGCAACTTCTAATGGAAGAATTTGACATGAAAGATCTTGGTGTGATTTACTACTTCTTGGGCATTGACTTTATACATACAAAAATAGGTATATGGATGTCACAAACACAATATGCCTTGAATATGCTACAAAAGTATGGTATGGCTGATTGTAAGTCAATTTCTATGCCATTAGATCAGAATTTGAATACATCAGGTGAAGCATTGGAAATGCTACTATGTAGAGGAAAATTGTGGGAAGTTTGATATATCTCCCAATTATGAGGCGTGATCTTAGCTACACTGTTGGACTTGAAAGTCACTTTATGCCGGTTCCCAAGAAGCCACATTTGGATGCTCTAAGGTGCACTCTACGTTAAGTGAGTGCTACTTTGGATTATGCATTGTTTTATGAAGCTGGTGTAGATTTTCAGGTTCATGGATACACCGATGCAGATTGGACTAGTAGCATTCTAGATAGAAGATCTACTAGAGGCTTTCTATTCTCACTTGGGAGTGCAGTTGTTACATAGAGCAACAAGAAGCAACCCACTGTTTCTTTGTCGAGTACAGAGGCTGAGTATAGAGGTGCTACAATAGCAGAATGTGAGGCATCATGGCTAGAGATGCTACTTGCAGATTTAGGTGTGGAAGTGCAAAAGCCTATCACTATCTATTGTGATAATCTTAGCAGCATACAATTAGCACGGAACCTTGTTTTCCATGCTAGAACAAAGCATATCAAGGTACATTATCACTTCATCACAGAGAAGGTATTAGCAGGTGATATTGATCTTGTTTATGTGAGAATAGATGAGCAGGTTGCTGATATTTTCACTAAGCACTTGGAGCAGACAAGCTGAAGAAGTTTCGGAAGATGCTTGGATTAATCGACATAACGTTGAGCTTGAGGGGGAGTTTCGAGATATCAAGCTCAACATGTGATCATTGAGGATGACACATATCAATTTTTTCATTTCTCTGACATGTATAGTGGTCAAACCGGTATATGTCAGGGATACTTCATTGAGCTTTATTAGATTTATCTACCGAGAGTGATGGCACATTTGTTCCTTGTTAGCTCACTCATTCGTGGACATTAGGTTTTTCCTTATGTACTGATTTTTATATATTGCACTTGTTGTATTCTTGTTTTTAGGTCATTCTTGTACATTCCTTTTTATGTAATAGAAGAAGAAGAAGAAGATCATTCTTCCTTGCCTCAATCTAAGTGTGTGCTTGTCTTTGATTGTGAGAGTGTTTGTGTGTGAGCTCTCTTCCTTATCTCCTTCCTTGTGACATCATTGACCTTAGAATAGCTACATGTCAAACTTTAAATGTGGAGAAAGCTAGCCACTCACCTTAAAATTCAGGATCATATTAGTGAAGAAAATGAGAAGGCTAAGGATGAGACTACTAGAGTGAAAATACCTATAGATAAAGGAGGATATTTTAATGAATGTGGCGAGGGAGACACCTTTCAATTACATACAAAGTCTACATGACTAGATGTTGGTGCAAGAGAGTTCAAGCCCACATACTTTGATGATTAGCAAACCTTATATGATCAATCCCTTGTAAAATCAAATACATTTAGCCTTGTAAAAGAGCTTTACTTTCATTAGGATTTATGAAGCATAAAATCTTGATTCATTTGGTAGATGATTTATAGTTTAGGATTTACTTTCAGGTGGACTTTTGAATTTGAATTCAAAAGATTAGATTGGCTCCAACCTCAACTATAAAAAGAGGATCGAATGACCCGCATGATATCTCGACTCTTAGAGATCATTAGGAAGCGATACATTGTGAATTGAGAGCTCACTCTATAGCTCAATTACTTCCCTCACATTGAGCAATAGACTATTTCCAAGGACATTGTATTTGTATATGATCTAATACCTACATTCTCAGGAAGTTCAAGTTATCTTATGATGGAAAGTGATTTTCCAACTCTTACTCAAGAAGATCAACAATTACCCAAAGATATCAATTCAAAGGATGAAGAGCAAATGGATTTCATGGCATGGAAGTCAAGAGGCAAGACCAAGTTCAAGTAATTGGAGGAAATTCCAAAGTCCTCCAATCAATCATTCAGAGATCGTAGAGGGAAAGTAAAAAGCCCATAAGGTATGGCTATGACACATCATTAGTCACCAAGCGCTCTGTGTACATCACTAAAGACTCTATGGCAAAAAAACCTTCTTCATTTGAAGAGGCTAATAAGAAGAAACAATGGAGAGAAACCATGCAGGAAGAAGTTGAAGCTCTTCAGGAAAGCCATACTTGGGATTTGTTCCCAAAAATCCAAGCATGAAGGTAATAGGATGCAGGTGGATATATAAAATCAAGAAAAATTCATATGGTTTTATAAGCACATACAAGGCAAGGTTAGTGGCAAAAGGGTTTGCTCAAAGCCGTAAAGTGGACTATGAATAAACCTTTTCACCTGTGGCTAAGATGCCAACAATTAGGGTTTTGGTAAGTATTGTTGCTTCCAAGAATTGGAATCTATATTAGTTAGATATCAAGAATGCATTTCTAAATGGAAGGATTTCAGAAGAAGTGTATATGGCACAACCACTAGGGTATTAAGATAAGGAAAAACCAGGTTTTGTATAAGAGCTAAGAAAGGCACTCTATGGCCTAAAGCAAACTCCTAGAGCTTGGAAGCATAGGCTTGTTACTTATTTGCAGGATCAAAGATTTGGGGCTAGGAAAGTAGATTCTTCTTTATTTATGAAAAGGACCAACTCAGAATACTTATGTGTCTATGTGGATGACATTATCATTACATGAAATGATGCTAATGGCATCAAGCAGGTTAAAGCTCAACTAATGGAGGAATTTAAAATTAGTGATCTTGGTTTTTTAACATATTTTCTTGGCCTAGAACTTGTGTATATAGATTCTAGTGTGTTTATCACTCAGAGAAAATATATCCATGATATGTTGGTAAAATTCAAGATGGAGAATGCCAAAATTGCAAGTACACCCATGGAACTCATGTCACAAGGAAAGAGCTAAGGAAGAGAGCTCACGTACACACACACTCTCACTCTCAAGAAGAATCACACACAGATTGAGGCAAGGAAGAATGATTTTCTTCTCCTTCTTCTATTACATAAAAGGAATGTACAAGAATGACCTAAAAACAAGAATACAACAAGTGAAATATATAAAGTCCAGTACATAAGGAAAAACCTAATATCCACAAATAAGTGAGCTGGCAAGAAACAAATGTGCCATCACTCTCACTAGATAAATCTAATAAAGCTCAATGAAGTATCCCTAACATATACAGGCATGACCGCTATACTTGTCAGAGAAATAAAAAACTGATATGTGTCATCCTAGATCATCACATGCTGAGCTTGATATCTCAACACTCCCCCTCAAGCTCAATTCCATATCCTCTAATCCAACCATCTTTCGAAACTTCTTCAGCTTCTCTACCCCAAGTGCTTTAGTGAAGATATCAGCAACCTGCTCATCTGTTCTCACATAAACAAGATCAATATCACCTGCTAATACCTTCTCTTTGATGAAGTGATAACGTACCTCGATATGCTTTGTTCTAGCATGGAAAACAGGATTCTATGCTAATTGTATGCTGTTAAGATTATCACAATAAATAGTGATAGGCTTTCGCACTTCCACACCTAAATCTGCAAGTAGCATTTCTAGCCATGAAGCCTCACATGCTGCCATTGCAGCACCTCTATACTCAGGCTCTGTACTTGACAAAGCAACAATGGGTTGCTTCTTGCTACTCCATGTAATAGATGCACTCCCAAGTGAGAATAGAAAACCACTAGTAGATCTTCTATCTAGAATGCTACCAGCCCAATCTGCATCAGTGTATCCATAAACCTGCAAATCTAGAACATCTTCATAAAACAATGCATAATCCAAAGTAGCACTCACATAATGGAGAGTTTGCCTCAGAGCATCCAAATGTGGCTTCCTGGGAATTTGCATAAATTGACTTTCAAGTCCAACAATATAACTTAAATGAGGCCTTGTAATTGTCAGATATATAAGACTTCCCACAATTTTCCTGTACATAGTAGCATTTTCCAGTGCTTCACCTGATGTACTATCCAACTTCAAATTCTGATCTAATGGCATAGAGATTAGCTTACAATCAGCCATACCATACTTTTGCAGCATATTCAACACCTATTGCCTTTGTGACATCCATATATCTTGCAATCTTGCAAACTTCTCTTGCGAACACAGAGACAGCTTTTCGATTCTCCTCCCAGCCACGTCCGAGCTTCTAACCTTCTCATAAGAGATAACTACCACGTGTAGTGTTAATAATCTCTCTCTAATCATAGAGATTGCTCTCTCCCCCTTCTACCACATGGGCATAATGCCCTTAGTGATGCCATGTGGCATCTTTGCCACATCACTCAAGAGTGTGCATCCATAATATGACATTTCCTTCCCCTTGAAAGCATTTTTGTCCTCGAAAATGTAAAGGAAATGTCTGTAATGGTAGAAGAAAGTGCTCGGACTCCCCTGAACCCCATGTACTCTATGTACATGGTCATCTCTATGTGTTGTTTCCCCATATCCTTCCCCTTAAGAAGTCTCATATGAGATCATCTCAAAGGTGGGAAACTGTCTGAGTGGTGCCTACTATCTCCCATGTACACTCAACTTCCAAATTATCACTCCCATAACATACAACATCATCCAAATGACCTAAGTCCATATGATGTATTGTCCTTGGAGCAATAGCATGTAAAGCAAGTGTAAAAGTGCCAAGCTTATAGGCTTGACCATGTCATAATGGAGATAATAAACCATAGAATCCTCTGGAATATAGAACAAAGTCCCATAACAAGTGACTTCAAACCCATCTAAGACTAAATGATAGATTGCCCTCATGGTACTCTAGGTCATCCTAACCTTGAGTGTACTCACAAGTAATAGTTTAATCTAACTACCCTGTGAATTATGCAAATCCATCATCTAGCTCATGGTAGTAAAATGCAATCTCTACATTTCACCAACCAAGAAGTCTGTGGTTTCTCATCCATTACCTTTGGACTAAGTTCTAATGGAAGAGCATCTATTGGCACTTGTGCAAACTCTAATATTTCTCTTCCCTGTAGTTTGCCATATGAATGTAGAAAGCATTCCCTTTGAGATTCAGAGAATCCCTAAGTATCCATCCTCCTAACTGATGTTTACTCATCATACTCATGATGTAACACCAACTAAGAGTTTGGTACCCTTATAGGTTAGATATATCTTTATCTCTTATAAACCCTAAAGAGAAGATTCATAACTCTACTCCCAGTCTAACTAATGTCAATAACTAGATCATATCATCTAGTCAAAGAACATCACTGGAGTAACATAATTGCTCCTCTCTAGAGTCTCCATGTGAGACTCAATCTAACCATCATGATTAACTGATCTCCCTCTCATCTTTGATAGAAGAGTGCCACTTCTATCTAGGCAACGTAAAAGTGCGAAAGTGAAACTCTCTCTCTGTCTCTATTCAATCTCTTCTAAGGAAAAGAGCTCTAGCAATGGAATATATTACACTTTCCCTTTCCCTTTGAACGAGATTCTGTTGAATCCATTTACTTTGCTCATAACTGAGAACATGTACATAAGTTCTCCATGTTTTCCTTCGAAACTAGTGGAGACCGAGACTCCCATGTGAAGGAAAATTACATTGAAAAGTAGAATAAATGAATTCCTTCTGAAATATAAATTAAGAGATGTTTTCAGAACAGCTCTTGTGTCTAAAGGAAAATATCCTCTATTCTTCTCCTATGAAGAAATCATATTTCCTTTCCTTCTTTCTCTCTCAAAGAGCAGGAGCTAAAGTGAGACCACTGAACTAAATTGAGATCTCTCATGGATCTCTGAGCTGATTCCCACTTTCTCCTTTCCTTAAAAGAGAAACTCATTAATTTATTTAGTCCTCTCTTCCATAACTAATTCATAATCCCTCATTACATATATTCATATGAAGATGGAGAACAGATCTCCCCTAACTAATGAAGGTGTACGTAGTGAAGAGTGGAGAAAATAAATTCCTAACAAGGATCAAAGCCCTCTGCTAAAATGGTCAACAATGATATGACATGATATCATAAACACATGTGTATCCATACTAAAGAGCTATCTCTGCCAACCATCCTCTATGCATGGATCTATACGATCCAATCCAACTCATGGAATTATCATTCCTAAAAAACTCAAAATGAGTATGTGATACTAATGGTGATAAAATCACCTATCACATTCTCTACTGGAAGAATAAATCTTCCCTAACCTATAAAGGATAACTCCGAATCCTAAGGAGATGTCTACTAAGAGCTCTCCTCTGATCTAGTGAGATATGACGCCATGAATGATGAGTCCTTTTCTCCCTGGCCATAGAAGAAGAGTGCTCAAAGGGAAGTCATTTTCACCATCCCATACCAGTGAAAACTTCTTCCAATTCATGGTACCATACCTACACTAAACCGAATATATATTCCATGTAATGGAATATGCAAGTGGACTCTAATGAATCCCATATCCTAAAATCATATGAGTGGACTTAAATGAGTCCCATATCCTTGAACTAGTTAGTTTGGCTCTAGTCAATATGTGACAATGGATATCCCTTTCTGCTCCAAACCAACTTGTTGCTAGGTACCAAGACTAGGTCTAAGTACCTCTCTATAGATCCCGATATACATATATATGTATTGGGTACCCCAACTACTCTTAACTAAGGGATCTATGATCTATACCATAGAGCTAGTGCCATGCCTATGGCCTTACTAACCATCACTCGAATCACATAAGCACCGGTCGATGCTATCTTATGAAACCCATCTATGTGATCCCATCTATTTGGTTTCCTTAGTAGTGTAGTAGAAATTCTTCATTACTTGGTCAAGCGATGTGCATGAGTGAAATTAGTCACTCTTTGGGTATGCATCATGATACCCCATAGTCTCCTAATCATCTCGTGAGACTCTTTTGAAGATAAATAAATCTTCACTACATTGGAGATGATCATAAATGTATCTCCCGTGCCTCTATGCAACTTCCTATAACCTATAGGATTGCTTGTGCACATTCCTAATGGTGAAGGTACATGTCCTTCCCCTTAGCAATCCTATGGTCTAAAATCCATAAGGATTATATGTAGGGATCCTGTTTCTAATGAAGTTGCCTTATCTATGATACTATGATGGTACTAAGTCCATCAAATACATGCTTAGAAGCATGCCTACATTTTATTGATGTTTGCACAAAGGCATGTTACCATGCCTTAACATTCTTACCTAAAGGCAAGTGCGTATATAACGCCATGCGGTAAGAAAAATTTCGACAACATTTCCCCATGAAATGGAATCCCAAAAAAAATTTAAACCATAAGCTCAGTGGCACACAGGCCACCCAACAACGTAGAGCTTGACAGGCCCATGGCATGCACGCCATAAACTCATATATGAATTCCATAACCTGCAAAAACATAAGAGCAATTGCTAGCAATAATTCTCTGTGTTGCATAGCCATATAGTTTCTGCAATCCTTTTTCCTGCAAACAATCAAAAAGTGTACTTCTGTCCTATTGATCCATACTTTTAGAATTTAAAAAATGATCAATATTTGATGTATGCAATCCAATCTATGCATGTACATACAGAACATGCCATAACATAAAGAAAAATGCCTGAAAATATAAGGCATACTTCCCTGAATGGTTTGGTATTGGAATTGCATGCACCCAATCATTCTCGACAAGCTTCAAGACCTCTGCACCTTCCTCCTCAGGTCCTAACATAAGCTTTGAAGTGTCTGAAACCATCGGATCACTTCCCAAAACATAAAGCATGGTCATGTGATTACCAAAATAATGGAAATTTAGTCAAAAAATGCATTTATAATCCTTATTTAGACTTGCAGAAACCACTTTAGGACATGCAAATGTTCATAAACTGAAATATATAGAATGTACAAAGAGCTTGAAGTGAAATTACTCAAATTGCCTTCCTAGTTTGTAAGATATGCCTCCCGGAAGGTAGTTGCCAAAAAGTGTCCAGACTTTGCAGAGCTATATAGGCCTGCAAAAATACATATTTTCCAAAATTTCTTTTCATAAGCTGAAAGAAGACATTGTGCTCTTCGAAACAAGCCAAAGCACATCCAATTTGGAGTTTTTGAGCCCAAGATATGGCCATTCCAAGCGGGAACATGTGAAACTAATGGACTGTTGGAGGGGCTGGAAAAAGTGTGAAAATGTGATTTTTGGGGTGCCCTAAAGCATTCTTCCATCAATCAAATCCTAAAATTCTCTCCATAACCTCAGAGAGTGATATATGAAGATGCTTGGGCCTATTTTCACCTTTCCAAATCCTCCCTTCGTGCATGCTAATTCGCTCCCCAAAAGAGGCCTAAATCAAGTTTTTTACTTTCATGTAAAAACTTAAATGGGCGCTCTTAGCAAGCTTCTAATCCACTCTAAATGTGGATTTCTCTTGGATTTTATACAATAATCCACGGGAAGCCTCGTAAATGATCTTTATTCTTACTCCCAGAAGTGGAGTTTGGCCAAAATTAACATCTGAATTTTTTCCAAAAAGTGCAGGAAGGGGGTCTTTGAGGAAGTAAAATTCCTCCTTAACTTATCATTTTTATGAATCTAATGATTTGCCTAAGAATTCCATACACCATAGTCGCAGTATATATACTTTTTCCCATCCATCCATAGCTATTGCACCTCTTTTTCCCTCTTCCAAAATGGGAATTTCTTAGATTCAGGTGCTGAAATTTTTCTCAAACTATGATGGAAGGGGGTTTTGTGGAGCTCCAAACTCCCATCATACTGAGGTATATTTTGGATTTCTTAATCCTATAAGGAATGCAATACACTAGAATATAGGTGTGCATGATTTTTCCTACCAAACTAAGAAAAATCCCTCTTCATATTCCCTTCCCAAAATGGCTACTAGTCAAAAATAGATCCTAAAATCTATGTGAAAATCATGAAAGTAGGGTATTTTGAAGATACCCTAAACTTGTGATTTCTTATTTCTTGAGGAAATTCTTGACTCAAGATGAGAGTATATACCTCATACTCTCCATATATGAATTTTTTTCCACAAAAACTGTACCCAAAGGCCATCCCTTCTTTTGCAAATAATGGAGTCTTCCTATAACTGACTCCTAAAAACTTAATAAGAAATTTAAATCTATATGTACCTTGAATGGAGTACTCGGTATCCTTTCTTAACTCATACCTCGTTCCTCTTCTTTCATTCCAGCCTAAGAAGTTTGAGACTCCATCATGTGCCCCTTCCTCGATGATCATGCTTCTCTTGTCATGTCCGTCTGTAGGTGGTAGGGATGGTAGCTCATCCTTCTGTGGGGGTCTTAGATGCCCATCTAAACCATCCATTGAATTTTTTTGCTACCCGTTATATATGACCATCATAAACCAATGTTAGGAATTGGGTAGTACGGAGGTTTGCGCCATCCATCTCTGGTCAAGAACAGTTTTGCATGCTATGGATGCATCATCTAAAGGATGTCTTCTTGGTTACATCAAGCTTTTCGATTCTCCTCCCAACCACACCTGAGCTTCTAACCTTCTCATAAGAGATAACTACCATGTGTAGTGTTAATAATCTCTCTCTAATCATAGAGATTGCTCTCTCCCCCTTCTACCACATGGGCATAATGCCCTTAGTGATGCCATGTGGCATCTTTGCCACATCACTCAAGAGTGTGCATCCATAATATGACAATATACATGTTTCTGTATGTACAAACTCAATGCCCAATAAGTAGCACATCACACCAAGATCTTTCATGTCAAATTCTTGCATAAGAAGTTGCTTTACCTCTTTGATGCCTTCTTCATTATCACCACCTATAATCAAGACATCAACATAGATAGCCACAATTGTGATGCCATCATCACCGTCCCTTGCATATAGTGAATGATCTGCATCACACATAGAAAACCCAATGGTGATTAAATAGTCAGTAATCCTTGCATGCCATGCATGAGGAGCTTGCTTCAGCCCATACAAAGACTTTTGCAACTTGCAAACATATTATGGATGTGTTGAATGTTCATATCCTTGTGGCTAGTCCATCTATACTTCTTCGTGTAACTCACCATGTAGGAAAGCATTCTCTACATCCATCTGATGCAAAGTCAATCCTTTTGTTGTAGCTAATGCAACAAGTGTTCTGAGAGTAGACATTTTAGCTACAGGGCTGAATGTTTCCTCATAATCAATGCCATATGTCTGTGCATATCCTTTAGCTACCAATCGTGCTTTATACCTGTTTATGCTACCATCAGCATTATGCTTTACCTTGTAAACCCACTTCCAACCTATGGGTTTCTTTCCCTATGGCAATGGGACCAACTTCCATGTATTGTTCCCATAAAGTGCATCCATCTCCATATCCATAGCTTTTTTCCAATCTGCATATCCAATTGCATCTTCAAAACAAGAAGGTTCAACATCTTGTATTACTTTTGTCATGTAGGCACAATGACGAGCCATATAACTGTCATACATCAATCATTGCACTGAATTCTGCATCCTCCCAGATCTTCTTGGTCCTGGGTCACTTCTCCTTTTATCATCTGCATGTGGCCTTCTTACTCGTGGAGTCTTCATGGAGGGCAATCCAAGTTCCTCATCAAGACTCTTTTCTGAACTACTAGAGTCTCCATCAACGTCTTCAAAGCCTGCACATGTTTTACTACCAGCAAAAAGATTTTCTTTACCTTTCTTGAATGTATTTGATGAATTTGCTAGACTGAAATTTCCATGCAATCTTCCACTCCATGGATTTGAATTAGAATTATTGCTTAGTGATGCATCTGGTCCACTCAAAACTTAGGATTCTGCACTTGCTTTTTCAGCATTTTCTCTGTCATTGGTTTCAAGATTCAGTCCTTCTTTGGTGTCTGCATAGAAGCTTGACATTTCATCAAATACCACATCTTTGCTCACCTTCACCTGTGGTGTGAGTGGGTTATAACATTTATATCCCTTTTTCTCAAGGGAGTATCCAATGAAGACACATTTTTTTGCGTTTGGATCAAGCTTCATCCTCAACTCATCTGGAACATGTACATATGCAACACATCCAAAAACTTTCATATGTGATAAGTTTGGCTTTTTACATGTGAACTTCTCTTCAGGTGTAACTTAATGTACAACAGCAGTTAGAGTTTTGTTCATGATGTATACAGCCGTATGCACAACCTTTGCCCAATAACAATGAGGCATATTCTTCTTAACCATCAAGGCTCTTGCTATTTCTACAATATGTCTAATTTTTCGTTCAGCAACCCCATTCTGTTGTGGTGTGTACCTGCATGAAAACTGACGTCTAATTCCATGAATTTTTAGAAAATTATTGAACTCATTTGACATGTATTCACCTCCTCCATCAGATCTTAATTTCTGAATATACTTCCCTATCTGCTTTTCCACCATAGCTTTAAAAATCTGAAAGTGAGTGAATGGGTCACTCTTCTCTTTCATGAAATAGACCCACACTTTTTGTGTATGGTCATCAATGAAAGTAACATAAAACCTGCAGCCACCCATATATGTGGTCTTTGTTGGACCCCAAACATCCGTATCTACTATTTCTAGCACATTCTCACTAACATGCTTGTCATGCGGAAACGATGATCTTGACTGTTTACCAAATTGACATGATGCACATACCTTTTGCATTTCTGCAACTTTGAAATTTGGTACTCCTTTGACAATCTCCTTTGACTGCATCAATTTCAGCCTTTGCAGATTTGAATGTCCAATTTGTTTATGCCAAATCTCTATATCAGCAATAACACATGCACCTTTTGCAAACATGGTTGCATTCATTTCAAGGATGTTCACATCTAAGGTGAACATCCTACCCACTTTGTTTTCTTTGGCAATCAATCGACCATGCTTTTTGTACTCTTCTACATATAACCCATCAGCATTGAACTTGACTTGTAATGCCTAGTCAACCATTTGTCCAATAGAAACCAGATTCTTTGTTATGTTTGGAACATGCAGCACATCATCAAGATGTTTTACCTTCCCATCCTTCATAGACAATGCTATGTTTCTTGTATGCTTGATAGGATGTGATGTATCATCACCTGTTTCAACATATCCAGGAACTGGCAATTTCTGCAAACTACTAAACCATTCCACATGACTGGTAATGTGATTTGAAGCGCCTGAATCAACATACCAGACATTACCATTTGATTTTGAATTACCAGCAGACATCATATTCATCATATGATGTTGAACCATGAACAAGTTCTCAGAATCATCTACACTTGTGGATGCATAGTTGTTTTGTTGCCTTCTTTTATTTTGATTCTTCAACATGCAATCAAGTTCAAAGTGTCTAGGTTTACCACAATTCTAGCATCCTTTACTGTCATTACCTGAATCATTTCCTTGGAAATTTCTACGACCTCTTTGACTCCCCCTGCCTCGAAACTGTCCTCTTCCTCCTACATGATTTTGTTGTTGCCCTTGGTCTTGGTTATTGTGTCCTCTTCCACTTCCAAAGCCTCTGCCTCTGCCTCTTCCTCTTCCAGAGTAGAATACCGGCTCATAACTGGTTTTTCCTTGGGGGTTTGAATCCTCACCAAGATTCTTTTCTTCAATAATTATCATAGATACCAGATCAGTAAAATTTGGAATATTTTCCTTGGTTTGTATAGAAGTTTTGAAGTACTTATATGCAGCTCCTAAACCACGAAGGCATACTTCCACCTTATCATCATCATCATCTACATTCACTCCAATAGATGCAAGTGACTCACATATGCTTTTGATTTTCAAGGTGTAGTCACTTACCGATATGCTCTTCTTCTCCAATGTATGCAGCTTGTGCTTGAGTTGGAATTTTCGTGCCTTTGTATTGGTCAGATACAATGTGACCAAACTGTTCCAATCCTCTTTCCGAGTCTTGGCATCCTGTATGTGTCCAATCATGCTATCTTGTATGCAAACAGATAGCCAGTACATTACCTTTCGTGCTCCTTGATTCCATTACTCATATGCTCTTAACTGATCTGCAGTCCGATTCCTTTCTGGTAACTGCAGACCATTTTCCTTCTCTCCTTTGATGTACTACTTGTAGCTTTTTCCCATCAAGAAATTTGTCATTCCGAATCTCAAATCATGGAAGTTGTTCTTTTCCATCTTATCGCTCATAAGCTAACTCATTCCATCTGTGTTTGCCATTTTTTGCAGCAATTCACAACACTATAAGCAACACTTCTGCTTGAGCACTGTCGCACTATGACATGACAGTTCGATCTGAGAAAAAATGCAATTTTCCTGTACCAACAGTACACAAAATCGCTTGAAATTCTGGATCTTGAATATATGAGTATTGTCGAACATGATGCAAGCCACAGTTTCTCAAATTGACCTAGTCTTTCTCTAGGTCCCACCTTGCGGGCTTGAAACGGAGGTCAAGATGGCTCCGAAACTTTGGTCTTCTATCTTCATGCCAATTTTCATAGCAAACAGAGGTCATTTGTGAGTCGCATTTTCTCCATGCCTTGCCAGGTACTCCTCACCATCGCCTTCTCCATGAGCTCTCTACAGCCACGCCGGCTCTAATACCATGTCACGAGGAAGGAGATAAGGAAGAGAGCTCACACACACACACACTTACTCTCAAGGGGAAGCACACACACAAATTGAGGCAAGGAAGAATGATCTTCTTCTCCGTCTTCTATTACATAAAAGGAATGTAGAGGAATGACATAAAAACAAGAAGTCTATTGTACTTGGTCAACAAACCTTGCAATGCAAGAAGTCTAGTCAAATGGTTCCTATTGTTGATGAAATTTGATTTTGAGGTAGTATTCAAGAAGTGAAATACACATATAAGAGTCAATCATTTATCAAACCCATGAAGAACCATCAACAAGAAGAGTATCTGATGAACTTCTGGACACATATCCATTCAATCTAGAAGTATCTCCATCTTGGGCTGAAAAATTAGTGCCTATGCTCACACATGGACCCATCCATAAGATAAACCCCAAGGCATGAAAAGAACTTTGGAAAATAAGAAACCTTGACATAGTGGCATGTAGCTTGTATTTCAAAGATTCAAATGGATTTCTATTGATATGTGTAGAGGATGGAGAAAGAGAAAATTTGATCCATCAAGCTCATATAAATAACTAGAATATGCACAAAGTTATAAATGGAACCACTCATGAATTGTGACGACTAGGAGTATATCAGTTAGATATGCAGAGTGAAGTACATGATTATGTCCCTAATGTCATGGACAAAGGAAACCATCCTGAATCTTAGATTCCATGTGGATTTATATATCTCATGATTGGTTCAGAATTTGGAGAAACTAATGCTTCCATTGTGTTTGTGGCATGCTTTTGCCGTAAGATTGATTGTCTACTTCATAGATCTTGACATCCAAAGGTCCTGTTTTGGATTATTGACATCATCAATGACATCATCAATTGTAATCACCCTTGAAAACCTATATAATGAGGGATTGCACTTCATCAATGAACTAACTGAATACCCAATGAATAAGTTCTTGGTGATTCATAAAAAAGGGAAAAGTAGAGAGTTCAAATAAGGTTTTATGCACTCTGTTGACTAAAATAGTCAACAATGGTAAATCCAATTTGGATAAACAATCGCACCATGCATTTGAGAATTTAGAGTGGCTTACAAGACAGCCATAGGAACTAATTCTTTCAACCTAGTACATGGAAAAAATGAAATTCTTGAATTGACTTTTTAATCCCTACTCTTTGAATAGCAAAAAGTTATGAGTGGATAGGCCATGAGTTGTCCAAACAGTCTCATCAAATAGAGAAGCTACAAGAGGCCAAGTTACAGGAAGTAGCTTGAGTTTATGCTCCAAAAAGAAGGCTAAATACAGTCAACTATGATATCGTATCAAATAAAAAGGTCTTCGTGTTGGAGATTAAGTATTGGTGTATCCTTTGAAGAAACATTCTAAGAAACTCCAACAAAGAGTTTATGGTACTTTGATTGTCAATATAGTCTTTTTAGGAGGTGCCATTAACCTAGCAACACTCCATGGAGACATTTTACCCAACTACATAAGCCATGTCGAGTAAAATGATATATCAACCTCTCACAAAATGAATGTTAGAAAGACTCTTACGAGATAAGAATTAAAAAAAAAAAAGAATTTGAGAGGAAGCTAGAGAAGAAGCTATAGAGAGAATATGAAAATGTAAAAAATGGATTCCAGAACAAAATGAGAGATACCTAAAGGGTGAAGAACCAGTCCCTATAGCTAATTACTTCACATGAATATCAAGAAGTTGGACCATATGCCAAGACAACCATATTTAAAACTAGGAATCAAGAATGAAGAATATTTCTTAATAGATTCTTTGATTGACATTGGAGTAGCCCTAAGCAGCATTTGTGTTTCCTTAATGAGAATACTATAGATGTGGATCATGCCAATGGAATCATACATGATTAGAATAGGAGGTAATCATATCAATTTTTGTTACACTTATGTGTTCCTCGAGTAGCTTTGATGTGAACCTTTTCCCCATACATGGGCACTTTTTACTCTAGTGCTGGCCAGAGGTTTTTCCCCCATGTTATCACATACATGATTCACTCATATGTGGTGGTACCTTGTACTTATGGATATTATTCAGCTCTTACTTCAGTTTAGTTCATTGTCAATAGAGAGAGCTATTCCAGCCATCCATCTTCTCTGTATGGCTTGCTGCATTTGTGTTCCTTATGTGTGCTTCTCATGTGTCTCTGGCACCTCTACACAAACCCAATAGTGGTATCAAAGCAGGTTCAACTCCTTCTCAAGTTTTGGTTTTTTGCATCACGGCGCGCACACACTTTTAACAATGCAAATCCACTTTCAAGCATAAAACAATGAATTTCAATAGCCAAGAAACATTTCTAGCAGGTGCCCTGCAGTTTTACCCCCATTTCAAAGCCATTCGTGCAGTCAAAATTGCCATTAGAGTAATGGTTTGTGAGCTGAAATTTCAGCATTCATTTAAGCTTTCATCGAAGTAAAGTTTTTGTCACATTCTTCTTCTTTAGTAAAATGGCAGGCAACTATGACTTGTTTGGCATGCTTCAAGGTGAAGATAAGCTTGATGGGACTAAGTATACAATGTAGTCTTACATGATGAAGCATGTTCTTGTTACAAAACAACTTTGGAACATAGTGGGGGATGTAGATCGAAGACTCGCATGTTCTTCTACTTCACAGTCTACTGTCACTAATGGAGCTTCTTCTTCAAGTACAGCGGTTTCTCCTTCTCCACCTACATTGAGAGCAGCTTAGATGGGATGGAAAGGATGCCCAAGCTCATGCATTGATTTCACTTTCTGTGAAGCTTCATATAGTTCCACACATTCGGTCATGTTCTACATCAAGATTGCCATGTGAAACTCTTGCTTGTTTGTATGCCATGTGTAATGAAGCATGTGTTGCATACTTGAGGAAGCAACTTGAGGATGTATGTATGGCTGAAATATGAGCCAATGGATGTGTATGTGACACGCATCAAGGACTTAAAAGAGCAATTGGAAAACATAGATGAGATTATTCTAGATGCATCAGTCATTTCTACATTGTTGAAAGGATTACTAGAATCTTTTCAAAGCTTTGCTACTACACTCCATTTGTTTGCAAAAGGGAATCTTAATATGTATGCATTTGATGAGGTTGTGTCTCTTCTTTTGCAAGAAGAGCAATCTAGAGTGAATAGGAGTGGTTTGATTGAGGGCACTCAAGCACTTGCTATCTCAGAAAAGGTGAAAAGCAAGTATGGTTCAGCTTTTGGGTTCATCAAAACCAAATCCTCAACCTTCCTCTTTCACTCGTTCCTCTAATGATGCTGGTCATATTACTATTGATGAGTGTAGAGAGCTTGCTATACGCAATGAAAAGAAGAAGGAATCCGGCATCTCCATTGCTGAAAATTCAGCAAATGCAAAGAATGATGAAGCTAACATGGATCAAGATTTTTTGGCATGTGTTGTTACATGTCATTATGATGCATCTTTGCATTCTAAATGTATGGTTGTGAGTGAGGCTGATTCAAATCGGTTCTTTGATAGTGGTGCTTCAAAGCAAATAACATCATGCAAAAGCTTTTTTGCATCTTTGAAAGATGCATCCAAAGGAGGATATGTGGCGTGTGCAAACAATGCTTCCTATTTTGTCATTGAATTAGGAGAAATTGAGCTTACGGCTGCAAATGGAGGTGTGATTCTCTTGAAAAATGCATTGTATGTACCCGGTATAAAGAAGAATTTAATTTCAATCCTATTGATTGCCAAAGCTGGACTTCATGTACACTTTGTTGATGATAAGTGTATGGTTCATGTTTTTGCAATGATGATATTATCGTGATGTCCGGTGCATTATGTAATGGTTTGTATCGCATGGATACATACAAGAGGGCTGCCTCGAATGCCTTGGTTGCTCATACTTCTTCCATGGCTGAAAGGGAGCTTCGGCATGCTCGCTTTGTTCACTTGAACTTCAATATTTTGCTTAACTTGCAAAAGAAGTACATGGTTATTGGTTTGCCAACACTTGAGTCCATTGCAAAGCATGTATGTGAAGGTTGCATTCTTGGAAAAATGCATTGTGCTTCTTTTCCAAAAGATAGTCATGCACATACTATAAGAAAATTGGAGCTTGTTCATAGTGATGTATGTGGTCTCGTCAAAACTCCATCTTTTGGGAAGCCCATATATTCTGTTACCTTCATTGATGATGCTACTCACCATAGATTGGTGTATCCTATGAAAGCAAAGAATGAGCTATTTTCTTGCTTCAAAGCATTTTTAGCTATGGCTGAAAATGTTTCTTCACAAAAGCTTCTGACTCTATGCACAGATTGTGGTGGTAAATACGTTTAACATGATGTTAGTGATTTTCTTCATGAAAGAGGTATTTCACACCAATGTATGGTGCCATATACACCTCAGCAAAATGGTGTTGTCGAGCATAAAAATAGAACTCTACTTGAAATGGCACGATGTATGGTTAAAGAAAAGCACCTTCTTGATAAGCTTTGGATGGAAGCGGTCATGTGTGCGAACTATCTATTGAATCCCTACCCTACAAAAGCATTGAGAGTCATTACTCCTTATGAGGCTTGGAATGGACATAAGCCTATGATTAGTCATATGTGTGTGTATGGTTGTTTGGCAGATGCTCTTGAGCCATCGCAAAAACATCACAAACTTGATGACAAGGCAAAGAAATGTATATTTGTTTGTTATAGTGCTAAAAGTAAAGGATATTGTTTGTACCATCCATTGACAAACACTATTATTGTGAGCCGCGATGTGGTATTTGCTGAAAACTCTGTTTTCCCTCTACTTGAATGCAAAAAACAGCCAACAGTTAGCTCAAAAAGATGTGTTCGATACACTCATGCCTTTATTCCAAAATGGTGCACTTGATTATGTCCATGTAGACCAGCCAACTAAGGCTCAAAGGGCTGAAAAATTCCAGCCAAATAGGGCTGAAAATGTAGAGAATTTCCAGCCAAGCATGGTTGAAAATTTTGAGCCAAGAATTATCAAAACTGTTCGAAATTTCTAGCCACATATGGCTAAACATTTACGTCAAAATATGGCTGAAAATGAGCATGAAATTCAGCCCATGCATGATGTACATGTTGATGATGTATTGCATAATGAACGCATGTCTATCAAGAGCACAAACTATGCAAAATTGGCGAAAAGAAACTTTGTAGGACTGCAAATTGAGTGCACCTCTACTTGGTAGAACAAGATCAAGCTCTTACCATGCATCAAGTAATTTTGTGGATTATTCTCTTATTGCAACATGTAATGAAGAGCCACTTTCTTTTGAAGATGCATGTGACGATCCACAATGGATGAGTGCTATGCAATCAGAAATGGATTCCATACATAGGAATGGTACTTGGGAGCTATGTGAATTGTCAAAAGGAAAGAATGCCATTGGTACAAAGTGGGTTTACAATATTAAGAGAAAGTATCATGGTAGCGTTGATCACTACACAGTTGGATTGGTTGCGAAAGGATATGCACAACAATATGGCATTGAGTATGAGGAAACTTTTGCACCTACTTCAGATATGACTACCATTCGTACCGTGGTTGCATTGGCTGCCCATTGAGGTTGGAAAGTGCATCAATTGGACCTAAAACAACCTTCTTGAATGGTGATTTGCAAGAAGAGGTCTATGTGAAGCAACCTCCTAGATTTGCTATGAAAGGGAAAGAGCATATGGTTTGTCGCTTGCATAAAGCCTTGTATGGTCTCAAGCAAGCTCCACATGCATGGTGTGACAAAATCCATAAACACTTGATTGCTCTTGGCTTCACATGTAGTCCAATTGAAAGCACACTCTATGTATGCAAAAATGGGGCTGATCTTATAGTGCTTGTTCTTTATGTCGATGACATACTCTTGACTAGGTCATGTGATGCAAAACTTGACAGTCTTATGGCTGATTTGCAGCATACTTTTGATGTCACTCATCTTGGTCTTTTGACCTACTATATTGGCATCCAGTTTGTATCTGTTGAGGGAGGAATTGTTATGCATCAAGAAAAGTATATTGAAAAACTACTTCAGCATTTTGACTTTGAGGATTGCAAGCCAGTTTGCACATTAGTTGAGACTCACACTATAGGTTCTTATTTTAGGATTCGAGTGATGCATTTGACACTTCTCTTTATCAACAAGTTGTGGGATGTCTTATATATGCATGCGACACAAGGCGAGATATATAGTATGCAGTTTCCCAGTTGAGTGGATTCATGCATACCCTAGCACTTAGCATTGGAAAGTGGTAAAACATGTGTTAAGATATCTCAGAGGCACTTTGAGCTTAGGTCTCTTTTATAGCTGAGATATTCAGCCATGCTTGCATGCTTTTACAGATAGCAATTGGGCTAGTTCTTATTACACTCACATGTCCACTAAAGGTAATTACTTTTTCCTTAGAGACTCATGCATATCTTGGTTGAGTAAGAAGCAACCTACAATGGTGACATTGAGTTGTGACGCAAAGTACAGGGAAATTTTCACAGCTACAGTGGAGTGTATATGGTTGAGATGCCTATTGATGGATCTTTGCATGGAGATTGATGCTGCTATGCATATTCTCACTGATAGTCAGACTGCATTGGTTCTTACACAAAATCTAGTGTTTTATGCACGAACCAAACATATTGAGGTGCATTTTTACTATGTGAGAGAGCATCTTCATGCAGGAGATATTGATTTGGTATATGTGCCTACACAAGATAATGTGGCAGACATATTCACCAAAACTCTTCCACGGGAAAAGTTTGAAGCTTTTCACAAAGCTTTAGGCTTATTACCTTGTGGGGGCTGATCTGTCACTCCCGTATGTGTTCACATCATTTGCTCTAGGGGGGTTTGTTACACTTATTTGTTCCTCGAGTAGCTTTGATGTGAACCTTTTTCCTATACATGGGCACTTTTAACTCTAGTGTTGGCTAGAGGTTTTCTCCCCATGTTACCACATACATGATTCAATCATATGTGGTGGTACTTTGTACTTAGGGATATTATTCAGCTCTTACTTCAGTTCAATTCATTGACAATAGGTAGAGTTATTCACGCCATCCGTCTTCTCCATATGGCTTGCTGCACTTGTGCTTCTTGTGTATGCTTCTCGTGTGTCTCTCGCACCTCTACACACAGCCAACAGTTTTTAGGAGAGGTAACCTGATCTCTACACTTAGAAAAATAAGAATATGCAACATAATTTTCTAGTTTGCAAAGACTCAGATTTGCTAGAAGAGCTCATCCTAGGTCAAGATTAGATGTACAAATATAAGGTTATTCTAAATGTGGCTCAAGATTTTATTGCCACAATAATCAGATAGATAGAAGTGTTTAGTCTATTGGAAGGAAAACATGCAACTAAACCTAGTATTGAAAACCCTAAGATGTCAAGTATTGTTGTGCATGAGTCACACAAAGATGAGTCTCACCTTATCAAACACACTTCCCAATCCAGTATTTCTCTCTTCAATAAAACCTTGTGCTCATGAAATCACACTACAGATCCATCCTTACCTAGAGTTAACTCAAGAGATTTCTAGTGAGGCAACCATACCAAGAGAGGAGAGTGGAAAAATCATACAAGAAAATAAGGCATAGAAGTCAAAAGGCAGCTATACCATTGTAGTAAAGCAAATATGGATCCACGAGGACCATCTCAAAGAATATCAACAAGTCCAAAGGAGGCCACAACCAAAGGCTCCTCAAACAAAAAGAAGAAGCATGGATTTTAGTTCAACCCAACAATCTACTCCAAAGCTAGTTCAAATTTGCGTGCCAAAGAAGCGTATGGAAATTCAATGACAACACCAACAAATATGGGTACCAAAACAAACTCTTAATGAAGTAGTGACTACTCTACAAGCAATAAACAAGGAACCCTCACACAAATCAAAGGCTCAATGAACACCAATCAACAAGAAATTACCTAAGAAAATCACCCAAAGGAAGAAGAAATATCGTTATAATCTTGTATGGAGAGATAAAGCCAAACCAAAGAATGTTCAACTCAAGCCAATAGCTAAAGAAGCTTTGTAATTCTAGCACACATAATGAGATGAATGTACCTAGAGTAATCACAATAGGGCCACATTACAAGGCCTTGCATCGGCACATTGCCTTCTCTAAGTTTGCTTAGTGGTGCATATTTCCTCGGAGGTGAATAGGACTTCACTTGTACCATTAAGTTAGAATGGTTCTCCCACTAACACTAACAATTAGTTTTCTTTGTCTATTACTAAATCTAATGTTTTATTGATAAAAAAGTAAAAAAATGTTAGGGATCAACAAGGCTATAATGTATGCTCTACAAGAGGCGAAGTACCATGAAGGGCATGTTAGTACTTGCATGAGCACCAATGTAAAAGCACCAATTGATCTGAATGCCCTATGATACTAATGAAGTGTCCATGATTTGGGTGTAGATGGCTACATAAAAAATAGTAAAAATGTTGCAAGTAGGTACTTTGCCATTGGAATGTGCAACAAAAGGAAAAGTTCATTGGCTCCAACTCACACATGAACATTTAGTTTTCATTACCATTTGTATAATGGAAAGGGACCATCATTTCATATTGATAAGTCAAGATTTGCATATTTTGCATCAAATGCCATTCACCCAAGAGTTTCAGAAGCAAGTAGAACTTGATGCATTTTTGAATATGCCCATGTACATGCCTAACTTTGAAAGATGTGCATACGTCTTGAACACATTACACCCAGTTGTTGAGAAACCTTTAGTATCAGAAGCCACACTAATAGACTAAAAAAGAAGACTAAGAACAATCAGTTTAACTCATGAATTGATAAAATAAGCTTTTGGTTGAGTAAAAGATGGAATGATGGACCTAAATGTGGAAGATCATGATGCAAAAAAAAATCAAACATTCATTGATATTAACACAATTTGCATTGAAGACGATATGGGATTCATCCATCACTACTTCTATTTGCCAAGTATGAATAGGTATATTGCACTTATGGAAAGATCATTGTTGAGTTACTATCTCACATAGTAACGAAGGTAGGGAATTAGATCAATCTTACTTTCCATATGTGCAAGAGAGACTTTGTGAAGCAAAGAAACAATGGAGATTGAAGAAATTTTTGAATGGAAGTACTACCTTAACTATATTGATATACCATGCATCGAGAATTCGGAGCAAGTTACATGTGATGCCCACAACATTAGAGATGGAAAAATATGTAGCGGATGCATCCCTACCAAGGAAGATGTTGGAAACAATGTCCCATTGGTCAAAGATTGTTCAAAAGCTCTGACTAAGCCCAACACGTGTAGCCTTCATTATAGAACCTTCTACAAGTAAATCGTGTGGGTGCCATGGATAAAGCATTGTACTCCTATCCCACCCGCCTGGGTCCGATACCCACGTATAGCAGCATGTAGCGCCCAAAGTTTTTTTGATCATGTAGAGCGAAGGACGGGTGAAAAAACTTTACAACGTTGATTTATTGAAGAATCGCGATCATTATTAGTTCGTAGCTTTATAAGAAGCATTTGCTTTATTATTGAGAAGCTTTTGGAGGGTACACAAAACTATATAAGAAGTGCTTGTGCTCACTTGTAAGTATCCTTCACCTAGTGTTCAACACAAGCCTTGGTGCTTGGCCTCAACAGAGGTGGTGTTTCTTCTAGCACATGGGGCAGCCATGGTGCTAACTTGAAGCATGTTGAGGAGCAGCTATGGAGTTCTTCTTGGAGAAGAAGAGTGTGCTCACACTCTTGCTCATCGAGAGGAGGTTATCTCTTGTTCATGGAGAGGACTTGGTTATTAGCAGCTTGATGGTGAGGATTGGCCATCTACATGGAGTATTTGAAGATTGTCTTCTACATGAAGATTTTGGGTTACTTCAAAAACATTGGATAGTGGTTAACATAAGATTTCCATCTTATGTTAAGTATACAGCTACATATTCTCTTTATGCACACAGGTACTACTTGCAGCTTATGGGGGCAGTAGCATCCATATCAAGAGGAGTCCTATTCGGCATAGGTACAAGAGAATCAGTACGGTTATGCTTTTATGCATATTTGGATGAGGTGTTAGAGAAGATATGTTCATATGAGTTTGAGGATTTCTGGTAGCAAACTTGTTAGCATTCTTTGCTACTTTTTAAGTATGTGATCTTTTCACACATGCATCTGACTTAGGGTCTTCCATAGCCTAAGGTTAGATGAGGGTTTGTTGATTATTAGTTTTAGACTGATCCTTCCTCTTTCAGTCACTCATATTCACTCTTCTACAACCTATCACGTCACACATCTCATTATATTCAGATTTATGTTCATACATCTGAATATGTTTGTTACATTTGTACATTCACTCATCCATCTATTTCTCATCACATATGGTGGTTGAGAGTTTTACTCCCATGTTGTACATTGAACATTCGTATATATGATAGTGTGAGTAAGCCTTGGCTTACGTAACACTTTACACGTCTAGTCTCTCTCTATCTTTGTCTCATCATTTGTATGATTAAATGTGGTATGTTCATGTTTTGTCAATATAAGAAGATTGCTAGATTCTGTGTTGTATATGCTGGACCTATGGAACCATGGACCTGAGATATGAGCAATGGGCCTACCTACATTTCCAACATTTGGTATCAGAGCACTAAGGTTTTGTTATCAAAGCTTTAGGACTTTGGCATCAGATCATTCAAGCTCATTCAGATTCACATGTTTCCAATCTTCCAGGTTTACAACCTATGATTTAAGAGCATCTTCTAATATTTGACATTTTACATACACACTTAATCTAGATGAGTAGAGATTTGAGAATTAGACAATTCAGTCACATGTGTATTCATCAGTGTGGAGTATGAAGTTGATGATCTCTTAGCAGCTGAATATTTTTGGAAGAGTATGCAAATACTTTACAAAAGTATTGTTTGAAGACCAAGACTTGATGAAGAGAAGACTACTTCAAATTCAAGGAAGAACAATGGTTTGAAGAAGATGAAGAAATCAGATCAACATCAAATCACAGGTATCAGTTTCTACTATCAGATTATCATTTGCAGGTGATGTCTTAGAAGAGCAGTTATGAAGAGATTTGAAGAATTCAAGGAATGCTTTTATACACTTTCAGTCTTTTGAAAGTTAAAGCATTAGCTACATCAAAAAAGGTATCTAGAGGTTTTTCTAGAGAGTTTTTGAGAGATCTCTTTTATGACAAGAAAACCTTATCTAAGAAGACAAATTTGGAGATGGGATGAGTTTTTTGTTTTCAACCAATTTTATGTTGTAATTTGGTTGGATATCAAGGTACAAATGTGATCTAGAGAGGTAACTCTAGAAAGGAAATTCATCATTCAGACAAAAGGTTGGTGAATTTAGTCGTTTCAGACATTTGAAGTAGAATTTTAATTCAGAGATATGAGGAGATTATAAAACATGATTCTATATTCACTTCCATTTGTATATCATGTTTGTTTTGTCTTTTTCTCTTAGCCCTAGAGGAAGAGAAAGAGTTCATTTGAAGAAGTCAAGAGTGTTTGCTACTTCAAGATGAAGAGAACAAAATGTATGGAAGAGAAGTTTGAAGATGTCAACATCGTCATCGGTGGAAGAAAGATGCAAAAGAAGAAAGTCCGTCATTTCCAAAAGAAAAGTAAGGCTTCCTTTTCTCATATACTTTCCATATACTTTTCCTATTTTATCCTCTACATCCAAAGACAACTCTACGATAACATCTTGTTTAAAGAAGAAGCAGTTTCTTGTTTTGCATTACACTTGGTTATGATTTAGTAGATTTGACAAAGAATTGCATTCAGAGAAAGAAAAGCAGCAGATTCTGAAAACAACTTGTATATTTTGACTCATATATATATGAGTTATGTTTTAGTTGAAGCTTTTAAGCAGGCAGCTTATGTGTTCCCTCAAAGAACTCTTGGAGTGTCAATACAGAGCTACTTGGTATATGACAAGTTGCAAACAAGAATATTTCTTCTTTATCTAAATCTTGAGGTAAAAGAGTTTTTTGTAGTAGATGTTGAAGACTTGGGTTGAGGTTTTGTGTTTGGAAAGGTTACCTCATATTCAGTATTTTCAGAAAACTTCAAAAAATTCAGATTGTTGATGTACAAGTCAATGGAGAATCTACTTTCTATGATTGTCTAGACTTTTGGATACATGTTTGTATTCAAAAAGGTGTTCCATTAGATCCTATCACTTGATTGAGAAGTGGAGTTAGCCAAAAGAAAGTCAAGGAGATACTATCACATTTCACCTGGGTAGAATATGAAAGATATGAAGTATCAACTTGCAACTTTTCGGAGTTCTCAAGGTGAGAAGTTTGTCCACTTATGTTTCAAGTAGGAGTTACAGATTCTTGGGAAGGATTTGTTTGCAAAAAAGTTTTACAACTTTGTTTGAAGCATGGACACTTGGAGACATTCAGGTAGCAAATCAAACATTCAGTCATGAAGGTTTGATGAGAGCAGATTCTACACAGGAGAGATCATTGATCTTGATAGATCTTGAAGATCTTGAAGATCTTGAGTATTTATGAGTCAGTTGTTTATCCTTTGTTTTGTGAAGTTCTTAGCATTGGAAGAAGTAAGTCAAAGATTCAAGTTCTATCAGATTTGGGTTGCAGAGGAATAGAAGAAGATACTTGTTATGTTACAGAAGGTTATGAATCCTATAAAGCTTTCAGCAAGGTTTTGTTATGTTAGGTTCAGCTAACCTTATTCTACAGTTTGGAAAGCTGAGGAATGACATGGAAAGCTATTGGCATGTGCACAATGCTAATAAAGAGGGCTCAGAGATTTTGTTTCATATACAAGTATTGATCACTAAAGATCAGATTTATGAAGGAAGACGTTCCAGATTTCATAAAGTCTCATATTTGAAGAATATTGGATACTAGTGTTAAATCATCCAAGGGGGGTGATGAAACATGAAGACTTATTTTCAGCCATATGTGAAAGAATGCAGATTCATACTTACAAGTATTCCTATATCACGTATTCCTATATTTCCTTTGTCAGGTTCTCTTTATGTTCTAGCTTTGAAAGAAGAAGGAAGAAGGAGAATGTTTGGAGAAAGTTCCTGTTCCTGTTCAGGAGAAGGTTCTAGAGTTCTATTGAAGAGAACCTTGATGTTTCAGAAATGTATGTTTTAGAAGTGTGCACATTTATGTTTATTCTAGGTTCTGAAGGAAAGAGGTATGAAGGATTTACAGATTGAACAAGGATGAAGACATGATGACATCATAGATTTTTTTATGAGACTCATGAATTGAGTTGAGTTGACTTGACTTGATTACAAACAGAGATGAACTAGTAGTGTTCATAATACACTAATTTATGAGTTGTCAATCACAGGTTCCAGGATTCAGTTCTTGATTATTTTTAGTGTATTTACATGACACAACAAAAGTACGTTGAGAAAGCTTTTTGGAAGGTAAATGCAAATATGTGGATCCTAGTGTATGTTTTCAGGTTTTTGAAGACAGGAGATAGCAGGTTCAAAGACAGTTCATGTTATATTTGTTGTCAAGCAGTGATTGCTTGATGTGTACACTATTGGATATCTAGTTTGCATATTTTCTCAAGTACTATGGTTCATATTCAGCAAGTTCAAGATTTTTGAAGGAAAGTCAAATTCAGTTTTGAAGAAGACTTTTTAAGAAAAAGTTTGAAGGTCAGTTTTGAAGTGCGGGAGTACAAGCTTGAAGCTTGTGATAATTTGCAGCTTTGATAGTTTGCAGATCCAGTTCAGTTTGTACCATTGTGACATTGTAGGGGGATTGTTGGAAACAATGTCCCATTGGTCAAAGATTGTTCAAAAGCTCTGACTAAGCCCAGCACGTGTAGTCTTCATTATAGATCCTTCTACAAGTAAATGGTGTGGGCGCCGTTGTCGGGAAGATTTACATCTTCCAGTTGATGAACAGAGAAAATGAAAACAACTTAATTGGTGAATTCTAAACCTCTTTTTCACGGTTGAACAATTGTTCTGGATTGAATGAACTACTTTTGAAGTGTTTGCAGGTACAAGAAATGATGAAGAAAATATGTTCAAATTAGGGTTTATCCTAATTACTCAATTAATGAGTATTTCATATTTATACATGCTTGATTCATGGGTATTTAACCCTAGGGTTTTCTAAGTTCATATGATTTTATGTCAATTAGGTTCATCTGAAGGGTCTCAAAAGATTCTAATGGGTTCATGTTAGGGTTTACAAGGGATCAGAAAGATTTTAATGGGTTATCAATGATTTCCAAAGGGTTTTAATAGGGTTTTGATGGGTTTTAAGTAGGTTTTCTAGGGTTTTAGAATGTTTTAAGGGTTAAAATAATTAATATTTAAGGAGATTAATCTATAACTAAACATTGGTTCAATGATAAAAATTAAAATATGGTTTAATTAATTATTTAATCATGTATGTGCATTTAATACTAAGGTTCTAATTAATTAAAATCTTAACCTAAGATTGAATTAAATGATTTATTTAAAATAAGAAATATAGGCTAATTAAATTAAAAATGGTAAATTAAATGGATAAAAAACTAGTGGTCTATATGAGTACTAGGAAAAAGAATGGTTTATAGAAGATATGTAACTAAAGTGATTGAAAGAGTGGTTGGAATAAATGATGTAATTAAAGGAAGTTAAAGAGAAACTTTAAATGAATGGTGTATATCAAAAAGGTTAAAAGAATGGAGTAAGTGAGTTGTGTAAATAAAGTCAATTTAAAGTGTGGTGAAAGTAAGGAGATTAAAGTGTGGTTGTAGATTAAAAGTTAAAACCAAAAGAGTGGATTAGGAAGGACTTGTGTATGTATTTAAATGTGTGTTGAGCTCAAGTTTCTCCTCATGTTTTTTGCAGAAACATTGAAGATTACAATTAATTGAAGTGAAGACAATTGAAGTGAAGCGGCAGCTTAAAGATCCATTTAAACCTTATCTTCCCGATTTAATCAACTATCCAATTGACTAGACATTTATCCAATTATCTAGACTTTACATTTGTATTAGCTTATTAATTCATTTATTCAAACAATTTAGCATCATATTGTTTCATTAGTTTTTCCATTACTTTCCTTGATGTCTTCTAAGTTAGTTCATGAGTCTGAGCACAGTACTATTGATAATATTGAAAATGTTCCGCCAACTCTAGACAGACCAGAACCCTCTAGCTTACCTGAAAGTTTAGTAGAAGAACCCATTATGGAAGTTTCAATCTCATATCAGGAAGCTGTTGCTATGTACGAGGCTGCCCGTCCTTACGGACCATAGCTATTTAAACTATGTACATTGTAGAGAATAACCTTATTTTCAATCATAGAAATAGGTAATTTAATTTATTTTATCATAAGAACCCTTATTTTCATAAGCCTGAGTTTGCTACAGACACCCTGCGTGTGCCGAACGATTTAGGCGGATGACTTGATCCACCATCCGAGCATCTCTCACGACCCGACATTGGTGAACCGGACGTGAACAAACGGCGTTGCAGCTCAGGTATAAATTTTAAATTTTGCATTGCATATACATTCACACGATTTTACATCAGTGCAGCTGCGTCTTCATCCCTGGAAGCTGTGGCATTTACGTGAGCTTGCAATCTTCTTGGTGTCGAGGGCTGGTCTGGTGACCTGAGCGCCTCCACGAAGATTGACAAGTAGGAGAACCTCGTCACGCCACCCCTTTCATCAACAATTGAAGCACAAAACGTTTGCACCCATTTTTAGCAAACTATGTATTTAGGTTTTGATTCAAATTAATAAATGTATTGAATTTCACAGAAAGCACTATTTTGAGCCTCATCTTCGAGCAGTTGGTATAATTTCTTTACCCTTACATTCTTGGGTGCAAAATTTTATTTAAGGTTAAATTATTGGTATAGGTTAAAGGCAACTGTTTGTTAATCATAGGTTAAGCGTTAATCATAGCTTTACTTGAAGCATATTGGCATAGTATAAACTTATACACAAGTCACTCTTTAAGCCTCTTCTTCGATTCAGATTCTAGGAATTTATATTTGGATTCTTTTTGCTTGCACATAATTAAATGAAAATGACATCTAATGTAGAGAATCTTCTGCATGATATGGAAGCACGACTAATTTCATCTATAGATTTAAAGCTTAATTCCAAGTTTGAGTCCTTAAACTCGTTTCTTTCAATCTTAACTACAGTAGTATCTAATTTTAATGCAAATCTTAAGTCAATAGATACTCAATTTGATCACGAGTTTAGGAATTTAGAAGGAATTCTTCATTATGAACTCTCAAATTTGAATGAAAATATGGAAACAATAGCAAATCATGTAAAAGAAATTTCATAATTCAAAACGATTGGTCATGAAATTGCAAGTTTAAAGGAGAACATTGAAAGGTTAAACAATCAAATACACGAAAGTGCTACATGTGAATGCAAAGATAGATATCAAGTACGAGTTCAAAGTAGATCTATGTATTCTATTGACCAAAATCCTTTACCCGATCATAGAAAAGTTGATCCTAAGGCTTTATATCAAAGACCGAAGAGAACTGTAAGATGCTTCTGGTGTGACCAACTAGGTCATACTTATGGGAATTGTATGGCCTATGAGAAAGCATGTAGCCAACAATTGGTATTAGAAAGTGAACAGAAAATATGTGATTATCAAACGCATCTACCATTGAGATTAAACTTAGGTAGAGGAGGAATGATAGACTATTTTGACCAAGAAAAATTTAGTCCTAAAACCAAACTTCAAAAACAATGGAAACCTAAGAGTCATAAGGAGAAAAGCAATGTATGTCAATTACATTCTATGAACACCAAGATTGTGCCTAAATGTGAATGTTTGGACAATGATCAAAACCTTATTAAACCTAAATCTATGAATAACATTGATCTTCAAATTAAATCTAAGGATCAAGATACATTGAAAAAGTTTAAGAAAGAAGAAGATGTAAAGATAAAAGATGATGAAAATGAACAATCAATTGATGGAAATATAGACATACAGGCGGTTAAAACAGAACCTAAAGTCATAGAAATTGACAATAAATGTGATCAAAATAAAAATGATGAAAGAATAGTACAAACATCTGAAGACGAAAATCTTCAACTTCAATCAGAACATGACAAGAATATGGGAAAATGGGTACAAGAAGCCATATGGAAGATTGAAAATAATATCAAAAACTCATCTAAAGGTAAGAAAAAGGAGAAGAATTTAAGTGAATAGTTTTATTGTGATGGAATTGTTTATTGAAGATAAAACATTTTAAATTTTGATTTTTTCTTGCTGCATATATGCTGTTTTCCTAAAAATTGAGAAACATATACCTAAATTGTTTAGTTTTAATGTTTGAAAAGCTAATTACAAACTTATGATTAAGTTTACATTACGATTTGTTTAATCAAAAGAATTCTAAAATATGAAAACACAAAGTTTGTTTCAAATTAAACAAAAACATGTTTGTAAGTATGCTTGCAAATGATTTTGATCAATATGCTTGTCATTTCCTAAACTTATGATAAATTTATGATTTTTTTTTTCTTTCACAAATAAGAAGAAATCTATTATGAAGAACGATTATGAAGAATATTATTATGATGAATATTTTGCACAAAATGATCTTTGTTTACAACAATTATGATGATATACTTTTAAAAGAAAGAAATATATATGATATAAATATGATCATGATAAATATGAAGAACATGAAAAAAATGTTATGAGGATGATTTTATTGATATACCATATGATGAGTAAGAGGAACTTTTATAATCCAGATATGAATTTTTCATTGATATAAAAAAAAAATGATGCTCATTCATAAAGATACAAGTTAAAAAAAAACTTTGAACATTATGATTTTTTCTAAAATTTATGAACTTTGTTACATAGGTTGAAAAACCTATTCTTAAAATTAAGAATGCATTATTTATGACAATTATAACTACTATGAATTTTTTATGATGAAATTTGTGACATGATGAAGATGAATTTGATAGAATATATGAATTTCTATTTGCAAAATAAATGATCATGAAGATTACTTGTTTTGTAGCTTCTATTTTATAAGTGATTACAGGTTCTGAAGATGCATTGATCAAAGCAGTTGAAGATGTTATGCCAAAAGTTCTGATAAATTTAAAGAGAGCAGATTGAAGATGAAGCAGATTGAAGATAAAATTGATTTTAGGTCGTATTTTTCTTTGTCTTAAAATTTTGTTTTACGTATTTTATTTGCATTCATATAAAACTAATTGATAAAATCTGGAATGAAGAATATTAATTTATAAAGGACTCTATTTAACCATATTAGGAAAATAGACATAATTTATATTTTACATTTATAGATTAAGTGAGATTTGTTAAAAATAGAAGGATTTGTAGTTCATTTAGATAACGAAAGTAGTTGTATATATGTAGGAGCATATTGTTGCATGATACATGTCTGTGAAAACCTAGATCTTTCTTGTCCATGCAGCTAGATCCTTAGCTCGGATTAAGGGGTTAAGCCTTTCCCCTTTAAAACAAAAAAGTAGCGAAGAAAAAAAAAAAGAAAAAGAAAAGAATATTGACATGGAAGTTATACCTTCTTCCACCCCAAAAAGGTATTTACATTGACATGAAGTTTACATCATATTTATATGAAGAAAACTAGTTGTAAAAAATCACATCTAGTATTTAAAATTGGGCATACAAGGCGGCTGTCTGACCAAGTAGATTTAGTAGTTTTCTTTGGCATGCTTGATTGCTCTTATGTGAATGCATATATATGACGAAACCTGCATTTGAATGAATGAAAATGAATTCTGTTTTATACTAATCTTTACATAATTTATAAATGGATGAAATGTAAATTAATGTTGTTGACTGAATAGGTTACTAGTTTACCTTTATACTTTAATATGTTTCATTGCCAGATTTAATTTTAATGAAACCTCATGTGCATGTTGAAAAGATTGATAATTTAAAATATGTTTATAAAAGAATTTGATGTTGTTCTATGATTTAATTTCAGGATAATCATTGAACATGCTGCTTCCCTCAATCTGCAAGTTGGCCCATCGAGGACGATGTGCAGGTTTGGTGGCGGTGGATGTCGGGAAGATTTACATCTTCCAGTTGATGACCAGAGAAAATGAAAACAACTTAATTGGTGAATTCTAAACCTCTTTTTCACAGTTGAACAATTGTTCTGGATTGAATTAACTACTTTTGAAGTGTTTGCAGGTACAAGAAATGATGAAGAAAATATGTTCAAATTAGGGTTTATCCTAATTACTCAATTAATGAGTATTTCATATTTATACATGCTTGATTCATGGGTATTTAACCCTAGGGTTTTCTAAGTTCATATGATTTTATGTCAATTAGGTTCATCTGAAGGGTCTCAAAAGATTCTAATGGGTTCATGTTAGGGTTTACAAGGGATCAGAAAGATTTTAATGGGTTATCAATGATTTCCAAAGGGTTTTAATAGGGTTTTGATGGGTTTTAAGTAGGTTTTCTAGGGTTTTAGAATGTTTTAAGGGTTAAAATAATTAATATTTAAGGAAATTAATCTATAACTAAACATTGGTTCAATGACAAAAATTAAAATATGGTTTAATTAATTATTTAATCATGTATGTGCATTTAATACTAAGGTTCTAATTAATTAAAATCTTAACCTAAGATTGAATTAAATGATTTATTTAAAATAAGAAATATAGGCTAATTAAATTAAAAATGGTAAATTAAATGGATAAAAAACTAGTGGTCTATATGAGTACTAGGAAAAAGAATGGTTTATAGAAGATATGTAACTAAAGTGATTGAAAGAGTGGTTGGAATAAATGATGTAATTAAAGGAAGTTAAAGAGAAACTTTAAATGAATGGTGTATATGAAAAAGGTTAAAAGAATGGAGTAAGTGAGTTGTGTAAATAAAGTCAATTTAAAGTGTGGTGAAAGTAAGGAGATTAAAGTGTGGTTGTAGATTAAAAGTTAAAACCAAAAGAGTGGATTAGGAAGGACTTGTGTATGTATTTAAATGTGTGTTGAGCTCAAGTTTCTCCTCATGTTTTTTGCAGAAACATTGAAGATTACAATTAATTGAAGTGAAGACAATTGAAGTGAAGCGGCAGCTTAAAGATCCATTTAAACCTTATCTTCCCGATTTAATCAACTATCCAATTGACTAGACATTTATCCAATTATCTAGACTTTACATTTGTATTAGCTTATTAATTCATTTATTCAAACAGTTTAGCATCATATTGTTTCATTAGTTTTTCCATTACTTTCCTTGATGTCTTCTAAGTTAGTTCATGAGTCTGAGCACAGTACTATTGAAAATATTGAAAATGTTCCGCCAACTCTAGACAGACCAGAACCCTCTAGCTTACCTGAAAGTTTAGTAGAAGAACCCATTATGGAAGTTTCAATCTCATATCAGGAAGTTGTTGCTATGTACGAGGCTGCCCGTCCTTACGGACCATAGCTATTTAAACTATGTACATTGTAGAGAATAACCTTATTTTCAATCATAGAAATAGGTAATTTAAATTATTTTATCATTAGAACCCTTATTTTCATAAGCCTGAGTTTGCTACAGACACCCTGCGTGTGCCGAACGATTTAGGCGGATGACTTGATCCACCATCCGAGCATCTCTCACGACTCGACACCGTGGATAAAGTATTGTACTCCTATCCCAGCTGCCTGGGTTCGATACCCACGTATAGCAGCGTGTAGCGCGCAAAGTTTTTTTTATCATGCTTTTCTTTTTATAAAAGGCGGAGAGCGAAGGACAGGCAACCAGGCTTTTCAAAGTTGATTTATTGAAGAATTGCAATCATTATTTGTTCGTAGCTTTATTAGAAGCGATTATTTTATTATTGAGAAGCTGAGGGTACACAAAACTATATAAGAGGTGCTTGGGCTCACTTGTAAGTATCCTTCACCTAGTGTTCAACACAAGCCTTGGTGCTTGGACCTCAATAGAGGTGATGTTTCTTCTAGCACATGGGGCAGCCATGGTGCTAACTTGAAGCATGTTGAGGAGCAGCTATGGAGTTCTTCTTGGAGAAGAAGAGTGTGCTCACACTCTTGCTCATGGAGAGGAGGTTATCTCTTGTTCATGGAGAGGACTTGGTTATTAGTAGCTTGATGGTGAGGATCAGCCATCTACATGGAGTATTTGAAGATTGTCTTCTACATGAAGATTTTGGGTTACTTCAAAGACATTGGATAGTGGTTAACATAAGATTTGCATCTTTATGCACACAGGTACTACTTGCAGTTTATGGAGGCAGTAGCATCCATATCAGAAGGAGTCCTATTCGGCATAGGTACAAGAGAATCAGTACGGTTATGCTTTATGCATATTTGGATGAGGTGTTAGAGAAGATATGTTCATATGAGTTTGAGGATTTCCGACAGCAAACTTGTTAACATTCTTTGCTACTTTTTAAGTATGTGATCTTTTCACACACGTATCTGACTTAGGGTCTTCCATAGCCTAAGGTTAGATGAGGGTTTGTTGATTATCAGTTTTAGACTGATCCTTCCTCTTTCAGTCACTCATATTCACTCTTCTACAACCTATCAGGTCACACATCTCATGTATATTCAGATTTCTGTTCATACATCTGAATATGTTTGTTACATTTGTACATTCACTCATCCATCTATTTCTCATCACATAGAGTGGTGGTTGAGAGTTTTACTCCCATGTTGTACATTGAACATTGGTATATATGATAGTGTGAGTAAGCCTTGGCTTACGTAACACTTTACACATGTTGTCTAGTCTCTCTCTATCTTTGTCTCATCATTTATATGATTAAATGTGGTATGTTCATGTTTTGTCAATATAAGAAGATTGCTAGATTCTATGTTGTATATGCTCGACCTATGGAACCATGGACGTGTGATATGAGCAATGGGCCTACCTACATTTCCAATAGAAGAGAAAAGTAGAGAGCACTTCAAATGATGGAAAAAATGAAACACCGAAAATAAGAGGGTCAAATAGATCTCAAGAATATGATGAAGCGACCACATTTTCCTTTTCTAAGAGAATGCATCATCTACCAACATCTACATTATCCCAACTGCCACCAATCACTCAAGAAGATGGAATAGGCATTTCAAGCAACATATGTCTATATTGAAGAACTAGTGAATCTAACTATCCAAGGAGATCATTATAGGCAAGCAAGTGGATCTAAAGGAAAGAACATAGAAGGCTAGAAGATCTTGAGATTATCAAGATATGTAGAGGTGGGCTTGGATGATTCTATCTCATAATCCTGAACACAAGGGGTGTTGATGCATTTTCATCCAAGCCTAGTGCTTGATCACTCATCATTTTTTATGGATACTTTCAATGAGGGAAGTCATAAAACCCAACTCTTGTAAAATTCATTACTTGAAAAGTAATCACATCAAAAAGTAAAATCCTTAGAGAATCTTGTGGGCTTGTTTGGCACAAATCAAGAGGTTAGCTAGGAGAGATTGATCAAACCAAGATTCCCCTAACTTGAGGGAACATTTAGGTACCATCCCTCCAAAGTTTGGATTCAAAATGTCCTATATATACACATGAGAATAGTCGTGGAAATGTGAGCACTTCAAGCAACATTTTGAGGAGAGTCTGATCACATATCAAGACATTCTTGAAGCACACATTGTGCTGCTCCTTCCCAAGCTTCATGCCCTTTTAATTCATGTACCATATGTGCAATACATATTGATATTCCAAGCTATATCTTGGAGATCTCTTCATCTACTACTACAAGTCTATGATCATTTCTTTAATCAAGTTCAATTATTGATTTCTCTGTGTATACTAAGTCCTTTGATGATATTTAAATTGGCATACGTAATATGGAAATTCTAGTTACATCATATCAATTTTCATTATCTTTCATTCATTACTCTATGAGCTACATCTATTTGAAGTCACATATTGTATTCTCGCACATGATTCCTAAAATGTTGGGATGACACCCTAATGTTTCTAAATTAATTTCTCTCAGTATGAATCATCAAAATTTATCAAATTTGTTGCTTTAGAATAATTAAATATCTAATTAAAGATGTGCAAAATATCTCTGGTCAATTCTTAGCACGTTGTGAGCTATGAGTGAAATTACAGAGTGCATCTCATCCCAAAATAGTAAGTTTTAAGTCATCTGTTTTGAATCAAGTTACCTATTTTGATGAATCGATTTGAGACTGATGCTGCAAAGCACTAGGATGGTTTATATGTATTCTTACCAAGAAAAAGGTTTCTACTTATCATCCCTAGAGCTACCTTGGCAGGTGTAGAGCAAGTTTTTGCAACACGAGGCACATCTTTGGAGTGTATCTACCATCTCTTCTCACAATGGTATGAGAGCATAATTAAATCAACATGGGAGATGGTTTTCCTTCTAACATTCACGAATTGGATAGAAAAAACTACCCAACTTTGTCTCTCAGGATGGAGGCCTACCTTCAATGAAGAAAACTATTTGGATACATATCTGAAGATGAAGTCATGTTAACAATGAGAAACAAAGGGCAACCATCACATGAAGAGCAAGAGAGGCTTACAACTTGGTGTTCAAAGGATGCACTAGAGAGGTCCTATATTCTAAACTCAATTTCTAATTTTCTCTTACCTCATGTGAAAGGATGCAAGACCTTAAGAGAGACCTGGAATGCACTTGCTACCTTCTTCACTTCAAATACTAGAGAAAGGAAGAACCAGCTATGTATGGAGCTCACTAGCTTGAAGAAAAGTCATGAGAAAAGTGTGAATGATTATGTAACCAAGATGAAGGAGATCTTTGATCAATTGGGAAGCATTAGAGAGGTGATTGAAGAAGAGAAAATCATAAGGAAAATCATAAATGGCATCAAAGTTGATGACAAGTAGGAATCATTCACAACTGCCATGGATCTATACATGGACATGCAAGTACCTGACCTCAATACTCTGATGGGCCAACTTTTCACACATGTAGCAAAGATAAACAAGACTGGTGAATCACCAAGATCAAATCAATCTTTTGCCTTATACTTTAACTACTACAACAACAATAACAACCATGAAAGTGGATATAGAGGAAGGAAGGATTACAACAACTACACTGAGGATCAAAGCCAAGAGGATTCACTTCTTCTCATGAAATTATAATTGAAGTAGGGTAAGGATGATGATCATGTCTTCTATATTGACTCACGGTGCTCAAATCATGTCTCAAGAAATGTAGCATTGCTCTTTGACTTAGAAGATCCCAAGAATAAACATGAAGTGCAGACAATTGATGACATAAGACATTCAATTCAAAAGATATGAAATGTCAAGAATTAGATGGGAATATGGATCTTCTAAGCAAGGTATTTTATGTACCTACAATAACCAAAAACTTGATAAGTTTTGGACAAATTGTGGAGAGAGGATTGCATGTTAGGTTTACAAGACATGGAGCATATGTGGAAGATCCCAGGCAAGGATTTACAAGAATATCCAAAGGAGATAAGACAGGGAGACTCTTCACCTTTGAAGTGGAGGACACCAAGAACATAGCATTGTTTAACTATGGATCTCAAACACTCTCTGAATTGGAGGTATGACATAAAAAGCTTGCTCATATTGGTGAGAGAACCTTGAAACAAATATGCAGGGATCAAATTGTACTTGGATTTCCCAACATCACAAAGCAACATATGATCTACAAGTGTGGAGCTTGTCAAATTAGCAAGGCACAAAGATAACCTTTCAACAAGAAAGGTTATATCCATCAAGAGCTATTGGATCTTGTTCAAACAGATGTGTGGGGTCCAAGCAAAGAATCTTCCATTTCAGGTTCAAGATATTATGTATCTTTTATTGATGATTTCAGTAGGTGGATAGTTGTCTTTAAGTGTTTCAAAAGGTATCTTGCTCTCGTAGAGAACCAAACAAGTAGATGTCTGAAGAGACTCAGATCAGATGGTGGCGGAGAATATTTCTCAAGTGAATTTGATGCTTTCCTACAAGAAAGAGGCATCAAAAGAGAGTTAACAACTAGATACACACTTGAACTTAATGGATTAGTAGAAAGAAGAAATAGGACTATAGTAGAAGCATCCATATCTATGCTGAATGAAAAAGTTCTACCTAATTATCTTTGGGTAGAGGCTGTATCAACAACCACATACCTTCTGAATAAACTTTGGTATGACTCCTTATAAGGTATGGAATGGAAGAAGACCAAGTCTAGATCATTGCAAAATCTTTGGATGTTTAGCTTATGCTCACATAGCTTCTCAAGTAAGAGGGAAGTTGGATTCCAAAGCAGAAAAGTGTATCTTTATTGGTTACGGTCAAAATAAAAAATGATATAGATTGTATAATCCCACTAAAAAAATGTTTCTTGGTTAGTAGGGATGTAGTATTTGATGAAAATAAATCTTGATTTGATGATGGCAGGAAAGTGAAGCTACCCTATGACTTGGAAGAAGAGTTTCCATCTCTTCCAACAAAGGAACCCAAGCATCTTGAAGGAAGTGAGTCTGAAGATGACTTGATAGATTTGAAGCTATGGAAGAACAAAGGGGAAGCTAAGGTGCAAAACCTAGCTCAATGCTCAGAAAGCTCTCTTCAACCAATCAGAAGGTCAATGAGAGAGAAGAAGAAACCAGAGAGATATGGTTTTGATACCTCCTTGGTCACAATGCATTCAATCTATATGGCTAGAGATCTCAACCATGAAGAACCTACATCTTATGAAGAAGCTCAAAGTAAGAAGGATTAGAGAGAAGCAAAGGATGAAGAAATGAAAGCCCTTATGGACAATGACACATGTGAACTTCTTCCAAACAAACCATCAATGAAGGTAATTGAATCAAGGTGGATTTCTAAAGTAAAATGGAACTCAGATGGTAGTGTTAATAAATACAAGGAAACGTTAGTAGCCAAGGGGTTTGCACAAACCCATGGGACAGATTATGAATAAACCTTCTCATGTGTTGCTAAAATGCCTACCATTAGAGGACTTGTTAGCATTGCTGCATCTATGAATTTGAAGCTATACCAATTAGATGTAAAAAATGCATTTCTAAATGGTTGGATTTCAAAAGAAGTTTATATGGCACAACCACCAGGTTATGAAGATGCACATCATCCCAATTATGTGTCCAAATTAAAGAATGCTTTGTATGGTTTGAAGCAAGCTCCAAGAGCTTGGAACCATAGATTAGTGATTTACTTATAGGATCAAGGGTTCAAAGCTAGTAAAGCAGATACATCATTATTCATCAAGAGGAATGGATCAGAGGTAATATGTCTCTGTGTATATGTTGATAAGATTATAATTACAGGGAATGATGACAATGGAATTAAACAAGTAAATTCTAGAATGAAGGATGAATTCAAGATCAATGATCTTGGATCACTCACTTACTTTCTTGGAGTTGGACTTATCTATATAGATTCTGGCATCTATATCACTCAAAGGAAGTATGTGCATGGCATGCTTTCTAAATTTAAAATGGAGAATACTAAGTGTGCACGTACACCCATGGAGTTGAATCATAAGCTTAGTGCTTATGAAGGAGAACCCATTGAAGATATCACAAGCTATCAAAGCTTGTTAGGGAGCTTGAACTATGCAAATTCACAAGGGTGGACATATGCTATAGTGTTAGCATACTCAATCAATTCATGCACAAGCCAAGGAATCCACACATGGAAACAGCTAAGAGAGTGCTCAAATACTTGAAGGGTACCATCAATGAAGGGCATTTCTACCCCTTCACTTCAGAAATTGATCTCAAACTCTACTCAAATTTAGATTGGGTTGGATCAAAGGATGATAGAAAGAGTACATCAGAATACTTGTTGTCACTCTAGCACAATGGCAAGTACCAACCTAAGGAGATCCACCTCATAATTGTCAATCAGTGGAGACGTGAGGTCTAGTATGAAAACTATGAGCAAGTGATGGCACAAGTGTGTGAGTGAGAAGCACACAAGCATGCCCACACATGTGCACACATGCACACACAAGGCAAGAACAAAGAGAGGAACAATGGATTGTATTACTAAAAACGTCTCTTACAATAGCTCAAAACTCTAACAAGCTCAACTAAAAAATGAGCTCTCTAGCTCTTTTTATAGTTTTCTACTAGCTTTTGGCCTTGTCCAGACCTAGTGTTCGGCCTAGTAAAAATTAGGTTCCATGGCTTATTTGAGGGCTCAAACAGAGTCTAAAAATTATGAAAGTTGGTAGTTGGCTACTTCTAATAATCCTCAAGCTTGAGGACTCCTCGACTTGCACAAAATGGAGTAGGGATAATGGAAAATGGTATTTACAATGGTATGAAGTGACTAAAATCACTATTTGGGAAATATTTATTCATGAAAAAGTATATGGTCTACTTGTGGGATCTAGGTTGACTGCTTTGCCTACTTAATCCTTCTCTCTACTTTGAGTCCCTTCGTTGGTGTAGCTCAGTGATGCGTAGCACCTCCTTTAATGTCAATCCGGGAAGACGTGAGGATGGTATGAAGATCTCGAGCAAGTGGCGGCACAAGTGCGTGAGTGAGAAGCACACAAACATGCACACACATACACACACACGCGCACATACGGCAAGACAAAGAGTGAGAAGCAATGGAGTTCTTAGATTACTTTCAAAAAGCTCTTACAAGTTCGTTTCAATTACAATCTACCCCCAAAAATGAGCTCTCTAGCTCCTTTTATAGTTTTTGACTAGCTTTGGCCCTGTTCATACCTAGTGTCCGGCCTAGTTAAAAATTAGGTTCCAGGGCTTATTTGAGGGCTCAAACGAGATCTAAAAATTACGAAAATTGGTAAGCAACTACTTCTAAGGCTCCTCAAGCTCGAGGACTCCTGGGCTTGCACAAAATGGAGCTACAAAAGGGTGAACAAGGTATTTACCGGGGTTGTTAGTGATGAGAATCGCTTTTAATTGGTGTAAGGGTTTTGAAAAATTAAAGGTTGCCTTAGTGCTAGATCTGCGTGAATGCTCGTACTTGCTTCTTCATGAAGAAAATTATTGGCCCTACTTGCCAGATCGTCGTTGACTCCCTTGTCTGCTTGTGCCTTCTCTCCCTTCTGACTCTCTTCTCTGACTGCCATGCCTCGTCAGTCCTTCAGTTCCTTGTCTGCTACTAACACCCCCCCCCTCTCTCGCGTCTGTCGTCCCTGACAGACCCTTGTTGTGTGGGTTTTTGGATGTAGTACTCAACAACATCTTGCGCTAAGTGATGTTCGGCAATCCTCAATCCTTTGGCTAAGTCTGTGAGTAGAGCATCCCAATCTACCGGCCCGGGAACCTCTGGATGTGGCATACGTAACTTATCTGAGTGGAGAGCTTGTTCCACTGCAAACAATTGTAATAAATGTGAGGGCCTGGGAATGAAGATCTCTGAGTGGTATTCCCAGAACCCGGTGACAAACATCTCTTCAAATGTCTGTTTGAAGCAGGCCGGTAGGTACTTTATGCGGGCATGCCATGCATAAATAACATTAATAGAGGGCGTTGTGCTCATGTCATAAACCAGATCCTGATTGCCTTCATTAAATCCGAGCGCAGAGAGGTGAGGTTCCTTAACATTCTTGAAGGTCCGGAAGGTGACTATCATGAGTTCAAAAATTTTAAGACACATATGTGTCATGACATCTGGTACGTTTTTGAACCTGACACCCCAATGCCGAATTGTCGATATCATATACCCTACGGTAGGTTGACCTTTAGGTGGTGCTAAGTAGACATAATTGAGCCACTTCTCGCAGCCTTTGGTTGTCAACACCATCTTTGTGTATTCCGGCCACGACCTTCTTCGGAAAACAGGACAGTAGCAGGGATTGTACTTGATATACAGGGGCATGTTGTTCCATGTGCGATTCATTTCTGGGTAGGTTTCAAGTAGCCGAATTCTCCAAGTGGGTTGGCGAATATTGCCTTGCTTGGCACTTTTTGGGATGTCATCTGGTGCAAACTGTGTGGCAGAGGTTGGTTCCCATGAAGTGTGGTGCTTGATCTCAGCATTATAGTCTGCCATTAAGACACAAAATGGAACATACAAGTCGTCAGAGGTGCCGATCCACCTGTGATGTGAGAGGTTCCTAAAATAGTCCGATTTTATGACCACCTCTTCCAAGCGTGACATCAAGGCTATCTGGACTACCACCCTATCATCATGTGTTGTGGCCACCTTTTCCAATTTCTGCATCCATTCCGGAGCCTCTATTTCAAGGGTGTCCATGCCCTCATCTGTTCGCTTGCCCCCAGGTGCTGGCATCGGAACGTACGGGTCTTCAAAGGTTTCGTCTACTTCGATGGGTACAAGGTCTTCAGGTTCTGGTTCCACCAAGGGGGAGGGAGAGGTGCCGTGGAGGGTGATATGTCCATAAAATCCATGGTGGAAGCAGTAGTGGGAGTGATGGTGAATAGTGGAATGGTGGGTGCAGTGATTGTGGTGAATGTGTACAGGGGTGTGTGCAGTTGTGAATGTGAACAACCCGAAAGTGTGAGTGGGGGAATGGGGATGTCAGTAACTGCCGTTAGGATTGCAAGGTTAGTGGGGGTGTATACACGGGAGGTGTTGAGAGGGTGTGTGGGTTGATTGGCGGTTTGTGCTTCAGTTATGGCGGTGGACTCGGAGGCGGTAACGGTGGTGTTACATTGGTAAGGGGAGGTGAATGTGGCGGGTGTGGGGGCGAAGGTGGTAAGGGAGGTGATGGAGGTGCACTTGATGTATGGGCTTCCTCGGTGTCGTGAGCGGTGTGTGCAGTGCCCGTGGTTGTGGGGGTGCCTTGTGGTCCTGATCCTAATACATTCATTTGTTTCCCTGCTCGTGGGGGACGTCTTCCGTATCTCCTTTCCATTCTGCATGATTGTGCCAGGGCCGTCCGCACTGCCTCAGATACTCCTAAGGCATCAGAGATCATATCCAGTGTGGCACGATACTGTTCGTCAACTCCTTCCTCCTCAAGGATTTGGTGCATGATAGCCTTTCCTGCTGCAAGGGATAACTTATGTTGTTGTTGGTTCCTGTCAATGGTATCGTAGAGCTTTTTCAGCTCCTTTGTATATGCAGGGGCACCCTCTAGCTCTTGTATAACTTCTTGCTCATAGTCATGCGCCTCCTCATCAGAAAATCCTTCCTGTTCATCCTCTTGGCCTTCTTCTTCTTCATCCTCCAATTCCACCACTTCTGGTTGTCTTGGCTGGGGTTGTTCTGTAACCGTTTGTTGTCCACTACCCTGCTCTGCTTCGACTTCCGCATTAACAGCTTCAATGATTCTGGCAACTTCTTCATCCGTTAGATCTTCCAAAGTGAATCCGTGAGGAAATTCCAGATCAGTAGGTACTGATGGAAACACAAGGTTAGGGCCATCTATGCTGTGCCTGGGTAACCTGATAGTAAATGGTTGCACTGGTCTGGGAAGCCCCGGAGTTGTTTCAGGTGTTAGGGTTGCACCGCGGGCTTGTGCACAAGGCATCTGGACAGTGCCTCTCATCTTCTTTGAGGGAGGCCCTGCGGCTGACAGTCTGCGTTGAAACTCCTGTGCTCTGGTCCAAATGAGAGCCCTTTGCACCGGTACATCATATGCTAGACATCTATACACAATTCTAGTAAGCGCACAGCAACCATACAGTACAAATTTTTGTTTCTTATACCACCTTTGATGAGCCAAATGAATCTGGTCGATAATCCAGTGGGGCATATTGATTGTCAAATCAAAAGCATCCGCGAAGTAGAGGCTAAACCAGATCTTTTTGGGAGGCATTGTGAACCTTTCCTGCACGGGGAATGCGAAATGTTGCATGACCATGCGTAAATGAATGGCGATTGTAGGTGTCATCGCGACCATGTCCTTTAACTTCGTCAGATTCCTGTTCTTCATATTATCGGGGACCATTGTCTCTTTCTCCGTAGGAATGTGCATACCTTTCATGTCGAGAGCTTCTCTTACCAAGTTGATAGTCAAGCGGAAACGCTTCAGCTCATTGCCCCTTGTGAGTGATGGGAGTACAAAGGAGCTGTATCCTTTCTTGTCTTTGCTTGGAGTGAGGGTGCTAATCAAGTATGAGCACCTTAGAAAATCGAGCTTTGGTAGTTGGAACTTGAAATAATCATAGAGCCCAGCCTTCTTCCATATCGGCTTCAGTCCTTCGTTATTCTGTAGCTTTTCAAACTCCCTGGTAAAGAAGTGGTATCTGCCCCAACGTCCATTGAATTCTACCTCGGACTCCCACATGTATGTGCCTTCACCCAGAGGTCCCGCAACATCACTGAACCAGTGTGAGGTTTTGCCCACCGGCATTGTGTGACCCTGTGGAGGATTCTGAATCGGTATGGCATGTAATGCCCTTAATGCCGCTGTCGCGAGGATTCACGGAAAGGAGATTGCAAGCAAACAAAGAGCTTGACTTGAACTTTGATCGATTGCATGTTTTAATTCTCTTACTTTAGAATGTAACTCCTGGAAAGTATACCACGTCACTAAGGAGCTTTCATTAGCCTTATTCATTGAAACGTCTTTCTAATATTTAATGCTTTTTGATTCCATTGATATAAGCATTCTACTTTGATAGGAATATAGCACCCAAAGGTGCATACAAAGAAACATGAAAAGATGAACTTGGCTTTTAGCTCGATCCACGCATAAGAACTAGTGAAAAGTTTGAAATCTTAAGTTTGTTTTTCCCTTGTTCAACCATTTAATTTTCTTTTGCTGCATAGTGTGGAGACCGCAGGCCCTCTAATAAAATATTTAGGCTCCATTAATGGTCATAAGAGTATCTCGGATTGTACTATTCATTATGTCACATTCATTTCAAAATGGATAAGGGTATGTCAACAAGTTTCTAAGAATGGTCGAATACTAAATTTCTTTTCATGAACTTCAATTCATTTCGCTCAATTTACATAGAGCGTTCAGAGTTTGATTTTATTGAATGTATTTCATGTCTGCATATCAGCCGGTAGTTTAAACATTCATTTATTTCATCAATGTCATGTCACACACATTTTATGGATGGTTGGGCCAACAGATGTGCCGTTATACACTCATTTTCTCTTTCTATGCACACAAAGTCAAGCGGTTTCATAGAAAAAAAAACAGTCACATCGATGGCACTTAATCATTCTCTTTAGAACTCTAAGATTACATTTCAATAGTTCTTAACTACTTAAGTTGCATCACGAGGTACACTTTTCACTGATTTCATTCATCATTTCCTTATACCTTCATCATCGGCTAATTATCCCATTTCCTTATACCTTCATCATCGGCTAATTATCCCAGGCTAAAATTTAACAAACATGTAATCACATTTAATCTCTTCCTCGCTTATCTCATTCTCTCACCTCGTTTCGTTGTCTCTTTCTCATTATGATGCACCTAACTATGGAATTTTGCTTTAGCAATAAAACAACCCCATAAATTTAAACTAATTTAATCCATATAACTTAATATTCACACACGTTGAGATTTGGCACATGTGTTAAAGTATGGAAAACTTGCAGAACAAATAACAGGTTTTTATAAGAAAATCAAATGTGTGTTTCTATTTGCTTATATACATAACAGCTACAACAGAGTTTTTTCAATTAATTCTATAGGAAACTAAGCAGCACTTCAACAACTTCCGCTAGGAAAGTACGTCAATTACTTTTCCTGTCAGATAAAGTTCTATTACAAAGTTTAGCAAGATGAAACAGACCAAGAAACGTTACCTCCCATTCTCTCTGGCTGATGAATATACACAAATCGATTCAAGGCAAAGTAATCCACTCAGCAATTTGCAGGAGAAATTCATCCAGGAAATTTCTTTCACTTTCATCCTCGTTTCATGCGCTATTGGAGTTTCATCTTCTGCAGATGATGAATCCATATTCTGCTATTGCTCACATGTGTCATTTGCTAAAGACGAAATCAACTCGTACAGTGATGAAGTAGGATCCAATCTCTAAGCTTTGGATCAAAATCTATGTGCACGCAGTTTATCACCATCCTTCAGTGCTTCTTACTGATCTCAATGCACTTTCACTCTACATCTTTATTTCCATTCATGAGCACTGCATTGCTTGCGATGTTTCTCTTGGGTATCCATCCTCCAGAAAGCAAGAGCGCACCTCTATCAATCTAGAGAACATTAGTCCGTTGCATCTCCATTATTAAAATCGCCTGCATTAACATCTTCGCTTCTGTTGCTGTAAATATCTTCATCTTCATCATGGCGATGTATTCGTACCCACGCAGCAAGCATAGAATAAGGATCTGTACATATGATTTGCTTCGAAGTTTGAAGGATTCGACCCCCTATCTAGAAAATAATCTGATGGCACAGCTTCGGGCTGGCCTCTGTTTCACGTTGTGCCTTTGACGAGGTTCTGTTAGTAAAAACTGAAAGCATCTATTTCTGATCTGCTCACTTTCTATGAAATTGAGGGACCTCCTCTGCACTACAGGCCATTGAATGAAGAACCTGTAGTGAAGAACCCGTAGAGTTGGAAGAAACGTGAATCCACAGAGAGCTTCCGATCCTGCATACTAGAAGCAGAATAAGAGATAAAACAAAAGCATGAAGGCTGACGCCTGTAGACCTCGCGCTGCCCCCCCTCTTTTTTTTCTTTCTTTTCCAAAAACAATTCAGTATATCCCCCCTTTAGAGTTGTGTTCTCTTTTTTTTTTGCGTTGTAGCTCCACGAACCCATCATGCTAACCTTCCTTCACCTGCCTTTCCATACTCGGAGATGACCTTCTTTTCTAGACGCCTCTTCCTTTCTAGGTTCCTCCTTTTTGCCTTCTAAAATATCTTTAGATATGCTCCATACAACTAGTACGGTAATCCTAATATGCATACATCACCAAAAAAAAAAAACAAGGATAAGGATGCGATTATATTCGGAAAGGCCCTTCTTTGCAATATTGGCATTTCTCCTTTGACTTGAAAATTGTATTGGTTATCGCATTCAAGTGGTTTGTAGGGTTCGACTTCAATTCTTGACCACATCCACCCCCTCTGAACCTGTGCATCCTCCGGATGCACCACCATCAATCTCGGTATCTGCAAATCATCGTGAAAATTCAAGTGCATGGGTTAAAACAAATGTGCCTATGCACGGCCATGTAATGAGCCCTACATATGCATACTCTAAGTGCATAAAAAACAGCATGGTGCAAATAGGGGAGGTATTAGGAATTCGGTGTTGAGGATTTACACTCAATTTTCATCATGGATATACAATTCAATACAAGTGCAATCACTCGTGCAACTATGGGTTTTAAACAAAATATTACTCGTGCTCTTTACATTTCATTTATGCATGTGTTAGGTGCATGAAGGGAAACAAAATGGTGCAAAAAATCAAGGTTTTATGGTATCTAAGCAACGCTCACATCACTCACAACTCCACTCTCTTACAGATGCAATCACTCTCCCTTACTCAGAACTATTCTCTCTTATCACTCAAAACTTGCTTTATTATTTTTCAATGATATTTACCTATCTAATTGTGCAGATGGACGTGCTTCTACGGAATTTCAAAGACGTGTTTTCTATATATTTTTACATGCATATTTGGCATGCAATGCATCTCAAAGATGGTGCAAAGAAAAGATCAGGGTTAAAGCACGATAGCTAATGAAAAAGATTTTCACGACTTTGTTCTTTAGTCATCATCTCCGTTGGCTTCGCTTGATCATTCCTGCACTCATAGAAACTAAACAAATCATGAGAAACATCACATCAAAATGACATTATATACATATGCAGTCCATGAAAGAACTTCAAAAACCATTTGCAATAAAACATAAGCATGCAACTCGAAAGTGGTTGCCTCTATACAATCTCTCAAAACTCTAGATCTTCGATTAGCTCCATATCAACACCTGCTCTCAAAACTGCATAAGAGAAATTAGTAGCATCACATTCAAGAATCACATATTAAAAAACTTCATTTATTTGAACATTAAAAATATCTATTTGAATTATTTTGACTTCAAACCACTCATCCAACATGCATTCATTACCATAGGTGTTCCCACTTTAATTTCTTGCATTTTTAGTTTTATTTGGTTTCTTCCATCTATCTTAAGATTAAAGCAAAAAACACAAGATATATACATTTTTATTTACAAATTTCCTTTTGGTATTATTAATTCTCATTTATTAGGGTTTTTCCCTTCAGACCCATCTCCCTTGATATATGGTCACCAAAGAAACTGTGCTTCTTAAGAAGCCACCTTTGGATCGCATCAATCAAGAAAGAATTCTTAAACAAGGTAAACATGTGTACAAGCCACTTCATTTTCTTGTCCATCTCTTGGTGGCTTGTTTGGTATACATAACTCTTAGAAAATTTGAAAACCCATGTTTCAATCATTTGAGGATAGTTGTCTTTATTTATAATACTCTCACTTGCATAATATGGGATTACTCTGGACAAATCAAGAGCACAAAAATATAGAGTTTTCATTTTTAATGAGCTTAAGCCATCTTCAAAAAGTTCCTTTAAGGATACATTTTCATCCATTTCACATTTGAAATCATTTGGGGAAATTTCTCTACTTGTATCATCTTGAATTAAACTTGTCTCTTCATTGGAACGAGAGTTTCGAGTAGATTCATTGGATTCCCTCATCAAGTAGAAGTGAACATCATGCTCGGATGATAATACATAATCATTTTTGTCTTCCAATCTATCATGATTCCTTTCTACTTGACCCCCAGCAATTATGGTATCTGCTTCTTTCTCTAGTCTTTCCAAGAATTCTTCATCATTGGTATGATCCCAAATCATCTCTCCTTCAACATGAAGAGAATCCATATCCTCATAATCAACAAAATCTTGATCTTCAACTTCTTTATCCAAAATGCCATCATAGGATTCTACATCCATCTCCATCAATTCTTTCTCGTTCTCTTCAGAGGATGTACTTATTCCACCTTCTTTAATTATTGATTCTTGCTCAAGTATCTCATCATGTACGAGAATCTTGACATATACACCCAAATCAACTTGAGCTTCATCGTTGCAATCGTTTGACTCAATAGTTTTACATTGGATATCCTTCAATGCTATACACACATCAGATTTATCATATGTCACAATAAACATTTCATCTGCCACTTTATGCTCAATTTCTTCAACGTGTGGACTCAACTCAACATGATTATTTTTGACATACATATCAGTATTTAGAGGAATGATCAATGGTATTTTCTCATCCTCCTCATGTTCATTCATATTTCTCTCTTCATGGAATGTGGCATCATTTACATACATATCATTATTTTGAACTCCATCCAACTTATCCTCTTTTTTATGTGTAGGATCTTTGTCCAATGTGACATCGCTCAAAAGAATATCAGTATCTTGATCTTGATCTAGACTATCGGTAGGATTAGGATCATGCTTATCACCATCGCCATACATATCACTATCTAGAGGACTTATCATTTGTACATCCTCTAGATTAGCATCATACTCATCTTCGTCATCACACATTTCAATCTTTAGAGGACTCATTATTTGCATGTCCTCCTTCATATAAGTAAGTTCATTTTCTTGCATCTCTGTATGCATGTATAATGTGGATTCCTGCATATCCATTTTCTTACCCATCCGATCTTTTATTGACAGGTCCTTAGATTCAACATCATGTTCCATGGGAGTTCCTTCATGTAATTCAGTCATTAGATCAGAAGTTCTATCCGAATCTTGTGTTAGAAGGGGATCATCACCATCAAGTGACATCCAATCATACTCCACATCTTGCCCGATGTCATCACGTAAGGATGCATCTCGAGCTTGATCTTCAGACATATTTATTAGGTTCTCTATTTGTATCTCATCTTTTATCTCCATTTGGTCACTGTGTACTTGAGCCACGAAGACTCAAGGACTTGTACCAATGAGACTATACCTCAATTGCCATACAAGTGCATATAGTGGAGTTCTTTTCACACATTTGAATGTCAATCCTAAGGAGAGACTTACCAAGTGTATGAAGCCGTGTGCACACGTGATAGAAAATGAAGTGGTTCAGCTATTCACACATGAGAAAAGACTACTACCACTCACACCTACTGAAATACTGAAAGTGTTGCCGCAAGCCTCTTTTCAGCAGTTTTGGTATTTTGAGGTTTTCTCCTAGCCCAGAACTCCAAACATAGGCAATAGGGTACTCGTTTCGAAGCTCTCGACGAGATGAATCCAACGGTGGTGGTTTCACTCAATTCTGACCACTCTGCTTCAAGTTATGGCAGAAACAGTGAATTATGGGAGTCACAAACACCCACGCCTCCGCTTCTCCTAGCTTACGCACGCACTACAGCAGCGCAAAACAAAGGGGAAGGGGTAGATAACAGTCCTACACTTGCATTTCAAGCATCACACACACATTCAAGAGCAAAATGAAGATCAAAATCAGCAAGAAAGAGGCAAACTCGAAAATTCAGAAGTGCTCCTTCTTCACAATGACAAAAAGCCCTTTACAATGAGTCACTTTTGACTTATATACTAGTGCCCTAAGTTTGGTCCTTTCACACAAGAGACCGGCACTTTATTCACTAAAAGACTAACTTCCTACTATTGTACATGGGTAAATCACTAATCTTCTGTGGGGATGCACCTAGAGGACTCCTCTAGTGCATTTACAATGGAAAATATATACAAAAGTGGTGTGTCCAAATCGGAAAAATTTTGGGGCCTGTCCTTTTCTCTGCTTTGTGCGCTCTTTAGCTCTGCAACACTCTCCCCCTCTTCGTCTCTGTCGTCCCTTGACAGACTTTGCTTCGCGAACGCGTCCCGTGGATGGTGTTGCCTGATTCTTGATCTTGCATTACGTTTTAGAGGCGCTTCAGCTTTTCCCCGCACGCTCCCCTTGGTCAGTATTGTCTGCAGTTAAACAGACATGCAGATTCGATGGCCTTCTTGATTCAAGCTCTACAACTCGAGAGCCTGATGTAGTTGTCTTGCCTGTTGACTTGGGTTGCCACGCACGCCACCAGTGACTAGGAATGTGCTGTTCTTAGTCACCCTCTTAAACTTTTCAGCCTCTACCCCTTTGTAACTTTTGGTCCTCTGATTTGTCCTGGTTGTACACATCTGACCCTGTTGTATTGCTTTGAGGCTGTTTACTTCTTTTCCACCGTGCATGACCTGGATAATTTCTCTTTTTGCCTGATGCGTGCCCCTGCGGGGCTCTGTGCAGAGGTGGGTAATGCGCCCCTGCGAGGCTTCCTGCAGAGATATATTCTTTTTTCGTTCTTAATGAATTGTTCTGGACTTTGATTTTCTTCTTCTTTTCTTTTTGCTTGATTGTCCCTCTACACGTCCCTCCTCCTGAACTCTGTCGTCCTCGACAGGCTTTCTGAGGCGACGCGTGTATGTTTGAATTGCGGTTTGCTCTCGTTGGTTCAGCAGATTTGCATGACATAGCATGAATTCCTTCCATTGCTTTGACTTCACTCCGTCTTCTGGCGCCTGTCTATGATCAGCAAAGAAACTTGTTTCATAGGCCACCAGCCTTGCATTTAAATTGGAAGTCATTTTCACAAAAATCTCTGAATCCATTTCAAAGAAGCCGGTAAAGAATGCTTCTTCGAAAGTCTACATATATGTCGATGGCAAAAACATAAGGCGAGAATAGTACGCCGTAATAGTGAGTCGGCTCAGAATGGTCGATAAATCAAAAACAAGAGCTTCAGACCCTTGCGTAATGCTGATGAAATTCAAAAATGTATATTTAGCGTGTTGGAACACCTTCAACACTGTAATGAGCATGCTAAATATTTTGTTGGTCATCTTGACGGCTAAGTCCGGAACTGTAGCATACCTTGCAATCCAAAATTCCATTGTCTTCACCATATATTCTTCTGTAGGTAAGTAATTATGTGGCGGACTAGGTAGTAACGGATAATTTAGCCACTGATTATTGATATTGCCTTGACGCTGTCCTTCCCAAAATTGCGTCCAAGAGCGTCTGCGGGGTACAGGACAAAAAGATGGATTTACCTGAAGCGCATATGGTGATGCTTCCCACTGTACCCGCAATGTCGGATTCTTCTCCAAAATTTTCCTTCGCCATATCGGATCCGCCTTCTCAAATTCCTCTTGAGTATACCTGAAAGTATCATGTTGGAATTGAAGGTTGTGGTCCGGATCTTTGTTCGTGGTAGTCTTTATATACATCCGCGTCTGTTCTTTAAGTAGACCATATGGTACATTGAATGGCTTCAAAATTTGATCTAACTGTTTGTTGTCTATTCGAGCTTCTTTCATTATTTGTATTATTTGATCTTCAAAATCAGCAGTGAGCTGGGACACCAGTAGTGCCCTTTCTGGTCTGCTCAGTTCTGCAATGTCTCGTGTGTTAGGTTCTAATGGAACCTCCTTTTCCGCCCTTATTGGTGAATGATACAAGGGGGGAGAGAGAGGACGTACCTCTTCCTCCACTGTAGCTGTGGTTTCCTGTGGAACTACTGGTGTCCCCTGCTTTCCTGTTAGCTCTATCTGCTCCTGAAGCCGTTTGATGATTTCATCTTTATTCTTAAGCTCTTCTTCAGCCTTTGTAAGCTTTTCTTGATGTTTGATTAATTCTTGTGCGACTATGTGCATGTGATCTGTGTCTTCTTTGCACTATCGGAAATAATCTTTCTCGGCTTTTTTCCATTTCTTGCGTAGAGCTGCAGTATCATTCATATATCTTTGTTCCCATTCTGCAATTGTCTCTTGCTCCTGTTTGAGCTGATTTGCCATCTTGGTCAGCTTTTCTTCCATGTCTTTTATATCCTCATTTGATTTGTCAGTATCTGTCGGTGGTTGATCACTGAGGAGAGCTGTCATGAGCTCCTTGTTCCTGTCCCTTAGGTGGTCTGCTTCTTCCATGCTCACCTTGAGCTGTGATTCGAGTACCTTGCTACGTGCATGGATCCTCGTTTTCTCTTTTTCTGTCATGTCTAGTTTCTTTGTGAGCTCCAAAACTTGCTCTTTTAGTTGGGCATTTTCTGTTTCTAATATTTTGCACTGTGTCTTTGTCGTTTTTATCTCTTCGTGTTTCTTCACAACTTGAGCTTCTGCTTTGGATAATTTCTTAGCCAGATTCATACCTTCTTTTCGAAGCTCCTGCTTTTCGAGCATGGCTTGGTCGTAATCTTCATCAGCATCAAGCATCAACTGTTGAGTGTCTAGTGCAGTGCGAATCATATCCTGCACCACAGGCTTGAGCTGAGCTATATCAACATTCAGCCATGTCTTTGGTATGTCTGGGGTTTCTCTTGTATGTACATCTTGTCCTTTTGCAACGTGGATCATTTCCTTATGTGGTTGTCGGACCTGTAGTTGTATTTGCAATTCTGCTTCATCTTCTATGACTTTACGAACCTTCGTGGCACTCCCTTGAAATGTGACATCCAGTGGGGACGGTTCTGCCACAACCCTTAGTGGGGTGAAGGGTTCTTCGTCTTCTTGTCCTTCTTCCTGAGGCTTATCCTCTGATATCATTTCAGGCTTCCCATCATCAGATTTGTCTTTCTTGTTGTGGGTGGTGGAGACATCTTTCGGTGGAATAGGGTGTTGCCCTTCTTCCTCTGCCTGCTTCTTGGTGGTACTTTGGTCTACCAGTGGTGATTGAGTTTTTTCCTTGTTGTCTGCTTGGGCTTCGCCATAGTCTACTTCATTGAGTTCGGCCCACTGGCCATCATCCTTCGATTCACTTTGAATATCTACATCCAGTAATGATGTATTTTGCTTCTCTTGGTCGTCGGATCCTGAACTTGAATTGTCTAGCCCAATTTCCCGATATCTGTGTACCTTAGTGAGTTTGCCTTTTGGTTCCTGAGCTTTTGCGGACTGTTGATAATGATGACCCTGCACTGGCAAATTGATTTGTCCTTCTGTGTATTTGTGAGTCTCCTCCAGTGCTTGGGTTAATTCTTCTTCCGTGATCTTTCTGGTTCCTTGAGTAGTGGTTGTAGGCAGCACATGTACTCTCTTTGTTTTTGGTACTTCTTCTTCTGCTTGTTGGACTTCTCGAGGTCGTTTTGTTCCTCGCATTGTGCCTCTCATCCGGGGTTGTGAACTTGTTTCGGCTTCTTCAACTTGCTTGCTTCCTTTCTTCTGTTTCGGTACAGTAGCTGCTTTGACAAAATGAGCCAACTCTATTGAAGATGGCATTTCTCGTAAGAACTCGCGCATGCCCAATGCGTGGTAAATCATAATTGTGAGGGCAGTGGTCCCATTGAGGAATTTTTTATTTTCCCATTTCTTCTTTGCCTCGAACAATCTTTCTTGCACATAGGGTGTAAGATTACCTGGTTGCCGATCTATTTTATGGCATGAGACAATAATTGAACAATTATCTTTTGAGGGGCCGTTTATCTATTCATGCTCGGGAAGCAGAAGTGTTGGTGAATCAATCTGACTTCTTCTTCGATATCCACCCTATTAATGTCGACAAAAGTTCTTGTTTTTGCTCCACGACTCTCTTCCTTGACCGTGTTGACACCATCCTTTTCCCATCCAAATGCTTCTTTGATTAAGTCATGGGAAAATTGAATGACTACCCATTCTCCATTCTTATCCATCACATTGGCTTCTGGCACCAATGGATCATGTAGTGCTGGTCGTAGAGTGTTCATGACTTGTGTACAGCGTTGAAAATCCGGTTTATAGATAGGTAGCTCGAAATACTTGTGAATTCCTGCTTTCTTCATGATGTCGATCGTGGATGGCAGTCCATGTAAAACTTTGAAGTCTTGGGACATGATCGGAAAGTGATGCTCTGTGTCCATGATCTTAATGTTGGCCAAGAAAAGATATTCCTCCACTGGTTGCTCATCTCTGAACCAATGGCCTTTTGCTTTCGTAAGACATTTGGGAGGAAATTCGTGGACCTCCTCTTGGATTGTCGCTTCAGAGTCTTCAGAAGCCATCTGCACTTACAAGGAAAAGTGCATTAGCTTGAAAAGCTTTCATGAGACCATACAGTGTGTTGTTTTGATTATGGTAGCTCGTCACTCCGTTCCCCATTATTGTGAGAGTGGGATTTCTTACCGCCTCTTTTTATATTTTTTTTTTGAAAGAAGACAATCATTAGTATAGCCGAAGCATAGTTTATGTACATAGTATGTCCATTCCTATCAGGTTAAAGCTAAGATCTAGTCTCACTTGGAGATCGTGCACCACTAGTTTGATAATGTACATCCTGTGCCGAATGCGTGGCCTTGTATTGCGGCCCTATCATGCTTACTTGAGGTGCATCAGACACTACATGAGTGCAATCGGGTGCTTTATCTCCTCGATCATCCGCTCCTCGTGGTAGCTTTGGTTTCCAGATCCATTTTGAGAACACTGAGAGAGGTCGCTGGTTTTTCCCGATTCGTGCAGCTGCTCGTGTTCCATTTGCTTTATCCATTGTCCGAGTGAATTTGGCATTGCTTTGCGATCTTCTCTGATGATTCTTATGTGTTGTTGACTTTTGCCTTGTCTGTTGTGGTATTTCCTCTTTTGTCCATACATTCTGTTTAGCTGCTTGTATGACCTTTTTGGGAATCCATATCTGATGTCGAGATCTTTGAGCTTCAAGCAAGGGCTTGGCAATCCATACTTGTACTGGTTCTTTTCATTTGTAGTTCTTTGTAGCGGGTTTGGTGATGCCTGTTTCCTTCTTCAAAGCGCTTGTGGACGTTTCTTGACTCTGTATTTGATCCTTGCGTACCCACATATACTTGGGTGGTTCTCGATTCGAGTATCTGCTTATTGGTTTCCAATGGTACGATCTTTGGATGTTTTGAGCCTGATTAGGAGAGCGCGTCTCCTCGTTGGTTGGCTTATCCACAATTGTATTGGATAACTTCAACCCTATAGTGAATGTCGCTAAGATTGAAGTTTCCGCTTCGATGCATTTGCTTTCTGAGGGGTGAGCATAGCCGATGCTTTCTTCTGTCATTTTTTGAACTTCCTTCGATTTTGGTATTGACCTAGTTTGGTTACATGGTTTCTCTTCAAGCAAGCTGAAAATCTCTTTATGCCCTATCGTAGCTGAAATATATCCTTGAGCTAGATGGATACAAGCTTCTGTCTCAATGATCCAGTCGTGTCCTAGAATGAAGTCTTCTATCAAATCGTCATCCTCACATACTAGGACTCTTTGTTCCATGGAGGAATTTCCTAGGTGGAGGGATACATTCGTGGTTCCAATGCATTCTATGGTGTGACCTCCAATTCCTATTAATTGGGCTTTTGTGGGATTCAATTCTAATTGCAGCTCGTCTGCTATTCTCTTTCGCATGCAGCTAAGGCCTGCTCCTGAGTCTATCAATGCATCTATCAATTTATACTCTGTCTTGCCAATCCCTAGGTTTAGGTGAGGTTGCGTTTTACACATACCCATTGAATCCTGATTTTTGACCTGATAGTTTGCCATAGGGATGGGCTCTTCTCCTTGGAGATAACGTTCATCTCTTTGCCTGATCCACTCTTTCCGTTTCCTAATGCGTTCTAGTGCTTCTTGTCGGGCTTCCTCTCGAATTCGTTCTTCTTCCTTTTTCCTATTTTGAGCTCCTAACAGTCGCGCTAGCATTTGATCGGTCAAGGGCTCCATGAATCGTCTTACTCTGCATCCACTGATGTAATTGGGAAGAATGTCTCCGTCTAGTGTAGCGAGATTGACTGCACCACTAGTAGAGATTCGATTTATAATCAGGGGTCCATATCCGCGTTTTTGTAGCTTCTTTGCATGTTGTTTTAGAGTGTATACTAGGACTAAGTCGCCTTCTTTTAATCCCTTGTCTTTTATATGTGAATCATAATATGCCTTTTGTCTCCGTTTAGCGGCATAAATGCCTGCTACAGCTTGCAATCTAGTCTCGTGCAACTTTTCAATTTGATCTAGTTGTTGGGACAATTCATGACCGTTCCACTCATATTGCTGGGCCACTTTTAATGTAGGTACTAAGAAGTCAATTGGCAAAATTGCATTCTGCCCATACACTAGATTGAAAGGTGTGGTTCCAATGGCCGTTTTATATGCCACTCGGAAGGCCCAAATTGCGTGTTGGAACATAGTACAGTACATAGTACCTTGTTGGAACTTTCAGCTTGTCCGTTAGCTTGAGGATGGTATGGGGCTGATTTTTTATGAATCACTAGAAAGTCATTCATTAGCGATTCAATGACTTTGTTTAGGAAATGCGTTCCTCGATCACTCACTATCTCAATCGGTAGTCCAAAGCGTGTGAAGATGTGCTCAAAGAGAAATTTTGTTGTAGTTTGAGCATCATTTTTTCTAGTGGCTTTTGCTTCTACCCACTTGGTTAAGTAGTCGGTGGCTACTATGATGTACTCCGCATGTGATCCTTTAGCCGGTGGATTGATAGGTCCTATGAAGTCAATACCCCACTTGGTAAATGCTCTTGCACAAACCATGGGTCTTAAAGGCATGTCGTCTCTTCGAATGGGATATTTCGCTCTCTGGCATGTTTCGCAGCTTCTCACATATGTCTCCGCATCCATATGTAGAGTTGGCCACCACAAGCCTGCAAAGAGAATCATCTTGACCGTTCTGTCTGCTGAGAAATGTCCTCCCGCAGCTCCTGCGTGTGCCATTTCTAATATGGGAAGATATTCTCCTTCATGTACGCACAATCTGAGTTGATTGTCTTTTCCTCTTCTAAACAATTGTTTTCCCATTATCACATAATCCTTGCTCATTTCTTCTAGGGATCGCTTTCCTGCTAAACTAGCTCCTATTTCGTGCTCTTTCGTTTTGAGGAATTGTACTAATGTTCTACTCCAATTAGGCGCTATGGTCGAAAAAGGTAAGGACACGTGATCCTCCGGGCTAGTCTCTTTGCATTCCACACAATTGCTTACATAATCGTGAACGTCTTTGGACATGTCAGGCCAATATGCGCCTAACCTTTTCAATTCTCGAATTGTTCCATGCATCCCTTGATGGGTTTTCCACTTGTTTACATGTGCTTGCTGAATTAGTTGCTTCTGTTCGTCCTCCTCGACACATCTCAATAAGACACCGTTAGGTTCCTTATAGTACATGCTTCCAGCAACAATGTGTAAATTTCTTGTTTGGAGAATCTCTTTTTTGCTATTCTTATTTATTGAGTGTTGAGGGCCATGAGTGAGTATAGGAATTAGTCGTTCCGCCCACTTCGGACATACTTCAAGATTAAACAAATACGTATCTGGTAAATCATCCGGTACTCCGCTAGGTGGTTCTCCATGCGTTAGCCTTGAAAGGTGATCTGCTCTTACATGTGTGTTTCCTTTTTTGACTATTACCTCAAAGTCGAACTCCATTAATAACAAGAACCATCGTACCAATCTTCCCGTGTTGCAAGGCTTATTGACTAAGTACAACAAAGCCTGATGGTCTATGAAGAACTTGAATTTGTTGGCTAAGAGGTAGTGTCTAAACTTCTTCACTGCATAAACCATTCCTAGACCTTCTCTTTCAGTAGTCGTGTAATTTCTTTCTGCTTGGTTTAATTGTCTACTCGCATAAGCGATTGGATGGTCAAGCTTCCCTTCGTCAGCCGGTTGAGCTAGGATACATCCAATGGCATAGTTCGAAGCATCAACATGAATATGAAAAGGCTTGCTCCAGTTGGGTGATTTTAGAATTGGGGCTGTACTCAGCCGCTTCTTAAGCTCGTTGAAGGCCTTCTCACACTCGTCTGTCCAAGTGAACTGAGTCAATAGACCATATAAAGGCTTAGCAATTATGGCATACATGTGAATAAACCTACGGTAATATCCACAGTGTCCCATAAAGGCTTGTACCTCTTTTGCGTTCTTGGGTCTTGGTAGCTCTAAGATAACTTTAATCTTTTCTTCGTCCATGGATATTCCATTCTTTGAAACAATGTGTCCTAGGATTTTTCCTTGTCGCACCATGAAGACACATTTCTCAGGGTTCAAGCAAACTCTATACTGTCTACATTTATTGAATATTTTTCTCAGTTCCGGTATATGGTCTGGTCGTTGATTTGAGTATGTACACAGATCATCTACGTATACTTCCATACTTTTTCTCAAAAATTCTTTGACTACATGACACATCAGTCGTTGGAAGGTGGCTGGCGCATTAGTGAGCCCGAAAGGCATCACTCTAAAGGCATAGATTCCCCATTCAGTCGCGAATGCGGTTTTATGCTGGTCCTCAGTTGCAATAGCTACTTGGTTGTAACCAGAGAATCCATACAAGAAGCTATAGACCTCCTTGCCGGCAACTCTTTCCAAAAGATGGTCTGTGATGGGTAAAGGGAAACTATCTCGTATAGTTGCTGCATTTACTTTTTTCAAGTTGATACACACCCTTAGTTTTCCGTTTTTCTTGGGCACTACTACTAGTGGCGATACCCATTCTGTGTGTTCAATCTCATAAATGAATCCTGCTGCTAGTAATTTGTCAATTTCTTCCTTTATTTTTGCTGCGTAAACTTCGTTATAAGTATAAGGGCGTTGTTTAGAAGGCTTTGCATCTGATGTCATGGGAATTCAATGAGCGCATATGCTGGGTTCTACACCCTTAAGGTCTTTGTACGTCCAAGCAAATACATCTCGATACTCTCGGATGAGTCGTACGAGATCCTCTTCTTCCTCGTCTGATACGTCTTTCCCAATATACGTGCACCTCTCTTCTCCGTCTTCTATCGTTACAACAACTTTCTTGGTTTGTTCCTTGTTATCATAGGCTTCCCCGTCCCGGGCCTCTCGTTTAGGCATTTGAGTTGCTATTTTCCTTTCTTCCACTTCGTATCTTTTAAAATGTTCTGGAACTTCGAAATGGTCTGGTTCCGGTTCCACTTTACTCGTGTCCTCTCTATGCTCGTGTATTCTTGGGATGGTTTCAATTGCTAAGACTTTTGTTGGTCTTTCTTTTGATTCTTCTTGCATGGTTTCTAAATATTGTTCTTCAGAGTCAAACTCTAGTTCCATTTCTATGCTTTCATACTCTTCTTTCCACTCTTCCTCTACAATTTCTCCTGCTTCTACTTCTTGGAGGACAACCATGTAGAGGTTCACGTCATATCCTTCCTCGTCTATACAATCGTTCATCGTCAATACTTCCTCATTCACACACACATCTAATGTGGCTAGGATTTCCATCCAGCCATGTGGTTCGAAGAGTTCATCTGAAAAAATTTTAGGCATGTAATCGGGGTCTTCTATCGATCGATAATTAGGGTGCCCTATTGGCCACATTTGTTTTTTACACTCCTCCTTCTTTGCTTCTTTGCACATCCACAACTGGGCATCCTCATGCATCCAAGATTGGTCACTTGATCCAGCACTGTGAATGGATAGGTCATCTTCATCTTTGTGGACTGGATTCCATTGTAATGGAGGGACATCCCGATAAGCGAACGTGTGCAAGTTTATCTTGGTAGTGTTCCCTTGATGTTGGAGATATAATGAATCTCTGCCCCAATCTTGTACTACTCGCATCTGTCGTATGAATGGTCGTCCTAATATCATTTCATAATTGTTTGCTTTTTCGAACTTACATATGGCCAGTGTGTGTTCAAACTCCACTCCACACGTTGTTAACTTAATTCCTTCCACTATTCCTAGGGGTCTCTCCACATGACCGTCTGCTAACTGGAGTTTCATGCGAGTGGGTCGTAAGGCTGGTTTTCCCCACTTTTCCCAAATTTCCTTCGTTGCAATTCCTACTCCAGCTCCTGTGTCTAAGATGGCTTTGGTCATGTACCCGTTGTAGATGACAGGTAAACAGGTATTCCCTTCATCTCCTTCACTGAATTCTCCTACTTTATCGACTGGAACCTGTATTGTGGACTTGTTTTCCAGTTCCTTTTCTTTTGATCCTTCATTCTTTGGCAGTGGTTTCAATTGATCTGCCATTTGCTTCCACAACTGGGGTTTGAGTCGAAGCAAATCTTCCACCGTTAATTGGCATTGTACTTTCGTTTTCTTTAACTCTGTTAAATTATGCGTACTCTCCTTTCCTTTTCCTGATCCTTTTCCATGCACCGTGGGTGCTCGTATTACCACTGACTCTTTTTCATATTCTCCCATATAGTTAGGCAATGTTGAAATGCTTATGGTCTCCTCTCTACCTCTATCGAGTCTTGAAATCTCCTCGTAGGCCTCCTCGAGGTTAGGATGGGGTTGACAGTCTTCCACATCTATTTCCTCAAATGGTGGTGGATCGACACCATTCTTCTTCCATTGCTCTTCTCTGATTCTATCCCACAAGTCCTTGGGCCATTCAGCTTCTAAGTCTGGTATGGCTGATACAGGGCCATCTTGTGCCGTCTCTTGTTCACCTTGGGGATCTTCTTTCCTTAATTCTTTATCCTTTGGTTTGAGGTATTCTTCATAAGGTTCCTGTGCAATCCTTGTCTCTGGTAGAGTTGGGATAGTCTTTTCTAGGGTTGTTTGTGCTACTTCTATGAGTTTTCTGCATATAGCTAGTCTTTCCTTTTCTAATTCCCCTCTAGGGTAGATTTTTTCATGTTGCTCTATGTTCGGTCCCATTTTGATTCTAGCTTGGTACGCTTTTAGCCACATATCCAAGTCATCTGGCTTTGGGTCTGCTAGAATTGATCCGGGCTTCTCCTTATCTGAGCTAGGTTCGATTAGCTCAGGAGTTTCCTTAGACTTCCCTAGTTCTTTGTGTTTACTTGATTTAGCAATTTGCTTTTTACTGTTTGTGCTCTTGTTCTTTGCCCATTTATCCTTGAGTTTCTCCCGTCGTTCTTTCCATTTCTGAGCTTTTGTGTTGCGGGAATTTTCACATGGGTCCTCGGAATCTTCCACTATCTGAGTTGAAGGACTTATTTTCGTGTTGTTTTTTTGTTCCTCTTCTGATTGCTGTTCTTTTTGTTGTCTTGTTTGGGCTCTAGTGATGGCTTTTAGTGGCACTGTGTATTCCTTATCACTTCCTGATTCTTCTATGACCTCTATTACATTGATTGGTGCAGAGCCTTGGTTTTTTACAGGGTTCTTAGGGCAATCCCTAAAAAGATGTTCTTTTCCGCAATCACTGCAATATCCTTCCCAGATTCTAGGTGGTGGAGGGTTGTATGGTCGAGGGAATTCTCTAATGAAATGGTCTCCTCCACATCTAAAGCATGGTCCTCTCGGTACTGGTGGTCTACTGGGTGGTCTCATAGGTTGTGGTGCTTTAGGAGCTGTATACATTAGAGTGGAAGTCTCTGCTCCATAAGTCTGATCATAGCCTTCATACCCATAGTATGTAGTCTCATAAGCCGGTTCGTATTCCATCATGTAGGCTTCATACGGATAGTACTCACTTGGTAGGGCTTCGTATCCAAGGTTTGTTGATTCTATCTGTGTCATCGTCGTGGCTGGTACTATCGCTCTTTCTAGATTTTCCTCTGGTTGTGCATATTTTACTGGTACTACTTGTTGAGGTTGCGACGGTTGGGGTCCTAGCACTGGTTGTGGTGGTGGGTATGGTGTCTGTTCAATTGGTCTAGGTACTCCCGTCTGTGCTGGATAAGGGTTGTATCTTGGGATCTCTCTGTTCGGGTCTCTAGGTGGATATCCATACGGTAGATACTGAGGTGGTTGGAAAGGGCGTGTTTGCCTATTAAATGGACAGTTCTCAGTAGTGTGATTAGTGTATTTCTGTTCTATGTGACAATACCAAGAAGTCCCTTGTTGTTGCTGCCTGTTGTAAGGATAAGCTGGTTGTGCACCGCCCCCTCCTCGAACACATAGGTGAGTGGGGTGATCTCCTCCACATAAGCTACATCTCCGTAGCATAGGCAATCTTTGAACTGGGGGTTGATAAGCTCTTTGCCCCTGTGCTCCTAATTTCTTGGCTAATAGCTCTGCTAATTCTTCCACGTGACTGGAGTTGGAAGAAATAGCACTCCTTGAGTCGTCCGATTTAGCGTGGCTGGGCTTGCTGTTGAGGTCCTCAGCCAAGTTATCTTCCAAATCAATACACTCCTGAAGACACTCACTCAAAGTTTGTAGTCTTTTCACGTATACTAGTGTCCTTAAGGTTCCATTATTGAGCCCATCTAAAAATAATGAAATCATTTTTTGTTGCGTCGGTCTCTCTGTTACTGGGCATCTATCCACGTACTGGTTGAACCTTCTGGCCGCATTCTTCACCGTTTCATTAGGGTTTTGTTTGAAGCTGTGAATTAGCGAAGATGAATTGTGTTTGATTCCTCTCTTAGTGAATTCTCCTATGAATTCCTGAAAAAATTGTTCCATGTTCCCAAACTGGTTGGGATCTAAGGGTTGGAACCAGGTCAGAGCTGTTCCTATGAGGGTGAGTCCAAACGCCTCATACTGTACAAAGAAGTCGTCCACTTGTTCTGCTCTTAGGACTTGTTTGAATTCAGCAATGTGATCATATGGTTCTCCTGATCCATCATAAGGGTTTCGTACACACTTAGCCACTTGAATAGGCCTCAGCCGTCTAACAGGTTCAGGTGGTCTGGGCATCACAGGAAGAATAGGGGCAGCTGGTCGTATGGGTGGTATACCAGGCTGTCTTCCTATCGGGGGTTGTGGTCTTACTGGTGGTCTGCATTGGTTTCCTATCCCTGGTTGGGTCTGATAGTGTGCTTGTACTCCTGGTGTGGCAAATTGTACATGAGCATGATTAGGTACGCTCCTATGGCTGGTCTGTCCTGATGCAGTATTTTCTGTTTCTTCTTGATTTCCAAACGGATTTTGTGAGGTTGTTGCTTGCTCTCTCTGGGGAAACACAGGTGTACCCATATATCTTAATCGAGACCTGTCTAAGATACTCACAGGCCAATACCTTCTTTGATCTTTATCCAGGTATGTGAGTCTAGTCTCATCATCAGGGTCTTTCAATTCATAAAAAGTCATGGGGTTCTCTTCTCTCCCTGGAACAGGTGAATCGTAAGTTTGATCCGTGAATCATATAGACTTCTAACAAATAGTCGTCTTGAGGTATCAAGTCACCTCTCAAGACACGTGACACTCGGGATCTGCCTCTAGGGGTGGTCACAAACTCTTCTGGTTGTGTCCTTCCTAGGTTTTCAGGGTCTGAGAGTTCTCCTCTTTCATTGATCCTTTCTGGAAATTCGGTTACCATGTAGATGTGACCAACTTTGTCAACATATGCACCTCCTTCGTATTTGACAGCTGGTCGAGGTACGATTGTGGCATTTTGGGAAGTTACCATCCTGGCCACAGACCTATTTAAGCCATCCAGGTAGATTGGAATCTCCTGGGCATTGGTGGATACATACTGCAAGGAAGTACGGTAGTCCCCCTCCACAGTAGTCATGAAGCTTCTCGTTGGTGTGGGACCTTGCATGTCTTCCGAAGCCATAGGTAATTCCTCTTCTGAGTCACTAGAGGTTTCTAAGTAAACGGAGTGATGACTAACCTGGGCAGTACTTCCTACTGAAGATATGATACTCCTTCGACTACTTAGAACTCTTCCTGACCTCAAGTTCATTCACTCTCCTAAGCCTCTCTTTATGCTTCTTAGATTCCCCTTGGGTGGCTCACTCAGTGACTCAATTAGTCTGCCAAAAGAAGAGTTTAATCTGGGCGATACCACTTCCTGACGATACCACACTCGGCGATACTGCACTGACCGCGATACGGTACCAGACACCCAGACGATACGATATCAATCTGGTGTCGCGATACTATCCTGGAAGACAAACGATACGACACCTCGACTATGTACGATACGATACCTGAAAGGCTCGGCGATACGACACTAATGACAGTGTCGCGATACTACCCTGATGAACAGGCGATACGATACCTCTGTGGTGTCGCGATACTAGAGTCTCAAGCCACGATACGATCTCAAAAGGACTGACGATACGATACCAGATATAGTGTCGCGATACTCCACTGGGAAATACGGCGATACGATACTGACAAGGATCGACGATACGATACCAGAGGTCTCAGGCGATACGATCTCACCGAGATGAATGCGATCGCGATACTAATCCTTAGGCGATACGATACCACTACGGTGTCGCGATACCAAGATAAGCAATCGACGATACGACACTTGGGGAGGGCACAATCGCGATGCCAAAGTAGTGTCGCGATACCAAAGTAGTGTCGCGATACCACTGTATCAAGCGATACGATACCACTCGGTAAAGTGAGGTCGCGATACTAAACCTTAGGCGATACGACACCACAACGGTGTCGCGATACCAAGTGTTAGTACCGGACGATACGATACAAGAGATCCGATACGATCGCGATACCATCTCAGTGTCGCGATACTGGAGTAGTGTCGCGATACCAAGGTAGGTATCCAGCGATACGACACCTCTGGCGAGTGTCGCGATACAAGGGAATTTTGGTATCGCGATACCAAAACTCAACCGATCGCGATACTCAAGCCAAAAGGTCTCCAAACTTGAAAATTTTTGCACCCCCTTGCACCTCTCACCCTTCTCCTCACTCCTAAGCCTCTGTCTCTCACAAAACACACAATTAATCAAAAATTTTCCCCCCCGCGATACTGCGCATTCCTTTTAATCATTTGTGGTGCAAGTTTAAAGAGTTTTTGGTATTGAATCTTAATGGGGACTCACCTTGGGTCTACCTAGCTTGCTTCTAGAGCTTTTGCACAAGCTTTGAGGCTCTATCCTGCACGATACCACTCAGACGATACCAGTCGCTGTCGCAGACGATACAAGTGAGCAGTGAAGTGTCAAATGAACAATTTTTTGGTTTTTATACTTTTTTTTTTTGACAGAACTTGAAATTTTGGGATTTTTGGTGATTTTCTGGGAATTTTTGGTCTACTCCTACTCCTCTTCTCCTCACTTCTCCTTTCCTTCTAACCTAACCCTAACTCCTTCTCTTCCCTCCTCCTAAACCTAAACCTAAAACTTATCACACACACCTCGAAGATGAGAAGTGACAAGTGCTGAAATGGTGGACTACTTGCCAATGGACAAATTTGCGTCTACAAGTACGATTCGATCACACTCGCTCTATAACTATCACGAAGGCACCTTGGTGGAGTGACTCCCCGGCAACGGCGCCAAAAACGTGTGTACTTGAGCCACGAAGACTCAAGGACTTGTACCAATGAGACTATACCTCAATTGCCATACAAGTGCATATAGTGGAGTTCTTTTCACACATTTAAATGTCAATCCTAAGGAGAGACTTGCCAAGTGTATGAAGACGTGTGCACACGTGATAGAAAATGAAGTGGTTCAGCTATTCACACATGAGAAAAGACTACTACCACTCACACCTACTGAAATACTGAAAGTGTTGCCGCAAGCCTCTTTTCAGCAGTTTTGGTATTTTGAGGTTTTCTCCCAGCCCAGAACTCCGAACATAGGCAATAGGGTACTCCTTTCGAAGCTCTCGACGAGACGAATCCAACGGTGGTGGTTTCACTCAATTCTGACCACTCTGCTTCAAGTTATGGCGGAAACAGTGAATTACGGGAGTCACAAACACCCGCACCTCCGCTTCTCCTAACTTACGCACGCACTACAGCAGCGCAAAACAAAGGGGAAGGGGTAGATAACAGTCCTACACTTGCATTTCAAGCATCACACACACATTCAAGAGCAAAATGAAGATCAAAATCAGCAAGAAAGAGGCAAACTCGAAAATTCAGAAGTGCTCCTTCTTCACAATGACAAAAAGCCCTTTACAATGAGTCACTTTTGACTTATATACTAGTGCCCTAAGTTTGGTCCTTTCACACAAGAGACCGGCACTTTATTCACTAAAAGACTAACTTCCTACTATTGTACATGGGTAAATCACTAATCTTCTGTGGGGATGCACCTAGAGGACTCCTCTAGTGCATTTACAATGGAAAATATATACAAAAGTGGTTATGATACAAAAGTGGTGTGTCCAAATCGGAAAAATTTTGGGGCCCGTCCTTTTCTCTGCTTTGTGCGCTCTTTAGCTCTGCAACAGTCACCTATGAGCCTTCTAGATATCTCTATCTCTTTGTTTGCATCTTGATATGTTTCTTGATTTGTTTGATTATCTTTTATTCGATGTGAGGAGTTTATCGGAGTAGAGGAAGCTTCATCTTGATTTCTTGTTGGGTTTTGTTGGTTTTTGTTTTGTTTTATGTTTATTGTTTGTTTGGTTTGATGTTGGTTTAGTTTGGTTTGATTTTGATTAGCTTCCACTTGCTCCTTTGATCCTCCCATCTTCGGGCTTTGTCCACTTATGGCACCTAAAGATGTAATCATTGTAAAGAAGTCTAGGGGCTCTTGGCACCTTGTAACCTTTGAGGTTATATCAATCGCACTTTTAGAAGTTTCTTCATATTTCCCATCATCACTATGGATATCAAGCCCATGCATATCTACTTCATGCCCAAATGGGGTCTCTACAACCTCATGGACTTGAACATTATCCACGATTGGTAAAATGCTTGGAACATGGTTATAATTTTCATCTGTTTGAAGATCTATTCTCCAATCATTTAGAAATTTCTCAATTGTTTGTTGTTTCTTTACGTATTTCATCACAGCTTCATGGACGAGCATCCAATCCTCTATGAGCCCCGAGTCCGAGTCTATATCTTGTAGAAGCGGAATTAGTTCTTCTCGGGCATTAACATCGATTGTTCGAAGAAACAACGAAACCCTTTCATGACTTATGCACCTCTTATCCTGCTGTGAAAGATCATCATATTGTCGCTCAAACTCTTCTTTGATCTCGAGAATTGGTTGGTCTTTGGGCATATGAACCCACCTCAGGAAAGATCTACGAGTCACTTTATCAAGATCCTCTAGCATAAACTGCTTGAGGAGTGTCGCTTTGTATTGGGACCATGTCGTTTGATTTATTCGCATTATTTGGTCTCGCATGTCGTATCCCGACACATAGATAAAGTTTTCACATAATTCTTTTTCCGTCATCGGACTTAATCCGACATCTAGGTATTTGGCCTCGAGTTCATATTCTTTGCAGAACTTTGAGACATTCTTTCCATTGAAAAAGCCACACCGATTGACTAGACGTTCATGAAGTGATTGGATGGCTTTTTGACGCCTATCTTCTTCTTGAAAGCGTAGGAATTGAGCTAGGATATCTTCCATTTTGATTATGCTAATCTTTGTGGCTCTATAACTCACTCACCCCCTCCTTTCACGTCGGGTTCACCAGGTATGTCGCGAGGATTCACGGAAAGGAGATTGCAAGCAAACAAAGAGCTTGACTTGAACTTTGATCGATTGCATGTTTTAATTCTCTTACTTTAGAATGTAACTCCTGGAAAGTATACCACGTCACTAAGGAGCTTTCATTAGCCTTATTCATTGAAACATCTTTCTAATATTTAATGCTTTTTGATTCCATTGATATAAGCATTCTACTTTGATAGGAATATAGCACCCAAAGGTGCATACAAAGAAACATGAAAAGATGAACTTGGCTTTTAGCTCGATCCACGCATAAGAACTAGTGAAAAGTTTGAAATCTTAAGTTTGTTTTTCCCTTGTTCAACCATTTAATTTTCTTTTGCTGCATAGTGTGGAGACCGCAGGCCCTCTAATAAAATATTTAGGCTCCATTAATGGTCATAAGAGTATCTCGGATTGTACTATTCATTATGTCACATTCATTTCAAAATGGATAAGGGTATGTCAACAAGTTTCTAAGAATGGTCGAATACTAAATTTCTTTTCATGAACTTCAATTCATTTCGCTCAATTTACATAGAGCGTTCAGAGTTTGATTTTATTGAATGTATTTCATGTCTGCATATCAGCCGGTAGTTTAAACATTCATTTATTTCATCAATGTCATGTCACACACATTTTATGGATGGTTGGGCCAACAGATGTGCCGTTATACACTCATTTTCTCTTTCTATGCACACAAAGTCAAGCGGTTTCATAGAAAAAAAAACAGTCACATCGATGGCACTTAATCATTCTCTTTAGAACTCTAAGATTACATTTCAATAGTTCTTAACTACTTAAGTTGCATCACGAGGTACACTTTTCACTGATTTCATTCATCATTTCCTTATACCTTCATCATCGGCTAATTATCCCATTTCCTTATACCTTCATCATCGGCTAATTATCCCAGGCTAAAATTTAACAAACATGTAATCACATTTAATCTCTTCCTCGCTTATCTCATTCTCTCACCTCGTTTCGTTGTCTCTTTCTCATTATGATGCACCTAACTATGGAATTTTGCTTTAGCAATAAAACAACCGCATAAATTTAAACTAATTTAATCCATATAACTTAATATTCACACACGTTGAGATTTGGCACATGTGTTAAAGTATGGAAAACTTGGAGAACAAATAACAGGTTTTTATAAGAAAATCAAATGTGTGTTTCTATTTGCTTATATACATAACAGCTACAACAGAGTTGTTTCAATTAATTCTATAGGAAACTAAGCAGCACTTCAACAACTTCCGCTAGGAAAGTACGTCAATTACTTTTCCTGTCAGATAAAGTTCTATTACAAAGTTTAGCAAGATGAAACAGACCAAGAAACGTTACCTCCCATTCTCTCTGGCTGATGAATATACACAAATCGATTCAAGGCAAAGTAATCCACTCAGCAATTTGCAGGAGAAATTCATCCAGGAAATTTCTTTCACTTTCATCCTCGTTTCATGCGCTATTGGAGTTTCATCTTCTGCAGATGATGAATCCATATTCTGCTGTTGCTCACATGTGTCATTTGCTAAAGACAAAATCAACTCGTACAGTGATGAAGTAGGATCCAATCTCTAAGCTTTGGATCAAAATCTATGTGCACGCAGTTTATCACCATCCTTCAGTGCTTCTTACTGATCTCAATGCACTTTCCCTCTACATCTTTATTTCCATTCATGAGCACTGCATCGCTTGCGATGTTTCTCTTGGGTATCCATCCTCCAGAAAGCAAGAGCGCACCTCTATCAATCTAGAGAACATTAGTCCGTTGCATCTCCATTATTAAAATTGCCTGCATTAACATCTTCGCTTCTGTTGCTGTAAATATCTTCATCTTCATCATGGCGATGTATTCGTACCCACGCAGCCAGCATAGAATAAGGATCTGTACATATGATTTGCTTCGAAGTTTGAAGGATTCGACCCCCTATCTAGAAAATAATCTGATGGCACAGCTTCGGGCTGGCCTCTGTTTCACGTTGTGCCTTTGACGAGGTTCTGTTAGTAAAAACTGAAAGCATCTATTTCTGATCTGCTCACTTTCTATGAAACTGAGGGACCTCCTCTGCACTACAGGCCATTGAATGAAGAACCCGTAGTGAAGAACCCGTAGAGTTGGAAGAAACGTGAATCCACAGAGAGCTTCCGATCCTGCATACTAGAAGCAGAATAAGAGATAAAACAAAAGCATGAAGGCTGACGCCTGTAGACCTCGCGCTGCCCCCCCTCTTTTTTTTCTTTCTTTTCCAAAAACAATTCAGTATATCCCCCCTTTAGAGTTGTGTTCTCTTTTTTTTTTGCGTTGTAGCTCCACGAACCCATCATGCTAACCTTCCTTCACCTGCCTTTCCATACTCGGAGATGACCTTCTTTTCTAGACGCCTCTTCCTTTCTAGGTTCCTCCTTTTTGCCTTCTAAAATATCTTTAGATATGCTCCATACAACTAGTACGGTAATCCTAATATGCATACATCACCAAAAAAAAAAAACAAGGATAAGGACGCGATTATATTCGGAAAGGCCCTTCTTTGCAATATTGGCATTTCTCCTTTGACTTGAAAATTGTATTGGTTATCGCATTCAAGTGGTTTGTAGGGTTCGACTTCAATTCTTGACCACACCGCTGGTCGTTCCTTTAATTCCTCCTCGACCGGAAGGCTTTCAATGTCCACAACTTGGGGGCTGGTGCCTGCCTGGGAGCTAGTTCCTACCATATCTGCCGTGTTACTTCTTGCTGCCTGTCTCTTTGAGAATATACAAACATGTGTTAACATTGTACAGGACAAGGGAGGACCGTTGTTGTTCCGATTACAACATTAACATGAGGGTCAGGAGAGATTAATGGGTTAATAAGTGCTCGGTGCGAGTGTGTGTGTGGTTAGGAGTTCGGAAGACCTAAGAGTTAAGTGGAATGATGTAGTGTGATAGTGATGTGGTTTGTAGGTTGTCATGGATTTACAAATGGGGTCCGGGGGTTTGTTACAAGTCTTAGGCTGCCAATTGCAGTGAATGGGTTTTGCTTTTGGTTTCGTAGAGACTCTCGAGAGCTTTATAGGTGAGTCGGCTTGAAAATGAGGCCTTTTACGGACCCATTTACAAGTGATTATGTTCGTGCTCATGGGCCTTGTTGTGTTCCTGAGTGTTGAAAACGAGTGGATGCCGGCTGTGCGAGTGAATGGATCATGCTGTCCAGTGTGTGGTCTTGGTGTAGCTATTTGAGCCCGCAAACAAGCCTTAGGCACCCAAATTTGTCTTGATTGTGGGCTAGCCTTCATCGACTTCTTGGGCACCCAAATAGACTTCACGTTAGCAGAAGAACTTCTGAAAGACTTCTTATTAGTGTCGTGTTGTTGGTTACTAATAAGAGGCTTTGCCTGTGTGGTTGGCTTGAGTGCAACCGGTTGTTCGCCTTTCCGCACCCACACTTGTTTCTCTTGCTGAGACATTTTGCTGCACAGGTACTTTTGATTTCCGACATAGGTAGTACCCTGCTTCTTCTGCCTTTGATCCACCTTTGGTTGCTGCCTCCTTCTGGCCTTTGGAAAAGAAGGGAGTTCCGTTGTGGTTCTGACTCCTTTTTTGAGATCTTCATCCTTCTGCATCACATATCCTTGGACAAGAACAGCATGGTCAACTTCATGTGCATTCCTGGAGGGACTAGGAGTCTGTGCCTTTCCTAGTTTTTTGAGTGCTCCATTATTTAACTCCATTGTAATTCTAGTCTGATTCACCCATACCTGAAGAAGTCCACTTCTTAGGTTTAAGTTGACTGCTTGGTCATTGTAGCTCAGTGATGAGTAGCACCTCCTTTAATGTCAATCCGGGAAGACGTGAGGATGGTATGAAGACCTCGAGCAAGTGGCGGCACAAGTGCGTGAGTGAGAAGCACACAAGCATGCACACACATACACACACACGCGCACACAAGGCAAGACAAAGAGTGAGAATCAATGGAGCTTTTTAGATTACTTCAAAATGCTCTTACAAGTTCGTTTCAATTACAATCTAACCTCAAAAATGAGCTCTCTAGCTCCTTTTATAGTTTTTGACTAGCTTTTGGCCCTGTCCAGACCTAGTGTCCGGCCTAGTTAAAAATTAGGTTCTAGGGCTTATTTGGGGGCTCAAACGAGATCTAAAAATTATGAAAATTGGTACGCAACTACTTCTAAGGCTCCTCAAGCTCAAGGACTCCTTGGCTTGCACAAAATGGAGCTACAAAAATGTGAAATGAGATTTACAATGGTTATTAGTGATAAAAATCACTGTTGTTGTAGGGATTTCTTCTAGTGATCTGCCATACATATCTTCAAGCTCCCTACTTGCTCTTCTTCCCTGCATGTCCATCTCTCTGATTTGCATTAATGTCTTGAAAAAATATTGGCCTACTTGCCAGATCTTCTTTGACTGCCCTGTTTGCTTGTACTGTCCCTTCGCTCTGACTCCTTTCTTTGACTTTCACGTCTTGTAAGTCCTGGTGTACCAAGGCTACTGCCAACACCCCCCCCACTCTCGCGTCTGTCGCCCCTGACAGACCCTTGTCTGGCTGCTTTTTGTACGTAGTATTGTACAACATCGGCGGCGAGGTGGTGTTCTTCTAACCGGAGTCCCCTTGCTAGATCTGTCAGCAATGCATCCCAATTGACTGGCCCTGGGACATCTGGATGTGGCACCCGTAACTGCTCTGAGTGAATGGTTCGCTCCACAGCAAATAAATGGAGGAGATGTGAGGGTCTGGGTACAAATATTTCTGAGTGGTATTCCCAGAACCCTGTTATGAACATCTCTTCGAATGTTTGTTTAAAGCAAGCCGGGAGGTATTTTATTCTGGCGTGCCAAGCGTATATCACCTCTATGGAAGGAGTGGTGCTCATGTCATACACTAAATCTTGGTTTCCTGTAAGGAATCCGACGCCTGAGAAGTGTGGGTCCTTGATATTCTTGAATGTCCTGAATGTAATAAGCATTAACTCAAAAATTTTCATGCACATCTGGGCCATTACATCAGGGGTATTCTTTAATCGGAGGCTCCAGTGCCTTATAGTGGAGATCATGTAATTGACGGTGGGGGGCCCTTGAGGGGGTGCTAGATAGACGTAGTTTAACCATTTGGCGCATCCCTTGATATTCTTGACTGCAATGGTAAACTCTGGCCATGTACGTCTGCGGAGTACAGGAACATAACAAGGGTTATATTTAATAAAAAGAGGCATATTCGTCCAGGTGCGAACCATCTCCGGATAGGTTTCGAGGAGTCGGATCCTCCAAGTGGGTTGATGAATGGAGCCTTTTTTAGCACTCTCTGGGATGTCATCTGGCCCAAATTGTGTGGCAAACGTTGGAGGTTTGCCACATTTATGTTGGATTTCTGCATTGTAGTCCGCCAGAAGTATACAATAGGGCACATATTGATCATCATTGGTTCCGATCCATCTATGGTGGGACATGCTGCGGAAGTATTCTGATTTAATAATAGTGTCCTCTATCTTTGCCATGGATTGTATCTGAACTGCTACTCGATCTTCATGAGTTGATGCCGTTTTCTCTAGTGTCTGGAGCCACTCAGGTACTTCGATTTCTAGCGTATCCATTCCTTCTGCCGTTTGTTCACCACCTGGCATTGGCATAGGAACGTAAGGTTCCTCATACGTCTCATCTACCTCGATGGGTACCAAATCCTCGGGTTCTGGTTCGACAACTGGAGAGGGTTGCCTTTCATGTGTGAGTAATCTTGCTTGTAATTCGGCCACCTGCTCTTTCAATGCCTTGACTTCCTCTGAAGTCGTGGTCGTTTCCGTGACTTTGGGTGCTGTCTGTTGCTCTTGGAGTTGATTGCGCAGCGCATCCCGTTCCCTTTCCAAGTCATCATGAGCTTCTAATAGATCTGCATAGCTGTCCAAGATGGTCTTCATTGTCTCTGAGGGCACCGCTTTAAACTGCTCTGGATCAATTTCGTGTGGAGTGCCTTCCATTGCTGCTTCTAGATTGGCTTCATTTTGCTGCTGCAGCCTCTTGTTTTCTTCTAGGGCGGCCGCCATGTGTTTTCTAAGAAGTGCCAGGTTACGCCGGACTTTGAGATTGTCGGCTTGATATACCTCGAGCAGAGCTTCTAGTTGTTTGGCACCTGATTCTGTCGATGGTTGGGGTGCTGCCGATAAGGTTTGGTGAGCCTGTTCAAGCGCCGCGTAGCGTTGATTCAGTTCTGCATTTTCTGTGTGTAGAATGTGAAATTGTGTTTGTAAGTTCTGGTGGTGCGTTTCCAGTTGCTGATATCGGTTGTCCAGAGCTTTGTACTCATGTTGGAGCTGGTATACACATTGGTTTAATGCAAAAAATATGTTATTTACATTAAATAATGTTGGGAAAGGTGAAGATGCAGGGGGAATGGGGGCGGGAATGGGAGAGGTGAATGCTGTGGATGTAAGTGGAGATGTGGGTGGAGGAGGTATGGGTGATGGTGGCATGGGGGGAGGGAGCGGTGCTGTGGCTGGTGATGTTTCCATCGTGTCAACTGTTTGGGTGACGGTGTAGATGGGAATCGTGGGTGGAGTGGATGTGACATCGGTGAACAGGGTGGTGAAGGTAGGCATGGTGACTCCCCCGAATTGGATTCCCGGGGAGAGTGGGATGCCCATGACAACGGTAGTGGTAGTGGATGTGGTAGTGTTAGTGTCCTGCGGTGGAGTGAATTGTGTAGTGTGAGGTGGGGATGGTGGTGATAACGGTGTTTCGTGATATTCTTCTGCTTGCGTTGACTCGCCAGGTGCTGATGTATTGATGTGAATTTGCTTTCCGGACCTCCTGGGACGAGTAGGAACTCTCTTTTCAAACCTGTGGATGTAGGCCATTGCTTCATGGATGGCCTCGTCCAGTCCTACAGCGTCGGCATGAAGGTTCATGGACTCAATGAACAAATCATCCACACCTTCCTCCGCTAGCAAGTCGTTCATGAGTCTTTTGCCCTGTTCGAGAGACATCTTATGCTGTTCCTGAACCAGTCGCATGGTTCGATATAGTCTCTTGATCTGTGCCGAATATGCTGGGGCACTTGCTAACTCGGAGAGTTCGTCATATCCTTGCTGTTGTTCTTCGTCGGCTTCTTCTTCGTCTCCTCCTGCCTCTTGTTCGTCTACATCGACTTCTACCACTCGGGGTTGGGTGGGGGCCGATGTTGTTTTGGGTCGTGGTTCCTGATCTCGCGCTGCTTCCGCTTCGAGGTTTGAGTCATAGATTAATCGGGCAATTTCTTCATCCGTGAGGTCCTCAAGAGTGAATCCCTGCGGGAATTCTAAATCGGATGGAATGGGTGGAAACACCAGATTAGGCCCCTCCGTGCTTGGTCGTGGTAGCCGGATTGTGAATGGCCTAACTCGTCGTGTCTGTGGAGGGGTGATTTCTGGTGTGGCGGTAGCTCCCCTTGGTTGGGCACAGGGTAGTTGGACTCCCCCTCTCATCTTCTTGGATGGGGGACCTGCTGTTGATAATCTTCTTTGGAATTCTTGGACTCGGGACCATACGAGTGCCCGCTGAACAGGCACGTCATAAGCCAAGCATCTGTAGATTATTCTGGTCAAAGCACAACACCCGTGGAGTACATTCTTCTGTTTCTTGTTCCACCTTTGATGTGCTAGGTGGATCTGGTCTATGATCCAGTGTGGCACATTGATGGGCAGGCTTTCGGTTTCTGCTAGATATAAACTGAACCATATTTTTTTCGGGGGCATTGTGAATCGTTCTTGGGCGGGAAACGCGAAATGCTGCATGACGGTTCGCAGGTGAAGCGCAATGGTAGGTGTCATCGCCACCATGTCCTTGAGCTTATTAAGATCCTTGTGCTTCATTCGACCTGGAACCATGGTTTCCTTTTCTGTTGGGATGTGCATGCCATACATAGCCAACGCTTCTCTTACCAGATTGAGGGTCAACTTGAATCTTTTGAGCTCATTACCCGGCAGCAGTGATGGCAACACAAAGGTGCTGTCGCCGCCCTTGACTCTGCTTGGCGTGATTGTACTGATCAGATATGAACATCGTAAAAAATCCGGCTTTGGTATGTGGGTCCTGAAATAACTTTCCACACCTGCTTTGACCCAAACTGATCTCATAACTTCAGCATTTTGGTAGCTTTCAAATTCGCGTGTGAAAAAGTGGTATCGACCCCATTTGCCATTGAACTCCAATTCTGCTTCCCAGAAGTAGGTTCCATCGCCCAGTGGTCCAGCAACATCACTGAACCAATGCGCATGCTTACCTACTTGAGAAGTGTGTCCTTGAGGAGGGTCCTGGATGGGGAGCACATGCACTTCTTGAAGCTCTTGTGGTCTTGCGGTGAGACGTGGCTCAAGGAGAAGTGTTTCTATGTCCACGATCTGGGGACCAGATCCGGCTTGAGAGCTGGTACCTGCTTCTGCCATGGCCCTGTTTGCTGATTGGTTCTGTGAGAATATAGAACCAAGTGTTAACATTGTAATGGACAAGATAAATCCGTTGTTGTCCTCGTTACAACATTAACATAAGGTAGATGGTGAGTTAGTGGTTAGTGAGTGCATTAAGACAGTGTGTGTAGTTAGTGATTGTGTTGTCCTAGGAAACTATTGCAGTTAGTAAGTGGGTTATGAATTTACAAATTGGGGTCGGGGGGTTTATTACAGACCCTAGGCTGCCAAATGCAGTGAGTGGGCTTGGCCTTCGGTTTCGGAGGGTCTCTACAGAGCCTTCTCGGTGTCGTGGTTTGAAGATGAGGCCTTTTTGGGACCCATTTACAATTGATTATATGTACGCTCTTGGGTTTTGGTGTGTACATGAGTGTTGAGAACGAGTGAAATCTGGCAGTATGCGTCGCTGCGTTATGCTGTTTAAGTTGTGGCCTCAGCGTAGCTACTTGTGCCATCAAGCAAGCCTTAGGCACCCAAATTTGTCTTGATTGTGGGCTTGCCTTCATCGACTTCTTAGGCACCCAAATAGATTTTATTTTAGCAGAAGAATTTCTGAAAGACTTCTTATTAGCGTCGCGTTGTTGGTCACTACTAAGAGGCTTTGCCCGTGTAGTTGACGGTGGTACGCCCGGTCGTTCGCCTTTCCGCACCCACACCTGGTTTATTTTCTGGGGCATTCTGCTGCGCAGGTATTTTTGATCTCGGACGTAGGTAGTACTCTGCTGCTTCTGCTTGTGATCCGCCTTTGGTTGCTGCCTCCTTCTGGCCTTTGGAAAAGAAGGGAGTTCCGTTGCACCCCTGACTCCTTTTTTGCCAATATCATTCCTCTGCAACACAGGGTTTTGAACAAGAACAGCATGGTCATCTTCATGTGTACCCCTGGAAGGACCAGGAGTCTGTGCCTTTTCTAGTTCCTTGAGTGCTCCATTGTCTAATTCTACTGTAACTCGACTATGATTGACCCAAACCTGGAGAAGTCCACTTCTTAGGTTTAAGTTAATTGCTTGGTCATAGATCCAATCTTGACCCAAGACTAGAGGTTCAGTGAGATCTTCATCTTGACACACCAGTACTTTAACTGTCATTGCCTCATCATGAATGTAAAGGGGAAATTCCGCCTCGCCTATGCAAGGGGTTTCCACGCCTCCCAATCCTATAAGGTATGCCTCCACAGGATTGACAGTTAACTGTAACTCTTGACAGTAAGACATTCTAACAGCACTAGTGGCTGCACCTGAGTCAATCAAGGCTCTTACAGTCCTGGCACTCTTTCCTTGCCCTATGTCTATGGTTATGAAAGGACGTCTATCAACTATCCTATGCGAGCTTGTTCCCGCGACTTCACACATGGCCATAGGAAGTCCTTGGTCTACATAGTCATTCGCTCCAGGCTGATCTCTACCTTGCCTTCGTAATCTCATCCTTCTGATGCGTTCTAAAGCCTCCGCTTGAGCTTCTTCTCTAATTCTCTTTTCTTCCTCTTTGCGTTTCTTAGCAGTGTTGAGTCGGCTGAGCATTTCCTCCGTGAGGGGTTCCTGGTACAACTTGACTCTGCATCCGCTAATATAGTTAGGGAGAACATCACCCTCTAATGTGGCCAATTGTACTGCGCCACTTGTGGAGATCCTATTGATGATCATAGGTCCGTAGCCTCGCTTTTCTAGCTTTCTTGCGTGTTGTTTCAGTGTATAGACTAAGACTAGATCTCCCGCTTTCAAACCTTTATCCTTCACATGGGCATCGAAGTAGGCCTTCTGTCTTTTCTTGGCTGCATATATCCCTGCAGCGGCTCTCAGTCTCGTCTCTCCTAATCGTTCAAGGTCAAAGATCCTAGAGGAGAGCTCATGACCTGTCCATTCGTGCTCTTGTGCTATTCTCAATGTAGGGATCAGGAAGTCCAAGGGTAACACAGCGTTTTGGCCAAATACCATCTGAAAGGGGGTGGCTTGGAGTACCGTTTTGTAGGCAACTCGGTATGCCCAAACAGCATGGTGTAGCTGTTTGTCCCAGTCAGAGCGTTTAGTGTTCACTAATTTTGTGAGCACATTGCACAAAATCTTATTAGTGCTCTCAGCTTGACCATTAGCTTGAGGGTGATAAGGGGCAGACTTCTTGTGTATTACCAAGAATTCTTGGAGTAGATTTTCAATAACTTCATTCAAGAAATGAGTGCCTCTATCACTTACAAGTTCTATGGGTAGTCCATATCTCGTGAATACATTCTCAAACAAGAATTTGGCAGTCGTTTGAGCATCGTTCTTGGTTGTAGCTTTTACCTCTACCCACTTGGTGAGATAATCTGTTGCCACAATGATGTATTCCGCATGAGAACCTTTCGCTGGGGGATTAATAGGACCTACGAAGTCTATTCCCCACTTAGAGAATGCACGTCCACCCATCATAGGTTTCAGTGGCATCTCATCTTTGCGTATAGGATACTGAGTCCTTTGACAGATATCACACCGTTTCACATAGGTATGTGCATCCATGTGAAGGGTGGGCCACCAGAAGCCCGCAAATAATATCGCCTTGATCACCCGATCTGGTCCAAAGTGTCCTCCTGCTACACCTTGGTGAGCAGTGTCTAAGATCTTAAGATATTCACTCTCATGGACACATAATCTCAGGTAACCATCTTTACCGCGCTTATATAGATTATCACCGATGAGTGAGTAATCCAAGGCTTCTTGTTCTAAACTCCTTTTCCTAGCTAGAGTCATGTCTGGGGGGAATGTGTTTGTCCGCAAGAATGATACTAGAGGTTCACTCCAATCTGGCACAATGGATATTTGATAGAGAGTGGCGTGTTCCACAGGTGGCTTAGTGCAGCAGATTGGGCATTCCTTGCACAACTTTTGGACATCCGCTTCCATGGTTGGCCAATGCACTCCGAATCTTTTTAGAGTCTGCAAAGTTCGTTGCTTCGAATGGTGTTGCTCTAACGCACCTACATGTGCTAATTGCAACCATTTAGCGTACTCATCTTCTTCTACGCAACAAGCCAAGATCCCTTGATCTGTGTGCTTGTACATGCTTCCGGCCATGATGTGATACTTTTGGGCTTTTACAACCTCTCTATTCCGTGTGTTTACCACTGGATGGTTAGGCCCGTAGGTCAATACTGGTACTATTGGCTTGGCCCACTGCGGTACAACTTCCAGATTAAACAAGTAAGCATCAGGAAGGTCATCTGACACTCCTTGTGGGGCTTCTCCCGATGTGAGCCTAGAGAGATGATCTGCTCTCAAGTGAGTCCTACCTTTTCTTACCACAACCTCAAAGTCATATTCCATTAGTAAGAGAAACCATCTTACTAATCTACCTGTATTGCATGGCTTGTTTACTAAGTACAACAATGCCTGATGGTCCGTAAAAAATTTAAACTTATTTGCAAGCAAATAATGTCTAAACTTTTTAACTGCATATACCATGCCTAATCCTTCTCGTTCAGTAGTGGTATAATTTCGTTCAGCCGCATTCAATTGTCTACTGGCATAGGCAATTGGAAGGTCCATATTACCTTCACCAGTAGGTTGTGCAAGTACACATCCAATAGCATAATTGGATGCATCAACATGAACATGGAATGGCTTATTCCAATCCGGTGTGGTCAGGATTGGTGCTGAACATAATCTTCGTTTAAGTTCTTGGAAGGAATTCTCACATTCATCCGTCCACTCAAAGTTTGTCAAGAGTCCGTACATGGGCTTTGCAATGACAGCATACATGTGTATAAATCGTCGATAATAACCGCAATGTCCCATGAAAGCTTGTACTTCCTTGACATTCTTTGGCCTAGGTAGCTCTGCTATGGCTCGCACTTTCTCTTCGTCAGTAGATATGCCATTCTTTGACACTATGTGTCCTAGAATCTTGCCTTGCCTGACCATAAAAACGCACTTTTCTGGGTTCAGGCAGACTTGGTACTCTCTACATTTGTCAAAGATTTGCCTGAGTTCCGGAATATGGGTTTGTCTAACATTGGAATGAGCACAAAGGTCATCAACATAGACTTCTAAACTCTTCCTCAGGAACTCCTTAAACACATGGCACATCAGCCTCTGGAAAGTAGCTGGTGCATTGGTAAGCCCAAATGGCATTACCCTAAAAGCAAAAATGCCCCATTCTGTGGCAAAGGCTGTCTTATGCTGATCCTCTGGAGCTATGGCTACTTGATTGTAGCCCGAAAATCCATCAAGGAAGCTGTACACTTCCTTGCCTGCCACTCTTTCTAAGAGATGCTCTGTTATGGGAAGCGGATAGTTATCTCGAATTGTGGCGGCATTAACCTTTTTCAAGTTAATGCACACGCGCAGCTTGCCATTCTTCTTGGGCACCACTACGATGGGGGATACCCATTCGGTGTGCTCAATTTCGTAGATAAATCCAGCTTCCACCAATCTATCTATCTCTTCCTTGATCTTAGCAGCATAGTTATCGTTATATGTATAAGGCTTTTGCTTAGAGGGTTTAGCATCTGAGGTCATGGGAATGGTGTGTGAGCATATATCAGGGTCAACACCTTTCAAATCCTTGTAACTCCAAGCGAATACATCTCTGTATTCTCTTAGCAAGGCTATCAATTCGTACTCTTCTTCTTCTGTCAGGTCATGGCCTATATACGTGCATCTCTCCTCTCCTTCCTCTATGGCCACTACTATTTTCTTGGTAGTTTCTTTGTTATCATAGGCCTCTCCTGATTGTGCCTCTCGTTTGGGCATTCTAATCATGACTCTCCTGTCATCTACCTCGTACTTCTTAAAATTTTCTGGGACCTCAAACAAAGATTCCTCCTCTTCTGGCAAGGCTTCTCTTTTCTTTCGTTTCTTTCCTTCTTCCTTAGGGGTCATATGCGTTGCTAATCTTACATCATTTGTAACTTCTCCATGTCTCTGGGGTTGAAATCCTATTTCATGGAAGTATTCTTCATCTGATGCAAATGGAGGGTCCATGATGATCGACTCTAGATCGGAGTCACTTGCATCCTCAAATGCATCAGGGCTAGGTTCGCATTCTTCTAAAACTGCCTCTCCCATGATTGGCTCTATGGAGAAGACTGAAATATCATAGCCATCCTCATCACAGTGAGGTGTCCATTGTTCTTCGTTGATGGCTACGTCCATTGTTGCTAAGATTTCGGCCCAACCGTGAGGTTCAAATTCTTCGTCTGGAAAAACTACAGGTGCATAGGCTGGGTCTTGGATTGATCTATGGGTTTCTTTCGCACCTACCTCTCTGGCTTTCTCTCTCTTCTCTTCTTCTACTGCTACCTTGCACATCCATAAGTGAGTATCTTCATGCATCCATGAGGATCCCGACCCTATGGAATGCACCGACTCTGTATCATCTTTGGCTCTATGGATGGGGTTCCACTGGATAGGAGGTACATCCCTATGAGAGTAATCTTTGAGATTGACTTTGGTCGTAACACCCAAGTGTTGCAGGTACAAAGAATTGGTTCCCCAATCCTGTACCACTTGCAACTGTCGCATGAATGGTCTTCCCAAAATCATCTCATAGGCATGATTTTTGCTGAAGTCACATATGGCAAAGGTATGTTCAAACTCGACACCACAAGTGGTGAGAGTTATTCCTTCCAGCAATCCTAGGGGTCTCTCTATGTGACCATCGGCCATTTGCAATTTCATTCTCGTCGGCCTGAGTGCTGGCTTGCCCCAACGCTTCCATAAGGAGGTAGTGGCAATTGCAACTCCTGCACCTGAGTCCAAAATTGCCTTAGTGGTGTAGTCCTGGTAGGTAATGGGAAGATATGTGTTCCCTTCTTCACCTTCACACATATCTCCTATCTTATCCAAGGGAATTTCTGGCACTGTCCTATGGGACCCTACCCTGGAACGAGGTTTGGCTATCTCTGGTACTTGTTTGGCTACATGTTTCCATAATTCAGGTCTAACCTTGAGTAGCTCTTCTAACTTGAGATTACACTGCACATTAGTGTTCTTCACTACCTCTGTGTTCCTAGGAATGACTGAGTCGTCGTTCCTTACCATGACTGTGGGTGCTCTCATACATGTGGACTTTGCTTCCCATGGGCCTGTGAAGTGGGGTAGCTCTTGTATGGAATTAGACTCAAAGTCTAATCTCTCGTGAGACTGAACACTCTCATGCTCCCCGTAAATAGATGGGATGTCTTGTGGGAATTGGTCGTGTGCATCGTCCACAAGTTCAAAAGGAGGGGCGACCTCACTTTCGTTTTCCCATTTGTCTTCTTGAATCTCTCGTAGGAAGTCTGGTGCAAACCGATTCATCGAAGAAGAAGTATCTGGCTCCGTAGAATTAGGTACATATGCTATCTGGGAAGGAGGGCTTATTCTATCGTTGGCTCTTTCCTCGTTGTTATAGATAGCTGAAGCACAAGCTTCTTGGGGAGGATTACTTATGCTATTACTTTTCCGCACAAGCTCATACGCTCTCTGGGAAGGAATGTGGGTTACTTGTGGAGGTACATAAGCTTTCGAGGGAGGCACCTGTGACCTTTGGGGAGGAAGATAGACTCCTTGAGGAGGCACCTGGGTTTCCTGAAGAGGCTGGCTTACCCGTTCTCTTGCCCTTTCCTTTCTTCGAGGGGTAGGTTCCTTTCCTGGCTGTGCTATTGGCCTCTCTATTCTTTCTAAGGAGGGGAAGTTGTCCGGTTGAGTGGAATTGGCTGCATAAACTTCCGATGGGGAATGGCTCAGGTTTTTGCTTGCTTTTTCTTTCTCTTGATTTTTTTCTTCCTTGTCAGATCTGGCAATTATCCTCTCTAACTTTTCTAGGAATCCGTCCAAGTGTAATTGCGTCTTGGCTGAGCCCGAGTAATTGAAAAGGCGACTGGCTTCAAACATAGTCTGAGCCAATGCGACCATTTTCGCGCATAGTTTGGTTCTTTCTATCTCTAGGTCAGCTCTAGGATAGCACTTGTCATGATCCGTGACGTTTGGCCCTTCTTGGATCCTGGCCTGATATGCTTTAAGCATCATGTTTAGGTCTTCAGGAGTGGGATCTGCTAGGACTGATCCTACTCTAGGGGGTGGTGGGATTTGATGAGGCGGTGGGGAAGGTGGTGAGTCGGATGGAGATGGGAGTGGTGGAGACGGGGTGATGTGAGAGGGAGTTTGAGCTGTGAGTTCGGTTATCCTCGCTTTGGTTTCTCTTATGCTTTCCTCAAGCTCACTCATCTTTTTGGCCCATTGTCGTTTCATTCTTTCCCGACTATCTTTCCATGCTCTAGTCCTTTTCTTTGTTATGCTCTCGGTTTCACTAGCCACTGAGTTCTTATCTTGGTTTGTCTCTTGGTTTTGCTGCAATGCCTGAGCTCTAGTGACTACCTGCACTGGTGCAGTGGAAGTGACGCTTCCTGAGGGATCTACAACCAAACCGATCACATTGATAGGAGTGATTTTTGGCATATTATTGGGGTTCTTAGGACAATCTCGTAAGAGATGTTCTTTTCCACAATCTTGGCAAAAACCTTGGATAGTCACTGACTGGGGTTGTGTAGGTGGAGGCAAGGGACAATCACGAATGAGATGATCTCCTTGGCATCTGTAGCACGGTCCTCTTGGGAATGGAGGTCTTACTTGCCTAGGTTGAGGCCTGGGGTTGGGGTTTGCATACATGACGTTCGTGTAATCTGACTCCCAACTAGGTTCACTTGGTTCCTCACTATAGTAAGACTCACCATGTTCTGGAGACTGCATGTAGTAAGCCTGGGGACTATCGACATGTGTAGAATCAAAGCTATGGTCACTTGGGTCATTTTCCGAGATCAATGGGGTTACTGGTACTATGGCCCTGTTCAGGTTTTCTTCTGCAACAGCATACTTTACTGGAATCACGTTAGCGGGGTTTGGGGGCTGTTGAGCTAGTACCGGTTGGGGTCTCTGTTGGGCCTGATATTGTGGTTGGTAGGTTTGTTGGGGTCTAGCATACTGTGGTGGTGGATTTTGGTTCTGGTATCGGCCTTGTTGGTAGGGCTGCGGATAGGGTTGCCTAACTGCCTGTTTGTTGTATGGGCAATCTGGTGCGGTGTGATTGGTGTATCTCCGTTCTATGGTGCAGTACTGGCTACTAGGGTTTACTTGGGGTTGAGCCATAATAGGGCAGACATTCGCCATATGGTCGCCACCGCATGTATAGCATCTTTTCACAGGGGTAAACCTTGGAATTTGTTTGCTCGTTACACCTAATTTCTGAGCTACCTTCTCAGCGAGTTCCTCGATTGATGTAGATTGCGTGGAAGAGTGGCTAGCTGCGCTATCTGAGTCTTTATAGATTTTGGAAAGCTCTAGCTCTTCCCCTAGGTTATCTTCAATGTCAATGCACATGCGTACACACTCTTCTATAGTCCTAGGGTCCTTCAGATACACATAGGATCTCAATTTCGTACTCAACAATCCGTCAAGGAATAAGGCTACTTGTTTAGCAGATGTGGGTAGCTCCGAAATAGGACATCTTTCAAGGTATTGCCTAAATCTTCGTCCTGCAAGTCTCACAGTCTCTTGAGGGGTTTGCTTGAAGCTGTGGATCAATGAGGAAGTATTGTGTCTTATGCCACTCTTAGAGAACTCTACAATGAAAGCCTCGAGGAGTTGGTCTATGTTCCTGAACTGACGCTCATCTAATGGCTGAAACCATGTAAGTGCCGTGTTCCTAAGGGTTAAACCGAAGGCATTGTACTGCGTGAACAGATCTTCCACTTGTTCAGCTCTCAAGACTTGCTTGAACTCCGCCACATGATCATAGGGATCTCCTGTGCCGTCAAAGTAATTCTTCATGGACTTAACTAGCTGGGTGGGTCTCAAAGTTCTTGCGTGCTCTCTAGGTCTCGGCAGAGGGAATCCATCTACATTTCTTTGGTTCCTGTGGGCTCTATGCATCTCAGGAGGTTCTACCCTATTCGTCTCCGTTCTCGTTCTTTCTCTGCCTACAGGATTGGCGAAACTTACTTCTGGTCTATCCCTACTTCTGTCTCTTTGCGTACCATGAGCTTGAGAAGTTCCCGCCCCAGTGTGACCATAGGATACATTTGATCTTGGTTGGGGGAAAATAAATTCACCCTTCCAAGTGTAGGCATGCCTATCATTTTCTGTCACCACGAAGATCCGTTCTGAAGCATGATCTAAGTAGGTCACTCTGCCTGGGCTATCCGGATCCTTAAGCTCATAAATCATGATATTTCCTATATCAGTTGGCTGATTGGATTTATACCTCCAGAAGGCTTCATCAGTTTCTCGATTGAGGAGCAACTCTATGCTCTTGTTGTCTTGGGGGACCCATTCAGGCGTAATAATCCTTGTGAGAACTGATTTACCTCGAGGGGTTCTAGGTTCCGCACCCATGTTCCCTTGTTCCAGGTCACCTAAGTCTGCTTCTGAGATTACATTCCCGAAGTCATCTGTCCTATCAGGGTGACTAGTGACAACATATATAGTTCCTTCTTTGTCCAGGTATGCACCATTCTCAAACTTGACAGCTGGGTGTTCTAGTCCTATGGATTGGTCAGGGTTTTTTATCTGGACCACGGATCTTCCTAGGCCGTCCTCATAGATGCTAGCACCTAGTCGGTTGGTCCTAAGGTATTCCAGCTGCGTTTTGTAAGGGCCTTCTACCCTGTACAAATAAGGCACTCCTGAACTTCCCGTAGGTCTGTCCATGCCTTGAGACATTGCTGACTCACTGGTCTCAGAGCTAGGGTAGTATGAGTGGTGGCTCAACTGCTGGGCCCAAGACCTTGCAGTGTGATTGACACTAGCCTCTGAAGACCTAAGGCTTTGTCTCTCCCTGGCTAAGTGTCGTCCTGATCTAAGGTTCATATGCCTAACCGATTATCCCAATTTTTTCCCGAGTACAACCTCGTTGCCAATCAATTGGTACCAGTCACTTGATTCTTTTTAGTTAATTATTGTGTTTATGGTCTTGTCTGATATCACGTCGTCGGAGTACTGGAGTGTTCTTCGTAATTTCAGGTTGATCGTTCCACGTTAAGTTCTTTTCCTTTAGGTTATCGACAGTACAGTAACTAAGTTTTTAGCTTGAACTTGAGCCCCTTAATAGTCTTCAACTTGATAACTGCCTATCGTTGCCCTGACTTACTCCTATCTCTACTCGTTCTTAGCTTGAGCTAGGAAATGACAGAGGGAGTTGAGAATAATCCAACCTTACTTGTTGATCCCTTGCTTTATGGTGCTCAAGAACCCGGTTCTCAAGCTTGCAAAGAAACCTTGCTTTGTACGCTCTCAGTTGCTCTCAATGGACCTATAAAAGATCCACGGTTAGCTCACTGCTTAGATTCAAAGAACACAACCCACAATTTTCATTCATGTAACATATACACATATTTGCATTGTGACTTTTTAGAAAAATAATTCTAAAGACCCCTGACTTTGCGTCCCCTGGGTATGGTTAACTTCAATATACCCTCTCTGAAAATCAATGCATTATCTTTACAAAAAACAGTTGAGGGCGCGTAGTATATGCCACGAGCTTTCCAACAAGCCCAAGAGCTCAAAAATTGGATTTCGTATGAAAAAGTTAGGACTGTTCAGGGTTTAGGGAGTTAAATCAGGGTTCAATACAAGCTAACAGTCGAACAGGAATACTCAAGTAGCTTGTGGTACGGCCTAACAATGCAATACTACACCCTAGAGTTGTCCCACACTTACACACAATTTAGACCAATCACTTTGCCTTCAAAATTTGACCTAATTTGCCCTTCTAACGCGTTCGCAAAGTCTGTCGGTCGCGATTGACAGGTCAGTCGCGATCGACGTGTCGATCGCGATTGACAGGTCCGTCGTGGCTGTCAGTCGCGATTGACTGGTCAGTCGCGATTGACAGGGGTTACGAAAAGTCAATCAGTCGTGGTCAAAGCGTCGTTGACTCTGTCGGTCGCGATTGATGAGTCGATCGCGATTGACAGGTCGGTCGCGAGGGTCTGTCGATCGTGGTCAAACAGTCGTTGACCGTGTCGGTCGCGATTGACAGAGCCGTCGTGGTCTGTCCGTCGTGGTCAAACCGTCGTTGACTGTGTCGGTCGCGATTGATGAGTCGATCGCGATTGATGACTCGATCGCGATTGACACGTGTCACGCGTATGGTCAGTCGGTCGTGGTCAATCGATCGTTGACTCTGTCGGTCGCGATTGACAGAGCCGTCGTGGGCTGTCGGTCGCGATTGACGTGTCGATCGCGATTGACAGATCTGTCCGTCGTGGTTTGTCGATCGCGATTGACAGAGCGATCGCGATTGACAGAAATCTGTGGAATTTCAAAAAACTAAACACATTTTTGGGAAGCCCTTGGCCTGTAGGTCATGGATATGCACTTTGTTTAGCAATTAGAGCAATTTTTCAGTCGGTCGCGATTGACAGAGCTCGGCGACACACAGACAGTTACACAGATTTCCGTACCTGCGCAGCGTGCTGGGGATGATGATGCGGCCTGTACCTGCAGAAAGCTCACAAAACATGCAAAAAACAGCACATGCAAATTCGCTCTCTCGCTCTCTCTCACAAGTGAAATGAGGGAAATGAGGTGGAGATGGGGATATAGTCAAAAAACTGAAATTTTCGCGAAGATGGAGATGGACGTGGGAGATGGTGATGATGATGATGGTGGTGAAGATGGTGAAGAAAGTAAAAGAAAATCGATGAGAGTGAAGAAAATACCTACAACTCCAACGCGTCAACTCTACGTCTTACCATCACACGCTCGTCCTCAAAGCTCGATCCCCGGCAACGGCGCCAAAATTTGGTGTAGCTCAGTGATGAGTAGCACCTCCTTTAATGTCAATCCGGGAAGACGTGAGGATGGTATGAAGACCTCGAGCAAGTGGCGGCACAAGTGCGTGAGTGAGAAGCACACAAGCATGCACACACATACACACACACGCGCACACAAGGCAAGACAAAGAGTGAGAATCAATGGAGCTTTTTAGATTACTTCAAAATGCTCTTACAAGTTCGTTTCAATTACAATCTAACCTCAAAAATGAGCTCTCTAGCTCCTTTTATAGTTTTTGACTAGCTTTTGGCCCTGTCCAGACCTAGTGTCCGGCCTAGTTAAAAATTAGGTTCTAGGGCTTATTTGGGGGCTCAAACGAGATCTAAAAATTATGAAAATTGGTACGCAACTACTTCTAAGGCTCCTCAAGCTCAAGGACTCCTTGGCTTGCACAAAATGGAGCTACAAAAATGTGAAATGAGATTTACAATGGTTATTAGTGATAAAAATCACTGTTGTTGTAGGGATTTCTTCTAGTGATCTGCCATACATATCTTCAAGCTCCCTACTTGCTCTTCTTCCCTGCATGTCCATCTCTCTGATTTGCATTAATGTCTTGAAAAAATATTGGCCTACTTGCCAGATCTTCTTTGACTGCCCTGTTTGCTTGTACTGTCCCTTCGCTCTGACTCCTTTCTTTGACTTTCACGTCTTGTAAGTCCTGGTGTACCAAGGCTACTGCCAACAGTCATAAATCCAGTCTTGACCCAGGACAAGGGGTTCAGTGAGGTCCTCATCTTGGCATACTAGCACTTTAACTGTCATTGCCTCATCATGAATATAGAGGGGAAGTTCCACCTCGCCCATGCAAGGGGTTTCCACGCCTCCCAATCCTATGAGATATGCTTCCACAAGATTGACAGTTAACTGCAACTCTTGACAGTAAGACAATTTAACAGCACTAGTGGCTGCACCTGAGTCAATCAAGGCTCTTACAGTCCTTGCACTCTTTCCTTGTCCTATATCTAAGGTTATGAAAGGACGTCGATCGGTTATCTTATGTGAGCTTGTTCCTGCGACTTCACACATCGCCATATGATATCCTTGATCTGCATAGTCATTTGTTCTAGGCTGATCTCTACCTTGCCTTCGCAACTTCATCCTTCTGATGCGTTCTAAAGCTTCTGCTTGAGCTTCTTCTCGAATCCGCTTTTCTTCTTCCTTGCGTTTCTTGGCAGTATTGAGTCGACTTAGCATTTCCTCTGTGAGAGGTTCCTGATACAACTTGACTCTGCATCCGCTAATATAGTTTGGGAGAACATCACCCTCTAAAGTGGCTAGTTGTACTGCTCCACTCGTGGAGATCCTATTGATGATCATAGGTCCGTAGCCTCTCTTTTCTAGCTTCCTTGCGTGTTGTTTCAGTGTATAAACTAAAACTAGATCTCCTGCTTTCAAGCCCTTATCCTTCACATGGGCATCAAAGTATGCCTTCTGTCTCTTCTTAGCTGCATATATTCCTGCAGCTGCTCTCAGTCTTGTTTCTCCTAATCGTTCAAGGTCAAAAAGTCTAGAGGAGAGTTCATGACCCGTCCATTCGTGCTCTTGTGCCACTTTCAATGTAGGTATTAAGAAGTCTAATGGTAGCACCGCGTTTTGGCCAAATACCATCTGAAAGGGTGTGGCTTGGAGTACCGTTTTATAGGCAACTCGATATGCCCAAACAGCATGATGTAGCTGTTTGTCCCAATCAGAGCCTTTATTATTCACTAATTTCGTCAGTACATTGCATAAGATCTTATTGGTGCTCTCAGCTTGTCCATTAGCTTGAGGGTGATAGGGGGCAGACTTCTTATGTACTACCAAGAATTCTTGGAGCAGATTTTCAATAACTTCATTCAAGAAGTGAGTGCCTCTATCACTAACTAGCTCTATAGGTAGCCCGTATCTAGTGAACACATTCTCAAATAAAAACTTAGCTGTTGTTTGAGCATCGTTCTTCGTTGTGGCTTTTACCTCTACCCACTTAGTTAGATAGTCTGTTGCAACAATGATATAGTCTGCATGAGGACCCTTAGCGAGGGGATTAATAGGACCTACGAAGTCTATTCCCCACTTAGAGAATGCACGTCCACCCATCATAGGTTTCAGTGGCATCTCATCTTTACGTATAGGATACTAAGTTCTCTGACAGACATCACATCGTTTCACATAGGTATGTGCATCCATGTGAAGGGTCGGCCACCAGAAGCCCGCAAATAGTATTGCCTTGATCACCCGATCTGGTCCAAAGTGTCCTCCTGCTACACCTTGGTGAGCAGTTTCCAAGATCTTAAGATATTCACTTTCATGGACACATAGCCTCAGGTAATTATCTTTACCACGCTTGTATAGATTATCACCAATGAGTGAGTAATCCTGGGCTTCTTGTTCTAAACTCCTTTTCCTAGCCAGAGTCATGTCTGTAGGGAATGTTTTCGTCTTCAGGAAGGATATTAGTGGTTCACTCCAATCTGGCACTATGGACACTTGATAAAGAGTGGCGTGTTCCACAGGTGGTTTAGTGCAACAGATTGAGCATTCCTTGCACAACCTTTGGACATCAGCTTCCATAGTTGGCCAATGTACTCCGAGTCTCCTTAGTGTCTGTAAGGTTCGTTGCTTTGAGTAGTGTTGCTCTAACGCACCTACATGTGCCAAATGAACCATTTATTGTACTCGTCCTCTTCCACACAACAGGCCAAGATCCCTTGATCTGTGTGCTTGTACATACTTCCAGCCATGATGTGGTACTTTTGGGTTCTTACCACCTCTCTATTCCGCGTGTTTACCACTGGATGATTAGGCCCGTATGTCAATACTGGTACCAATGGCTTAGCCCACTGCGGCACCACTTCCAAATTAAACAAGTAAGCATCAGGAAGGTCATCTGACACTCCTTGTGGGGCTTCTCCAGATGTGAGCCTAGAGAGATGATCTGCTCTTAAATGAGTCCTCCCTCTTCTTACCACAACCTCAAAATCATACTCCATTAGCAAGAGAAACCATCTTACTAATCTTCCTGTATTGCATGGCTTGTTTACGAGGTATAACAATGCCTGATGATCAGTAAAAAATTTAAACTTATTTGCAAGCAAATAGTGTCTAAACTTCTTAACTGCATATACCATGCCCAAGCCCTCTCAGTAGTGGTGTAATTTCGTTCAACTGCATTCAATTGTCGACTAGCATAGGCAATTGGAAGATCCATATTACCTTCACCGGTAGGTTGTGCGAGTACACATCCAATGGCATAATTGGATGCATCCACATGAACGTGGAATGGCTTATTCCAATCTGGTGTGGTCAAGATTGGTGCCGAACATAATCTTCGTTTAAGCTCCTGGAAGGAATTCTCACATTCATCCGTCCACCCAAAGTTAGTCAGAAGTCCGTACATGGGCTTTGCAATGACAGCATACATGTGTATAAATCGTCGGTAATAACCACAATGCCCCATGAAAGCTTGTACTTCCTTGACATTCTTTGGCCTAGGTAGCTCTGCTATAGCTCTCACTTTCTCTTCATCAGTAGATATGCCATTCTTTGACACTATGTGCCCTAAAATCTTGCCTTTCCTGACCATGAAAACACATTTTTCGGGGTTTAGGCAGACTTGATATTCTCTACATTTATCAAAGATTTGTCTGAGTTCAGGGATATGGGTTTGTCTAATGTTGGAATGAGCACAAAGATCATCAACATAGACCTCTAAATTCTTCCTCAGGAACTCCTTAAACACATGGCACATTAGTCTCTAGAAGGTAGCTGGTGCATTGGTAAGCCCAAATGGCATTACACGAAAGGCAAATATACCCCACTCTGTGGCAAAAGCCGTCTTATGCTGATCTTCTGGAGCTATGGCTACTTGATTGTAGCCCGAAAATCCATCAAGGAAGCTATACACTTCCTTGCCTGCCACTCTTTCTAAGAGATGTTCTGTTATGGGAAGCGGATAGTTATCTCGAATTGTGGCTGCATTGACCTTCTTCAAGTTAATGCATACGCGGAGCTTTCCATTTTTCTTGGGCACCACTACGATGGGGGATACCCATTCAGTGTGCACAATTTCATAGATAAATCCAGCTTCAACCAGTCTATCTATCTCTTCTTTGATCTTAGCAGCGTAATTATCGTTATATGTATAGGGCTTTTGCTTAGAGGGTTTAGCATCTGAGGTCATGGGGATGGTGTGTGAGCATATGTCCGGGTCAACACCTTTTCAAATCCTTGTAGCTCCAAGCGAATACATCTCTGTATTCTCTTAGCAAGGCTATTAATGCATGCTCTTCTTCCTCTGTTAAGTCATGGCCTATGTACGTGCATCTCTCCTCTCCTTCTTCTAGGGCCACTACTATTTTCTTGGTGGTTTCTTTGTTATCATAGGCCTCTCCTGATTGTGCCTCTCGTTTAGGCATTCTTATCATGACTCTCCTGTAATCTATCTCATATTTCTTAAAATTTTCCGGGGCCTCAAACAAGGATTCTTCCTCTTCTGGTGAGACTTCTCTCTTCTTTCGTTTCCTTCCTTCTTCCTTCGGGGTCACATGTGTTGCTAATCTTACATCGTTTGTAAGCTCTCCATGTCTCTGGGGTTGAAATTCTAGCTCATGGAAGTATTCTTCATTTGATGCAAAAGGTGGGTCCATAATGATTGACTCTAGATCGGAGTCACTAGCATCCTCAAATGCATCAGGACTAGGTTCGCATTCTTCTAGAACTACCTCTCCCATGATTGGCTCTATGGAGAAGACTGAAATGTCATAGCCATCCTCATCACAGTGAGGTGTCCATTGTTCTTCATTGATGGCTACGTCCATTGTTGCTAAAATTTCTGCCCAGCCGTGAGGCTCAAATTCCTCATCAAGAAAGACTACAGGTGCATAGGCTGGGTCTTGAATTGATCTATGGTTTTCTTTTGCACCTACCTCTCTGGCTTTCTCTCTCTTCTCTTCTTCTACTGCTACCTTGCACATCCATAAGTGGGTGTCTTCATGCATCCATGAGGATCCTGAACCTATGGAATGCACCGATTCTGTATCATCTTTGGCTCTATGGATGGGGTTCCATTGGATAGGAGGGACATCTCTATGAGAGTAATCTTTGAGATTGACTTTGGTCGTAACACCTAAGTGTTGCAGGTACAGAGAATTGGTTCCCCAATCCTGTACCACTTGCAACTGTCGCATGAATGTTCTTCCCAAAATCATCTCATAGGCATGATTTTTGCTAAAGTCACATATAGCAAATGTATGCTCGAACTCAACACCACATGTAGTGAGAGTTATTCCTTCTAACAACCCTAGGGGTCTCTCTATGTGACCATCGGCCATCTGCAATTTCATTCTCGTTGGCCTGAGTGCTGGCTTGCCCCAACGCTTCCATAGGGAAGTAGTGGCAATTGCAACTCCTGCACCTGAGTCCAAAATTGCCTTGGTGGTGAACTCCTGGTAGGTAATGGGAAGATAGGTGTTCCCTTCTTCACCTTCACACATATCTCCTATCTTATCCAAGGGTATTTCTGGCACTGTTCTCTGGGATCCTACCTAGGAACGAGGTTTAGCTATTTCTGGTACTTGTTTGGCGACATGTTTCCATAATTCAGGTCTAACCTTGAGTAGCTCTTCTAACTTGAGATTGCACTGCACTTTGGTGTTCTTCACTATCTCTGTGTTCCTAGGTATGACTGAATCTTCGTTTCTTACCAAGACTGTAGGTGCTCTCATACAGGTGGACCTTGCTTCCCATGGGCCTGTGAAATGGGGTAGTTCTTGTACAGAATTAGACTCGAAGTCTAATCTTTCTTGAGATTGGGTACTCTCCTGCTCTCCATAAATGGATGGGATGTCTTGTGGGAATTGGTCATGTGCATCATCCACAAGTTCAATGGGAGGAGGGACTTCACTCTCTTTAGCCCATTTGTCTTCTTGAATCTCTCGTAGGAATTCTGATGTGAATCGATTCATAGAAGATGATGTGTCTGGCTCCGTAGAGTTAGGCACATAGGCTTCAGGCACATAGGCTTCCTGAGCAGGAATGCTTAATCTTTCACTTGCCTTGTCCTTGCGTTGAGAGGCGGGTTCCTTTTCTGATTGTGCAATCAGCTTCTCTATTCTTTCTAACAGTCCATCAAAGTGCAACTGTGTCTTCGTTGAACTAGAGATGTTAAATAGGCGACTGGCCTCAAACATGGTCTGAGCCAATTCCACCATTTTGGCACAAATTTTGGTTCGTTCTAACTCTAGTTCTGCTCTAGGGTAGCACTTTTCATGATCAGTTACGTTTGGCCCTTCTTGGATTCTGGCCTGATATGCTTTAAGCATCATATTAAGGTCCTCGGGAGTGGGATCCGCTAGGACTGATCCTACTCTAGGGGGTGGTGGGATTTGATGAGGCGGTGGGGAAGGTGGTGGTACGGATGGAGTTGGGAGTGGTGGAGGCGGGGTAATATGAGAGGGAGGTTGAGATGTGAGTTCAGTTATCTTGGCTTTGGTTTCTCTTATGCTTTCCTCAAGTTCACTCATCTTTTTAGCCCATTGTCTTTTCATTCTTTCCCGACTATCTTTCCAAGCTCTAGTCCTTTTCTTTGTCACGCTCTCGGGTTCACTAGCCTCTGGGTTCTTATCCTGGTCTACCCCTTGGTTCTGCTGCAATGCCTGAGCTCTAGTCACGACCTGTACTAGTGCAGTGGACGTCACACTTCCTGTGGAGTCTACCACCAACCCAATAACGTTAATAGGGGTGATTTTTGGCATATTATTAGGATTCTTAGGGCAATCTCGTAAGAGATGCTCCTTTCCACATTCTTGGCAAAAGCCTTGGATCCTCACTAACTGGGGTTGTGTAGGTGGAGGTAAGGGACAATCACGAATGAGGTGATCTCCTTGGCATATGTAGCATGGTCCTCTAGGGAATGGGGGTCTTACCTGCCTAGGTTGAGGCCTAGGGTTGGGGTTTGCATACATGACGTTTGTGTAATCTGACTCCCAACTAGGTTCATTTGGCTCTTCGCTGTAATAGGACTCACCATGTTCTAGAGACTGCATGTAGTACGCCTGGGGACTATCAACATGTATAGAATCAAAACTATGGTCACTGGGGTCACTTTCAGAAAGCAGTGGTGTTACAGGGACTATAGCTCTATTCAGGTTTTCCTCTGCAACAGCATACTTTACCGGAATCACATTAGCTGGAGCTGGGGGTTGGTGTGCTAGCACAGGCTGAGGCCTTTGTTGGTTTTGATAGGGTTGGTAGGTTTGTTGAGGCCTAGCATACTGCTGAGGTGGGTACTGGTTCTGGTATCTTCCTTGTTGAGGGTATGGCTGTGGGTACGTCTGCCTCACGGTTTGCTTATTGTAGGGGCAATCTTGCGCCGTGTGATTGGTGTACCTTCGTTCTATGGTGCAGTACTGGCTACTAGGATTAACTTGGGGTTGAGCCATAATGGGACATACATTTGCCATGTGGTCGCCACCACAAGTATAGCACCTTTTCACAGGGGCAAACCTTGGGATTTGTTTACTAGTTACACCTAATTTCTGAGCTACTTTCTCTGCAAGTTCCTCGATTGATGTGGATTGCGTGGAAGAGAGGTTAGAGGCACTATCCGAATCTTTGTATATCTTGGAAAGCTCTAACTCCTCCCCTAGGTTATCCTCGATGTCAATGCACATGCGTACACACTCTTCTATGGTCCTAGGGTCCTTCAGGTACACATAAGATCTCAATTTAGTACTTAGCAATCCATCCAGGAATAAGGCCACTTGTTTAGCTGGTGTGGGTAGCTCCGAAACAGGGCATCTTTCAAGATATTGCCTAAATCTCCTTCCTGCAAGTCTCACGGTTTCTTGAGGGGTTTGCTTGAAGCTGTGAATCAGCGAGGAGGTATTATGCCTTATGCTACTCTTAGAGAATTCAATAATGAAAGCCTCTAGGAGCTGGTCTATGCTCCTGAACTGCCTCTCATTTAGTGGTTGAAACCATGTCAGGGTAGTGTTCCTAAGGGTTAGACCAAAGGCATTATATTGTGTGAATAGATCCTCCACTTGTTCAGCTCTCAAGACTTGTCTAAACTCAGCCACATGATCGTATGGATCTCCAGTGCCATCGAAGTAGTTCTTCATGGACTTAACTAACTGAGTCGGTCTCAAGGTCCTTGTGTGCTCTCTAGGTCGTGGTAGAGGGAACTCATCCGCATTTCTTTGATTCCTGTGAGCTCTAAGTATCTCAGGTTCTACTCTATTTGTTTCCGTCCTCGTTCTTTCTCTGCCCACTGGGTTGGCAAAGCTTACTTCTGGTCTATCTCTACTTCTATCTCTTTGCATTCCATGAGCTTGGGATGTTCCAGCACCAGGGTGACCATAGGATACATTCGATCTTGGTTGGGGGAAAACGAATTCACCCTTCCAAGTGTAAGCATGCCTATCATGTTCTGTCACCACAAAGATCCTCTCCGAAGCGTGATCTAAGTAGGTCACTCTGCCTGGGCTATCAGGATCCTTAAACTCATAGATCATGATTGTTCCTATATCAGTTGGCTGATCAGATTTATACCTCCAAAAGGCTTCGTCAGTCTCTCGATTTGAGGAGCAAATCTATGCTCTTGTTGTCTTGGGGAATCCATTCCGGTGTGATAATCCTAGTGAGAACCGATTTACCTCGAGGGGTTCTAGGTTCTGCACCCATGTTTCCTTGCTCTAGGTCACCTAAGTCTGCTTCGGGGATCACATTTCCAAATTCGTCCGTCCTATCTGGGTGACTGGTGACTATGTATATGGTTCCTTCTTTATACAAGTATGCTCCATTTTCAAACTTGACCGCTGGGTGCTCTAGTCCAATGGATTGATCAGGATTCTTAATCTGTACCACAGATCTTCCTAGGCCGTCCTCATAGATGCTGGCACCTAATCGATTGGTCCTAAGGTATTCCAACTGCGTTTTGTAAGGGCCTTCTACCCTGTACAGGTATGGCACTCCTGAACTGCCTGTAGGTCTCTCCATACCTTGAGACATCTCTGATTCACTAGTCTCAGAACTTGGGTAGTATGAGTGGTGACTCAACTGCTGGGCCCAAGACCTAGCAGTGTGGTTGACACTAGCCTCTGAAGACCTAAGGCTTTGTCTCTCCCTTACTAGATGTCGTCCTGATCTAAGGTTCATATGCCTATTTAAGTAGCCCAATTTTTTGCCCAGAGTACAACCTCATTGCCGATCAATTGGTATCAGTCACTTGATTCTTTTTAGTTATTTCTCGTGTTTAAGGTCTTGTCTGATATTACATCGTCAGGAATACTTGAATGTTCTTCGTGCTTTTAGGTTGATCGTTCCACGTTAGGTTCTTTTCCTTTATGTTATCGACAGTACAGAGATTAGGTTTTTAGCTTGAACTTGAGTTTTTAGGTAGTCTTCAACTTGATACCTGCCTATCGTCGCCCTGACTTACTCCTACCTCTAGTCGTTCTTAGCCTAAACTATGAATTGACAGAGGGGGTTAAAAGTTTCCAACCTTTTGTTTCCTGCTTGGTTGCCCTTGAGTGCCCAGGAAGTGTGTTCCCAAGCTTGCACTTACACTTTCTTAGAACGCCTTTCGAAGCTCTCAATAGATCTGTAAGAGTTCCAAAGTTAGCCTTAAGATTTAAATTCCAAAGACAGAACCAATGATTTTCAGTCCTGTAGCACAAACACTAACTTGCATAGTGATTTTTAAGAAAACAATTCTAAAGACCCCTGACTTTGATCCCCTTGGGTATGGTCAACTTCAAAATACCCTATTTGAAAATCAACGCATTATCTTGATAAAAAACAGTTGAGGGCGTGTAGTACATGCCACGAGCTTTCCAACAAGCCCTAGAGCTCAAAAAATTGATTTCGTATGAAAAAGTTATGACTGTTCAGGGTTTAGGGGGTTAAGACAGGATTCAATCTGGTTGACAGATCCTAGGATTTTCTCCAAATCACAAGTGTAGGAACCTCCAAAAATGCTAATAGATTGACTATTTTGCCCCAAAATTATCCCAAATTTTGAACAAAAGCAAACCCTAATTTTTGGCCGAAAAGCCTGTCAATCGCGATCGATAGGTCTGTCAATCGCGATTGACAGAGGTGTCCGTCGGGCCTGTCAGTCGCGATCGACAGTGTCAATCGCGATCGACAGGGTCGATCGTGGCTGTCAATCGCGATCGACGGTATCAATCGCGATCGACACGTTTTCCGGGTTTTTTGCCAAAATTTCAATCAATCGGGGGCCTATCAGTCGCGATGGACACGTGGCTACACGTAAAAGTCAATCAATCATTGAATTTCAGTCGGTCACGATCGACGGTGTCAATCGTGACTGACAGAGGTGTCGGTCGTGGCTGTCGATCGCGATCGACGGTGTCAATCGCGATTGACAGGGTCCTATGTGGCAGTCTGTCGGTCGCGATCGATAGGGTCTGTCGGTCGCGATTGACAGGGTCTGTCGGTCGCGATTGACAGGGTCTGTCGGTCACGATTGACAGAAAAACACGGAATTTTTCTACTGTTTTAGGTGATTTGGGATGTGCTCATCCTGCTTGTGCTAGTGGTGAACTTTGTTTTACCAAATGATCGAATTTTCTGTCGATCGCGATCGACAGAGGCTGGCGACTGCGAGACAGATTCGACGAGTTTCGTACCTGCGCAGAGAGCTGGGGATGATGATTCAGCAAGAACCTGCAAAATGCTCAAGAAACATGCAAAAAACCACACACGCAATATCGCTCTCTCGCTCTCTCTCACAAGTGAAATGAGGGAAATGAGGTGGAGAAGGTGATATAATCAAAAAACTGAGAATTTCCGTGATGATGGAGATGGAGGTGGGAGATGGTGATGATGATGATGGTGATGAAGATGGTGAAGGAAAAACAAGAAAATAGATGAAAGTGGAGAAAATACCTACAACTCCAACGCGTCAACTCTACGTCTTACCATCACACGCTTGTCCTCAAAGCTCGATCCCCGGCAACGACGCCAAAATTTGGTGTAGCTCAGTGATGAGTAGCACCTCCTTTAATGTCAATCCGGGAAGATGTGAGGATGGTATGAAGACCTCGGGCAAGTGGCGGCACAAGTGCGTGAGTGAGAAGCACACAAACATGCACACACATACACACACACGCGCACACACGGCAAGACAAAGAGTGAGAAGCAATGGAGTTCTTAGATTACTTTCAAAAAGCTCTTACAAGTTCGTTTCAATTACAATCTACCCCCAAAAATGAGCTCTCTAGCTCCTTTTATAGTTTTTGACTAGCTTTGGCCCTGTTCAGACCTAGTGTCTGGCCTAGTTAAAAATTAGGTTCCAGGGCTTATTTGAGGGCTCAAACGAGATCTAAAAATTACGAAAATTGGTAAGCAACTACTTCTAAGGCTCCTCAAGCTTGAGGACTCCTTGGCTTGCACAAAATGGAGCTACAAAAGGGTGAACAAGGTATTTACCGGGGTTGTTAGTGATGAGAATCACTTTTAATTGGTGTAAGGGTTTTGAAAAATTAAAGGTTGCCTTAGTGCTAGATCTGCGTGAATGCTCGTACTTGCTTCTTCATGAAGAAAATTATTGGCCCTACTTGCCAGATCGTCGTTGACTCCCTTGTCTGCTTGTGCCTTCTCTCCCTTCTGACTCTCTTCTCTGACTGCCATGCCTCGTCAGTCCTTCAGTTCCTTGTCTGCTGCTAACAGTTGACTTCCTTGTCTTGTAAGGCCTTGACCTCCTTGACTACTGCCAATATCCCCCTCTCTCGCGTCTATCGTCCCTGACGGACTCTTGTTGGTGGGATTTTCTTGAATGTGTAATCCTCGAGCCAAATGACTCATGATTGTATCCCAATCTATTGGATCTAGAATGTCTGGATGTACTAATCAGTGTGTATGGCTTGTTCCACTGCAAAGAGATGCAACAAATATGTTGGTCTAGGAATAAAAATTTTGGAATGATATTCTAAGAACCCGATAGAGAACATTCCTTTGAAAAATTGCTTATAGCAAGTAGGTAAATACTTTATGCATGCATGCCAAGCATAGATTATGTTGATGGAGGGGGTTTGGTTCATGTCATAGACCAAATCTTTGTTACCTTTAGAAAAGCCACGGGTGGAGATGTATGGAGCCTGAACCTTTCAAAAAGTCTTGAAGACGAATTTCATGAGCTCAAATATTTTCATACACATCTTTGCTATGATGTCTGGTACATTCTTTAAGCGAGTAAGATCATCTATGCGACCATTGGTGGTGCTTTGGGGGGAGCAAAATAGGGATAGTTCACCCAATTTGAACAATCTTTGTTGTTACGGACCTTGATGGTGAAGGCTTGCGAGGACCTACGGCGGACCACTGGACAATAACGTGGGTTATACTTAAGATATAGAGCCATGGTGGCCTATGTTCTCATCATCTCCGGGTATTCCATTAATAACCATTCATGCCAACGAGGAAAATGGAGCCAACATGCACATCTTGACGGATGTCATCAAGCTCGAACTGAGTGGTGAATGTTGGCTCTTTTCCTGTATGCCTTTTGATCTCCGTATAACAAACAACTAACAAGAAAAAGTATGGCATATAGTGGTTCTCAGATGTGGTAATGAGACATTGATGAGAGAGATTCTGAAAATAAGAAGATTTGAGGATAGTATCTTCTAGATTGGTGAGTGACTAGATCTACATAGTGACGCAATCATCATGTGTTTGCCTGATTTGTTCCACTCTCCTTAGCCAATTCGGGACTTCTATCTCGAATGTGTCATGTCCCTCTTTTGTGACACGTCTGCCAGGTACCAGTATAGGGTCATAAGGCTCTTCAAAACTTTCTTCAACCGGAATTTCAACCATGATTTCAGGTTCTAGCTCTTCAACTGGAGAGGGTGGTCATTCATATGGTAATAGACGTGCTTGTAGTTCTGCCACCTGTTGTCTTAGGACCTCTAATTCTTCTGTAGACTATTGCAGAATGGCCGATTCTTGTTGAGCTGTATTTACACTGGCTAACTACTTCTTTAGGTCAGCACATTTTGCTTCTAACCTTTCATATGACTCCAAAAAAGTTGGCATGCTCCTCAAGTAAGATTTGTATATCTTCTTAGGGGACTACTCTATACTTTGTAGGGCTAATTTTTGCTCCCGAGGTCCCTTCCATAGTTGCTTCAAAATTGTCTTGGTTTTGTTGTTGAAGCTACTTGTTCTCTTACAAGGCTCTAGCCATGTGCTTCTGTAGTAGCCCTAGATTGCATCTTAGTGTAGCATTGGTGAGCATTTGTGCTTGGAGCACATTTTCCAAATCTTTGATTGCTTTATCATCCACAGTAGACATCTTGGACTCCAATTTAGTGTGAGCCTGTTATAAGGAGGTATACTTTGCCAGAAGGGTGTGATGGTCAGGTTCGAGTGTAGTGAATCTGACTTGTAGCCTCTCTGACTCTACCTGGAAGGTAGCATTGCACTCTTCTAATCATTGATATTCTTGTTGTATTTGAGATGCACGCTGAATTAACATATTAAATGAATGATTTACATTATAAGATGCGAGGGGAGGAGTTTGGAATGCAGCAAGAATGGGAGTGGGAAGGGGATTTTTGGATGCTCTTTCTACCAATGAGGTGGTGAGTGGTGATGTGGGGGTAGGGGAGTGGATGATGGTGGAATTGTAGGGAGAGGAGGGGGTGCTATGGGTGGTGAAATTTCCATCGGGTCAGAGAGTGTGGTGCGTGCAAGGGCTACCATGTATGTGGGTATGGTAGGTGAAGTGAGTGTGGTGTTTGTGTAGAGTGACATGGTTGTGAGTGTTTGTGAACCTAGCATCTGAGACATAGGAGCACGAACGATTTGTTCCATGAAGGATATGTAATGGGATGGGGCGATTGGGGCAAGTGAGGTATAGGGGGCACATGGGAAGTATGGATCCCTAGAAAGGGGAATGTGTGAATATGGGTAAGCAGGAAAGCGTATACTACCTTCTGTGGGGCATGTGTGTCCCTCTATGCTAGGTATTATTGAATGTCTAGTGATGGGTTCAATAGGCAAGAATGGTGAAGTGATAAAAGGGTTGGTAAGGGAAGAAAAAAGGTTGGCCTACGATGCTGGCTCATGAAACGAAAAGGATGTTAATGGGATGGTGGTTTGTGTCATGGTGGTTATTACAATAGGGGTTTGTAGAAATATTAGATTGGGAACTTCAAAGCTTTTCTAAGGTAGTCGTAATGTGAATGGCCTGATCCTTTGAGGTGGGGAGGTGATGTTGAGGGTTAGTGTTGCTCCACGGGGTTGAGCACAAAGTACTTATACAGTCCCTCTCATCCTCTTGGAAGGGGGTCCAGTTGATGTTCAACCTTTGAACCGCTTCACTCTATTCCACATTAGGGCCCTTTGAATAGGAATTTCATAAGCTAAACATCTGTAGATGATTCTTCTCAAAGCGCAACATCAATACAAGAGTGATTTACGTGGCCATCTCTTGTGAGCCAAGTGTATCTGGTTGATGATCTAGTGGGGTAGGTTGATGGTGAGGTTCTGTGTCTCTACAAGGTATAAGCTAAACCAAAGTTTCTTAGGTGGCATGGTGAACCTATCTTGTGTTGGAAATGCAAAATGTTGCATGCACATTTTCAAGTGAACTGTGATGTTCAGGGTCATGGCCACCATGTCCTTGAGCTTGGTGAGGCTTTGATTCTTCATGTTATCGGACATGAGGACCTCCTTCTCTATAGGTATATGCATGCCTCTCATGTCTAGGGCCTCTCGCACTAAGCTCTTGGATAACTTAAACCTCTTTAGCTCATTTCCCCTTGCTAGAAATGGGAGCACAAATGTGCTCATACCTTTGGGGTGCTTGCTCAAAGTCAAGGTGTTGATAAGATAGTAGCATCTCATGAAGTCAGGCTTTGGGAGCCGAGCATCAAAGTATGCATTCAATCCAGCTTTTTTCCATACAAGGCATAGTGCTTGTGCATTTTGTAACTTTTGAAATTCTTGCATAAAGAAGTGATATTTGCCCCACTTGCCATTGTGTTCTAGCTCTACTTCCCAAAGGTACAATCCTTCGCCCAACAGTCCTGCTACTTCACTAAACCAATGAGATGTTTTGCCCACAGGTGTGGTATGGCCACTTGGGGGGTCCAATATCGGTATGATTTGTATGGCCTGCAACTCTTCTGGTCTTTCATTTGGTTCTGGCATGATTTATAAGCTCTCTAGATGAACCACTTGCTGGCTCATGCCTGCTTGAGAGCTGGTTCTTGCTACATCACCGGTGACATAATTGGGAGCATCTGATGATCTTATCTGTTGGAAGAAGAAAATCACATTAGCATTGCATAGGAAACATGATAATACTGTGTTCCCTTTACAATACCAACATGTCATTCTTTGGGTTAGAAGTTAGTTGAGTGGGGTATTGTGTGTGTGAGTTATAGTTAGGATTTCAGTGATGTCCCTATATGCATACTCGGTTGTGCAACGTACTCAAATGCATCTAAGTCTATGCACAGTGCTTTACATGGTGGGTTTAGGTGCTTTAACACAGAGTTTAACTCTCCAAAATTTATGTGCAAGGTGGTTTCTTTTGCCTACAATAATCTTCTCATGTTTTTGAATCATGATGTCTTGGATTTGGGACTTTTTGGGTACCCATTTCTGAGTAGTTCTAGGTGTGTTCGCATGTGTGGAATGTTGGAATGCAGATGTGTGCCCTAAAGTGTGTGATGTGAATGATTGTGAGTGGCATTTTAGGCTCATGAGCTTGTGTGAAAATACTTGGGCGTGTAAGCAAGTCTTAGGCACCCATATTTGTTGTGCATTGGGTTCGGCCTTCATTGACCACCTTGGGACCCAAATAGAAATGGACCGTTTTGGGAAATTCTTGGAATACTCACTCTTTGTAGTCCTTTTCCAAATAGATGGTTTCATGCACTGTTGGGGATCCGTCCGTCAATTATTCAATTGGAATGTAGGCCTAACGCTTCACACATGGCCATATTGTATCTTGCAGCTTCATGAGCATCTGATCTAGGCTCGTCTCTGCCATGTCTTCTCAATTTCATTCGTTGAATGCGTTCTAAAGCTTTTACCTGCACTTCTTCTAGAATTCATCTTTCTTCTTCTTTACTGTTCTTAGCAGTATGGAGTGGATTTAGCATCTCCTTTGTGAGGGGCTCTTGATATAATTTCACTTTGCATCCACTGATGTAACTAGGCAGGATGTCGTCTTCTAGAGTGGCTAATTGGATGGCTCCACTTGTTGATATTCTATTAATAATCATGGGTCCATAGCCACACTTCTACAACTTACGTGCATGTTGTTTTAGTGTGTACACTAAGACTAAGTCACCTTCTTTCAATCCTTTATCTTTGATGTGTGCATCAAAGTATTCCTTTTGTCTTTTCTTTGCCACATAAATCCCTACTAGTGCTCGCAATCGTGTTTCACCTAAATGTTCCAAATCAAAGATCCTTGAAGAGAGTTCATGACATGTCCACTCATGCTCTTGTCCTACCTTCAATCTGGTTATCAAGAAGTCTAATGGTAGCACTGCATTTTGGCCAAATACCATCTCATATGATGTGGCTTGGAGTACCAATTTATAGGCAACTCGATATGCCCAAATAGCGTGATGTAGTTGTTTATCCCAATCAAAGCATTTATTATTTACCAACTTTGTCAGTACATTACACAGCATCTTGTTTGTGCTCTTTGCTTGTCCATTGGCTTGTGGATGATAGGGGGCAGACTTCTTGTGTATCACCAAAAATCCTTGGAGAAGGTTTTTAATGACTTCATTCAAGAAGTGTGTGCATCTATCACTTACTAACTCTATTGGCAACCCATATCTGGTGAATGCATTCTCAAATAGGAACTTAGGCATAGTTTGAGCATCATTCTTTGTTGTGGCCTTTACGTCTACCCATCTAGTGAGATAATTAGTGGCCACAATAATGTATTCAACATGTGAACTCTTAGTTGGGGGATTAATAGGACCGACAAAGTCTATTCCCCACTTAGAGAATGCATGTCCACCCATCATAGGTTTCAAAGCTTAGGGTCCTAATCCGTTCTCTAAGGCCTTGGCAAAGGGAATTTTTTTTGCATTTCTTTGATTCCTTGGGTCTCTAAGACTCTCGTTTTCCATTCTATCTGTCTCAGTTCTCGTTCATTCTCTTCCTATTGGGTTAGCAAAGCCTACCTCGTGTCTATCTCTACTCTTGTTCCTTTGAGTTCCATGAGCTTGAGATGTTCCAGCTCTTTGATGACCATAAAAGACATTGGATCTTGTTTGGGGAAAAATGAATTCACCCTTCCAAGTGTAGGCATGCCTACCATGCTCTGAGACCACAAAGACTCTCTTTGAAGTACTATCTAAATAGGTCACTTTGCCTAGGCTATCAAGATCTTTAAATTCATAGATGGTGAGTGCTCGTACTTCATTAGGCTGGTCGGATTTATACCTCCAAAAAGCCTCATCCGTCTCTCCGTTTAGGAGTAGATCTATGCTCTTGTTGTCTTAGGGAATCCACTCTAGAGTGATTATTCTAGTCATGGCGGATTTGCCTCGAGGGGTTTTGGGCTCTCTTCCTAAGTTCCCTTGCTCTATGTCACCTATTTCAGCCTTTGAGATCATGTTGCCAAACTCGTCTGTCCTATTTGGGTGGGTGGTGACCACATACATTGTTCCTTCTTCATCTATGTATGCACCATTTTCAAACTTGACTATTAGATGTTCTAGTCCAATGGGTTGGTCTGGATTTTTAATCTAGAAAATAGATCTTCTCATGCCGTCCTCGTAGATGCGAGCACCTAGACGGTTGATCCTAACATATTCCAATTGAGTCTTGTAAGGTCCTTCTGGCTTTTCTAGTATGCCACTTTTGAGCTGCCTACGAGTCTCTCCATGTTATATGACATCTCAGAATCACTTGTTTCTGAACTTAGAGCGTATGGGTAATCACTCAATTGTTGGGCCCAAGACCTAGTTGTATGATTGACACTAGCTTCAGAAGATATGAGGCTTTGTCTATCTCGTCTTAAATATCTTCCTGACCTAAGGTTCATAAGCCTTGGATAATATCCCAATTTTTCCTAGTACAACCTCGTTGCCGAGTTCTTTTGTATTAGTTCATTGTTCTTTCTAATTTCCTTAGGATGTGACTTCTTGTCCAACCAATTTCCGTTGCAAGGAACACTTGAGTTTTATCGTACTTGAGTTTAATTGCTTAATTTGAGCTCTTTTACTTTAGGGTTTTTTGCAAATGTAGCTTATTTATGTTTGCACTTAAGTAATTAGGGTTCTGGAGCTTGATTGTGCTTAACATCAACCTAATTAATCAAAACCTCTATCCATACTTAGCCTAAGCTAGGAATTGATAGAGGGGGTCAAGTGACAATGAAGAGATATAAACATTAAAGAAGCAACTAGAAGATTGTCAATCTCAACTCACTATAGAGCAAGTTATAGGAATTGAGTTAGAAGCAAAGTACAATGCACATAATAGGGAACTCAAAAAGAACTAAGATGCATCCTTAAAGTTGTATGCAGAAAAATGTAATCAAGATAGGGATCAAGAAAAATAAATTTGTGAAAGCACGTATTGTGACAATGCCTTTGATTGATGATATTGTAATAAAACGTTGTGATGAGAGAGTGAAAGAAGATTATTTGGATGCTTCTGATTGTAGGAAATTTTTTAATGACCATATCTTTTATTGCAAAATAATTTCTAAGAGATTTGAAGAGGTAGGACTAAAATTTTCTCCATAGAAAGTTGAGGTCGTAAGGAGAATTTTTGAGGTGTGTCATAACATTAACAAAAAAAGGAGATTCTTAGGATCTTGTGTCTTCTATGTTATCTGGATCCCTCACTTTGCTCATGTTGCAAACCCTTTATGCAATCTACTAACAAAGAAAAAAGTTTATCTAGATAGAGAAACAATCAAAAGACATGCATAAACTGAAGCAAATGTTAATTGAAGCTTCAATTCTAAAACGTGTTGACTATCTAGGACAAAAGCCTATTATTTTGATTGTTGATATAAGTAATCTTGGTATACAGTCACTCATAGGTCAAGATGAGGATGATGGGAAAAGATACATAGTTTCCTTTAGTGCAAAAATGTTACATGGCACTTAGAGAAAGTATCCATAGATTAAAAGAGAATAATTCGGTTTGGTAATTGCTTTGAAATAAGATAAAGAATATTTCATAGGATCCAATGTTGTTGTTGAGATTTATTGTCTTCCTCTAGTGGGTATAATTGCCAATTGTTCTTTTTCGGATATTCCAATTCTCCGGAGGATCTCATATGTGAAGTTTATCAATTCAAATTTTGTGCACATAGCAGGAACACTAAATATTGTTTCTGATATGCTCTCAAAAACAAAATTTGATGATGATTCAAATGATGAAGAAATAGAAAGAGATACAAACATGTTGAGATATGATCCATTAGTGTTTCCATATGAAAAATTTTCAGAGAATGAGTATGATGGAGAATAGAAAGAAATAGGAAGCTACTTGAGTTCACTGAAACCTTCCTTGGGTTTGTCCACAAATAAGCTTAGCTTCATGAGGAAAAAGTCATAAGACTTCTTCTTGAAGGATGGATTTATTTGGTGAAATGCTAAAGGTAAGGTCAAGTATCCATAGTGCATCCTGAGTAATGAGATTCCTCAAAGCAAGATTATGAAAGAAATGCATGAATACTTATGGGCAGATCATAAAGGATTTGTTGCATCATATGAGAAAACTACGGAAGCCTAATCGTGGCCAAGTATCTACGTAAATGTTTGAGAATTTGTGGATTTCTCAGTCAGGCATAGAGACCTGCTAGATCCAACTTACCCTCCTTGTATTCATTACAAGTGGGTAGTTGACCTTGTAAGCATGCACAAAGGCTGTGATAGAATGAGATGTATAATACTCGCTGGAGAAGAATTGACTAACGATATGGAAGTTGGAGATCTTTCTATTAAGACTATTTATAATGTATGCAGATTTGTTTTGGAAGAAGTGATTTAAGGATTTGGCTATGTGCATAAAGTAGTTGTGGATGGGGGTGAATTGGATGCAAGAGAGGCAAAGGAATTCTTTGATCGACATGGAATTTATTTGTGTTGATGATTACCTATAAACCAAAGGTTAATGGTAAGATTGTGAGAGGTCATCCTTCTATTGTGAAGGTGATCATGAAGGAATGCAATGGAGATATAAAGTAGTGGCCTAGATATCTTCCATTTGTGTTATGGGCAAATAGGATGATGTACATGATCTACATGATTTATGATTGCTAAAATAATATATTATCAAAACCAATTTTCTATATATAAACTCAAATTTCAATGTGGGTGATGCTCCCATGGAAAGAATTATTAGCATTAAGAAAAGAATTATTAGCATTACGAATTAAAAAACTTGAAAAAGGAAATGAAAATCTAAAAGAAACAAAAGCAAAAGTTAAGGGACTCAAGAATAAAGAATAAATATACTTTGACAAAACACATCGACTTAGGCCATGGAAGATAGAGATTAGTGAATGGGTATCATTGTACGATAGTACCTTTGATACTTAGTATGATGCAAGAAGGAAATTGACTAAAAGATGGGTTGGATTGTATGTAGTTGTGTCTATATTATGAACTTCATGAAATTAATGGAAATCCTTTGAATTCTTCAGTTGGAGAGAAGCAAGTTAAGTTGTTTAAGAAAATAGATGAAGATGAATATGAAACAGACCAAGAACTTCTTGAAGATGAAGATGATAATGAAGCTCCTGAAGAAAATTAATCAGGTGAATGTATTCACTTTATTCTGTTCATTTTTTATTCTAATTTTCTTTTTTTATTTTGATGCATATCATACATTGCATTCTATAAATATTCTAAGAAATTTAAAAAGTATTTTAAATTATGATAAGAGATGGTTAGAAACACTAGTTAGAACGTGTGCACTTGAGAGAGTAGGTTAAGATATCCTATATCCATAATCAAGGCCAAGATAGAACATTCTATCTTGAAGCTCTTAGTAGAAAAAGGCCTTTTTTTATATAGATAGGCTATCTGTCATCTTTGAAACACTTAGAAAGTGAAATCCTAGTTCCTAATAGTGCATAAATCTAGATCCTTAGCTCTGATTAGGGGTTAGGCCTTTCCCCTTAAACAAAAAAAGTTACAAAGATTCTAGATTTGTACCAGATTTCTAGGTAGGAATTTTATGCTTTCATCCATCCCAAAAAAGTAAAAATCAAGATCAAATAAAGATGTAGTACATTAAGTGTTGCCACGAAGTGAAAAAAATAAAGAAATGTAAAAGATAAAAATTAGTGCTCATGACTTAGATGTGGTCTTGAAACCACTTCTAAGAATTATATGTGGGCTACACGAGGTGGAGCTAAGCAATAATGGAGATAGTTGTATTTTTTGATAGGTGTATAGGAAGGAACCATAATAGTATTTATATAAAATGATAATTGGCTTTGAAATGAGTCGATAAGAAATATTGTTTTGGAGAGTCCAAATGATTTCTTTAGGAGTAATGTTACTTATTTTTTATAGTAGTATGTTTATTGAAGGAGTTTTCAATCCTAACTTAGGTACTTTGTAGTTTTCTTTATTTGTTAAGAACTTGCATTTACATATGAGAGTCATCTTTTGAATTTTCAAGAAAAACGATAAAATAAAACTAAAAACTATTTTGAAAAGGATCTTGATGCACTTCTATTTGACTTTGAAAGTTCACCCATCGGGGAATATGTCCAAGGTTAGTGCGGGTGAATGTCGGGATGAAATCCCTTGTGGCTAGTATATCAGAAAGTTTAAAGTTTACTCTCATTTTTTTTCATTTCTCTCCAAATTGATTATGATTTGATGAGTGCTAATGATGATTGTTATAGTTGAGTACCTAGGAAGAAGAACCCAAAAACATCAAGTTATTTGTATATATGTATGATGTTTCAATGTTTTTGAGTGAGTGAGTAATAAGAAATTTGAGTTGTGTATATGTGTGACAATCCATTTAATGTATCTGTGAAACCTAGAATGTATGTGAACCCTAAAAACCTTAGGAGGATTAAAACCCTAGTTGCCTATAAACCCTATTACTTGTAAACCTAAATGTATAAAAACCCTATGTCTATTAACCCTTCGTATCCTAATTATATAAAAACCCTAATTACCTTAAAATACATAACATGTATATGTAGATCCCAATTAAGTGTATATTCCCCATGTAAATGTGTTTACCCTATGTTTGAACCCTAGACTTTTCTAAAAACCTAGGGTGTATATCTAAAACCCCTAAACCCCATGTGTGTGTATACCCTATTTAGAAACCCTAATATCCTTATGTTTAAAAAACCTAAAATTCTAGAGTGTGAATATACAAACCCTAAGTGAACCCTTTGATTGTATGTATGTATCTATATGAAATCCTAAGTGTTCAAGTGTAAAAACCTTGATTAGTCTAGTAACCCTTCATATTAAAACCCTATGAACTCTAAATATGGAACCCTTAAAACCTGATTGCAAACCCTAAATTATCCTAAGACCCTTATGTCCTAACCTAATTATGTGTGTACATGTGTGCTACCATCTACGTGTTTGTGCACCCTTGTGTGTGTATGTAGCCCTTGTGTGTATAAATGTATAAACAAATGTGAGTGTAATTTATCTATTTGAACCATAATCTAAAGAAAAAGGAAAATTAAAATGAAAAATAAAAAGAAAAAGGCAATAAAATAAAGAATTATCCAAATCTTGGATAAGAATAAGAACCCAACTAAATTTAGAGATATAAATGAAAATTGAGAAGCTTTATCAAATAAGAAAGTTGAAATTGATTGGCATATGTATGTGTATAAATATAGGTATTAATGAACATTAGACGTTTTTGAATACTCTTGCAAGTACTTCTCTTACGAATTCCTTGAGAGAGAGAGAGAGACTGAGAAAGTTAGAAAGAGAGAGAGAGAGAGAGAGAATTCCATCTCTCTTCCCTTCTTCTCTCTTCATTTGTGCTCTAATGGCACATACAGAGTTCGAGGCAATTGTTAGGAAGAGAAAGTTAGAGAGCAAGAGGGAGAGAGAGAATACCATCTCTCTTCCCTCCCTGCATCTCCATTTCAAGTTGTGATGATGCCCCCAGAGCTAAGCCACAATAGGAGAGGTTTTGACACTATAGAGAGAGAGAGAGAAGGAACAAAGTGTGAAGAGATGGATTTGAACTTGGAGAAGACGAAGTGGTGTTGCAAAAACATTGCACTTTACCAGCCAAATAAACTCCAAGGATATGTAGTGGGCCCTTTTAGCTTGCCAAAGGATGTACTAGACACCCTATCTACTTTTGATGTGTAAAACACCACAAGAAATGAATTAATGTAACACTAGAACACCTCTATGGTCACCATTAACTCATTGCCACTCCAAACTTTGAGAAATGATAGCCGAAACCAAGAACTTTGCTTCTTCAGATTTTTCTAGTCACTAAAATGACATACCTTCTGTATTTTGCTAATTTCTCTTAGCTCAAGTATTATTTCTCCAAGATCTTTTATAGGATAAAACTAGAAGAGTAGAGCTTTCCAACAAGCTATGATATGCATGAAATGGATCTCTAGAACTCAAGTTATGGCCCTCACAAGATGACCCTGTATGACCTTCAAAAACAGGAAATTTTGCATGTTTTAGTAAATTTCGCTATCTAAAAATAAAAATTCGAGGCCTAGCATTGACTTGCAACCAAAAGTCGATGCCGGGCATCGACTTTGAGCTTTTTCAGCCACTTTTTTCAGCACCAGAATTAGCCTCTTTTACACACACATGCAGAAGACCACTTTTATGTGGGAAGTCGATGCCAGGCATCGACTTTATGCTGAAACTTGATGCCACGCATGGAGTTGCTCCACAAAACTCATGTTTTTAAAAAGTTCTAGTAGTACATAACACTCAGAGAATAAAACAAGGAATTATCAACACAAACTTGATGTCAGGCATCGACTTGCTTGGAAAACTTCAACTTTTGAAATCATTTCACACAAGACAAAATCTGGAGATGGAAGAAGAAGACTTATACACAGAAGTTTAATAAACTCTTTCCATAACTATGAAACCTCATAAATGCACAGGTGCTTTCTCACGCAGAGAAGCCCGGCTATTCTCAGTCATACAAAATGAGTTCTAACTCACTCTCTCATTGTCTTCCCCTTCGCATCAGTTGATACAACCTAACTTATATAGATTTTCTTATTCTCGTGATTTTTAAAAAACTTCTAGAACTAAAGTGAACTAACTTTACAAATATAATACACTTGTGAATTTGTACCTTCACATAGGCATGTGGTTTTCTTCTAAAGCTTTGACCTTCAATTATAGGTCCAATTAGTGATTGTTTCTCCAACAGCTCCCCCTCAATCACTAATTGACATTCTCTGTTTCTTCATATCATCTTCTTTTCTTTTACTCTTGCCATGCTTTTGAATCTGCTGGTCTTCACACCATCCAAGCTCTTTGTCATTATGTCTGCTATGTGATCTTTAGTAGAAATGTACTCCATTTCAATCTCCTTCTCCATTACCTTTTCTCTCAGGAAATGATAATGTATCTCTATGTGTTTTGTTCTTGCATGAAATACTGGATTTGCTACAAGATAAAGTGAACTCATATTATCTCCATGTATTGTAGGTATACCTGGATCAATGCCCAAGCTTTTGAACAATGTCTGCATCCATATGACCTCCTTAGCTGCTTCCACAAGTCCTTTGTACTCAGCTTCAATTGATGATAATGCTACTGTATGTTGTTTCTTTGAACACCAACTTACAAGCTTATCACCAATGTATATAATGTAGCCATGAGTTGATCTTCTGTGATCCTGGTTACCTACCCAATCTGAGTCACTATAGGCTCTCAACTTCAAATCTGATGTAAAAGGATAATATAATCCTTCCTTTATAGTTCCTTTGATATATCTGAGAACTCTTTGACCTGCAATCCAATGTGGGTCCTTTGGACAATGCATGAATTGTGACAAAACTCCCAGTGCATAACTAAGATCAGGTCTTGTTAGTGTAGCATAAATCAAACTACCCACAAGAGATTGATACTTCCTCATATCTTTGTATTCTGCACCATCGTATTTACTGAGCTTGTGATTAACTTCAAGTGGAGTTGAAGCTTCTCTGCAATTCTCCATATCAAACTTCTTCAATAGATTCAGAAGATACCTTTCTTGTGATACATATATGCCATGATCTGTATAAGTGACTTCCATTCCAAGAAAGTATGACAACTTTCCGAGATCACTGATCTTGAATTCTTTTTCAAGTAATCTCTTTACCTCCTTGATTCCTTCATCTGAAGTACTTGTGATTATAATGTCATCTACATAAATACAAATGTAGATTGTACCTTCCTCTGCTCTTTTGATGAGTTGACTTGGATCTGCTTTTGAACTTTGATATCCAAGATCATTAAGATACTTCACCAGTCTATAGTTCCATGCTCTAGGAGCTTGCTTCAATCCATACAATGCTCTTCTCAACATGCAAACAAAATTTGGATACTTGGAATCTATAAACCCTTGAGGTTGTTCCATGTATACCTCATCTGATATGTACCCATTCAAGAATGCATTCTTTATATCCAATTGACTTAGGGTCCATCCTTTTGAAGCTGCAATAGCAATGATTGTTCTTATAGTTGACATCTTAGCTACAGGACTGAATGTCTCATCATAATCTATGCCATAGGTTTGGGCATAGCCTTTCACCACCAGTCTAGCTTTGTATCTGGCTATACTTCCATCTGTAGGCTTCTTCACTTTATAAACCCATTTATTTCCAATTACTTTCTTACCATTTGGTTTAGGAACAAGTTCCCATGTCTTGTTCTCCTCTAGTGCATTAAAATCTTCCTTCATTGCTTCTTCCCATTGCTTCTTACCTTTAGCTTCATCATAGTTCTGAGGTTCTTCATCATCTTTGACCATGTATGCATAGTTCTTTTGAGTTATGTAAGAAGTATCATAAGAATACCTTTCTGGTTGTCTTCTTGTCCTACTTGACCTCCTTGGTTCACATCCTTCATATGTGTCTGGATACACCTCTTCATCAAAAATAGGAGCTTCTTTATTCCTTCTTGTTAATCCACTTCTTGATGTACTTGCTTGCATATAGTCTTCATCTCTATTTACCTGCACAATTGATTTTCCTTTCTCACATCTTCTTACCTCTTCTTCAAGTTCTTCAGCTGTATGACTTTGATCTGCATACCAACTTTTCTGTTCATCAAATGTAACATCTCTTGAAACAAGAAATTGTTTGGTTAAAGGATTCCTCAACCTGTAACCCATCTGCTTTTCATCATAACCAATGAACACATATTTTTCTGCCTTTGGTTCAAGTTTATGCCTAAGCTGTGATGGCACATAAGCATATGCAATTGATCCAAACACTCTACAATGATCTAGTGTTGGTTTCTTATCCCACCAAGCTTCATATGGAGTCATTCCATTTAGAGCTGCACACGGTAATCTATTCACAAGATATGTGGCTGTATTTATAGCCTCAGCCCAAAGATAATTTGGACAATTCTTCTCCTTTAGCATAGCTCTAGCAAACTCAACCAAAGTCCTGTTCCTTCTTTCTGCTACACCATTTTGTTGTGGTGTATACCTGCAAGTTATTTCTCTCTTAATACGTGCATTCCAAAGATAATCGTTGAACTCTTGGGAGAAGTATACGCCCCCTCCATCAGACCTCAGTCTTTTAAGCTTTTGACCTGTGACTCTCTCTACATATGCATAAAAATGCTTGAAAGCTCCAAACACTTCTGATCTTTCTTTCAAAACATATAATGTTATCCATCTTGTAGCATCATCAATGAAAAGAACATAATACCTTGACCCACTGATAGATCCTTCTTTTGTTGGTCCCCATACATCTGTATGAATGAGCTTAAGTAATCCATCATGTTTGAATCCTTTCTTTTGAAATGGTAACCTGTGTGCTTTTCCCATTTGACATGCTTCACATTTATAAACCATATGTTGACTCCGCACATTTGGTAATCCTAGTACAGACTGATTAGCAACCATAGCTTTAATTCCTCTTTCATTGAAGTGACCTAATCTCTTATGCCAGAGATCAAGTTCCGTAATCACTCCTTCACCATGTGTGAGCAAAGCTTGACCAATGTTTCCCTACACTCTTAAAGTAAAGAGTCTACCTTCTTTCTTACCACAGACAATCTGATTATATCCATTCTTTGGATCTTCAACAAATAATCCTTCATTTGTAAACCTGACTTGAAAACCTTTTTCAACTATCTGCCCCACACTAATCAAGTTTTTAGGTATTGTGGGAACATACAAAACATTGGTTAGCAAATCTGCTCCACTCTTGCATTTCACTTTTCCAATTGAATGTACACTATGTCTTGTATTATCACCTGTTTGAACACTATGACTAGAAATGCCTTTTTCCAATTCTCACATCAATTCTATGTTTCCTGACAGATGATTAGAACATCCAGAGTCAATGTAAAATACCTTTAGATCTTCTTTATCTGATGTGCTGATTGAATTCATCATCAATTATGTATGACTTTCATTCTATGTGTCATTTGCGTAATTGTAGTAGGTGGTGTTGTAGGATTGATTCTATCCCTAACTTCTTCCTCCACCTCTACCATAGCCTCCTCTTTGATTTTGTCTACCTCTTTGAAAATTACTTTGATATCTTCCACCTCGACCTCCTCTATTGTTGTTTTGATTCTGGTTTGATCCTTGTTGGTTGTGCCAACAGTCATGAGCCAAATGATTACTCAATCCACAAATCCAGCAAGCCTTCTTGTTGTTATTTTCATTACCTCTTCCTCTTCCAAAACCTCTTGGTCTTCCTCTGCCAGTGCCTTTACCTCTTGCATAATAAACTTGAGAACTTGAGTCCTCTTCATCCTTTGCTTTACCTTTATCTCCTTTCTTCTTATTCTTCATGTACATTGCAGAACTTTGTCCTTTATCTCCATCTCCCTTCAAGTCTTGCTCATATGTGAGCATCAAACCAAGTAATTGATTCAAATCTGGAACATAATGATTTAATGAAAGTTCAGTTGATAAGAGAAAAGGTTTCCACCTTTCATCCCCTCTCAAACCTGCAAGTAGTGGAGCAATCAATCTGTGATCTTCAACATCTTCATCTATGGATCCAAGACTATCTGCTAGATCCTTCATCTTAGTGACATAATCACTAATACTTTGACTTGGCTTCTTCTTGAATGTTGTAAACTCTGACCATAGACTTGCTTTCCTTGCTTTAGTAGTGCTTTGGAAATGATACTCCAATGCATTCCATATATCTTCAGATGATTCCAATCCTCTGATGTGTGGTAGCAAATTATCAGAGATTGTATTGTAAATGTAGGCTTTTGCACTTGCATCCTTCTTTTGTCAATGCTTTAAAGCATCAAGTTCCTCTTTCTTTGGTCGGCTCTCATCTTCAAATACTGGCTTCTCTTCTTCACTTGTAACATATATCATGAGATCCTTACTCATAAGTAAGGCTTCCATTCTCATTACCCATGCGGGGTAATTATCTCTATCCAGTTTGTCAATGGAGATATGATCTGCCATAGTCCTTTCCTTCTGCTACAACCTGTGAGCTTAAAGGATAAAGGATAATACCTTTTGGAGTATGCGGATACTTTTGAAGTAACCTTTTGATGCCTTGTGTCTTCAAATGCTTCACCTTTAAAACTTTAATGAAAAACTTCTCGTACCTTTACTGCCTTCTACTCTTTAGGACCTTTCTGCTCTGATACCACTTGTTGATGTGTAAAACACCACAAGAAATGAATGAATGTGACACTAGAACACCTCTATGGTCACCATTAACTCATTGCCACTCCAAACTTTGAGAAATGATAGCCGAAACCAAGAACTTTGCTTCTTCAGATTTTTCTAGTCACTAAAATGACATACCTTCCGTATTTTGCTAATTTCTCTTAGCTCAAGTATTATTTCTCCAAGATCTTTTACACGCTAAAACTAGAAGAGTAGAGCTTTCCAACAAGCTATGATATGCATGAAATAGATCTCTAGAACGCAATTTATGGCCCTCACAAGATGACCCTGTATGACCTTCCAAAACAGGAAATTTTGCTTGTTTTAGTAAATTTCGCTGTCTAAAAATAAAAATTCGATGCCTAGCATCGACTTGCAACCAAAAGTCGATGCCGGGCATGGACTTTGAGCTTTTTCAGCCACTTTTTCAACACCAGAATTAGCCTCTTTTACACACACATGAACAAGACCACTTTTATGTGGGAAGTCGATGCCAGGCATCGACTTTATGCTGAAACTTGATGCCAGGCATGGAGTTGCTCCACAAACCTCATGTTTTTAAGAAGTTCTAGTAGTACATAACACTCAGAGAATAAAACAAGGACTTATCAACACAAACTCGATGCCAGGCATCGACTTGCTTGGAAAACTTCAACTTTTGAAATCATTTCACACAAGACAAAATCTGGAGATGGAAGAAGAAGACTCATACACAGAAGTTTAATAAACTCTTTCCATAACTATGAAACCTCAGAAATGCGTAGATGCTTTCTCACGCAGAGAAGCCCGACTATTCTCAGTCATACAAAATGAGTTCTAACTCACTCTCTCATTTTCTTCCCCTTTGCGTCAGTTGATACAAACTAACTTATATAGATTTTCTTATTCTCGTGATTTTTTAAAAACTTCTAGAACTAGAGTGAACTAACTTTACAAATATAATGCACTTGTGAATTTGTCCCTTCACATAGGCATGTGGTTTTCTTCTAAAGCTTTGACCTTCAAATATAGGTCCAATTAGTGATTGTTTCTCCAACATCTACCTTGGAAGATCATTCTCAAAAAGATAAATCAAAACAGATAGGTAGAAGTTGATTCAAGTGTAAAAATCTTGCTATTTTTGGTTCATACACCTTGTTAGTGTTTTGAACAACTCTCTAGCCACAGTAGCAATTAATTTAGTTACTTTTGAGGACCTCTTACTAACTTAGTAAGCTAAAAATAAAGAGTTATTTCATCAAAAATGATGGACCACATAAAGAGAAAGCTGTTTAGCAAGTTGTAACATCACCCCGATTTTCATGGGTTGTACCAGTACTCACACCCATGAGTAAAAAAATGTTCATATCTTGCTATTCCAAGATGCACTGCTTATGAAATTTTGTAGGAATATACTAGACAGTATCATGATTCTATCAAGATTGGAATCATGGAAAATGATGAACTAGACACTGAGAACTAGCTCTAAGGAAAACATTGATATGATGGAGTACTGATAGAGAAGTAGAATATGAAGAGATACAGGCCACTTCAAATGAACATAGATCACGATTGAAGACTTCAATTGCAATGAAAATTTGTGAATATATAGTAGACTTAAGGAGAAAACTACACCAACTAAAATCACTAAAAATGTTGCACCAAACTCAGAGAAATCATCTTTGCAATCTGGCAAGAAAAACTGAGAGATATGGCAGTGAACAGTGCACTTGCAAAACCATGACGTTATGGACACAAATGATCATGAAAATGAATGTATATTTATTGTAAAGTAGAATGGACTTACTGGTACATATGTGTGCCTTGAACCCACACTTTGATATGTCATAAAGCTCAGCTCATGAAGGTACTAAAACCACGGCTAGAAGGCCATGTATATATAGTCATGTTTGGAGCCTAATTTTGAATTTGAATCTCTCCTAAAATCACTCTGCAATCTTTTAGTGATTGATTCTCATACTCACTCAATCACAAATTCGTGGATTTTCTCCTTCCTACTCATCAAGTGGACTCAACCACTTAGATTACATTAGTTTTACATCAAGTAAGTACTCAAAAATTACAAGAGGGAGTTCATAAGTGAACTCTACAAGGAGTTGACATTTCCTTTAAATTTCTAAGCCTTTTGATGACTCAAGCCATCACTTAGACTTGCCATGGGCTTTTTCCAACACAAAGGAAGGAAAATGGGTACTTTGATAGGCGGCAAGGATATGGACATGGATAGATTTTTTACTATACAAAGTTATAGAGAGAGAGAGAGAGAGAAATAGAGAGATTTAAAAGATCTCTGACAAACATGAATCACGCTATCATAATTGGCATAGAGGACCTAAAGTGTGTGCATAGAGGAGGTATAGAGAGAGAGAGAGACATAGCAGATAGATTTAGCAACAATGAATAGATCCCAAAGATTATGCATAGGGTAGATTGATTGAGAGAGAGAGATAGGAGCTTTGTATATAGAGGCACAACCTGACTTTGTATCTAACAAATAGTAGCACATCACTTTGGAGAGAGATAGGGAGAGAGATATGGATGGACCTAAAGTGCATACATAGAGGTGATATAATGGAAAGAGAGAGAGAGAGATGGGATTACAAGCACATAGATTGAGGTCAATAACAATGCAAAGATCTAAAATTAGAGAGACAGAGAGAAAGAATGTCAGTAGAACTATTTGGGATAGGCGACAGAAGCACTAGAAGAGAGAAATAGAGAGAGAGAGAGAGACCTTGGAGCATAGAGATAGGTAATGGAGGTCTGATGGCGATCGATGAGCAAAGACTATCAAATGACATAGAGAGAGATTGAGAGAGAGAGAGAGAGAGAAGATTCTATAGGGCTTGATAGAAATGGAAACATTGGTTATAGTAGACATACAGACAAAGAGAGAAATATGGAGAGAGATAGAGAGAGAGATATATTTTCTTTTTTGAATATTTGTGTATGTTGTTTTTTGTTTGTTTGTTGTTGTTATTGTTATGATTTACTTAGTCAATAAATCAAACATATATTGTAATTAAATGTTATATATATATATATATATATATATATATATATATATATATATATATATATATATATATATGTGTGTGTGTGTGTGTTACTTATTTAATTAATTCATTTATTATGCATAATTAAAATGAAAATAATAAAGGTGTAAATAAAATATTAGGTATTAATTAAAAAGGAAAGAAATATGTAAATATTAAATAATATAAAGTAAAATAAAGTCAAGTAATGAAATTAAATTAGAAAGAACAATAAAAGAAAGGAAGAAATTCTATAAATAATATAAAAGGAAATAATGTATATAATAATAAAAAGAAAATAGAAATAAAAAGAACTTAAGAATTAAAAAAAGAATTAAAAAAGAAAAATATTATAATACAAAGAAATACGTATATAAAAAGAAAAGGGAAATGTTCCTAAAGAACTTAAGAAAACAATTAAAAAAACAAAATCTATAAAAAAAAGAAATAAGAATAAAAGTATATAAAAAGAAAAAAGTAAAGAAAAAACATAAAAATAGAAACAAAGATAAAACTGAATAAATTAAAGCATAGTATTTTTTCATGAGTGTTTTTGTTAATCTTAAATGCACTCATAGATGGATTTTTTTTTAATACCCTTGCAGCCATATTGAAGTGAACTAAAGCTTTCAATCCTACACGCAGCTATAGTGCTCATGAAGCTAAAGTATCAAAGAGTCAACCTACCTATAGGAAGCAACAAAGTGAACTTGGCGTGAAGCAAACATGAAACTCGTTATAGCTCGTCTCATGCTGGGATCTTGAACTATCTAGGATTCCTTTCCATCTATCTAGATCATTGACACATTGTATTAGCATCTATTTTTTTACTTTGGGTTTACATCCATTCCATTGTACATCTCACAAAATTATGATTGTATTGCCAATGAATAGTGAGCATGTACCTTCTTCCACTAATTTTGTTATGTCCGTTTCTTCTTCTCCACCTTTCATATCACCTCTTGTATCTAACATCAAATATGTCTTTCATCTGTGGGTTTCTCTTACCACAACCACGTAGCTCTTTGCTCTCTATGAAGTGCAAGAGAGGGAGTTTTGACTATACCTAAAAGGATCCTAGTGTGCATCCCTACGCGAAAGGGATTGGTGACAAGCCTGATCTACCTAGCCATCACATGGAAAATCCCCTTCTTCTTGATAATGTTCAATTATACAAAGGAGCAATTCAATGAATTTGATCCTACTTTGAGAAAGAAGTTTTTCAAAAAGAATCTAACTCTACATGTACATTTGCAAGACACTCAATATTTATTATGGGTCAATCCATCTTTTAAGTATTCACCTTATGCCAAGAAGATGACCATGGCAAGCATTTTGGGAAGGATAACACAAGGGTAATCTAAGTAGGTGGTTGCTCAATTTTCCTCTATTATCAAGCCCACCTCATGGTTGTTTACCAACAAAAGACAACATGATGTAATCCACAAAAATTTGGCTTTCCAAGCGTGCAACTATTCTAGATATACTATACAAATGACCAACAATATTCTTAGTATAATAATGATAGTATTAAAAGTCTTTATATTGTGAACTACACATTTTTGAACTTCATCAAAATCAATCAAGCTATCACACCACTACAATTTTTACCTATCCATCACTCCAAGTAGAGCCAAATTTATGGACTACTTCTCATGCCTCATGTTCAATACAAAGTTCCTATTTAGAAACTTTTGAAGAAGCATTCGTTACAGAATTTTTTGAACTTGATTTGGAGATCTTTTTGAAGATATCATCTAATTTGAATGTCAAACATCTAGTATATGAGTTACACATTTTCATAGATATCATCAAGCACCTCATGGTGCCATGAAATTAGAACAATGGCAACAATTTATGATCATGGAAGCCAATATCAAACAGCACCAGAGAACACATGATCTTCCACACTTACCCATGATCTTCTATAGTTCAATAAGAGGGATGTATGGAAGGAGAATCAAGCAAGAAAAGAAAAAGTATAAGGCAAAAGAAGAAAGCAACATTAAATAAAGCATAAGGTAACAACCACCTTCTAGTCAAAGCCTTACAAGGACATGCATTAGGCTAAAATAAATACACATGGAAAGATGAAGCAGTTCAAAGACAATGAAGTAAGCCATAGTGAGCAAGGATAAGAAGTAAGAAAGTAGGAAAACATTTGAAGAACCAACAAGGGAGCTTCATGAGGACCAAAAAATGGTGAAGAAAGCTCTTCCTTGAAAGGACTTCAACTCATCTTCAGTTGTTGGTGGCATGTCATGCAAACCCGAATTCTACTTGAATGAAAGGAACAACATAAGGGCACATATATATAAGTCACTTGATGAGACTTTTGTCATTTTCTAAAAGGAACTAAATTGAAGAAAAAATCTTGTAACTACCTCTCCTTGCTCTCTTATCTCCTCCTTTGTGAGCTACAATGATATATTCAACATGTGAACTCTTAGCTGGAGGATTAATAGGACCGACAAAGTTTATTCCCCACTTAGAGAATGCACATCCACCCATCATAGGTTTCAATGGCATCTCATCTTTATGTATCGGATATTGAGTTCACTGGAATATATCACATTGCTTCACATTGGTATGTGCATCCATGTGAAGGGTTGGCCACCAAAGACCTGCCAATAGTATTGATTTGATCACCCTATCTGGTCCAAAGTGTCCACTTGCCACAACTTGATGAGAAGTCTCCATGATCTTGAGATATTCACTCTCATGGACATAGAGCCTAATATATCCATCTTTTCTTCATTTGTATAGAGTACCACCTATGAGTATGTAATCTAGTGCTTCCTGTTCTAAACTTTGTTGTTTGGCCTATGTCATTTCCCGAGGGAATGTTTTTGTCCTCAAAAAGTTTACCAATGGTTCACTCCAATCTGGTACTAAGGACACTTGATATAGAGTGGCATGTTCCACAAGTGGGTTAGTACTACAGCTTGGGAATTCCTTGCACATATGCTTCCATTGTTGGCCAGTACACACCTAGTCTTTGTATTTTTTGTAGAGTTCATTGTTTGGAGTGATGTTCCTATAGTGCACCGACATGTGCGATTTGCAACCACTTTGCATGCTCATTGTCGTCTACGCATCAAGCCAATATGCCTTGATTTGTGTGCTTACACATGTTGCCTGCCATTATGTGATACTTCTGAGACCTCACTACTTCTTTATCTTTGGTTCTCAATACAGGATGTTTAGTTTTGAAGGTGAGGATAAGCGCTATATTTTTAGCCCACTCAGGCACTAATTCTAGATTGAACAAGTAAGCATCAGGAAAGTCATCTGATACTCCTTGAGGGGACTCTCCTCAAGTTAGTCAAGAAAGGTGATCAGCTCTCAAGAGAGTTCTACCTTTTCTAACCAAAACTTCAAAGTCATATTCCATTAGTAAGAGGAGCCATCTTACTAATCGGCTAGTGTTGCACGGTTTGTTCACTAGATATAGCAATGCTTGAATGTAAAGAATTTAAACTTATTTGCAAGCAAATAGTGTCTAAAATTTTTAACTGCATATACCATGCCTAATCCTTCCCTCTCGGTAGTGGTATAATTTTGTTCAACTGCATTCAATTGTCGACTTGCATAGGTAATGGGAAGATCCATATTACCTTCACTAGTAGGTTGTGCTAGTACACACCCAATTGCATAGTTGGATGCATCCACATGAACATGGAATGGCTTGTTCCAATCTGGTGTAGTCAAGATTGGTGTTGAACATAGTGATCTCTTAAGCTCATTAAAGGAGTTTTCACATTCATTTGTCCACTCAAAGTTGGTCAAGAGGGAGTACAAAGTCTTTGCAATGATTGCATACATGTGAATGAAGCATGAAGGCTTGTACTTCCTTGACATTCTTTGGCCTAGGTAGCTCTACAATAGCTCTAAACTTCTCCTCATCTGTGGATATGCCATTCTTTGACACTCTGTCCTAGAATCCTTCCTCCTCGACCATGAAAACACACTTTTTTGGGTTCAAGGAGACTTGATATTCTCTACGTTTGTCAAAGATACTCTCAGTTCAGGCATATGTGTTTGTTTAATGTTGGAATGAGCACAGAGATCATCCACATAGACTTCCAAGTTCTTCCTCAAGAACTCTTTGAACACATGGCACATCAGCCTCTTGAAGGTAGCTGGCGCATTAGTTAGCCCAAATGGCATTACCCAAAAAGCGAATATGTCCCACTCGATAGCAAAGGCCATCTTGTGCTGGTCTTCTAGAGCAATGGCTACTTGATTATAGCCAGAGAATCCATCAAGGAAGTTGTATACTTCCTTTCCTACTACCCTTTCTAATAGGTGCTCAATGATAAGAAGCGGATAACTATCTCTAATGGTGGTTGCGTTAACTTTCTTCATGTTAATGCAAACTCATAACTTGCCATTCTTTTTGGGCACCACTACAATGGGGGATACCCATTCAGTGTGCTCAATCCCATAGATAAATCCTACTTCTACCAACTGATCGATCTCTTCCTTGATCTTGGCAACATAGTTATCATTATAAGTGTAAGGCTTTTGCTTAGAGGGTTTGGCTTCTGAGGTCATGGGAATTGTATCTGAGCATATGTCAGGTTCTACTCCTTTTAAGTCCTTATAACTCCATGCAAACTCATCTCTATATTCTCTTAGCAAGGCTATCAACTCTTGCTCCTCATCCTCTATTAAATCATGTTCTATGTAAGTGCATCACTCTCCACCTTCCTCTATGGTCACAATGATTTTCTTTGTGGTTTCTTTGTTAGCATAGGCCTCTCCTGTGAGTGCTTCACGTTTAGGCATCCTTATCATGACTCTTTGATCTTCTATCTCGTACTCCTTGAAATTTTTAGGGACTTCAGACAAGGGTTCTTCCTCTTGTGGTGAGGCTTTTCTCTTCTTCCTCTTCTTGCCTTCACTCTTGGCCGTTATCTGTGTGGTTAATCTCACATCATTCATAAAATCTTCGTGTCTTTAAGGGTGAACTTCTACTTCACACAGGAATTCTTCTTGTGATGTGCAAAAGGGATCCATAATAATTGACTCTAGATCTAAGTCACTCTCTTTTTGACTTTCTTCTGTGCTAGGCTCCCACTCTTCAATAACCGAATCACACATCGTTGGCTCCATCATGAAGATTAAAATGTCATACACATCCTCGTCACAGTGGGGTGTCCATTGTTCTTCATTGATAGCTACATCCATTGTTGCTAGGATTTCTGCCCAACCATGAGGTTCAAATTCTTCATCTGGAAATACTATAGGTGCATAGGCTAGGTCTCGAGTTGATCTATGAGTTTCATTTGCACCTACCTCTCTAGCTTTTTCTCTTTTCTCTTCTTCTTGTGCAACTTTACATCCATAAGTGGGTGCCTTCATGCATCCATGAGGACCCTGATCCTATGGAATGCACTGATTTTGTATTGTCAGCAACTCTATGGATGGGATTTCACTGTATGGGGGGCACGTCTCTATGAGAGTAGTCCTTGAGATTGACTTTGGTTGTAACACCTAGGTGTTGCAAATACAATGAATTGGTTCCCCAATCTTGTACTACTTGCAATTGACTCATGAATGGTCTTCCCAAAATCATCTCATAGGCTTGATTTTTGCTAAAGCCACAGATAGCAAAAGTATGCTCAAACTCTACACCACAAGTAGTGAGAGTTATCCCCTCTAACAATCCCAAAGGTCTCTCTATGTGACCGTGAGCCATTTTCAATTTCATTCTTGTTGGGCTGAGTCCTGGTTTGCCCCAACACTTCCATAGGGAAGTGGTAGCAATTGCAACTCTTGCACGTGATTCCAAAATAGCCTTGGTGGTGTAACCCTGGTGAGTGATAAGAAGATAGGTGTTTCCCTCTTCTCCTTTGCTCATGTCTCATATCTTATCCAAGGGTATCTCTAGAACTCTTCTATGTGATCCTACATGGGAGTGTGGTTTGGCTACTTCTGGCACTTGATTCGCTACTTGTTTCCACAATTTTGGCTTAACCTTGAGTAGCTCCTATAAAGTGTGATTGCACTGCACTTTAATGTTCTTTACTACTTCTGTGTTCCTAGGTATGATTGAGTCTTCATTCCTTATCATGATCATGGGAGCTCTCATACAGGTAGACTTTGCCTCCCATGGGCCTGTGAAATGGGGTAATTCTTGCAAGGAATTAGACTCAAAGTCTAATCGCTCGCGAGATTGGATATCCTCTTGTTCTCCATAAATAGAAGGAATATCTTGTGGGAATTGATCGTGTAAGTCATCCACAAGTTCAATGGGAGGAGGATTTTCACTTTCTTTTGCCCATATCTCTTCTTGAATCTCTCTTAAAACTTCTAGGGGAGTATTAATTCATCGAAGAAGAGGTCTCCGGTTCAGTGGAATTAGGCACATAAGCTTCCTTGGGAGGAATGCTCATTCTTTCACTTGCCTTGTCCTTACCTTGGGAGGTGGCTTCCTTTCCAGATTTATCAATTAAACTCTCCAATATTTCTAATAGTCCATCAAAATGCAATTGTGTCTTAGGTGAACTAGAGCAATTCAAGAGATGACTGGCTTCAAACATGGCTTGAGACAATTCTACCATCTTAGAACAAAGCTTAGTTCGTTCCATCTCTAGATCAGCTCTAGGGTAGCACTTTTCATGATCTGTCACATTTAGCCCTTCTTGGATTCTAGCCTAATATCCTCTAAGCATCATGTCTAGGTCTGTGGGAGTGGGATCTGCTAAGACTGATCCTACTTTAGGTGGTGGTTGGGTTGTAAGAGGTTGGTTAGAGGGTGGTGGATTGGAAGGTGATGGGGATGGTGGTGGTGGTGGTGATGTGTGAGAGTGCGTTTGAGAGGCGAGTTTAACTATCTTGGCCTTTGTTTCTCTTAGGCTTTCCTCAAGCTCTCTCATCTTTGTTGACCATTGTCTTTTCATTTTCTCTCGGTTATCTTTCCATGCTCTTTTTTGTAATTTCTAAGCTCTTGTGACCTCTTGCACTGGGGCAGTGGAAGTTACACTTCCTATAGGGTCTACTACTAACCCAATCACATTAATCTGAAGAGATGGATAGGTATGTGCTTGAAGATGAAGAGGTGTTGCAAAATCCTTGATCTACACCAGCCAAATGAACTCCAGGAGTATATGGTGGGCCCTTTTAGCTTGCCAATGGATGTATTAGACACCCTATGTACCTTGGAAGATCACTCTGAAAAAGATAGATCAAAACAGATAAGTTGGAGTTAGCTAAGAGGTGAAAACTTGCTATTCTTGGTTCATACACCTGTCCAGTGTTTTACATAATTCTCTGAGCACAGCAGCAATTAGCTCAATTCCTCTTGGGGAAGTCTAGGCAACTTAAAGAGCTAACTTTCAAGAGTAATCTCATAAAAAATAATGAACCACACACTGAGAATGAGTTTTAACAAGTGATGACATCATCCCGATTTTCACGGGCTGCTACAGAAATAGACCAGTGAGCAGAAAAATCAACATAACTCAAAATGTAGAAATCCAATGATTATCAAAATTCGTGTGGTTATACTAGACAGTAAGCTGAATCCAACAAGCTTTAAATCACTGAATTTGAATAAGTAAACACTGAGAAATGGCTCTGACAAGATGAGTGAAAAAGTCGGGTACCTGACAGAGAAGTGAAGATGAACAGACCCTGTTGACTTCAAATGAACATAACTGAAGATTGCAACATCCAAATGACATGAAAATTTGTGAGCATATAGTAGACTTATAGAGCTAAATTTATCAAGTTAAATCACTGAAAATGATGCACCAAGCTCAGAGAAAACATCTCTGCAAGCTGACTGAGAAAACTGAGAGTAATGGCAGTGAGTAGTACAGTTCACAAGAACATGGAAAGATGAACTCAAATAATCATGAAAATGAAAGTATATTGCTTGTACAATACAATGACTTACTGATACATATGTGTGCATTGTAATCACACCTTGATATGGCATAAAGCTCAACTCTTGGAGGTCTTCACATAGGTCTCTCTAACCACGACTAAAACTGCCATCTATTTATAGTTGAGTTTGGGAGGCTAACTTCCCTCAATCACTCTCCAATCAATCAATGATTGATTTGATTCTCTACCTACCACAAATCACGAATTCGTGGCTCCTCTTTCCATTCTTGATGAAGTGGACTCAACCACTTAAGATTCTCTTACTTTTACATTAAGTAAACTCTTCAAAAGTTACAAGAGGTAGTTCACAAGTGAACTTTACATAGTCTTCTTTTTAAAGCTTCTTCTAAGACTTTGTGAGACTCAAGCCAATACTTAGGCTTGTCATAGACTTGCTCCAACAGCTCCCCCTCAAGCCAAGTATGCTTGAGGTCTTCAATCTTCCAAGATTACCTGCAAACCAATCATAGCCTTGAATTTGCAAAGCTTTGTACCATCCAATGCTTTGGTTATAATATCTGCACATTGTTGATGAGTGGACACATATGATATTTGAATCTCTTTGCTTAGAACCTTCTCTCGTACATAGTGATAATGAACTTCAATATGTTTAGTCCTTGCATGAAAAATAGGATTAGCAGCCAAGTGAATAGAACTCATATTGTCACCAAAAATAGTTGGAGTTCCAAACTCCAATCCAAGATCTTTGAATAATGTCTTCATCCACATAGCTTCTTGTGTAGCTATGGCAAGACCTCTATATTCAGCTTCAGTAGAAGAGAGAGCAACTGTGGGTTGCTTCTTGGATGACCATGAAATAAGCTTTGAACCTGCAAAGGTAAGATAACCTGAAGTGCTCCTTCTATCTTCCTTGGAGCCAGCCCAATCTGCATGAGAAAATAGCTTCAAACCTAAATCAGATACATAAGGATAATAAAGTCCTTCATTTATGGTTCCTTTGAGATACTTGAGAATCCTTTTGGCAGCATCCATATGTGGTTTCCTTGGTGTGTGCATAAATTGACTTAGCACACTCACACTGTAACATATATCTACTCTTGTCAATGTGGCATAGTTGAGACTACCCACTAGACTTTGATATTATGTGATGTCCTCTATGAGTTCACCTTCATGTGAGCTCAATTCGTGATTGACCTCCATTGGAGTACCTGCAATCTTACAATCTTGCATCTTGAATTTTGCCAAAATGTCCTTAATGTACTTTCTTTGAGTGAGAAACAAACCATGATCTTTGTAGACAACTTCCAAACCTAGGAAGTAGGTAAGTGAACCCAAATCACTTATCTTGAACTCTTCTCTCATCTGATCTTTGATCTTCTTCATACCATCTGCATCATTTCCTGTCAATATAATATCATCTACATATACACATAGGTAGATGACCTCAGAATTACTCTTTTTAATAAAGAGTGAAGGATCTGCCTTGCTTGGTTGAAAGCCTTTGTCCTGCAAGAATGAAACAGGCCTGAAATTCCAAGCTCTTGGAGCTTGCTTGAGACCATACAATGCTTTGTTAAGTTTACACACATAATCAGGATAAACTTGATTCTCAAAACCAGGTGGTTGTGCCATATATACCTCTTCTGTTATCCAACCATTCAAGAATGCATTCTTTACATCTAGTTGAAGTATCTTCCAATTCTTGGAAGAGGCAATACTAAGCAAAACCCTAATAGTAGGCATCTTTTCCACAGGAGAGAAGGTCTCCTCATAATCAATTCCCATAGTTTGTGCAAAGCCTTTTTCTACAAGCCTTGCCTTATACCTGTTAATGGAACCATCAGAATTCTTCTTGAGTTTATAGACCCATCTTGAGCCTATTACCTTCATGGATGAAGTCTTGGGCACCAAATCCCAAGTGTTGTTTTCCTCAAGTGCTTCAATCTCTTCCTTCATTGCATGCTTCCATTCTGTTTTTGCTTTGGCCTCTTCAAATGATGATGGCTCCTCTTGGTTTATGTCATGTGCTATGTAGATAGGATGTTTAGTTACTAATGAGGTGTCAAACCCATACCTTTTTGGTTTTTTCTTTTCCCTCATAAATCTTCTTAGGCCATGATGTGATGATTCTGCCTCATGTCCAAGTTCCTACAATTTTGCTTTACCTTTAGACTTCCATGCTTTGATCTTTTCCATCTGAGATTCTTCATCATCCTCTGAGGTGTCTTGTTCTTCAATCTTCGGTTGTTCTCTACCAAGCTTTGGAAAATCTTCTTCAATATTATATGGTAAATTGACCTTCCTGCATGAATCTTCATACCATGAATTGTTCTCATCAAAAACTACATCTCTGCTTACCAAGAATCCTTTGTTGGTAGGGTTGTATAACCTGTAGCCCTTTTGATTGTTGTCATATCCAATAAATACACACCTTTCTGCCTTTGGATCCATCTTGCCTCTAACCTGTGAAGGAACATGAGCAAAAGCACTACATCCAAAAATTTTACAATGATCTAAGCTTGGTCTTCTTCCATTCCAAGCCTCATATGGAGTCATCCCATCAAGGGATTTTGAAGGCAACCTGTTAATCAAGTAAGTGGCTGTAGATACAGCCTCAGCCCATAAGTAATTAGGTAAATGCTTTTCATTTAACATAGACCTTGCAGCTTCAACAATTGTCCTATTCCTCCTTTCTGCCACCCATTTTGCTCAGGAGTGTACCTTGTAGTTACCTCTCTTTTGATTCTTCTTTCTTGAAGAAAAGAATCAAAATCATGGGAGAAGTATTCTCCCCCTCCATCTGACCTTAGCCTTTTTAGTGATTTACCTGTTTGATTCTCCACAAGAGCCAAATATCTTTTGAAACATGAAAAAACTTCATCTTTGTGTTTCATAAAGAATAGGATAGTCCATCTGCTGCAATCATCAATAAAGGAAACATAATACCTTGATCCAGATATTGAAGCTTCCTTGCTAGGTCCCCATACATCTGTATGAACCAACTCCAAGAGATCTCCATGCATATAACCTTTCTTCATGAATGGTAACCTGTGAGACTTTCCAAATTGACATGCACTACACTTATAAATCATATGTTGTTTTGACAAATTAGGAAGTCCAAGTACACTTTGGTCCCTACAGATTTGCTTTAATGACCTTTCACCAATATGTGCTAACCTTTTGTGCCATACTTCCAATTCTGTGAGTGTCTGACTACCATAATTAAAGAGAGCAATGTTTCTAGTGTCCTGTAATTCAAATGTGAACAATCTACCTGTCTTATCACCTTTTGCAATTCTTCTGAATCCTTGAGATCTTCAACAAATGCTCCTGCTTTTGTGAACCTGACTTGCAACCCTTTCTCTACTATCTGCCCAACACTTATCAAATTCTTTGTAATGGTAGGGACATAGAGTACCTTACTGAGTAGGTTGATGTTTCCATCAGGTGCTTTGACATTGCCTATTTTCTCCACAGGATGTTTTGTATCATCTCCTATTTGTACCTCATTCTTATTCCTTGGATCTTCTAAATCTGATAGGAGTGCCACATTTCCTGCCACATGATTTGAACAACCTGAATCTATGTAGAAAATATGCTCATCAGATTTACCTTGTGGCATAGCCATGTTCATGATCAATAATGAATCCTCTTTGTTTGAGTCTTCTGTGTACTTATCTCTCCTTCCTTTGTAGCCTCCTTGATAGTTTGAATGATTGTAGTTGTTGTAGTTGTCATGGTAGTTGTTGAACCTTCCTCTTGAGTAGCCATAACTTCCTCTATTGTATCCTCTGCCTCTTTGATTCCTGGAATTCCTAAAGCAATTTTCAGTTGTATGATTAGTTAATCCACAAATAGAACATGAGTTGGAGTCTTGGGATCTCCCCCTGCCTTGTCTACCTCCTCTTCCTCTACCTCTGCCATGTCTTCCTCTACCTGCATAGTTAGCTTGATATGTACCTGCTTCATCATCCACTTTCTTTGCCTTTCCTTTGTTATCTTTAGACTTGCTTTTATCCGTGTATAAAGCTGAAGATTGATTACCTTTAGAGCTTTCTCCATTTTTGATAAGCTTTGCCTCTTGAGTAAGTAGTTGTCCAATGAGTGTGTTGAAATTAGGTACATGCATGTCCATGTACAAATCCATAGCTGTGGTGAATGCTTCCCACTTATCATCTGCCTTCAATCCATTGATGACCTGCCTTACAATTTGCTCTTCATCTATTACCTCTCCAATGCTTCCCAACTGATCCGCTATGTCCTTGAGCTTTGTGACAAAATCAGTCACATTTTGTTTGGGAGCCTTCTTGAGAGTTGTGAACTCCAACCATAGTTGATGCTTCCTAGCTTTGGTACTTGAAGAAAAGAAAGATTCAAGTGCATCCCACACTTCCTGAGATGTCTTACAACTTCTAATGTGAGGCAACAAAAAATCTAAGATAGAGTTGAGGAGATAAGACCTTGCAAGTGCATCCTTGGAGCACCATGTGCTCAATCTTTCTTGCTCTTCTTGTGTTGGTGGACTTTTGTTCCTGAAACTTGGCATAACTTCATCTCCAGCCACATAACCATATAAACTTCTACCTTGGAGATAGGCTTCCATTCTTAATTACCAAGCTGAGTAGTTACCTCTGTCTAATTTGTCAATTGATGAAGGAAATCCATCTGCCATGTTGTCCAACCTTGCTGTGATACCACTGTGAAGAGATGGATAGGTATGTGCTTGAAGATGAAGAGGTGTTGCAAAATCCTTGATCTACACCAGCCAAATGAACTCCAGGAGTATATGGTGGGCCCTTTTAGCTTGCCAATGGATGTATTAGACACCCTATGTACCTTGGAAGATCACTCTCAAAAAGATAGATCAAAACAGATAAGTTGGAGTTAGCTCAGAGGTGAAAACTTGCTATTCTTGGTTCATACACCTGTCTAGTGTTTTACATAATTCTCTGAGCACAGCAACAATTAGCTCAATTCCTCTTGGGGAAGTCTAGGCAACTTAAAGAGCTAACTTTCAAGAGTAATCTCATAAAAAATAATGAACCACACACTGAGAATGAGTTTTAACAAGTGATGACATCATCCCGATTTTCACGAGCTGCTATAGAAATATATGAGTGAGCAGAAAAATTAACATAACTCAGAATGTAGAAATCCAATGATTATCAAAATTTGTATGGTTATACTAGACAGTAAGTTGAATCCAACAAGCTTTAAATCACTGAATTTGGATAAGTACCCACTGAGAAATGGCTCTAACAAGATGAGCAAAAAATTCGGGTACCTGACAGAGAAGTGAAGATGAACAGACCCTATTGACTTCAAATGAACATAACTAAATATTGCAAAATCCAAATGACATGAAAATTTGTGAGCATATAGTAGACTTATAGAGCTAACTTTACCAAGTTAAATCACTAAAAATGATGCACCAAGCTCAGAGAAAACATCTCTGCAAGCTGACTGAGAAAACTGAGAGTAATGGCAATGAGTAGTACACTTCACAAGAACATGGAAAGATGAACTCAAATAATCATGAAAATGAAAGTATATTGCTTGTACAATACAATGACTTACTGATACATATGTGTGCATTGTAATCACACCTTGATATGGCATAAAGCTCAACTCTTGGAGGTCTTCACATAGGTCTCTCTAACCACGACTAAAACTGCCATCTATTTATAGTTGAGTTTGGGAGGCTAACTTCCCTCAATCACTCTCCAATCAATCAATGATTGATTTGATTCTCTACCTACCACAAATCACGAATTCGTGGCTCCTCTTTCCATTCTTGATGAAGTGGACTCAACCACTTAAGATTCTCTTACTTTTACATTAAGTAAACTCTTCAAAAGTTACAAGAGGTAGTTCACAAGTGAACTTTACATAGTCTTCTTTTTAAAGCTTCTTCTAAGACTTTGTGAGACTCAAGCCAATACTTAGGCTTGTCATAGACTTGCTCCAACAATTAATGGGAGTGATCTTTGTCACATTGTGTGGGTTCTTTGGCCACTCTCATAAGAGGTGCTCTTTCCCACAATCTTGACAAAACCCTTGAATTTTCATTGATTGGGGTTGCGTCGGAGCAGGTAAAGGACAATCACAAATGAAGTGATCTCCTTGGCATTTATAACAGGGTCCTCTAGGTGCTTGGGGTCTCATTTGTCTAGGTTGAAGCCTAGAATTAGGATTTTCATACATGATATTGGCATATTCAAACTCTCCACTAGAGTCACTAGGGTCTTCATAATAGTAAATTGCATTAAGGTGAGTCATATAGTAAGCATGTGGGCTATCAATATGAGTAGAGTCAAAACTATGATCATTTAGGTCACTTTTTGAAAGCAATGGTGTTATTGGCACTAAGGCTCTATTTAGATTTCCTTCTGTAGTTGCATACTTCACTAGGATCACATTGGCTGATTTGGAGATTACTGAGCTAACAAAAGTTGAGGCCTTTTTTGGGTCTGGTGGGGTTGTTGATAGGGTTGTTGTGGCCTACCATACTTCCGTGAGTACTGATTCTAGTATCTCCCCGTTGTGGATATTGTTATGGATAATCTTGCCTAACCACTTGCTTATTATATGGGCAGTCTTGTGCAATGTGGTTAGTGTATCTTTGTTCTATGGTGCAGTATTGGTTGTTAGGGTTCACTTGGGGTTGAGCCATAATTGAACACACGTTAGCCATGTGGTCTCCTCCACAGGTGTAGCATCTTTTCACTAGGGAAAATCTAGGTATCTGTTTGCTAGAGACTCCTAGTTTGTGAGCTACCTTCTTTGCAAGTTCCTTAATAGATGTGGATTGTTTGGAAGTGAGGCTAGTATAGCTATCTAAATCTTTATAGATTTTTGAAAGCTCTATTTCCTTCCCTAGATTATCCTCAATATCTATTCACATGCATACACACTCTTCTATGGTTCTAGGGTCCTTTCGATACATATAAGATCTCAATTTGGTACTTAACAATCCATCTAAGAATAAAGCCACTTGTTTGGCTAGAGTGGGTAACTCTGGAATAGGGCATCTCTTTAGATATTGCCTAGATCTTTGTCCTTCAAGTCTCACTGTTCCTTGAGGTGTTTGTTTGAAGCTATGTATCAATGAGGAGGTGTTGTGTCTTATGCCACTCTTAGAAAACTCCATAATGAAGGATTCTAGCAATTGGTCTATGTTTTTGAATGGCCTCTCATGTAGTGATTGAAACCATGTAAGGGCCATGTTCTTAAGGGTTAGACCAAACATGTTGTATTAAGCGAATAGATCATCAACTTGCTTAGCTCTCAAGACTTGTCTAAACTCTGCCACATGATCATATGGGTCTCCTGTACCATCAAAATAATTCTTCATAGACTTGAATGATTTGGCTTGAGGGGTTTTGGGCTCTCTTCCTAAGTTCCCTTGCTCTATGTCACCTATTTCAGCCTCTGAGATCACATTTCCAAACTTGTCTGTCCTATCTAGGTGGATGGTGACCACATACATTGTTGCTTCTTTATCTATGTATGCACCATTTTCAAACTTGACTATTGGATGTTCTAGTCTAATGGGTTGGCCTGGATTTTTAATCTGGACAACAGATCTTCTCAGGTTGTCCTCGTAGATGTGAGCACCTAGATGGTTGGTCCTAATATATTCTAGTTGTGTCTTGTGAGGTCCTTCTGGCTTTTCTAGGTACACCACTCCTGAGCTACCTACAAGTCTCTCCATGTTATACGACATCTCATAATCACTCATTTTTTAACCTAGAGTGCATGGGTAATCACTCAATTGTTGGGCCCAAGACCTAGCTGAATGATTGATACTAGCTTTAGAAGATCTGAGGCATTGTCTATCTCGCCCTAGATGTCGATCAGACCTCAAGCTCATATGCCCTAATGATTATCCCAAAGACCCTTGTACAACCACATTGCAAAGTTCCTTTGTATTAGTCCCTTGTTCTTGTTGATTTCCTTAGGGTGTCACTTCTTGTCCAATGGTTCCGTCGTAAGGAATACTTAAGTTTCAACACACTTGAATATTCAATGCTCAATTTAATTTCTTTTACTTTAAGATTTTTTGCAAATGTCACCTATTGATGCTTATACTTGAGAAATTAGGGTTCTTGTACTTAATTGTGCTTAATGTTGCCCTAATTAATCAATACCTCTACCAATACTTAGCCAAAGCTAGGAATTGACAGAGGGGGTTGAGAATGATCCAACCTCAAGTGGCTTCTCCTTTGTTGTCCTTGTATGCCTAGGAAGCATGTTCCCAGGCATGCACACACTTTTGCTTAGAATGCCTTTCAATGCTCTTAGCGACCTGTAAAAGTCCCAATGTAAGTTCAAGATTTAAATTTAATTGACTCAATAGACCATGTCCATTCGTGCACTTCATAGACCCAATTTTGCTTTATTTTTATGAAAATTTTCCTTATAGTTCCCTCACCTTCTCACCTTTATGGAAGGTAAACTTCAAAATACCTTATCCAGAAATGATGTTCGTATGAAGAAGTTATGATAGTTCAGGGTTTTGGGGTTAAAATAGTCTAACAAGCAAACAAGATATCTCGAATCACCTGTATAGGGTCCTCACAATGCTTTAATGGCTTGAATTTTATGCTCAAAATTGCCAATACTTGAAAATTAAAAAACCCTAAAAAATTGGCCGAAATTGGTTGTCAATCGCGATCAACAAGGCTCTCAATCGCGATGGACAGAGCTATCCGTCATGGCCTGTCAATCAGGATGGACTGATTCAATCATGATTGATGGGTGTCAATCGCGATGGACAGGGGTGTCCGTCGTGATGGATGATGTCAATCACAATGGACTGAATATCTCGGGTTCCTTAATTCATATTGTGTCAATCATGGCCCATAAGTCGCGATGGATAGCTTTTTCATCAATTTGGGGTGTCAATCGCAATTTTTCTATTAGTCACGATGGACAAGGGTGTCTGTCATGATGGACACGTCTCAATCACAATGGATGGCTATCGATGGTGATCGATAGGCAGTCCATCGTGGGCTGTCAATCATGACTCATTGGTTTTTTCAGTTTTTCATGCTTTCTTGTGTCATTGGGCCTCTATATGTCACGATGGACTAGTTTCTTGCCAAATTTTGCTATCAATCGTCAAAATTGTGTCGATCGTGATGGACACGGGTGTTCTTCGTGATGGATACTATCTGTCACAATAGACAGAGGTGTTCATTGGGGTCTATCGATTGCAATGGATAGGTTGTCCATCGCAATGGACACTATCAGTCACGATTGATGCTGTCAATCGTGATGGATAGAGAAAGTGCAAATTTTGTTGAAATTTTTGTGTGGATGTGATGTGCAAGGTTTGTAGATTATTAATATGCACTTAGTTTTACCAACTGGTCAAGTTGTTTTTGTCAATCATGATTGACAGAGCTCAACGCCTCACAACTTGTGCAGACATTTTTCGTGCATGCGCAAACTGCTAGAGATGACGATGCAGCCAAAACTTGTAAGAAACTCTCAAAAACACACGAAAACAGAAAGCACAATAGCTGTCTCTCTCTCACAAGTGAAATGAGGGAAATGAGGTGGGGAAGATGATATGACCAAAAACTGAAAATTTTGCAAAGGTGGAGATGGAGGTGGGAGATGGCGAGGATGATGATGGTGACGAAAATAAAAGGAAATAGAGAAAAGTGAAGGAAATACGTATGACTCCACATCACAACTCTTACCATCACACACTCGTCTTCTAAGCTCTCTCCCCGACAAAGGTGCCAAATTTGGTGTCACTCTAGCACAATGGTAAGTACCAATGTGAGGAGATCCACCTCATAAATCTCAATCTATGGAGACGTGAGGACTCGTATGAAGACCATGAGCAAGTGAAGGCACAAGTGCATAAGTGAAAGCACACAAGCATGCACACATATACACACATGTGCACACTAGACAAGAACAAAGAGAGGAACAATGGAAAGCTTCTATTACAAAAGATCTCTCTTACAAAGCTCAAATCTCTAACCAGCTAACCTCAAAAATGATCTCTCTAGCTATTTTTATAGTTTTTTACTACCTTTTGGCCTTATCCAGACCTAGTGTTTGGCCTAGTTAAAAATTAGGTTCGAGGGCTTATTTGAGGGCTCAAACAGGGTCTAAAAATTACAAATATTGGATGTGCTACTTCTAATACTCCTCAAGCTCAATGACTCCTATTAAAAGCACTTTCTGTGTTAAGTCGCTTTTAATCTCGTTTCGGGTTCTTGGGGATGGCTAGGGGTCTGACACTGTAGAGGCCCTTTATTTGATTTTTCCAAATTAACTATTCAACTAAACAGTCATTATACTTTCAAAGAAACAACTTCCGCTACACAGTTAATACGTGCAAGTTACGATTATCTTACACAGTAACTTATCACGTGAGTTAACACTCACACAGGCGCACAAACTTATTAATGTTAAGACAACGTTACTGTGTTAATAATGAATTACTGCAATTCAACAAGAACAGAGTAACAGTATGTAAGATATCTGCAAATCTGCATACGATCTTCTCGGCACCATCACCCAGACAAAGTCTGGCGAACCTGTCTCTCTCATGCCGAAGAATCACCGTAATGCCTTTTCATTAAAGGGTAAAAGTTACAACTATTCGCTATGCCTTTGCGGTGCATGCGATATATGAAAAGTACAATCCATTCCGGCGACCTTACACTGGCATGCAGGGTGGGCTCAAACCCGCAAAGGAAAAGAAAACTAAGGCTCATCACCTATGCCTTGTATGTACAGTGTTCGGGCCCACTTAAATGTTCGGGTGATCTTTTGTTCAGGGAATCCAGCATAATCTTCAAAGTTTCTGGCTCTACCAGTTGTGCATCTATTCTGACTGAACTAGCCGCAATGACTTGACTCATCAATAGTTCTGTTTGTGTCTGCAAAAATGATTCCTGCAAATAAAAGTCATTGGCTAATGCAGCATCGTGTCCGATCTTCATCTCAGCTATTTTTGCATCATTCCACGATAACCTTTCTGCCTGAAAGCCTAATTGCTTCTCGCTTCATTCCAACTCTTCAATTTGAAAGTGCATTGTTTTATAATAGGCTTCTCTCTCTCGCTGCACACCATCAAGTTCTTTCTTTAACTCTATTGTCCTGCAAATTTCTTCCTCCAAAATACGGCTCTTTTGAAACATTTCGACAGACACTATCTTCAATTCTGTAGTATTTTGCATGGCCAGGTCAGCAATTTCTTGTTCTTTTTGCACTACCTCAGCAAGCTCTGCACGAGTGTCTTCCAGCAAATTGCCGAGTGCCACACGAGCATCTTCTGTGTCTTGCACCATTTGCTGCAACTGAGATATTTCCGCATCACGAGCAGCTAAAAGATCGTTCTTTTCTTTCAATTCAGCAATTACGGCGTCGCGTTGGGCAATCATAATGTCCCTTTCTGTTAATTGATCTTGGAGTAGTTGTAGCTAAACCAGCAGAGCATGATTTTCTACTTTGACTGCATTAGCTTCTTCCTGTAACGGAGCAATATCTGCTTCTAGCAAGTCTACTTTGCCTTTGAAAGACTTCAGTGTCGTGACCGGCAGTGGATCCCTGCACCTGGCTTTCAGAGGGGCTTACGCATTTGCATTTTCGGCAAAAAAGTTGAAGCAGATCTTCATCGTCGTCATCCTCGTCCTCGAGCATGTGAGTAGGTTCTTCATGTAACAAGAAGGGAGCGGTTGGAGGAGGTTGCGTGGCTTGGATCGGCGGAAAGAGGAACATGAGGATATGGGGTAAACGGGAACGAGGAAGGTCACCCTTAGTGACTTGTTTGATAACCGCTACACATTCACGGTGAATGCGCTAGAAATAGAAGGATGTGAAATTTACAGTTTCACGAGAAGCGGCATCGATCATCGAATAGAATGGTCGAGCAATACCATATGTGCGTTTCTGTAAATTCAAGGTGGATACCAAAAACTACAGAGCTGTATGCTCTCGTTCAGGTCTACACAAAATGGCATACTCATTAGATGAGTGCCGGGGGAACAATTCCTTCATGGTTGCCACGGAAAGGAGTGGACCATTCTCCAATCCTTCCCGAGGGAGTCGAAAAGCTTCAGCAAACGTAGCTAAAGTAATGACGACACGAGATGGTAAACAAGCAATGGGCCAACTCTGCTCTGTAGCAAGTGTGGCGGCAATGGCAGAAATGAGATGCACATGGAATGGGTGACACTCCACTGAATGCCAAGGCAATTCAGTGAAGGCCAACAGACCACGAGTGCGCAAATACTCACTCACTTCTTGAGTGAGTCTTGCACGGAAGGTAGCGACGTTCACGAGAGCTTCCACGGCGCGCACAAGTAAACATGAAAACACAGAATACAAAGAACACAATCACACAAACACAATAGCGGTTATCAGTGGAAAGAACAAGATTAAGTAAGAGCACGAACAAAATTAGGCGGCAAAAACCCTAATCATCGCGTAGTATTGGAGAGATATCCTTCATGATTATGGCATGCATGCATGAGCAGAAACAATATCATAGGGTGGCGATTAATCATATTTAGATATCAAAACGAGGCGATTACGATCAGTGGTCAACCGAAATACGGGGTGTAGCTCAGTGATGAGTAGCACCTCCTTTAATGTCAATCGAGGAAGACGTGAGGATGGTATGAAGACACCGAGCAAGTGAAGGCACAAGTGTGTGAGTGAGAAGCACACTAACATGCACACACATACACACACACGTGCACACATGGTAAGACAAAGAGTGAGAAGCAATGGAGTTCTTAGATTACTTTCCAAAAGCTCTTACAAGTTCAAATCAGTTACAAGCTAACCTCAAAAATGAGCTCTCTAGCTCTATTTATAGTTTTTGACTAGGTTTTGGCCCTGTCCAGACCTAGTGTCCGGCCTAGTTAAAAATTAGGTTCTAGGGTCTATTTGAAGGCTCAAACGGAGTCTACAAAATATGAAAACTAGTAGGTAGCTACTTCTAATGCTCCTCAAGCTCAAGGACTCCTTGGCTTGCACAAAATGGAGCTACAAAAATATGAAATGGTATTTACAATGATTGTTAGTGATGAGAATCACTGTTATAAAGATGTTGATTTGGAAAAATTTGAAGGGCCTATCTGCCAGATTTACGTCGACTGCTCTGTCTACTTAATCCTTCACCTCGCTCTGACTCTCTCCGCTGGCTTCCTTGTCTAGTTAGTCCTTGACTACTATCAACACCCCCCCCCTGTCGCGTTTGTCGTCCCTGACAGACCCTTGTTGCTAGGAGTGTTGTAGGTAATATTCCACAACATGAGTGGCAAGCTGATGTTCTTGGATGCGTAGTCCTCTAGCCAAATCTGTCATCATGCGATCCCAATCAATGGGCCCTGGAATGTCCGGATGTGGCAGACGTAACTGATCTTCATGGATGGCTTGTTCGACGGCGAATAGATGTAGCAAATGTGTCGATCTGGGAATGAAAATTTCCGAATGATATTCCCAGAACCATGTAGAGAACATTTCCTCAAATGTCTGCTTGAAGCATGTGGATAAATACTTTATACGTGCATGCCAGGCAAAGATTATGCTGACCGAGGGAGTCTGGCTCATGTCATAGACTAAATCCTTATTACCTTGAGAGAATCCGGGGGCAGAGATGTATGGAGCCTGTACCTTCTAAAAGGTTTTGAAGACAATTGTCATGAGTTCGAATATTTTCATACACATTTTTGCTGCTATGTCGGGTACATTGTTTAGACGGGTAGACCAGTGTCAAATTGTTGATATCATGTAAGCGACGGTTGGGGTCCCTTGAGGTGGAGCAAAATATGGATAATTGACCCATGCCGAGCATTCTTTGTTGTTACGTACCTTGATCACAAATGCTTGCCATGATCTGCGATGTACCACTAGGAAATAACATGGATTATACTTGATATACAGTGGCATGGTTGCCCAGGTGCTCATCATCTCAGGGTAATCGGTTAGTAGACGTGCATGCCAATTAGGTTGGAAGATCGAGCCAGCACGTGCATCTGCCGGTAAGTCCTGTGGCTCAAATTGAGTAGCGAATGAGGGCTCCTTCCCTGTATGCCTTTTAACTTCTGCATTATAATCATGTAGCAAGACAAAGTAAGGCATGTATTGCGGCTCTGATGTTGTGATCAACCTTTGGTGGGATAGGTTCTGAAAGTAAGAAGATCGAAGGACAGTTTCTTCCAGATTTGTGAGAGATTGAATTTGCACGGCAACGCGATCATCATGTGTCTTTCCCACTTTCTTGATCCTTTTAACCCAATCGGGAACTCCAATTTCTAAAGTGTCCTGTCCTTCCTCTGTTACCCGACCGCCGGGTGTTGGCATCGGCTCGTACGGCTCTTCATAGCTGTCATCGACGGGGATTTCCACTACTATTTCAGGTTCGGGTTCTTCAGTTGGCGAGGGTGGCCTTTCATATGGTAAGAGGCGTGCTTGGAGTTCTGCCACCTGCTTCCGGAGGGTCTCTAATTCTTCTATAGAGTGTTGCAAGATTATCGGCTCCTGTTGAGCTGAGGGGGCACTCGCTATCTGCTTCTTAAGGTCCACACATTCAGCCTCTAGTTTTTCATATGACTCCAAGAAATTTGCATGCTCCTCGAGTAAGATGCGAATGTCTTCTGAGGGGACTGCTCAATACTTGGTAGGGCTAATGGTTGCTCCTGCAGTTCCTTCCATAGCTGCTTCAAAATTATCTTGGTTTTGTTGTTGAAGCCACTTATTTTCTTCCAACGCTGCTGCCATATGCTTCCTTAATAGCCCCAGGTTGCATTTGAGTGTAGCATTAGATATCATTTGCGCCTGGAGCACAGTTTCCAGTTCCTTGACTGCTGTATCATCCACCGTCGATATTTTTTATTCCAATTCTAAGTGAGCTTGCTGTAAAGTGGTATGTTTGGTTAGGAGCATTTGGTAATCAGCTTCTAAAGTGTTAACTCTAGCCTGTAGGCGCCCGAGATTCTGCCTGGATGGCAGCATTGCGTTCTTCCAATCGATGGTATTCTTGTTGTAGTTGATGTGCACACTGAAGCAATGTATTAAATGTGATGTTTACATTATGAGATGCAAGGGGGAAAGTTTGGAATGCAGGGGAAGTGCGAATGGGAAGGGAGTTAGTGAATGTTGTGTCTCCCAATGATGTGTTGAGTGGTGAGGTGGGGGGTAGTGGAGGGGGAGAGGGTGGAATTGTGGGGAGAGGTGTTGTGGTGGGTGAAATATCCATTGGGTCAGACAGAGTGGTGTGTACAGGGGCTACCATGTAGGTTGGTATGGTAGGTGAAGTGAGTGTGGTGTTCGTGTAGATTGATGTCGTTGCGAACATCGGGGAAATGTGCCTCTGAAACATTGGAGTGCTGGTGGACTGTGCCACGAAGGATGGTTGTTGGGGTGGTGTGGTTAGGGTGAATGAGGTGTAGGGGACAGATGGGAAGTGAGGGTCATGGAATGGAGGTATCCGTATTGGGGGATAGGCTGGGAAACACAGGGTGCCTTCTATGGGTGCAGGGTTTCCAACCACACTTGGAATTATGGGATGGCCAATTATGGGTTCGGAGGACAGAAGGGTTGAAGTGTACAAGGGATTGGTGATGGAAGAGAAGAGGGTGTCTTGTGAGGTGGGTTCTCGAAATGAGAATGATGTGAATGAGGTTGGGTTATAAGTGAAGGTAGAGGTGATGACTGCCGTTTCTTCCATGGTGGGAGGTGGTGGTGGGGGTGGAGAAGGTGGTGATGGGGGGTGCTGGGGTGAGATGGGTGATGTCTGAATGAAGGTTTCAGCAGAGAGGTCAATGGTGGTGGTGGGGGTAGCTGTGGTTTCAACGGTTACTTCTTGTTCTGTGACGGGTATCCTGATAGTCTTACCTGCTCGTGGTAATGTGTCAACTCTGCGTTTGTCATACCTCACGGACTGGCGTATTGCTGTGTGGACAGCCTCCAAAACTCCTAAAGATTCTGACACTAATTTGAGGGTGTCAATAAAATGTTGATCCACCCCATCATCTGATAGCATTTCTTGCATCAAAGCTTGGCCTAACACAAGAGAGAGTTGATGCCTTTCTTGTACTGCTTTGATTGTATCGTATAATCTTTGTAGCTGAGCTGTGTATGCAGGTGCACCTACAAGTTCTGGCACTTCTTGTTGCTCATCTTGATGCTCTTGATCATAATCCTCCTCATCTTCCTCCTGTTCTTCATCTTCATCATCCTCTTCATCCGTTTCAACTGTGGTAATAGGTACCTGGGAGGTTGTTGCCTGCGTTTGCACATTCTCCACTTGTTGTGCCTCTTTTGCCTCTAGCTCTACATCTTGTAACAATTGTTCGAAGTCTTCATTAGTGAGTTCTTCCAAAGGTGCACCATCGGGAAATTCAAGATCGATTGGGATGGGAGGAAATATCAAGTTAGGACCATCGGTGTTGTGTCTTGGAAGTCGGAGTGTGAATGGTCAGACTCTTCGGGGTGGAGGGGTAACATCCGGTGTTAGGGTGGCTCCACGTGGTTGAGCACAAGGGACTTGGACAGTTCCTCTCATCTTCTTAGAAGGGGATCCAGTGGACGTCCTGCCTCTAAACTACTCCACTCGATTCCACATCAGGGCTCGTTGAATAGGGATGTCATAAGCCAAACATCTATAAATGATTCGAGTCAGAGCGCAACATCCATATAAAACATGCTTCCGCGGCCATCGTTTGTGGGCTAGGTGTATCTGATCAATTATCCAGTGGGGTAAGTTGATGGTGAGGCTCTATGTCTCTGCCAGATACAAACTAAACCATATCTTTTTGGGTGGCATGGTGAATCTATCTTGGGCAGGAAAAGCAAAGTGTTGCATGCACATGCGAAGGTGTATTGCAATATTATGCGTCATGGACACCATGTCCTTGAGTTTAGTGAGGGTTCGATTCTTCATGTAATCAGGCACGAGGGTCTCCTTTTCTGTTGGAATATGCATTCCTCGCATGTCTAGGGCCTCTCTCACTAAGTTGTTGAGAGCCTAAACCTTTTGAGCTCATTTCCTTTTGTCAGAGATGGGAGCACAAATGAGCTTGCACCTTTTGGGGTCTTGCTTGGAGTTAAGGTATTGATGAGATAGTAGCATTGCATGAAGTCAGGCTTTGGGAGCCGGGCACTGAAGTATGCATCCAATCCTGCCTTTTCCCATACCGAACGTAGACCTTCTGCATTTTGTAAATTCTCAAATTCCCTTGTAAAGAAATGGTATTTACCTTGCTTCCCATTGAAGTCCAACTCTGATTCCCATAGGTATGTTCCCTCTCCCAAGGGTCCTGCCACTTCACTAAACCAGTGGGAAGCTTTTCCTATGGGCATGGTATGGCTACTGTGAGGGTTGGAAATAGGTATGATTTTGATGACCTGCAATTCTTCTGGTCTTTCATTTGTCTCAGGCAAAACGGGTAAACTGTCTAAGTCCCCACTTGTTGGCTCGTTTCTGTTTGAGAGCTAGTTCCTGCCGTATTTGCCATGTTACTTCTTGCCTCCTGATTCTGTGAGAATATAGAAACAGGTGTTACCATTGTAAAGGACAAGATAGAACCATTTTTGTCCCCATTACAACATTAACATGAGGTTCGGGAGAGATTAGTAGGCTTGTAAGTGCTCGGTGCTTGTGCCTGTAGTTAGGAATTGGGTAGACCTAGAAGCTAAGTGGAATGATGTAGTGAGAGAGTGATATAGTTAGTAGGTGGGCATGGATTTACAACTGGGGTCTAGGGTTTATTACAAGTTTTAGGTTGCCAAATGCAGTGGATGGGCTTTGATCTTGATTTTGTGGAGACTCTGAAGAGTTTGATAGGGGTATCTACTTGAAAATGAGACTTTTTAGGGACCCATTTACAAGTGGTTCTACTTGTGCTCATGGAAGAATATGTGCCCGCGTGTGATGTATAAGAATGGGCATTGGATGTTCGAGTGAGTGAAACATGTTGTACTGGGTGTGGCCTCGGTGTAGCTATTTGAGCCCGCAGGCAAGCCTTAGGCACCCAGATTTGTCGTGATTGTGGACTGGCCTTCATTGACTTCTTGGGTACCCAAATAGACTTCACTTTCGCAGAAGAATTTATGAAAGACTTCTTATTAGTGTCGTGTTGTTGATTACTAATAAGAGGTTTTGGCCGTGGGGTTGGCATGGTCGCAACAGGGTGTTCGCCTTTCTGCACCCACACTTGTTTCAACGGCTGAGATATTCTGCTTCGCACGTGTTTTTGGCCTCCAGTATAGGTGGTACTCTGCTCCTTCTATATTTGATATGCCTTTGGTTGCTGCATCCCTCTGGCCTTTGGAAAAGAAGGGAGTGTCGTCTTATCCTTGACTCCGTTGTTGAGACAATCCTCTTTCTGCATCATACAGTTTTGGACAAGAATAGCATTGTCAACTTCATGTGCACCCCTGGAAGGACCAGGAGTTCCTGCCTTACCTAGTTCCTTGAGTGCCTCATTTTCCAATTCAACTGTAATTCGATTATGATTTACCCATACCTGAAGAAGTCCACTCCTTAGGTTTAGGTTGACTGCATGATCATAGATCCAGTCCTGACCCAAGACAAGAGGCTCAGTGAGGTCCTCATCTTGACACACTAGTACTTTGACTGTCATTGCTTCATCTTGAATATAGAGGGGAAGTTCCACCTCGCCCATGCAAGGGGTTTCCACACCTCCCAATCCTATGAGATATGCTTCTATAGGATTGACAATTAATTTCAACTCTTCACAGTACGAAAATTTAACAGCACTAGTGGCTGCACCTGAGTCAATCAAGGCTCTTACAATCCTTGCACCCTTTCCTTATCCTATCTCTAAGGTTATAAAAGGACGTCTATAAATTATCCTATGAGAACTGATACCTGAAACTTCACACATAGCCACATGATATCCTTGATCTGCATATGCATCTGTCCTAGGTCGCTCTCCACCCTGTCTTCTCAGCTTCATTCTCCGGATGCATTCCAATGCTTCTGCTTGAGCTTCTTCTCGAATTCCTCTTTCTTCTTCTTTGCGTTTCTTAGCAGTGTTGAGTCGACTTAGCATCTCTTCCGTCAGAGGTTCCTGATATAACTTGACTCTGCATCCGCTTATGTAGCTGGGGAGAATATTTCCTTCTAATGTGGCTAGTTGCACTGCTCCACTTGTTGAGATTCTATTAATGATCATGGGTCCGTAGCCTCTCTTTTCTAGCTTCCTTGCGTGTTGTTTCAATGTGTAGACTTAAACTAGATCTCTTGCTTTCAAGCCCTTATCCTTCACATGGGCATCAAAGTATGCCTTGTGTCTCTTCTTAGCTGCATATATTCCCGCGGCAGCCCTCAGTCTTGTTTCTCCTAATCGTTCTAGGTCAAAGATCCTAGAGGAGAGTTCATGACCCATCCATTCATGCTCTTGTGCTACTTTCAATGTAGGTATTAAGAAGTCCAACGGTAGCACTGCATTTTGGCCAAATACCACCTGAAAGGGGGTGGCTTGGAGTACCGTTTTGTAGGCGACTCGGTATGCCCAAACAACATGGTGTACTTGTTTGTCCCAATCAGAGCGTTTATTGTTCACTAATTTCGTCAGTACATTGCATAAGATCTTATTTGTGCTCTCAGCCTGGCCATTAGCTTGAGGGTGATAGGGGGCAGACTTCTTATGTACTACCAAGAATTCTTGGAGTAGATTTTCAATAACTTCATTCAAGAAGTGAGTGCCTCTGTCACTGACTAGCTCTATAGGTAACCCGTATCTGGTGAACACATTCTCAAATAAGAACTTAGTTGTTGTTTGAGCATCGTTCTTCGTTGTGGCTTTTACCTCTACCCATTTGGTTAGATAGTCCGTAGCAACAATGATATACTCTGCATGGGAACCCTTAGCTGGAGGTTTAATAGAACCAACAAAGTCTATTCCCCACTTAGAGAATGCTCGTCCACCCATCATGGGTTTCAGTGGCATCTCATCTTTGCGTATAGGAGGCTGAGCTCGCTGACAGACATCACACCGTTTCACATAGGTATGTGCATCCATGTGAAGGGTCGGCCACCAGAAGCCCGCAAATAGTATTGCCTTGATCACCCGATCTGGTCCAAAGTGTCCTCCTGCTACACCTTGGTGAGCGGTTTCTAATATCTTGAGGTATTCGCTCTCATGGACACATAATCTGAGGTAACCATCTTTACCACGCTTGTATAAATTATCACCAACAAGTGAGTACTCTAGGGCTTCTTGCTCTAAACTCCTTTTCCTAGCCAGGGTCATGTCTTGAGGGAATGTTTTCGTCCTCAGGAAGGATACTAGTGGTTCACTCCAATCTGGCACTATGGACACTTGATAAAGAGTGGCATGTTCCATAGGTGGTTTAGTGCAACAGATTGGGCATTCCTTGCACAACTTTTGGACATCAGCTTCCATAGTCGACCAATGCACTCCGAGTCTCCTTAGTGTCTGTAAGGTTCGTTGCTTTGAATAGTGTTGCTCTAATGCACCTACATATGCTAATTGCAACCATTTAGCATACTCATCCTCTTCCACACAACAAGCCAAGATCCCTTGATCTGTGTGCTTGTACATACTACCTGCCATGATGTGATACTTTTGGGCTTTTACTACCTCTCTATCCTGTGTGTTTATTACTGGGTGGTTAGGCCGGTATGTCAATACTGGCACTAATAGCTTAGCCCACTGTGGCACCACTTCCAAATTAAACAAGTAAGCATCAGGAAGGTCATTTGACACTCCTTGTGGGGCTTCTCCAGATGTGAGCCTAGAGAGATGGTCTGCTCTCAAGTGAGTCTTCCCTTTCCTTACCACAACCTCGAAATCATATTCCATTAGCAAGAGAAACCATCTTACTAATCTTCCTGTATTGCATGGCTTGTTCACGAGATATAGCAGTTCCTGATGGTCAGTAAAAAAATTTAAACTTATTTGCAAGCAAGTAATGTCTAAACTTTTTAACTGCATATACCATGCCTAGTCCTTCTCTCTCCGTAGTGGTATAATTTCGTTCAGCTGCATTCAATTGTCTACTAGCATAGGCAATTGGAAGATCCATATTACCTTCACCGGTAGGCTGCGCGAGTACACACCCAATAGCATAATTAGATGCATCAACATGAACATGGAAAGGCTTATTCCAATCTGGTGTGGTCAAGATTGGTGCTGAACATAATCGCCGTTTAAGCTCATTGAAGGAATGCTCACATTCATCAGTCCACTCAAAGTTAGTCAAAAGTCCATACAGAGGCTTTGCTATGATGGCATACATGTGTATAAACTGTCGGTAATAACCACAATGCCCCATGAAAGCTTGTACTTCCTTGACATTCTTTGGCCTAGGTAACTCGGCTATGGCTCTCACTTTCTCTTCATCAGTGGATATGCCATTCTTTGACACTATGTGTCCTAGAATCTTGCCTTGCTTGACCATAAAAACACACTTTTCTGGGTTCAGGCAGACTTGATATTCTCTACATTTGTCAAAGATTTGTCTGAGTTCAGGAATATGGGTTTGCCTAATGTTGGAATGAGCACAAAGATCATCAACATAGACTTCTAAGTTCTTCCTCAGGAACTCTTTAAATACATGGCACATCAGCCTCTCGAAGGTAGCTGGTGCATTGGTAAGCCCAAATGGCATTACTCTAAAGGCAAAAATGCCCCACTCTGTGGCAAAAGCCGTCTTATGCTGATCTTCTGGAGCTATGGCTACTTGATTGTAGCCCGAAAATCCATCAAGGAAGCTGTACACTTCCTTGCCTGCTACTCTTTCTAAGAGATGCTCTGTGATAGGAAGTGGATAGTTATCTCGAATTGTGGCTGCATTGACCTTCTTCAAGTTAATGCATACCTGCAGCTTTCCATTTTTCTTGGGAACCACTACGATGGGGGATACCCACTCAGTGTGCTCAATTTCATAGATGAATCAAGCTTCAACGAGTCTATCTATCTCCTCTTTGATCTTAGCAGCATAATTATCATTATATGTGTATGGCTTTTGCTTAGAAGGTTTGGCATCTGAGGTCATGGGGATAGTGTGTGAGCATATGTCAGGGTCCACGCCTTTCAAATCCTTGTAACTCCAAGTGAATACATCTCTGTATTCTCTTAGCAAGGCTATCAATTCATGCTCTTCGTCTTCCGTCAGGTCATGGCCTATGTACGTGCATCTCTCTTCTCCTTCTTCCACAGCTACCACTATTTTCTTAGTGGTTTCTTTGTTATCATAGGCCTCCCCTGATTGTGCCTCTCGTTTAGGCATTCTGATCATGACTCTCCTGTCATCTATCTCATACTTCTTAAAATTTTTCGGGACCTCAAACAAAGATTCTTCCTCTTTTGGTGTGACTTCTCTCTTCTTTCTTTTCTTTCCTTCTTCCTTCGGGGTTACATGTGTGGCTAGCCTTACATCATTTGTAAGCTCTCCATGCCTCTGGGGTTGAAATTCTATTTCATAGAAGTATTCTTCATCTGATGCAAAAGGTGGGTCCATAATGATTGACTCTAGATCGGAGTCACTTGCATCCTCAAATGCATCAGGGCTAGGTTCACACTCTTCTAGCACTGCCTCTCCCATGATTGGCTCTATGGAGAAGACTGAAATGTCATAGCCATCTTCATCACAGTGAGGTGTCCATTGTTCTTCATTGATGGCTACATCCATTGTTGCTAGGATTTCTGCCCAACCGTGGGGTTCAAATTCTTCGTCAGGAAAGACTACAGGTGCATAGGCTGGGTCTTGAATTGATCTATGTGTTTCTTTTGCACCTATCTCTCTGGCTTCTTCTCTCTTCTCTTCTTCTACTGCTACTTTGCACATCCATAAGTGGGTGTCTTCATGCATCCATGAGGATCCTGATCCTATGGAATGCACCGATTCCGTATCATCTTTGGCTCTATGGAGGGGATTCCATTGGATAGGAGGGACATCTCTATGAGAGTAATCTTTGAGATTCACTTTGGTTGTAACACCTAAGTGTTGCAGGTACAAGGAATTGGTTCCCCAGTCCTGTACCACTTGCAACTGTCGCATAAAGGGTCGTCCCAAGATCATTTCATAGGCATGATTTTTGCTAAAATCACATATAGCAAATGTGTGCTCGAACTCAACACCACATGTGGTGAGAGTTACTCCTTCTAACAGCCCCAAGGGTCTCTCTATGTGACCATCGGCCATTTGCAATTTCATCCTCGTGGGCCTGAGTGTTGGCTTGCCCCAACGCTTCCATAGGGAAGTGATAGCAATTGCAACTCCTGCGCCTGAGTCTAGAATGGCCTTGGTGGTGTATCCTTGATGGGTGATAGGAAGATATGTGTTTCCCTCTTCGCCCTCACTCATGTCTCCTATCTTGTCCAAGGGTATTTCTGGCACTGTTCTCTGGGACCCTACCTGGGAACGAGGTTTTGCTATCTCTGGTACTTGTTTGGCTACATGTTTCCATAGCTCTGGCCTTACTTTGAGTAGCTCTTCTAAGGTGAGGTTGCACTGTACTTTAGTGTTTTTCACTACCTCTGTGTTCCTAGGTATGACTGAGTCCTCATTCCGTACCATGACTGTGGGTGCTCTCATACAAGTAGACTTAGCTTCCCATGGACCTGTGAAGTGGGGTAATTCTTGTAGAGAGTTAGACTCAAGTCTAATCTTTCCTCAGATTGGGTGCTCTCCTGCTCCTCATAAATGGATGGGATGTCTTGTGGGAATTGGTCGTGTGCATCATCCACAAGGTCAATGGGAGGAGGGACTTCACTCTCTTTAGCCCATTTGTCTTCTTGAATCTCTCGTAGGAATTCGGGTGTGAACCGATTCATAGAAGATGATGTGTCTGGCTCCGTAGAGTTAGGCACATAGGCTTCCTGGGTAGGAAGGCTTACTCTTTCACTTGCCTTGTCCTTGTGTTGAGAGGCGGGTTCCTTTTCTAGATTGTGCAATCAGCTGGTTTGAGCCAACTCCACCATCTTAGCACAAATTTTGGTTTGTTCAAGCTCTAATTCTGCTCTAGGGTAGCACTTTTCATGATTAGTTACGTTTGGCCCTGCTTGGATTCTGGCCTGATATGCTTTGAGCATCATGTTTAGGTCCTCAGGAGTGGGATCTGCTAGGACTGATCCTACTCTAGGGGGTGGTGGGATTAGGTGAGGCGGGTTGGAAGGTGGCGGGTCGGATGGAGTTAGGAATGGTGGAGGTGGGGTAGTGTGAGAGGGAGTTTGAGATGTGAGTTCGGTTATCCTGGCTCTCGTTTCTCTCAGGCTTTCCTCAAGTTTGCTCATTTTCTTTGCCCATTGTCTTTTCATTCTTTCACGACTATCTCTCCAAGCTCTAGTCCTCTTCTTTGTCATGCTCTCCGTTTCACTAACATCTGGGCTCTTTTCCTGGCCTACGCTTTGGTTCTGTTGTAAGGCTTGGGCTCTAGTGATCACTTGCATTGGCCTAGTGGACGTCACACTTCCTGTGGAGTCTACAACTAACCCTACATTGATAGGAGTGATTTTCGGCATATTATTAGGATTCTTTGGGCAGTCTCGTAAAAGGTGCTCCTTTCCACAATCTTGGCAAAAGCCTTGAATTGTCAGTGACTGGGGTTGTGTAGGTGGAGGTAAGGGGCAATCACGAATGAGGTGATCACCCTGACATCTGTAGCATGGTCCTCTAGGGAATGGGGGTCTTACCTGCCTAGGTTGGGGTCTAGAGTTAGGGTTTGTGTACATTACATTGGTGTACTCTGGCTCCCAACTAGGGTCACTTGGTTCTTCACTGTAGTAGGACTCACCATGTTGAGGAGATTGCATGTAGTAGGCCTGGGGGTTGTCAATATGTGTCGAATCAAAGCTATGGTCACTCGGTTCACTTTCAGAAAGCAATGGTGTTACAGGGACTATAGCTCTATTCAGGTTCTCTTCTGCTGCTGCATATTTTACTGGGATCACATTAGTAGGAGCAGGTGGTTGTTGTGCTAGCACTGGCTGGGGTCTCAGTTGGGCCTGATATTGCGGTTGATAATTTTGCTGAGGCCAAGTATACTGTTGTGGTGGGTATGGACTTTGGTATCTTCCTTGTTGAGGGTATGGCTGAGGGTAGGTTTGCCTAACTGCTTGCTTGTTGTATGGGCAGTCTTGTGCTGTGTGATTTGTGTATCTTCGTTCTATGTTGCAGTACTGGCTACTAGGATTTACTTGGGGTTGAGCCATAATGGGACATACATTCGCCATATGGTCACCTCCACAAGTATAGCATCTTTTAACCGGGGCAAATCTTGGGATCTGGTTGCTAGTGACACCTAATTTCTGAGCTACTTTCTCTGCTAATTCCTCAATAGATGTGGATTGCATGGAAGATAGGCTAGAAGAACTATCAGTATCTTTGTAGATTTTTGAAAGCTCTAATTCCTCCCCTAGGTTATCCTCGATGTCAATGCACATGCGTACTTATTCTTCTATGGTCCTAGGGTCCTTCAGGTACACATATGATCTCAATTTGGTACTTAGCAATCCATCCAAGAATAAATCCACTTGCTTAGCTGGGGTGGGTAACTCAAGGACAGGGCATCTCTCCAGGTATTGCCTAAACCTTCTTCCAGCAAGTCTCACGGTTTCTTGAGGGGTTTGCTTGAAGCTGTGACTGGTGACCACATATATGGTTCACTCTTTATCAAGGTATGCACCATTTTCAAACTTGACAGCAGGGTGCTCTAGCCCAATGGATTGGTCTGGGTTTTTGATTTGGACCACGGATCTTCCTAGGCCGTCCTCATAGATGCTAGCACCTAATCGGTTGGTCCTAAGGTATTCCAATTGCGTCTTGTAGGGGCATTCCACCCTATACAAATATGGCACACCTGTACTTCTTGTAGGTCTGTCCATACCTTGAGACATCTCCGATTCACTACTCTCAGAGCTAGGGTAATGCGAGTGGTGACTCAACTGATGGGCCCACGACCTAGCAGTATGATTAACACTAGCCTCTGAAGACCTAAGACTTTGTCTATCTCTCCCTAGATGTCCCCCTTATCTAAGGTTCATAAGCCTAATTGAATAGCCCAAATTTGCCCAAGTACAACCTCGTTGCTGAGTTCTTTTGTATCAGTTACTTGTTTCTTTTTTAGTTGATTACCGTGTTTATGGTCTTGTCTGATATCACATCGTCTGGTATACTTGAGTGTATTTCCGCACTTGAAGTTGATCGTTCCATGTTAAGTTCTTTTCCTTTAAAGTTCTCGACCGTACAAAGATTATGCCGTTAGCTTGAACTTGAGTATTTAGGTAGTCTTCAACTTGATAAATGCCTATCGCCGCCCTGGCCTACTCCTATCACTAGTCGTTCTTAGCCTAAGCTAGGAATTGACAAAGGGAGTTGAGAGTTTCCAACCTTTTGTTTCCTTCCTGGTTGCCCTTGAGTGCCCAGGAAACGTGTTCCCACGCTTGCACTTACTCTTGCTTAGAATGCCCTTTGATGCTCTCAATAGATTTGTAAGAGTTCCAAAGTTAGCTCAGGACTTAAATTCCAAAGACAGAACCAATCACTTTCATTCATGTAACACAAACACCAATTTGCACTGTGATTTTTTGGAAAACAATTCTAAAGGACCCTAAATTTTGTTCCCCCTAGGTATGGTCAACTTCAAAATACCCTATCAAATAATCCTGGCATTAATTTTTTCGTAACCAGTGGAAGTTTTGGTTGTACTCCCCACTAGCTTTCCAACAAAACAAAAATCACAGCAAACCGATTTTGTTTGAGAAAGTTATGCCAGTTCAAGATTCTAGGGTTAAAACAGGGTTCAAACAGGCTAACAGGCAAACATGACTTCTCAAGTTATTTTCTTATGGCCTCCTTATGTGCTCTAGAGTGAAATGTTCATGCCCAAAATTAGCCAAAATCTTCAGATTACAAAACCCTAAAAAATAATCGCAAATGGCTGTCAATCGCGATCGACTAGGCTGTCAATCGTGATGGACAGGGCTGTCCGTCGTGGCCTGTCAGTCGTGATGGACACGTGTCAATCGCGATTGATGGGTGTCAATCGCGATGGACAGGGAGTGTCAATCGCGATGGACAAAGGGTATCGGTCGCAATGGACTCCTATCAGCCGCGATGGATAACTATCGGTCGCGATGGACTGCTGTCAATCGCGATGGACACGTATCCGTCGTGGCCTGTCAGTCGCGATGGGCTGACTGTCTGTCGTGGTCTGTCAGTCACGATGGACTGACTGTCCGTCGTGGTCTGTCAGTCGTGATGGATAGGCTCTCTGTCGTGGCCTGTCAGTCGCGATGGACTGGCTGTCCGTCGTGGCTTGTCAGTCGCAATGGACTGGCTGTCTGTCGCGATGGACTAGCTGTCCGTCGCGATGGACAGTGTCAATCGCGATTGATGCTATCAATCGCGATGGACTGAAAAAAAGCCAATTTCTCAAAAATTTTTGTGGATCTCTGATGTGCAAGGTCTCGAGTCTACTGTGGTGCACTTAATTTTACCAAAAGATGAAACTTTCTGTCAATCGCGATTGACATAAGCTTGCGACACAGAGACAGTTCTACACATTTTCGTACCTGCACGACGTGCTGGAGGGGATGATACAGCTGGATCTTGCAAGAAAACTCAACAACCATGCAAAAACAATGCACACAATATTTCTCTCTCGCTCTCTCTCACAAGTGGAATGAGGGAAATGGGATGGAGAAGGTGATAAGATCAAAACTGAAAATTTTCGTGATGATGGAGATGGAGGTGGGAGATGGTGATGATCGTCAATGATGGTGATGATGATGGTGAGGTAAGAAAGAGAAAAATAAGAAAAGTGAAGAGATTACCTACAACGCCAACGTCTCAAATCTACATCTTACCATCACACACTCGTCCTCAAAGCTCGATCCCTGGCAACGGCGCCAAAATTTGGTGTAGCTCAGTGATGAGTAGCACCTCCTTTAATGTCAATCCGGGAAGACGTGAGGATGGTATGAAGACCCCGAGCAAGTGAAGGCACAAGTGCGTGAGTGAGAAGCACACTAACATGCACACACATACACACACATGCGCACACACGGTAAGACAAAGAGTGAGAAGCAATGGAGTTCTTAGATTACTTTCCAAAAGCTCTTACAAGTTCAAATCAATTACAAGCTAACCTCAAAAATGAGCTCTCTAGCTCTATTTATAGTTTTTGACTAGGTTTTGGCCCTGTCCAGACCTAGTGTCCGGCCTAGTTAAAAATTAGGTTCTAGGGTCTATTTGAAGGCTCAAACGGAGTCTAAAAAATATGAAAACTGGTAGGTAGCTACTTCTAATGCTCCTCAAGCTCAAGGACTCCTTGGCTTGCACAAAATGGAGCTACAAAAATATGAAATGGTATTTACAATGATTGTTAGTGATGAGAATCACTGTTATAAAGATGTTGAATTGAAAAAATTTGAAGGGCCTATCTGCCAGATTTGTGTCGACTGCTCTATCTACTTAATCCTTCACCTCGCTTTGACTCTCTCCGCTGGCTTCCTTGTCTAGTCAGTCCTTGACTACTATCAACACGGGGGATAAAAAGAAAAACAAGTGGCACGTGAAAAAGACTAAGTACACATCATCGGTTATCAGATGGCTGGTGATATGGGCGAAGCTTAGAACCATTAATCACTTTTGGCACGAGAACACCTGTTAGGGTTTCCAACCGAAAAGTTGCTAGTCCCACTTGTTCAGCAATCCGGTATGGACCGAACCACCATAACTTCAGTTTCCCAGCAGCACGATTGGCTTTAGCATTATAAAATAAAACAAGTTGGTCAACCGTAAAGACAAGGGTTTTTAGGAAGCTGTCATGAGTACGGGCTTGACGGAGCTGAACTTCTTGGAGAGTCATAAAGCTTTCCCAACGGTGTTCATCCAATGATCTGAACGCATCCAACCGAAATGGAAAAGATTCTTCCGGCAGCAATTTCTGAGTTAAGGCAACACGCAGACTCGGTATCACTACTTCCATTGGCGCAATAGCTTCCATGCCGTAAGCGAGTTTAAACGGAGTTGTTCCGGTTGCCACTTTGTACGTGGTTCGGTATGCCCATAATACAGTAGGTAAGAGTTGGTCCCAACGTTTCGGACATTCCAAAATCAATTTGCGGAGCATATTCAACAAAGTTCTATTGGTACTTTTAGCCAGTCCATTAGCACGTGGATAGTACGGTGAGCTGAATTTATGCATAATCTGAAAAGTTTGAGTCAGTACTTGCATTAAGTTGTTGGCAAAATGTGTTCCTTGGTCCGTCACTATCTCCAGAGGTAATCCACATCGCAGGAAGACATCTTTCAGCAAACATTTTTCCATCGAAACAGCTGTGGCAGAACATAAAGACAAGCTTATGCCCATCTAGTGGCACAATCTGTACAAGTCAATATGTATCGATTGGCAGTGAGAGTCGCTGGTGGTGTTATTGGGCTAATAAAATCTAGACGCCACTTCTGAAAGGGTTCCAAAGGTAAGACAGGTTGAATGGGAAAAAAGTGTCGCTGCAAGGGCTGTCCAGTCCATTGATAGACATCACACTACTGCACAAACTGAACCACATCTCTATACACTGTAGGCCACCATAGCCCACTTTGTAGAATTTTCCGGCGAGTAAGATCAACTACGAAGTGTCCTCTAGAGGGTAATGAATGAGCCATGGTAATAACTGATTCCCCTTCATGTGGAGGAATGCATCTAAGTAAAACACCAGTATGATCTATGTAATACAGTTGACCCACAATCAACCAGAATCGTCAACTGTAGACTGCAATTTTTCGGCACAGAGTGACGGGAGCATTAGGAGGAAGACAACCGTCAGTGAGAAAAGTCATTAACGTATCGTAATAGGTAAGAGCAACAAGAGGTTCTGCAGATGCTGCAGAAGTTGTCTCGGTGGCGTAAATAGTCGGTGTAGTGTCATCAACACCTACCGGAGACTCACCGGAATCCAGTCGAGATAGAAAATCCACCAAGACATGTGTTGTGCCAGTTCGATGAATAACTTCATAATCGAACTCCTGTAATAGTAAAACCCATCTGGCCAATCTACCACCTAAATGCTGCTGCCGAACCAAGTACACTAGTGCAGCATGATCCACATGGAAAGTAAATTTACGGCCCAGCAAGTAATCCCAAAATTTCTTAACAGAGTATACCAATCCAAGACATTCTCATTCAGTCATAGAGTAATTTCTCTCTGTAGGAGCTAAGCGACGGCTCGCATAGTACATAGGCCAAAACCATTTGTCAATTTGTTGCATGAGAGCGCTACCAATCACAATATCTGATGCATCCATGAAGACATGGAACGGTCATTCGCAATCAGGTGGTTGCAGGATCCGGGCCTGCGTCAATAAGACCTTCAACCGATCAAATGCACTTTGGCACTCCTGAGTCCATTCATACTTCCGCGGAGCGCTGGTCATAGCCGATTAATTGATGTTGCTAAATGAGCTAACCACCATAAATGTCTACATGCTCAATTGGCACAATAAATCCCACCTTCAATAAACGATCAAGTTCAGCCGTCACCTGGGCCGCATAATTAGGGCTCATCCTATAACTAGGTTGTTTGATAGGCCTCGCATCGGGTTTTAGTACCACTCTATGTTGATAAATCCGTGGGTCAAGGCCCTTCATCTCTCTGTAGTCCCAACCAAAAACATCTGAGAATTCACGAAGAAGTTATACCAAATCATCTTGGAATTTCTCGACTAATCCTGCCTTGATTTTTACAGGCCTTGGGTTGACCGTGTCTCCCAAGTTGTACGTTACCAATCGATCTTCTGGTACATAGAACTACCGGGGCTTTACCAAATCATCAGCTAGCTGCAACAGTTGTTGTAAAGTCGCTTCATCCATAGGTATATCATCATCTGCTTCTGCTTCTCCGGTCAGTGGTACGACCGTACAAGCTGCCAGACTCTAGGTATCTGCTACCGACTGTAAGTCTACAGTACCTAATGAGATGAGGTCCTTATTCGTTTTAAGGAAAGATTCTTCCTCATCATCAGATAACCCATCCAACATATGGACTGGTTCCGCTATATATGGTCGTGCATGAAGATCACAAGGTTGCATAGCGTCCAATTTAACTACATATTTCTGGTGATTGTCTTTTAAAATTAACTCTTGAGTTGACCAATCCTATACGACTTTGGCTTGCTTTAGCCATGGTCGACCGAAGAGTAAGTTGTAATTGAGGCTAGATTTGGGTAGCTCTAGGACTTCAAAAGTCATTTTAAATGTGGTTCCCTGCAAGGTAATAGGAATATTACGTACTAGTCTCACCGGATGGACTCGTGATTGATCTGCCATTAGCACAATAAATTGTACGGGTTCAATTTGGGTCCACCCCAATTTCTTGTAGAGTGCGGCTGTTGCAATATTCACACCAAATCCGCCATCAATTAAAACTTGGTTAATCTTCTGATTGTTATACTAGAGGGTGATCAACGGTACTAAATGATCCACCGTAGAATCCAATTCCGATTGTATGGTCGTAGTCGCCAGAGTACATGAAGGTCTGGGACTAACCTGCTGTTGGAATTGCTGTCTGACTCTTGGAACTAAGGCGAGCAATTGTCCCAAAGGGAGTGTGATGGAAGCTTTAGATAGGATGTCCCACACTTGATCTGGTTGGGCTGTGGTTATCACCGATTCTGGTGGTGATTCTAATGTTGTTGGAGCAAAATTCTGTTCATTCGATCTTGCCTGTGGCAGAGGGACCTGTGTTACCGGAATGGGATCAGGAAACATAGCCGGCTCCTTAGTTGTCCATTGACTAGCCTTGACAAACATCCGCTGCTGCTCACGAATTCAAGGCTTAAAAACTTCAGCTGCTGGTTGCAACTGTTTACCTGATCTTCTTTGAACTATAGCTGCTTGTGACTCAACTAGGGAAATATAGACCATGTTAGTCATTGGATTTTGTCGTTCCTTCTTCCTTTTGTCGTACTCTGCTGCTTCCTTGCAAAATGTACGGATATGGCCAACCTCGCCACAAAAATGGCACCGAGGGGGTGGGAGGGAAGTACCTTACGTCGATGTACCTGCCTCCCAACGGTTTGGATTGAAATTGTTGTTACGCTGCCCCCGGTAGTTCCTATATCCTTGTTGCTGGTTGGTTCGCAACTGTGGCGGCACATAATGGGTTGCTGGCTGACCTGGTTCCTGTATTATAGCGTTTACGATGGCTCTACCCTACACCTTTGCATTATATGCACATGTTTCTGTTGAGTGTCCTGTTACGTTAGAGATGGCACAATACATTTGGTTGAGGGCACATGTAGAACTGGTGTGACCTGGATTCTTGCACTTAGTACAATACACCTGTTTGGATGGATCATCAGCTACATTCTTACTTGCTTTCAACCATTCCAGGTCCTCCGTAAAACCTCCAACTTTGTGTTCTAACTGTAAGGCCATCGCAATTACAGCATCCAATGTCATTTCGCCCACACAGTGAATGATCATAATTTGTCTTAACTGTGGATTCAGTCTGTTAATGAACCATTGTGTTATGACATCATCTGGCAGATTGGCATGTGCCGGAGGCAGCTGCCTTAAGTGAGTTCTAAACAGTGTCGCATACTCTTGGACACTATGGTGTGGTTTTTGTCGATTGTTCTGCAAATAGTCAAAGATTTCTGCAGGGTTCTTTTTCAAACGGAACCTTTGTAAGAACACGTCTCTCACATCATCATAATTACAAAGATGATTAATATCATATTCAGTCAACCATCTTGCTGCTTCATTAACCAATGTGGCCTGAAATACAATGGCCTTGTATGCCGGGTCCGGTGGATGATTCAACACCCCATAACTGATCTCAAATGTGTGAACATGTGCGTCGGGGTCATCTCCCGGAAATCCACCGGATTTTGTATATGTCGCTCCGGTTGGACCAATCGAGGTGGAATGATTGGCTATGGCTGCTGCTGTTGCTGCTGCTAAAACTGTGTTTGTGACTGTGGGGGTGTTTGCTGTTGTGACTGTGAACCACTCATGATGCTATTGTGGGTAGTATTGTTGTTATCTGTATGTTGAGGAGGTGTCTCTTGTCCTTCAGAATCTGTATTATCAGCCTACTCACCTTCCGGTTCAAAAAAGTCGTTGAATCTCTTACTTATCTCCAAATCAAATACCCTGTCCTCAGCTTGGGTATCGAAGTTAGGTATTCTTGCCCCGAATAGTGGTGAACATAATAAGGGTCCACCAAGTAATACCGCACCATCACCGAAAGACTTCAAATTCCCACCAAATGGTACCGAACTTCCACCGGAACTTATCGAACTTTCACCGAACCAGGTTACCCTTTCATCGGAAACGGTCTCGCTCGCTAACACAACTCTATCACCAACAATGGTCGAATTCTGACTAGATAGTGTCGGACTAACTCCACACTGCATCTCTGTACACCTAGAAGTCACTGTACCCTCTCCACAAAGTACCGGATTCACACCAGATTTTATCGGAATCTCATCATGTGTCACTGAACTAGCACCGGAATCGCTACTAACTGGCTCCGATCCTTCTACAACAAGACTTAACTGGCCTACACTTCTACCACCTGGGGGTGTCCCTAATAGATTTGGAACTACCCAGGGATGTTGATCTCTCCTATACTTTGGATAGGACTCGCCGGAATAAGTAACCAGCATATATCACTTCTTCAACTAGTGGTCACTATTCTCCACTGCTTGCCTTGCTTACTGCTCTTCCCTTACTGATTATTCCCAATCTGTTTCCATCTTCCCTCAGACGGCACCAGTGTTAAAAGCACTTTCTATGTTAAGTCACTTTTAATCTCGTTTCGGGTTCTTGGGGATGGCTAGGGGTCTGATAGTGCAGAGGCCCTTTATTTGATTTTCCCAAATTAACTATTCAACTAAACAGTCACTATACTTTCAAAGCAACAACTTCCGCTACACAGTTAATACGTGCAAGTTACGATTATCTTACACAGTAAATTATCGTGCGAGTTAACACTCACACAGGCGCACAGACTTATTAATGTTAAGACAATGTTACTGTGTTAATAATGAATTACTGCAATTCAACAAGAACGGAGTAACAGTATGCAAAATATTTGCAAATCTGCATACGGTCTTCTTGGCACCGTCGTCCAGATAGAGTCTAGCGAACCCGTCTCTCTCATGCCGAAGAATCACCGTAATGCCTTTTCATTAAAGGGTAAAAGTTACAACTATTTGCTACACCTTTTCGGTGTGTGCGATATATGAAAAATACAATCCATTCTAGCGTGTGCGATATATGAAAAATGGAGTAGGGATAATTGAAAATGGTATTTACAATGGTGTGAAGTGACTAAAATCACTATTTGGGAAATATTTCTTCATGAAAAAATATATGGTCTACTTGTGGGATCTACATTAACTGCTTTGTTTGCTTAATCCTTCTCTCTACTTTGATTCCCTTTGTTGGCTTCCCTGTCTCGTAAGGCCTTGACCTCCTTGGCTACTGCCAACAATTATTCTACAAAGAAGCTCATAGTGGGCTCCTTCTATTAGCCATATTTGGATAACTAGAAAGTACATTGACACTGACTTTTTTGTCCTAGGAACAAGACTGAAGTTGAAGGCCAACATTAGGAGGCTCAAAGCATCAAGAGACGATCCATCTAGGTCCCCTATTCATTGCAATTAAGAAAATTTAGACTCCGCTAAATCATCATTTCTTTAGAAAATTTCAAATCTCATAAGAAACCATCGAAGTTGAGAATAGTGAATTTTTCAAACTTTATGTAACTAATAGGCATCAAAAGTCTAAAGAAAATTCTACTGCCAAAAGATCTCAAAAAAGCTTTTAATGAGTCATTCCTGAGTGCACCTCTTGACCTTACATTTCACCCATTTGACTTTGAAGTTGGACCAAATTGAAGTATCGTTTTCATTTAGCATCCATTATAGTGTTCAAAGGCCACTTTCCAAATCTGATCCAAAATCATTTGGAAGGAAATTGGGCCCAAAATCCGATATAGAAATTGAATTTGTGACCTATCAACCTTTGGACTCAGGTTCAAGACACATAGATAAGTAGCAAAAGAAAACTTTATTTATCCTTATGAGGAATGTTGGTTTGCCTACACAAAACCCTAGGAAAATGGTTGAGAAGCTATGATTTTTCATGATAAGGTTGTATGCCTTAAAGTATTTGCATTATCTTGATTTTTTTCATATTTAAAGAGAACGATATGTATTTCAACTAATGCACATCATTTGAAGCTAAGCATTTTTTGATTGACTACAAATTTCAACTTTATCATAAACATTGGCATGCATATGACCCTACTCCAATGACCTCAATGTCACATGGAAACCCATTTAAATGCACTTAAGGTTAGGGAATACTCTAAGATAAATAAATTCAAGTAAAAGTCACATCGCATGAGTCCAAAATAATAAGACATGCACAAATCCATTAGCAAGCCAGATTTTAATTCAGAAAAATGGCCACATCCAAAGGCCTCCATGGTATGCCATTGTGTTTCAATCAAGATAATCCTTCTAGTTGGGTATCACAAAATTTTTCAATTCCAAAATTATAAATCGTGAGGGGTCAATGTCTATTTAGATGGCCTAAATTAGTAAGTGGTTAGGATTTTAAACCCTAATTGCTTGACCATCATTAGCTTGCTAGTTGTCAAATATTGTGATGAATATTATGAAGTCTAAGGTGGCAATATCTAATTTCTTTCATTTCACCATGATCACAAAACGATGAAGAGGATTCAAAAGAAATTCCACAAACACATAGGGATAGGAATACTTTGACCAAGATTGTTAGGCTCTGAGCACTTCCTGATGATGTCTCTTAGGAAGAGATGTGCATAGAGAAGTGTATGAATCAAACAATTCTGAACTAATAATGTTACTTTCCCACATATGAAATGATTGATCTTGTATAATTATCACAACATTTTGGTCTTGAATGTGGCTCCAAATACATGGATAAAGAATGCAACACTTATGGGAAAATATATGAACCTACATGAACGCAGAATCTTATTCCCAACACTTAGTTGGTGGTGTCCAAGACAACTCAGGAAATCCCTTGTGAGAGAAGCTAAGGAAATCAACTAAGTAACCAAACCCTAGATGACCAACTCTAACTATTGACCCCTATGATCATGTAGTTAAATCAATGAGGTCTTTAAGCTTGAACATATTGTTGATTTTTTATTCAATATGAGGTTTTTAGCATGAGCTTAGTTGCAACTACTCTTGTGTGGTTTCAACCATTGAGAATCACACCATTGGAGAATCTATACATGCTCATGGATCAATTCATAGGCAAGTTTTTCATGTGAGGGGTAAAACATGATTCCTCCTCTTTGATCCATAGTTTCAAGAAATCCAACCATGCATCAATGTGATTCCTACTTAGAAGATACAACAAATGCATGGATAGAGCTTTGTCTTGGAGAGGCCCTCAAAACATAAATTGAGCTTGTTATTTTTGGACAATCCCACGAACCGAAAGCTAAGATCTCTTATCTATATTCATAGAATAACCATGACAAATGAGTGTACCAAAGATTCCATAGACTTGGAAGGTAATCTAACTGTAGACCTCAATATTGTGCAAATAGAAGTGAGGAGAAAATGTTGACCATCCACTAGTGCTTCATGATCATTAATTGAGTAAATAGATGAAATGGTAGTGAAGAAGCTATACACCAAACAAATTAGACAGCAATAAAAATGCACCATATACTAGCAACCTCAACCACTTAGTGGATGCTAGCAGAAAATGCCAACCATTCCACAAACAATGTTATTGCAATAGGAAACCATAGTAGAGGCCATAGCATCAACCTAGCTAGATGTATCCTTGTCACTCTAGCACAATGGTAAGTACCAACATGAGGAGATTCGCCTCATAAATGTCAATCCGTGGAGATGTGAGGACTGGTATGAAGACTGTGAGCAAGTGATGGCACAAGTGTGTGAGTGAAAGCATTTATGCTATCAAAGATTATATCAAAGACTTTTGAGTATTATTTTTAGTATGTGTTGATGTGTGCAATCGACTGTTTGTTTATGCATATAACAACTATCAAAAAAATATTTTTACTAAATATGTTACAACTATATGTTCTTTTGATTCTATATGCACATGACTCTTGTTTCTTTGTAGGAACTAGTTTATTTTCTTGGATATCAAGCTAAATGTTTGTAAATTAGCATTATTTCAATGGGATGATAATATTTATATGTGGATATATTGGTTGGTGTCCACACATATATCTACTTTGTTTGGTGTACATAGATATGAAAAACTGGGTTGATTTTCACATATTGATAGTTCCCTTATATGTACACCTTGTTTGATGTCTTATTTTCTTACTTCATGTGAAGAAACTCGATTTCTTCCATAAATGTACATGATTTGATATGTGTCCCCAAACTATTCATGATTGTATCTATAGAATTTGGTTGATGCCAACACAATAGAAGATTCTTGGTTGTGTCCAAAGATGTGAAAATTTTGGTGGATGTCAATAAATTATTTAGCCTCGTATATGTAAGATTTGGTTTGTTATGCCACACATTTTCTGCTTAGTAACTTGAATGTGTACACCTTGGATGATGCCCATAAATTCTTTTAAGTCATATATGTAGGCTTTAGTTTTTTGTTTTTGGTGACTAGAGTCATAGTAGTTGATTTTATATTTGTATATCTTGGTTGCTGTATTCATACCTTGTTTGATTGTTCACATATTTGTACACATATCTAGATTCCCATTAGTTTGTTTGAACATATTTAGAACTAGTTGCTGTTTTTGGTTTACAAAGTCAAAATAATTGATTTTATTTGAGTTGAAATGATTTTTCCAAGTGAGTTTGAGGTTCATACTATGTGATCTATGTTTCAAGGAATGTGTATAATTTTTCTTTCATATAATGAATTTTTTTCTTTTGATAAAAATATATTTGATTAGGAATTTTCATCTTGCTCACTACCATACCATCTTGAGAGGCTATTTACATGAACACAAAACATGATTTATTGTATTTTATAATTTTGCATTAACCTTGGAATTATATTTATTATGCATGTCAAAGGATTTTCTCAAAATCTCTTTGTAGAAGGTGTGTGTTTTTTTGGAAAATTGTCAACAAAAGACACTTAAGTGTCCTGTTTTGGTACCAAACTAGTGTTAAAACCTTTTACTCATCTATAAAAGGTTATTACATCAGAGAGTGAATCTTTGTTGGAGAGACAAGTTTGGAGCATGTGCCCACACGACATAGTGTTGTGTACCTTTTTACAAATCCTTGTGAGAAGTTTGAAGCTTTTCAAAAAGTTTTGGGCTTACTCCCTTCTTTGGATTGGCCTTAGTCTGCATTGCATGCGACTTCCTTACACATAAGTGTGAGCCCCTTGTTCATTGCATCACTCGCATGAAGGATTTGCTAGTATATTTTTTTAATGATGTGTGTGAACAAAATTAGGAATTTTGGGGCACTTTTTCGCTCTTTAAGAGGTTTTTCGCCCTACTTATATATATTTCAAAAAGATTGACGTGAAAATTGTCTTTGTACATTCACTTAGAAATACACTTTGTTTTGTGCCACAAGCTTCTTCTTCTTCCTCATGTTGCTATGCTTTCTTAATCCCCAAACTCTAACATGTATGCATGTATGTACGTTATGAATGAATGGATGTATAGTTTCAAATACTTTGAAAACTGAGATGTAATCAAATTTACGATACAATTGTAGGACAATGTAAAACACAACCCATAAACATAAATACATTAGATAACAAATTACAAAAGATAGTGAAACACTTGTATTTTGTTTGTCAAGTACAAGTTTATAAAGATACAAAAGATTTCATAAGATTATGGATGTCACATAGCAGCTTTGAGAAGTCTTAGAAAAAGCTTGAATTGAGCTCCTAGACCTTCCAAGGTGAAGATCACAGTCTTAAGGTATCTACCAACCAACCCAAACACTTAATTAGTGAAAAATAATGAAATGATAGGGATGACAGGTTTACCTCAACCATGCTAAGTTGTTATCCTTTTCATACCTTGGCATGCCTACTAGCTTGACCAATAGACATATCAAAACATGCTTTTTCTTGGAAGAGAAAATGATAACCTTACAATACTCTGCTCAGGAGTAAAAACATCATCATTTTTCATTAAGTGTTATATTATGGAAATGGTTTTTCAACCACACATAACTACGTAGAAAGTAGATTAGGAGATAATTATTATTCAGATGTCTAATTTTAAAGCCTAAGGCTTAAAAGAGCTAGAGAAGTTCAATTAAATGAAGTTATATTCCTTAAACATGTGAATGTATTTCAATGATAATTTCCTAAGTGTTGGAGTTCTAATCTATGTAATAAAAAACTACTTCCTTTCAAATAATTATCCTTCAATATCTAGCATAAAAGTTTACTTGTGCGCCTTAATGCATGTTCATATATGGTCACACCCATGGCTGTGTTTTTCTTGTGTAATGCTTTGTTTGTATGCATGTATGTATGTGTAGAACATATGTATATGTATCTCCTCCTTGGTTTTGTATGTATAAAAGAAATTTATTTGATTAAATTAATTCATTCACACTTTAAAATATTTTTAAAGCTTTATATCTTCATGTAAATATATAAAAACATACGACATTTCTTCCCAAATTATTTTTGCAGAAAAGGAAGTTTGGTTGAGGCCTAATCTCCCATGCTTGAATTAATAAAAGAATAATTATATAGTGAATGGGGTTAGTGCCCTTGGGATCCTCTGTATCCCACTAATCAAGGGTAGGATGTCCTAAATGTGTAATATCTATGATGATCCAAAACCGATAGGAGACCTAAGATTGAGAGGGTCACTAATAAAATCTTAAAGCCCGACTCATCATTGATGAAATATTATACTTTAGGGATCTGACATATATATAATTGAAAGCATCAAAAGTCTTAATGCAACAAATCCTAAGATATTATGAGGCACATACCCTAAATTTAACAACCATATTACTTTGTGCGAGTGAAAGATAAATAGGAGTACTCGTACAAAGTGTGCTTCGAAGTAACCTGCTTACACTTTAGCGAATTGACATGGTGGTTACCAAAACAAATTATGAAATATCTTATTGAAAATTTTGTTTGAAGGAACAAAGTGCGAGAGCTGGTCCTCCGACATTTAATAAGTGTGTGTGTATGTGTGTATGTGTGTATGTACATGAAATGATATGTGTCAATCTACAACTAGATACCAAGACTTATTAAATAGACACATGTATGTATGTATGCAGATATGTATGTATGTTGTATATATTATATGTCTATATATATACATACACACACACATATACATACATACATACACACATATATATGTGTGTGTATGTACGTGAAATGATGTGTGTCAATCTACAACTAGATACCAAGAATTATTAAATAGACACATGTATGTATGTACGCATATATGTATGTATGTTTGTATGTATGTTGTATGTATTATGTGTATGTGTGTTGTATGTATGTGTGTTTGTGTACGTGAAATGATTTGTGTCAATCTACAACTAGATACCAAGGCTTATTAAATAGACACATGTATGTATGTATGTTGTAGATATGTTGTATATATTATGTTTTTGTGTTATATATATATATATATATATATATATATATATATATATATATATATATATATATATATATATATATATATATATATATATATATATATATATATATATATGTGTGTGTGTGTGTGTGTGTGTGTGTGCATGCATGCATGCATGTATTGAATATTGTGTAGGGTGTTGAAAAACATCCTACTACATGTACAAATACTTTTATTAAAGGTGATGTAGATGGTGTTGAAGACAATGATCTTCAAGTTCTTTGTTGTGCAGCACCTCCTATTGTACCTATTGTAGAAAAACTTGAATGGGATGGCAGAGATGCACAAACACATGCATTGATAGCCTTGTTTGTCTAGCATGCCATTATCCCTCATATTCACTCCTACAAGATAGAAAAAGATGCTTAGGTTACTCTTACAACATTGTACCAAGCAAGAAATGAGGCCCATGTTGCTGCCTCTAGAAACAATGGGAGAGTAAGCATATGAATGAATGAGATTCTATGGATAGTTTTTTGAAAAAGATCAAAGATTTGAAGGAGAAAATGATTTCTACTTATGAAATCTTACCAAATAGTTCAATTGTGCAGATTGTTCTTAATGACCTTCCATATTTATATTAGAGTTTAGCTTCTACTCTTTCATTGGTGATGAAAAGCCGTCCAAATGCCTTAGCATTTGAGGAGTTAGTCTTTATTTTGTTGTAAGAAGTTCAATCCAAGAAAAACAAGTCAGTTATGCAGATCAAGCTTTCTTAGCTAGTAAGAAGGGTAAAGCTAAACAAAGCACATCTAGTAGTAAGTAGAAATCTTTGAATGCTACATAGTTGAAGAAGCGAGGCAAAGATGAGAAGAAAACAAAAAAGTAGAAATAGTTTTGCAAATATTATAAGGCAAAGGATCATGTCATAGAGAGTTTTCCTTAATTGGTTACAAAATAGGTAAAGAAGAAAGAAGTTGGAATGGTTGTTGCAGAGGCCTCTACAACTAAAATAGAATCTAATAATCTTGTTTAGAATAAAGAATCAACATTTACTATTGTTTACAACTATGATGCATCTTCTCATATGACTGCAATAGAATCAAATGTTTAGTACCTTAATAGTGGGCAACTAAACATATTACCTTGCAACATAATTTCTTCAATTCACTTAAGCCTGCCCCTACACAAAATATTTTCACATGTGTTAACAAATCCTCTTATTATGTAATGGGAGTTGGTAAGATCGTTCTCACTATTGTTGATGGCAATTCTTTTACATGGTCAAATGCTTTACATATTTTAGGGATCAAGAAAAATCTGTTTTCCATTTCATCATTAGCCAAGATTGGCTTGGTTGTCAAATTTGTTGATGACATATGTACAATCGATAATCTTTCAAATGGTGATATTATTATTGCTTCTAGAATATTGTGTCATAGGGTGTATAAGCTCATAGACTTTGGGAACTCTATGAATGATTTAGCATGTCAAGTTCAATACTCCCATGCTATCTTAGATGCAAAGCTTCCGCATGCATGCTTTGGTGATCTGATTCTTCACCTACAGAAATTTGAAATGATCTCCTCTCTACCTAAAATTGAGGCACCTTCATAAACATGTACGTGAATGTTGTATTTTGGGCAAAATACAATATTCCTCCTTCCAAAAAGATGGTTCAATTCAAGCTGCTCATAAATTGCAGCTTGTTCATAGTGATATCTATGGTCCTATGTAGACACCTTCATTTGGGTACTACATATACTTTGTGACTTTTATTGACAATTTTTCTAAGCAAGCATGGCTCTATCCATTGAAAGAAAATTACAAAGTGTTTATGTGCTTTAAATAGTTTTTGGTTATGGCTGAAAATCTCTCAGCATATAAATTGGGCACCCTCCATTTCAATCAAGGGGGGATACATGTCTTCTAACTCTAATGCATTTTTGGCTAAATGTGGGTAAAAAATCAATGTACAATGTCTTATACACCTCAATAAAATGGATTTGATGAAAGGAACAACATATCTCTCATGAAAATGGTGAGACATGATAAAAAATAACACTTTACCACATAGATTTCGGCTTGAGGTTGATATGTGTGCAAAAAATATACTTGTGAAGTGTCCCACCAAAGCACTAGAATTGATCATTATGTATGAGGCTTGGCACGATCGCAAGCCATGTGTTGATCATCTTCCTATCTTTAGTTGTCTACCATATGCATTACTGCATGAACAACAACCCAAAAAGCTAGATGATAAAGTACTAAAATGTATACTTGTTGGGTACAATTATGAAACCAAAGGTTGTCTTCTATATTATCCACATACTAAACACATTTTAACTAGTTGTGATGTTGTCTTTGTGGAAGATGCAATTCAGCCATTACTTTCATGTACCAAGGGGACATCGGTTAGCTCAAAAATTGTGTGTGACACTTTGCAGCCTCTTTTAAAAGGTGGACATCAAGTGCTAGTCCAAATGAGGAAATTTCTCAGCCTTTACATGTTTCAAATAATGATGTAGATCATTCCATTTCATATGCAAATTTACATGATGCACTTTTTTTTTGGAGAACAAGAAGTAAATTAATAATGGCATGTAACAATGTACAGAGGGCAAGACTACCCCCAACAATAACAACTAGTGGCCTTTGGAAATTTGACCAACGTAATAGAAAATCACATTGTTAGTTTCATGGCACAAAACAGCAGGTTGTAACTCGAATAGATCCATATGGAGGATAACATACAATGTAAGGCAAAGGCATCAAAAGGGTAACTAATAGCATACATCAACCATTTCAATCCTAGAGGCAGAGTACAACTTCAACAAAGAAGCCCTCCATTGGCTGGGTCTAGTATTATTTAGACAACTATACAGAGAGAATTCATCATCAGGAGAGCATCCTCAGTGTCAACAAGAGCTTTAATGCCAATTCTCTTCAGAACTATGTGCAGTGAGTAAACTAAAGCACTAGTGGGCTTCTTGTTATTGAAGACAGCCACATTTCTGCTTTTCCAAATACTCCATAATATATTAGCTCTCCACAGGTTCCATAAAACAACATCCAATTTGTTGTAGACCCCTAGCAGAAGCTCTTTGTAGCCAAGATGGATGTTATGATTTTGGCAAAAAGGCAAGAGGAACCTCCAGAAAGATTGGGCATGCCTGCAATTGACAAACAGGTGGGGGAGATCTTCCACACTACCACAAAAAATACATAAACCATTATTAATGTTAAACTTCTTGTCCTTAGCTCCACACCAAACTGCATTGTGCAGTATAAGCGAGAGAAGGTAAGAGTGCTTAATGTTCTTTGGAAGGTGCCAAATACACAAAAATCTATGAGTCCATTCATTAGCATTCTAGTTCACTTTCCACATTTTGTTAAGCTTGGGTAGGATCATATTGATTCTCCCTCTCTTGCTCTTGAACTTCTTCAACATGTCTTCAGCAACATCAGCTAGCTTGACTAGTTTCCTCTAGACACTGATCTTAGCTCTCCTAGCTAGTATGCTTCTATGATTCAGGAGAACCTGCAGACAACCATAAGAGTAGTGAGTATTTGAAATTTGAGCTTCAGACATGATCTCATCATTTAAAGTGAGATCCTTACAGGTGTTGAACTCCATTTTGAGACATTTATGCTCTCTAATCCCAAGAGTGCCATTATTCCATAGAGAAAGCCATCCTATCTAGATATTCTCTTGTAGGTAAAAGTCAAAATGATCAAAAAATTTATCGTTGGAATAGCATGACATTTTAACCTCCATCCAAGCTTGCCACATTCTGCAGCAAAGAGTAGATCCCATAGGGGAGAAAGTGTGGGGAGAAACCAAAATGTCCCATAGAGAGTGGTTTTTCCAAACTTTGTAATCTACAAGAGCAAAATTGTGAACACTTCTTTTTATAAGAATGGCCCAAAAATCATTGGAATTAAGAGATTGAACAATCCATTTGGCAGCAAGGTTAGCAGACATCTTAAGAGGACAAAATATGCCAAGACCCCCTTCTTTTTAGGCAAACAACAAACTTTCCCAGCAACTTTAGGAATCTTGTTGTGAACTAAGCTTCCTCCCCACAAGAACTTCCTGGAAAGACAAATAACCTGGTTAAAATGTTTATTATTAGGAACCCAACAGGACATAACGTAAACCAGGGTTGGAAGAATATAATGGTTAAGAACAAAAACTCTATGAGAAAGAGAAGATCCACAATATGGACAAGCTTTATAACCCTTAGTAGATATTCATCCATCATGAAAATGATAAAAATATAATTAGATTAACTCACATTTATTTGTATGCATATTGAATAAAAAAATTACATGAATACCTAAACAAACACCATATCTTGGAAAATCATGAATAGTCCAAGCCACAATACAACAAACCATAATATATCTTTCATTGATGCTTTTCGATACATCAGTGACATTAATACCTCTCCATAACTCTTGGAGATCGTCAATGAGAGGAGCAAGATATATATTCATATCTTTAACTTGTCTTTTTCCTGAGGTGAAAGCATTAAATGTTCCTTTTTAATGCTAAGATATGGTGGAAGATTGTAGTTTATGACTACCACTGGCCATGTTGATCATTTAGTGGATTTCATGGGGAATGGATTAACCCCATCTAATGCAACTCTTAACTTTAGATTCTGTGGATTTTGTGCAAACTCAGGCCATGTAGAATCAATATGGTGAAAAGCAACACTATCATGAGGAATTTTGATTATTCCATCAGTACTTTTATGATCATGTCCCCATGTCAAAAGCTTTGATCATTCGAGGCTTTGAAACATATGTCTAATCAGTGGAGCCAATGGAAAATGTCTCAATACCCTTTTTGGGATTTTACCCTCTTCCTCCTTATATCAAGGACATTGAAATTTTGGACATGTCAAAGAGTCTACACATTCATCTCTATATAAAATACAATCATTAGGACATGCATGTATACATTGATAATCTATACGAAGATTGTTGATTAGCTTCTTCATTTCATCATGTGAGGTAGGAAGAATATTTTGACTTGATAAAACTTCTCAGATAATAACTTGTAAGTAATAAATATGCATATATATATATATATATATATATATATATATATATATATGCATATAATTTTATATATGTGTATGTGTATGTGTATGTGTGTATACATGTGTATGTATGTATGTATGTATGTATGTATGTATGTATGTATGTATGTATGTATGTATGTATGTATGTAGGAATGTGTATGTATGTATGTATGCATGTGTATCTATGTATATTTGATTTCGTTTTTAATTTTCTTTTTTGTATATTCTGGTTTGTCGACTTTCATATCTATACCACTGAATTGTTTGGCTATCTCCCATTTTATAGTCAATCTATTACCTGCCTTGCTTACTAAGACTTACATATTTGTTTACAAGGATTAAGCATCAGTTAACTATTGAGGTATTAGGTTGTTTGAAAATAAGACAATCAAATTTCTCTCGACAATTTTGGAAAATGGATGAATAATTCTAAACTATGGGCAGACATGAAGTGTTCATTCAATGCAAGTTCTTGTTCTTATCGTAGCTAAGGTAAAAACAAAAACCTACACTGAATGAACACTTTGTGTCCGCCCATCCTTTAAAATTATTCTTCCATCCTTCAAATGCTTTGAGATAAATTTACTTCTCCTATTTTTCAAACGATTTAATACCTTCATAGCTAACTCATACTTAATATTTGTATGCAAAGTTCATAAAAGAGTTAGCAACGCAGGTAGTAGGTCGGCTAGAATAGGAGAAGAAGATGTGTTAGGAAGATTCTAAAGGTTGGCGGACAATTTCAAAGGTTAGATGGACAAAATATCTTCATTCAATACAAGTATGTATAATTTGAGTTTACTCTCAGAACATGTGTATATGTATGTTTATATATATATATATATATATATATATATATATATATATATATATATATATATATATATATATATATATATATATATATATATATATATATATATATATATATATATATATATATGTGTGTGTGTGTGTGTGTGTGTGTGTGTGTATGTGTGTGTATGTATACATGTGTATGTATGTATGTGTATGTATGCATGTGTAGCTCTGTATATTTGATTTCATTTCTAATTTCCTTTTTGTTTATTGTGGTTTGTGGACTTTCATATAGATATCTAGACCACTGAATCGCCTGGTTGTCTCCCATTTTATAGTGAATCTATTACCTACCTTGCTAACTAAGTCTTACATATTTGTTTACAAATATAAAGTATCAGTTAGCTATGGAGGCATTAGGTCATTTGGAAAATAGGAGGACCAAATTTATCTCGAAGATTTGAAAGATGCATGAATAATTTTAAAGGATGGGCGGACAGAAAGTGTCCATTCAATGCAAGTTCTTTTTCTTACCTTAGCTGAAGTAAGAATAAAAACCTGCATTGAATGGACGCTTTCTTTCCGCCCATCCTTTAATATTATTTTTCCTTCCTTCAAAATCTTTGAGATAAATTTGTTCCTCCTATTTTCCTAACGACCTAATACCTCCATAGCTAACTGATACTTAATAATTGTATGCAAAGTTCTTAAAAGAGTTAGCAGCACAGGTATTAGGTCGACTAGAATAGGAGAAACAGATGTGTCAGGAAGATTCTAAAGGTCGGGTGGACAATTCTAAAGGCTAGATGGACAAAACATCTTCATTCGATACAAGTATGTATAATTTGACCTTACTCTCATAACATGTGTATGTGTGTATATGTGTGTGTATGTTTATATGTGGGTATGCATTCATATATAATTATGTGTATGTCTATATATGCATGTATTTATATGTATATATTTATGCATGTACATATATAAATAGATAGAAAATTGAAAATTATACCTTAATAGTGTCAAAATAGATACATTACTCCATCCAAAACAATTTTCAAGATTGAGAATAAGTAAGCTCGCACTTAGTCGTGTGAAACGACTTCCTTCATACACATGCTTTAGACATTCCTCTTGAAGATATTTCTCATTTTTAGAAATATCAATGCTCTCACTATCATTTTGATACCAGTCCTCAATAAAATCTACCATGCCATCATCTTCATCATTGTCGCACAAATCTTGTACTTTATCTTCTTTTGAATATAGATCTTTCAACCTTGCATATTCCACAGGATCACTTTTGTGTAGCCTCCTCATAGAAGCTTCTGATAAATGAGGTCTTATTGGCAATTGTGAATGGTGTGGAGGAATATCATCAACATCATATGTTGGAATCTACACATATGAATAAACATCATTAGTATTCCATAAATGAATAAAAAGTAAACTTTAAACATAAAATTAAATATATAATTTATTAAATATGGTTAGAAAATTTTCATTCTCTCTCTAGCTAAAAGGTGCTCTTGGAGGTCTACGCCATCCATAATTCACTAATAATTCATCACCAGCATGTAATGTAGTAATAGCATTGACAACTATGTATCTTGATACATCTCTACTCATGTATGGTGATTCATGACTATTTTCATGCTCCTCAAATGTACAATTAGTCATTGAACTATTATGTAACCCTCAACTACTATTTATTAAACCTGCTATATTTCCATGTGTGTAAGGTCTTCCATCAATATATAATCTTTCATTTTTTGCATGTATTTCTACTAGTAAGGGATGTTGCATTCAAGCATATTCCATAAGTACTCATGCTTTGAACATAACGTGCAAGTCGATGCCAATCTCCCCATCCATATATAGGACCACAAAATGACATAAGAGTGACTTGCGAGTATATGTATGTATGTATGTATGTATGTATGTATGTATGTATGTATGTATGTATGTATGTATGTGCATGTATATATGTGTAATATGTGTGTATGTATGTGCATGTATATGTGTGTAATATGTGTCTATATGAATGTATGTACATATGTATATGTGGATATGCATGTACGTGCATGTGCATGTGCATGTGTAAGTGTATATGTGTATGTATGTGTATGTGCATGTGCATGTGCATGTGTATATGTGTGTATATGTATGTATGTGCATGCCCATGTGTAAGTGTACATGTGTGTATATGTGTATGTGCATGTGCATGTGTATGTGTGTGTATATGTATGTGCATGTATATGTGTAAGTGTATGTGTATATGTGTATGTGCATGTATATGTGTATATGTATGTATGTTCATGTGTGTGTATATGTATATGTGTGTGTACGTATGTGCATATATATGTGTATATATACATATGTGCATATGTATGTGTATGTGTATAAACATATACAATTGTATGTATATGCATGTGTATATGTATGAAACATGCATGTGTGTGTGGATGCATTTCCATTTGCATCCATGTGCATGCATGTGAATGTGCATGCATGTGGATGTGCATATACATGTATTTAAGTATATGTTAATGTGTGTATGTGTACATATATATGCAATAATGCATGCATGCAAGTCTTTTTATGTGGTTGTAGAAATGTTTGTGCATATGCATGTGTATGTGTAAGTGTAGCTGCACATGTATGTGTGTGTATATATAGAGACATGTCCTGTTCCTGAGTTACCCACACCAGCCAAACAAGTGGCCTTATTCTTAGATGGACTGCTAAGTACCAAATTGAGATCATATGTGTACTTGAAGGACCCTAGAACCATAGAAGAATGTGTACGCATGTGCATAGGCATTGAGGATAATCTAGGAGAGGAGTTGGAGCTTTCAAAAATCTACAAGGATTCAGATAGCTCTAGTAGCCTCACTTCCAGTCAATCCACATCTATCGAGGAACTTGCAGAGAAGGTAGCTCAAAAACTAGGTGTCCCTAGCAAACAAATTCGAGGATTTGCCCCAATTAAGCAGTGCTATACTTGTGGAGGTGACCATATGGTGAATGTATGTCCCATTATGGCTCAACCCCAAGTAAATCCGAGTAGCTAGTACTGCACCATAGAGTGAAGGTACACCAACCACACCGCACAAGACTATCCTTATAATAAACAAATGGTTAGACAAAATTACCCTCAGCCATATCCACAACAGGGTAGGTACCAAAACCAATATCCACAACAGCAATATGGTAGGCCCCAACAACCCTATTAGCCACCCTATCAAGGGCCACAGAGACCTCAATGAGTTCTAGCACAACAACCCCCTGCTCTAGCTAATGTGATTCCAGTAAAGTATGCAGCTACAGAAGAAAATCTAAGTAGATCCATAGTCCCAGTAACTCCATTACTTTCAGAAGGTGACCCTAGTGATCAAAGTATTGATTCTACACATATCAATAGCCCCCAGTCTTACATGCAGTCACCTAAGCATGATGAGTCCTACTATTGTGAAGAACCAAGTGAGCCTAGTTGGGAGCCGGAATATGCAAATGTCATGTATGCAAACCCCAACGCTAGACCTCAACCTAGGCAGGTAGGACCCCCATTTCCAAGAGGACCATGCTATCAATGTCAAGGAGATCCCCTCATTCGTGATTGCCCAATGCCTGCCCCTACACAACCCCAATCGGTGACAATTCAAGGCTTTTGTCAAGGTTACGGAAAGGAGCATCTCTTAAGAGACTACCCTAAGAACCCCAATAACATGCCAAAAATCACGCCTATCAACATTATTGGGTTGGTAGTAGACTCTACAGGAAGTGTGGCTTCCACTACGCCAGTGCAAGTGGTCACCTTGCAGCAGAACCAAGGTCTAGGCCAAGAAAAGAGTACCGAGGTTAGTGAGACTGAGAGCATAACCAAGAAACGGACGAGAGCCTCGGAGGATAGCCGAGAAAGGATGAAAAGACAATGGTCCAAAAAGATGAGTGAATTAGAAGAGAGCATAAGAGAAATAAAGGCCAAAATTGTTGAACTCACCTCTCAAACACACTCTCACATACCACCACCACCTTCATCCCTCCCACCACCTAATCCCCCACCTTCCAACCCACAACATATAATTCCACCACCCCCTAGAGTAGGATCAATTTTAGTTGACCCCACTCTTGAGGACATAGACATGATGCTTAAGGCATATCAGGCCAGAATCCAAGAAGGGCCAAATGTGACAGATCATGACAAGTGCTACCCTAGAGCTAACCTAGAGATAGAAAGAACCAAGCTTTGCACTAAAATGGTATCATTGGCTCAGGCCATGTTTGAAGCCAGTCGCCTCTTCAACTACTCTTGCTCAGCTAAGCCACAGTTGCACTTTGATGGACTGTTGGAGAAGTTGGAGAGCATAATTGCAAGATTGGATAAGGAAGCCATCTCCCAAGGAAGAGCCAAGGCAAGTGAAAGAATAAGCATTCCTCCCTAGGAAGCTTATGTGCCTAATTCCACTGAACCAGACACCTCTTCTTCTATGAATAGGTATTCACCAGAGTTCCTGCGAGAGATTCAAGAAGAGAAATGGGCTAAAGAAAGTGAAGTTCCTCCTCTCAATTCTTTGTACTTGCAACACTTAGGCATCACGACCAAAGTTAATCTCAAGGATTACTCTCATAGAGATGTACCCCCCATTCAATGGAATCCCATCCATAGAGCCAAAGATGACACTGAGTCAGTGTAGTCCATAGGATCAGGATCCTCATGGATGCATGAAGACACCCACTTATGGATGTGTAAAGTAGCAGTAGAAGAAGAGAAGAGAGAAAAAGCCAGAGATATAGGTGCGAAGGAAACTCATAGATCAATTCAAGACCCAACCTATGCACCTATAGTATTTCCTGATGAAGAATTTGAACCTCATGGTTGGGCAGAAATTTTAGCAACAATGGATGTAGCCATCAATGAAGAACAATGGACACCCCACTGTGACGAGGATGGTTATGAAATTTCAATATTCACAATAGAGCCAATTATGGGTGATTCGGTGATTGAAGAATGTGAACCTAGCACTGATGCATTTGATGATGCAAGTGACTCCGATCAAGAGTCAATCATTATGGACCCACCTTTTGCATCAGATGAAGAATACTTCCATGAGGTAGAAGATCACCCTCAGAGACATGAAGAGATTACCAACGATGTGAGGTTAACCACACAAGTGGCCGCCAGGAGCGAAGGCAAGAAAAGGAAGAAGAGAGAAGTCACACCAGAAGAGGAAGAATCTTTGTTTGAGGTCCCTGAAAATTTTAAGAAGTATGAGATAGATGATAGGAGAGTCATGATAAGAATGCCTAAATGTGATGCCCAAGCAAGAGACGCCTATGATAACAAAGAAATTACCAAGAAAATAGTTGTAGCCATAGAAGAAGGAGAAGAAATATGCACCTACATAGGACATGACCTAATGGAAGAAGAAGAGTAAGAGTTGATAGCTCTGTTAAGAGAATACAGAGATGGGTCGCTTGGAGTTATAAGGATTTGAAAGGAGTAGACCCTAACATATGCTCACACACAATTCCCATGACCTCAGATGCCAAACCCTCTAAGCAGAAGCCATACACATATAACGATAACTATGCTGCTAAGATCAAGGAAGAAATAGATAGACTGGTTGAAGCCGGATTCATCTATGAGATTGAGCACACTGAGTGGGTATCCCCCATTATACTGGTGCCCAAGAAGAATGGAAAGCTACGTGTATGCATTAACTTGAAGAAGGTTAATGCAGCCATTATTCGAGATAACTATCCGCTTCCTATCACTGAGCATCTATTAGAAAGAGTAGTAGGCAAGAAGTGTACAGCTTCCTTGATGGATTTTCTGGCTACAATCAGGTAGCCATTGCTCTAGAAGATCGGCATAAGATGGCTTTTGCCATAGAGTGGGGCATATTTGCCTTCCGAGTAATGCCATTTGGTCTCACCAATGCACCTGCAACCTTCCAGAGACTGATGTGCCATGTGTTTAAAGAGTTCCTGAGGAAGAATTTGGAAGTCTATGTTGATGATCACTATGCTCATTCCAACATTAGACAGACACATATACCTGAACTTAGGCAAATCTTTGACAAATGTAGAGAATATCAAGTCTGCCTGAACCCAGAAAAGTGTGTTTTCATGGTCAGGCAAGGCAAGATTCTGGGACACATAGCGTCCAAGAACGGCATATCCACTGGCAAAGAGAAAGTGAGAGCTATTGCAGAACTACCTAGGCCAAAGAATGACAAGAAAGTACAGGCTTTCATGGGGCATTGTGGTTATTACCGACGTTTTATACACATGTATGCCGTCATTGCAAAGCCTCTGTATGCTCTTTTGACTAACTTTGAGTGGATGGATGAGTGTGAGAATTCCTTCAATGAGCTTAAATGGCGATTATGTTCAGCACCAATCTTGACCACTCGAGATTTGCTATGCTAGTAGACAGTTGAATGCAGCTTAACAAAACTATACGACCACCGAACGAGAAGGATTAGGCATGATATATGTGGTTAAAAAGTTTAGACACTATTTGCTTGCAAACAAGTTTAAATTTTTTATTGACCACCAAGCATTGTTATATCTTGTAAACAAGCCATGCAATACAGGTAGATTAGTAAGATGGTTTCTCTTACTAATGGAATATGACTTTCAGGTTGTGGTGAGGAAAGGCAAGATTCATTTGAGAGCAGACCATCTTTCAAGAATCACATCTAGAGAGGCCCCACAAGGAGTATCAAATGACCTTTCTGATGCTTACTTGTTTAATTTAGAAGTGGTACCTCAATGGGCTAAGACATTAGTGCCAGTATTGACATATGGGCCTAACCACCAGTAATAAACACTCAAGATGGGGAGGTGGTAAAAGCCCAAAAGTACCATATCATGGCAGGAAGTATGTACAAGCATACAGATCAAGGGATATTAGCTTGTTGTGTGGAAGAGGATGAGTACGCTAAATGGTTGCACTTAGCACATGTGGGTGCATTAGAGCAACACTACTCAAGGCAAAGAACCCTACAGACACTAAGGAGACTCGGAGACCACAAGCCTACAATGGAATCAGATGTCCATAAGTTAAGGAATGCCCAGTCTATCGTATTAGACCACCTGTGGAGCATGATACTATGTACAAAGTGTCTCTAATACCAGATTGGAGTGAGCCATTGGTAGCCTTTCTGAGGAAGAAAACATTCCCTCAAGAGATGACTTTGACTAGGCAAAGAAGTTTAGAACAAGAAGCCCTAGACTACTCACTCATTGGAGATAACTTATACAAGCGTGGTAAAGATGGTTACCTCATATTATGTGTCCATGAGAATGAATATCTTAAGATCTTGGAAACTGCTCACCAGGGTGTATCAGGGGGACATTTTGGACGAGATCGGGTGATCAAGACAATACTATTTGCAGGTCTTTGGTGGCCAACCCTTCACATGGATGCGCATACCTACGTGAAGCGGTGTGATGTTTGTCAGCGAACTCAGTATCCTATATGCAAAGATGAGATGCCACTGAAACATGTGATGGGTGGACGTGCATTCTCTATGTGGGGAATAGACTTGTAGGTCCTATTAATCCCCTAGCTCAGAGTTCCCATGTGGAATACATCATTGTGGCCACAGACTATCTAACCAAGTGGGTAGAGGTAAAAGCTACGACAAAGAACGATGCTCAAACAACAGCTAAGTTCTTATTTGAGAATGTGTTCACGAGATACAGACTACCTATAGAGCTAGTAAGTGATAGAGGCACTCACTTCTTGAATGAAGTCATTGAAAATCTTCTTCAAGAGTTCTTGGTGATACACAAGAAGTTGGCCCCCTATCATCCACAAGCTAATGGGCAAGCTGAGAGCACAAATAAGATTCTATGTAATGTGCTGACCAAATTAGTGAACAATAAACGCTCTAATTGGGACAAACAGCTACACCATGCTGTTTGGGCATACCGAGTTGCCTATAAAACGGTACTCCAAGCCACACCCTTTTAGATGGTGTTTGGCCAAAACGTAGTGCTACCATTGGACTTCTTGATACCTACATTGAAGGTAGCACAGGAGCATGAATGGACAGGGCATGAGCTCTCTTCTAGGATCTTTGATCTCGAACGACTAAGTGAAACAAGACTGAGAGCTGCCACAGGGATATATGCAGCTAAGAAAAGACAGAAGGCGTACTTTGATGCCCATGTGAAGGATAAAGGCTTGAAGATAGGAGGCTTAGTTTTGGTGTACACCCTTAAACAACATGCAAGAAATCTAGAGAAGCGTGGCTACAGACCTATGATCATGAATAGGATCTCAACTAGTGGAGCAGTCCAACTAGCCACTCTAGAAGGCGACATCCTACCAAATTACATCAGTGGATGCAGAGTCAAGTTATATTAGGAACCCCTCACGGAGGAGATGTTAAATCGACTCAACACTGCAAAGAAATGTAAAGAAGAGGAAAAGTGAATTCGAGAAGAAGCACATGCAGAAGCATTGGAAAGCATCCGAAGAATGAAATTGAGGTGACAGAGCAGAGATCAGCCTAGGACAGATGTCTATGCAGATCCAGGATATCATATAGCTATGTGCAAAGTCTCAGGTGTAAGTTCCAATAGAATAATTGACCGACGTCCTTTTGTAACCTTAGAGATAGGACAAGGAAATAGTGCAAGAACCGTACGAGCCTTGATTGATTCAGGTGCAGCCACTAGTGTTGTTAAACTTTCTTACTATCGAGAATTGAACTTAAATGTCAATCTTGTGGAAGCATACCTCATAGGATTGGGAGATGTGGAAACCCCTTGCATGGGCGAGGTGGAACTTCCCCTCTACATCCAAGATGTTCTATGAAAGTTAAAGTGCTAGTGTGTCAAGACGAGGACCTCACTGAGCCTCTTGTCTTGGGACAAGATTGGATCTATGATCATGCAGTCAACCTAAACCTAAGAAGTGGACTTCTTTAGGTCAGGGTAAATCAGAACCGCATTGCACTTGAGTTAGAAAATGAAGCACTCAAGGAACTAGGAAAGGCACAAACTCCTGGTCCTTCCAGGAGTACACATGAAGATGACAATGCTATTCTTGTCCAAAACTATGTGATGCAAAGGGATGATTATCTCAACAAAAAAGTCAAGGATACGATGGAACTCCCTTCTTTTCCAAAGGCCATAGGGATACGGCAACCAAAGGCAGATCAAATGCAGAAGAAGAAGATGACCTATGCTCGAAGCCAAAAGAAAGTACGAAGCATGGTGTCTCAGCCACCAAAACAAGTATGGGTGCGAAAAGGTGACCAACTTGTTGCAGTCTAGTCACAACCACTGGCTTAACTTCATATTAGTGATCAATGACAGGACACTAATAAGAATTCGTTCAAAAATTCTTCTACAAAATTGAAGTCTATCTGGGTACCCAAGAAGTCGATGAAGGCTGACCCACAATCAAGACAAATTTGGGTGCCTAAGGCTTGCTTGAGGGCTCAAGTAGCCACACATAAACCACACCATGTATAACATGATTCACTCACTCAAACAGCTGATATCAACTCTTATTCGACACTCAGAAACACATATTCACCCTTGAGCACGAACAAAAGCACTTGTAAATGGGTCTCTAAAAAGCCTCCCATGGCCCACCAATGGTCATATTGTAAAACCATGCATTTCATTTGGCGACCAAAAACTTGTAATAAACCCCCTGACCCCAAATTTGTAAATTCACCTCCATGTTTTAACTGCATCATTCTCACACCACATCCTTCCACTTAGCTCATAGAACTATTCATCTCTAACTACACACCCACAATCATCGAGCACCAACTGACCCACTAACTTGTCACGATGCCTCATGTTAATGTTGTAACGGGGATTGGCATCTCTTGTCCACTACAATGTTAACATGTTTTTCTATATCCTCATAGAATCGACAGGCAATAACATGGCAGAAGTAGGAGGTTCCAGTTCCCAGGCGAGGTCCAGCGCCCAAATTGTGGACATTGAAACTCTCCTCCTCGAACCACAACTCACCGAGAGGCCTCAAGAACTCAGAGCAGTGCATGTACTTCCCATTCAGGACCCTCTGCAGGGACACACTTCTCAAGTAGGCAAACATGCACATTGGTTCAGCGATCTCAGAGGTCCATTGGGTGAGGGCACCTACTTTTGGCAAGTAGAAATTGAATTTAATGGCTAATGGGGAAGATACCATTTCTTTACCCGTGAATTCGAGAAGTATCAGGATGTAGAAGTAATGAGATCTGTATGGACCAAAGCGGGCTTGGATAGCTACTTTAGGGCACTCTTACCTAAGCCTGATTTCTTGCATTGCTCCTACCTGATCAGTACCATCACCCCTAGCAGAGCCAAGGGAGGCAATAGTACCTTTGTGCTACCCTCATTAATGCTAGGCCACGAGCTAAAAAGATTCAAACTGACCCTCAACCTAGTACGGGAGGCCCTGGACATGAAAGGTATGCATATTCCCACAGAGAAAGAAACAATGATTCTCGGAAGATGAAGCACAAAGATCTCAACAAACTCAAGGATATGGTAGCTATGACACCAACCATCGCCCTCCACCTACGCACAATCATGCAACACTTTGCCTTCCCCACTCAAGAATGCTTCACTATGCCACCGAAAAGAATCTTAGGACTTCCAGAGAAGGCCATCAACAACAGGGCCACCATATAAGAAAATGAAAGGAGCAGTCCAACTACCATGTGCACCGAGAAGGGGTGCCACCCTCACACCAGAGGTGACACCACCTCAAACAAGACGTGTCCGTCCATTTACTATTTGTTTACCCAGGCTAATTGCAGAATGGCCCAGTCTTGTTTTCCCTCCTATCCCCTCCAACTTCGAGTTCCCACAGGGCTACACTCTGGATGATTTAACAGATGAAGAAATAGCCAGGATGATTAACGAGACTAATCTTGAGACGGAGGAAGCATAGACCCGAGGACCACAATCAACCACTAGGACTTCTACTCCTACCCAACCTAAAGTAGTGGAAGTAGACGAAGATGAAGAAGAGACTGAAGAGGAGGCAGATGAGGAACACGACCAAGAGCACGAAGAAACTTCAGAACTAGCAGGTGCCCCAGCTTATATTGCGTAGATAAAAAGATTGTATGAGACTATGAAAAGAGTACAAGAGCATCATAAATTGTCACTGGAAACAGGGAAGATGCTAATAATTCAAATGTTAGTAGAAGAAGGGATCGACAACCAATTTATTGAGTCTCTGAACCTTCATGCTGATGCGCTTGGCCTGGATGAAGCCATTCATTCAGCTCTCGCTTACATTCATCGTTTTGAGCAACGAGTTCCTACTCATCCCCTTCGCTCTGGGAAGCAGATTCACATAGATGTCACCGCACCAGGAGACACTACTCAGATGGAAGAACATCACGAGGCACTGCCATCACCACACTCTTCACCCCCCATGACACAATTCACTTCTCCCCATGACACGACCACCCCAACTTCCACCACCACTACATATGTTATGGGAATTCCTCTTTCTTCAGGTACTCAACTTGGAGGAGTTACTATGCCCACATTCACAACAATATTCATGAACATCAGATCCACCCCACCCACTATCCCCATCTACACGTCCGCACACACTTTTGATACCATGGAAACATCACTAGCCACTGCACCACTCCCTCCCCCCACACTACTGTTGGTGCATACCAATCACCAATTGAAGGCTTGGAAGATCAAATGATGAAGGAAGAATCAATTCCTAAAGTGTGGAAGAAGATTACAATCAGAGGACAAGAGAAGTGTACACATATGTACATTAGCATAGTCATAGATGACTTAGATTTTTTGTTCAGTAAGAATTATGTACAAATTATCTATAAATACCTTGAGAAAAGTCGGGGCATGTATGAGAGTACATGAGAGCTTATGTGACATTTGTTAGAAGTCAAGAATGAGGGAGATAGAAGTCATAAGATAGAGGAAAGTGATTTTGAGTTTGCTCTCATCACTCAGTTGTTTTTTCTCTGAGTAAATGAAAAATTTTGCGCCCGATGTTTCTGTGTGTTCTCCTTCTACAGTAGATCAATTGTGGAATGCTTTTGTACAAGTCTAAGTTGAGAGTTGCTTGACCTCTGTGCAAAGTTTCAGCTTCCAATTGTAATCAGGCTGAGTGAATTAAGTGGAGGAACATTCATATGTGAAGCATGTTCACTAGTTCCTAAAACAGGCGCAGATTTCGAAGTCAATGTTTTGGTCATTTCTCCTAGCACAGTGTAAAGTTTTGCATGAGTGAGGGCTTAATCTTTAAGTTGGAAGATAAGCTACTTATGTCTAGAAGCATTTTGTAAAACGGGTTCTATTCAAGGAGAACCAAGTCTTAAAAGTTACAGGTGTAAAGTCGACTGTTCTGAGTAACAGTTTCTGACATAGGTAACTTGTGAAATTAATTTCTCAAGTTATACTTAATCTTTTGGAGTAATTCAACTTGGAGTAGTTGCGCAATCTCTAGGAGATGATTCGTACAAAGTTTCATAAAAAACTTTACAGATTTGATAGGTCAATGTGAATGAACAATGCAGCAGACTTTTCTGTGTATCATCTAATTCACAGATTTGTTAATTTCTGATAAGTTAACAATTGATCCTCTAAATTAGTGAAATGTTTGACTTACTCTTGGTATAGAGGTGCTCTAATCACAAGAGTAAGTTGTTCTTTTGGAGATTAACATTCTCCATCAGTGGTATCAGAGCAGGAAACATCAATTTGAAGAAAAGGAGGATCTCGACTGTTGTAGATTCAAGAAATTCAACACTTGAAGGATCAAGAAGTGAAAGCTTGGAGTCAAAGCTTAGGGAGAAGACAAATTGACATCAAGAAAGGCAAAAGGAGTTCAATTCGAAGTAAAGGTACATACATTGTTTGTAAAGCTTGAAGTTTTCAATACACAGGTGGATACAAGATGGGAGAAAGCTTGCAGATTGATAAGCTAGATAGGGAGAACTATCCAGCATGGTCCATGAGGATGGAAGCACACCTCATGAGCAAAGATCTTATATCATTTATTACAGGAGATGAAGAAAAACCAGAGTTTGCAGATCCAAGTATTCCTACTAGGGAAGAACTTGCAATGTTGAAGACTTGGATGAGAAAGGATGCTCAAGCAAGGAGTATCATCTACATGGCTGTAAATGATTATCTTCTACACCACATCAGAGGTTTAGAAAGTGCTACAGATGTTTGGAATGCCTTGGAAGAGCATTTCCAAAATACAACTAAGTCAAGGAAGTCCTCACTATGGGCTGAGTTCACAACCTTCAAGAAGAAGAGCTCACAATCAATTTCAGATTATGTGGCAAGGATGAAAGATATTGCAGATAGCTTGGGAGCAGTGGATGAAGATATTGAAGAAGAAAAGTTGGTAAGACAAATACTTACAGGTCTAAGAGGTGATGAGAAGTGGAAGCCTTTTATCTTGTCCATAGAGTTGTCACTTGATCACTTTACTCCTGACCTTAATCAATTGCTAGGACACATGCTAACCTTTGAGCAGGATCTTAAAGGAGACAATAATAGAAGTACAAGTCAAGCTATGTACTCCAAAGACAAGAAAAAGAATGGCAAAGGAAAGCAATCAAATGATGATGAAGGGAATTCAAATCAAGCCAACTTCACAAAAGGGAAGACAAATTTCAGAGGTAAAGGAAGAGGAGGTAAGAACAAAGATAATGCTAAAGCTTGTTGGATTTGTGGCAGAACAAATCATTTGGCAAATGATTGTTGGTATAACAATCAAAGTGGAGGATACAACAATCAGAATTATAGTCAAAGAGGTAGAGGAGGCAGAAACCAAAGAGGTAATTTCAGAGGAAGAGGTGGTAGGACATCATATGGTAGAGGAGGTGGAAGAAACTTCCAATCTCAGTCCTACAACAATAATTACTACAATTATGCATCAGATCAGAAGGATGACATGACTCTTATCTTGAATGCAACTCATGAATCAATGGGAGAAGATCAAAGAGTGTTTTATATTGACTCAGGGTGCAGCAACCATCTGAGTGGGAATCTATCCTTGATGACTGATATGGAAGCAAGGGTGAATGGACATACAGTTCAAACAGGTGACAATACCAAACATAAAGTGGAGAGCATTGGATCAGTGAAGACAAAGAGTGGAAGTACACTTCTGAGTAAGGTACTTTATGTTCCTACTATTCCTAAAAATTTGATAAGTGTAGGGCAAATTGTGGAGAAAGGATATGAGGTAAGATTCACAAATGATGGTGTCTATGTACAAGATCCAAATCAGGGATATAGAACCATAATTGCAGGTAAAAAGGAAGGAAGATTGTTTACTCTCAAAGTCCAAGGTAATGTGGGACATGCATTGTTTACCTATGGAGGTCAAAAGGTATCTGAATTAGACCTATGGCATAAGAGGCTAGGTCATTTCAATGAGAGAGCTATAAAGGAGATGTCAAAGAATCAGGTGGTGCTTGGATTGCCAAACATTGAAGGGCAACATATGGTGTACAAGTGTGAAGCTTGTCAATTAGGTAAAGCACATAAAAGTTCTTATAATAAATCAGGGTACAAGTATTCAAACATGCTTGAATTGGTTCATACAGATGTATGGGGTCCCTCAAGGGACTATAGCATAAATGGATCCAGATATTATGTGTTGTTTGTTGATGATGCAACCAGGTGGATTACTTTGTATGTAATCAAGGATAAATCAGAAGTCTTCAAGACATTCAAACATTTTCATGTTTATGCAGAAAGGATCACAGGACAAAAGCTAAAGAGGTTAAGATCAGATGGAGGGGGAGAGTATTTCTCAAAAGAGTTTGATGATTATTTGTGGAATGCAGGTATCAAAAGAGAAGTGACTTGCAGGTACTCTCCTCAACAAAATGGAGTAGCAGAAAGAAGGAATAGGACTCTTGTAGAGTTTGCAAGAGCCATGATGAAGGAAAAGAATTGTCCAAATTACTTATGGGCAGAGGCTATTAACACTGCAACATACCTTGTGAATAGGTTGCCTTACAAAGCTTTGGATGGAGGAACCCCTTATGAAGCATGGTGGGGTAAGAAGCCTAGTCTTGATCATTGTAAAGTATTTGGATGTATTGCATATGCTTATGTTCCTTCACAATTAAGACATAAGCTAGAACCAAAAGCAGAGAAGTATGTGTTTATTGGATATGATGATAGACAAATGGGTTACAGGTTGTGGAGTCCATCCACAAAGCAATTTCTTGTTACTAAAGATGTAACATTTGATGAGCAAAACATGTGGTATACAGGATCACCAAATGAGTATGCAGGTGTTGAAGAAATACAAAGGAAAGGAAAGGCAAAGGTAAAAGTATGTGAAGAAATTGTTGATGAAGTTGACTCTAGATGTAGAGTGCAGGATCATGTAGAAGAAGGGCCAAGATTTGATCCAGAATCAAATGAGGCTGAAACTTCAAGAAGTGCAGAAATCAGGAGATCTACAAGAGAAAGGAAAGAGCCTATAAGGTATAGTTATGATACATCTTTCCTAACAACAAAAGATTATGCCTACATTGTGAAAACAAAAGAAGACCCAACTACTTATGAAGAAGCCAAAGGTAAACAGAATTGGGAGAAGGCAATGCAAGAAGAGTATGATGCTCTACTTGAAAATGAAACTTGGGAACTAGTACCAAGACCAAAGAATCAGAAAGTCATTGGATGCAAGTGGGTATATAAAACAAAGAGGTTTGCAGATGGTAAGGTGTCTAGATATAAGGCTAGACTAGTGGTTAAAGGTTATGCCCAAACTTATGGGGTAGATTATGATGAAACCTTTAGTCCTGTTGCTAAGATGTCTACAATTAGGACATTGATTGCTATTGCTACTTGCAAGGGATGGAAATTATCACAATTGGATGTGAAGAATGCATTTCTTAATGGTTACATTGCAGATGAAGTATATATGGAGCAACCAGAAGGCTTTATGGAATCAATTGGATCAGATTATGTGTGTAAGCTCAAGAGAGCTTTATATGGGTTAAAGCAAGCCCCAAGAGCTTGGAATTACAGATTGGTCAAGTTCTTGAATGAATGTGGATTTCAAGCATCAAAGGCAGATAGTAGCTTGCTAGTGAAGGCAAGTGAAAATGGATACATTTACATGTGCATTTATGTTGATGATATTATTGTTACAGGAACAGATGCTCAAGGAATCAATGAACTCAAGAAGCAAATAGAGAAGGAGTTTAAGATAAGTGATTTGGGAAACTTATCTTATTTTCTAGGAATGCAGATTGTGTATACTCAACATGGAGTATATGTTTCACAAGAGAGATACTTGAAGAATCTTCTAGTCAAGTTTAACATGGAAGATTGCAGGACCTCAACTACACCATTGGAGGTAAATCATAAATTAAGCAGGTATGGAGGTGAAGAGTTCAATGATATGAAGAAATATCAGAGTTTGGTAGGTAGTTTAATCTATGCTACCTTGACAAGGCCAGATCTATCATATGCAGTAGGTGTGTTGTCACAATTCATGCATTGTCCAAAGAAGACTCATTGGATTGCAGCCCAAAGGGTACTCAGATATATAAAAGGAACCTTAAGTGAAGGTTTGTATTATGGTTTCACTTCTGACACAAGAATCAAAGTGTTTAGTGATGCAGATTGGGCAGGTGACTCAGATGATAGAAGGTCTACCCATGGATATCTATGTTATGTTGGAGACAAGTTAGTGTCTTGGTGTTCAAAGAAGCAACATACAGTTGCTTTATCATCTACAGAAGCTGAGTATAAGGGAATGGTAGAAGCTGCAAAAGAAGTCATATGGTTGAAGACATTGATGAAAAGTTTTGAGATTGATCATAGTACTCCAATAATTTTTGGAGACAATATGAGTTCTTTGTATTTGGCAGCTAACCCTGTTTTTCATGCCAGGACTAAGCATATAGAGATTCAGTATCATTTCTTGAGGGAAAAGGTACTTGATAAAGATATTGAAGTGATGTACACTCCAACAAAAGAACAGGTGGCAGATATGATGACAAAGAGTTTGGATGGACCTAAGTTACAAAGGTTCAAAGACATGGCAAGTATCAAGAAGACAGAGAAGACCTCAATTGATGATTGAGGGGGAGCTGTTGGTGCATACCAATCACCAATTGAAGGCTTGGAAGATCAAATGATGAAGGAAGAATCAATTCCTAAAGTGTGGAAGAAGATTACAATCAGAGGACAAGAGAAGTGTACACATATGTACATTAGCATAGTCATAGATGACTTAGATTTTTTGTTCAGTAAGAATTATGTACAAATTATCTATAAATACCTTGAGAAAAGTCGGGGCATGTATGAGAGTACATGAGAGCTTATGTGACATTTGTTAGAAGTCAAGAATGAGGGAGATAGAAGTCATAAGATAGAGGAAAGTGATTTTGAGTTTGCTCTCATCACTCAGTTGTTTTTTCTCTGAGTAAATGAAAAATTTTGTGCCCGATGTTTCTGTGTGTTCTCCTTCTACAGTAGATCAATTGTGGAATGCTTTTGTACAAGTCTAAGTTGAGAGTTGCTTGACCTCTGTGCAAAGTTTCAGCTTCCAATTGTAATCAGGCTGAGTGAATTAAGTGGAGGAACATTCATATGTGAAGCATGTTCACTAGTTCCTAAAACAGGCGCAGATTTCGAAGTCAATGTTTTGGTCATTTCTCCTAGCACAGTGTAAAGTTTTGCATGAGTGAGGGCTTAATCTTTAAGTTGGAAGATAAGCTACTTATGTCTAGAAGCATTTTGTAAAACGGGTTCTATTCAAGGAGAACCAAGTCTTAAAAGTTACAGGTGTAAAGTCGACTGTTCTGAGTAACAGTTTCTGACATAGGTAACTTGTGAAATTAATTTCTCAAGTTATACTTAATCTTTTGGAGTAATTCAACTTGGAGTAGTTGCGCAATCTCTAGGAGATGATTCGTACAAAGTTTCATAAAAAACTTTACAGATTTGATAGGTCAATGTGAATGAACAATGCAGCAGACTTTTCTGTGTATCATCTAATTCACAGATTTGTTAATTTCTGATAAGTTAACAATTGATCCTCTAAATTAGTGAAATGTTTGACTTACTCTTGGTATAGAGGTGCTCTAATCACAAGAGTAAGTTGTTCTTTTGGAGATTAACATTCTCCATCAACTACCACAATTTCCCATACCCCCTCTCCCCAATCACCTCTTGTGTCCACTTCATTCACTATCCCTTTCCCCTTCCCCATTCCCCCTACATCCTCCACCTTTCCTGCATTCCTAAATGTAAATAATATGTTTTCTACATTACATCAATGTGTATATCAGCTACAGAATGAATATGAGACCCTAGAAGACCGTCATCGTTATATAACTGCGGACCACCAACAATTACAGAGGCGGCTTGCAGCCTTAGAAGAAGAAAATGTTGACCTAAATCAACATTACACTATGCTTGAGCACGCACGCTAGACCCTATTGGAAGCCCCCCAGCAATCTGAATCCTTTGAGGTTAAAAAAATAACAGCTCTACTTGAACTTTATCAGTCAAAGAATGTCAAAGTCCGTCGCAACATAACCTTACTCAGAAAACACATGGCTACTGCCCTCGAAGAAAATAAGCAATTGCAAAAGCAGAACAAAGAAAATCTAGAGGCAGCAATGGAAAGCTCCCCCGAGGAGATCGACCCAAAAAGATTCAAAGCAGTCCCTTTAGAGATGATGAAAACAATCCTGGAAAGCTATGTTGAGCTACAGGAAGCACATGATGATATGGAAAAAGAACGAGAGGCACTATGCCGCCAGCTAAGGGAGCAAGAAGAACAACCCAAGGTCATGGAGTCGGCATCGACTTCAGAGGAGGTAAAGGCACTAAAAGAGCAAGTTCAAGAATTGCAAAGGAAGCTACTTGATTATGAAAGACAACCCTCCCCAATAATCGAACCAAAAATAGACGAATTGGTGCCCATCAAAGTGGATGAGTCATATGAAGAACCCTATGTTCCTATGCCTATGTCGGGCGGCCAACAAACATCACAAGGAATGGACACCCTTGAAGTCAAAGCACCAGAATGGCTTCAAGAACTTGAAAAGACCACCAAAACCCATGAAAATCGCGTCGTAGTACAAATTCAATCAATGGCTAAACTAGAGGACACTATTACAAACTCCGAGTACTTCCGGCACATGTCACATCACCGTTGGATAGGAACAAATGATGCTTGCCTTACTGTGTGCTCTTAGCAGATTACAATGCGGAGATTCAACAAAGGTGTGGCAAAGCCCCGACTTTTGCCACTCAATTTGGTCCTGATGATCTACCTGAACATGCGAAACAAGGATCAACCTTCCAACCCACCTGGAGGATTCGTCTCCTTGAGACATATCCAAAAATGGTTCGTACATGGAATAACATGCCACTATTTATCAAGTACAATCCATGTTACGTTCCAGTCCTCCGTAGGCACACATGGTCCGAGTTTGCCATCATTGTCAATAACATCAAAGGCTGTACAAAATGGTTGAATTATGTGTATCTAGCACCTCCACAAGGACACGCCTCGATTACATGTATGATTTCCACCATCCGTCACTGGAGTCTTAGACTACGGAACACCCCTGATGTGATGGCACAAATGTGTATGAAGATATTTGAATTAATGCTGGTCACATTCAGAACCTTCAAAAACATTAAAGACCCATGTTTCTCAGGAGTCGGCTTCACCGCAGGCAACCTAGACTTGGTGTATGACATGAGCACAACCCCCTCAATTAATTTAATATACGCCTGGCACGCAAGAATAAAGTACCTCCCAGCATGCTACAAACAAAGTTTCGAGGAGATGTTCGTCACAGGGTTCTGGGAATACCACTCTGAAATATTCGTACCCAAACCCTCACATCTCCTCCAACTTTTCACTATGGAAAGGACATTACACTCCGAGCAATTGTGGTTGCCACATCCGGACATCCCAGGGCCAGTGGATTGGGATGCTTTATTAATAGACTTAGCATGGGGACTACGACTAGAAGAACATCACCTAGCTTTAGATGTGGTTGAATACTATGTCAAACGCTTAGCCAAACAAAGGTCTGTCAAAGACAACAGATGCGAGAGAAGGGGGAGTGTTGGCAGTGGTCAGGGCAGTCAAGGACTTACAAGGCAAGGAAGCCAAAGAAGGGAGTCAGAGCAAGGAACAAGCAGGAAAAGTAGTCAACGCAGATCTAGCAAATAGGCCCTAGAATTTTTCCATGAAACAATACTTCCCAAATAGTGATCTTAGTCACTTCACATCATTGTAAATACCATTTACCATTTTTTCTTATTCCTACTCCATTTTGTGGAAGCCGAGGAGTCTTTGAGCTTGAGGAGTACTAGTAGTATTTATGTACCAATTTTCATAATTTTCAGAGCTCGTTTGAGCCTCCAAAATAGCCCTAGAACCTAATTTTTAACTAGGCCGGACACTAGGTCTGGACAGGACCAAAGCTGGTCAAAAACTTTAAATAGAGCTAGAGAGCTCGTTTTTTAGGTTAGCTTGTTGTAGATTTGAACTTGTATGAGAACTCTTTTGCAATAGAAGTTACTCCATTGTCTCTCTCTTTGTTCTTGCCTTGTGTGCACATGTGTGTGTATGTGTGTGCATGCTTGTGTGCTTCTCACTCACACACTTGTGCCATCACTTGTTCGAGGTCTTCATAACATCCTCATGTCTTCCCGGATTGACATTAAAGGAGGTGCTACTCATCACTGAGCTACACATGCTCAATCCACGACAGCACGACATGAGAATGAGAACTTAACTACGGGGTGAAGGCCATGTTAAAAAATATTGAGTCAACAATTTCATTGCCCCTCACCTCAAAGGCGGCTCCGCCATAGATGTATTCCTCATTCAAGCTTGTGAGGGGGTGAAAACTAGGAGGATATTGTCCATTATCAGGAATCCCATCCTCAAAGGAAAGAATACGCGTGTTCAGTACTTGTGAAGCAAAATGTCCACCTTCAACGTCATGCAATAGACCACCAGAAGCCATCGACCCAAGTTCCCCTCCCCCCATAGGGGGAGAGCATGGAGAATACCTCTCTCAGGCCCTGGGAGAGAGAGCACGACTAGCCAAGTGAAAACGTGATCAATGAAAACCAGTACGGTTGCATGAGGTCAATAGTAAAGTCGAGCGTAGCCCTAACTATGACCACTAGACATCCCCATCTTTCCTCCATGATGCACTTGTTGATGAGAGGGCTAACATAGAGAAGGAAAAAAATATGCCTAAATGGCTGGTTTAGACCTTGAGAGATAGCAAATTAGATGCATCATTGACATATTGCACTCATTTAGGCTCTCATAGTGCTTTCTTTACATGAGGTTACTATGCAATGGCTATCTTTATTCTTTGTGATGAGAATGAACCTATTTCTTTTGATGAAACAAAAACTTCAAGGATGGCTACTATGCAATCAGAATATGATCCTATTGTGAAGAGTGGTGCTTGCTCTTGATGTGAATTGCCTCAAGAAAAAAAGCTCATTGACACTAAATGGGTTTACAAGCTAAAACATAAAGCTTGATGGAACAGTTGATCCTTTTATCATTTTATAAGAGTAAACTTCTTAAATTTTTACATGAGTAAGTGATCATAGAATATCCTTATGAAATACCAAGCAATGAGCATAAATGCTAAACTCCTCAATGGAAAACTTTGACATAATTAATATGAGTTTTTTATGTAGATCAAATCCACCTCAAGCATAATACAAGCTTGATGATCCAACAACTCCCCCACAAGCTAAAGCATGCTTGATTCTTCAATCTTTGATAGAGTGAATGCCTACTATTGCTTTGAATCTGCAAAGTTTGATTCCATCAAGTGCCTTTTTCATCATATCTGCTACTTGCTTTTTAGTTGGAACAAAAAGAAATTTAAATCTCGTTTGCCATGAGCTTTTCTCTAATGAAATAATAATGAACCTCTATGTGTTTGATTCTTGCATGTAAGATAGGGTTCACTGCCAAGCGCATAGAGCTTACATTGTCTCCCAATATGTGAGGTTTTAAATTTCACAAGCCCCAAATCTGAGTACAATCCTCTTAACCATATTGCCTCTTGAGTTGCTATGGTCAAACCTCTATACTTTGTTCTAGTTGAGGATAAAGCAACTATTGGTTGCTTCTTGGAAGTCCTAACACTAACTTTGAACTTGCAAATGCTAAGTAACCACAGGTACTTCTTCTATCATCCTTAGCTTTTGCCCAATCTTCATTTGAATATATCTTGAGATCCAAATCTGATGTGTAAGGATAGAATATACCTTAATTGAGTGGTCTCTTGAGGTACTTGAGTACTCTCTTAGTTGCATCCATATGTGGTCTTCTTGGTGAGTGCATGAATTGGCTTACCACTCCTACACTATATGAGATATCTACCCTTGTATGAGTAGCATAGATCAAGCTGCCTACCAAGCTTTGATACTCTTTAATTTCTTCAATTTCTCACCTTCATAAATTTTGAGTTTATGATTCATCTCCAAAAGTGTACCTATAGTTTTAGTATTCTCCATATTGAACTTTAGGACTAGATCTTGAATGTATCTCCTCTGACTCATATATGTTCTTTCATCTGTGTATTTGACCTACATACCTAGAAAGAATGTGAGCTCAGCTAAATCACTAATTTTGAGCTCCTCTTGCATACGAAGTTTCATCCTTTTTATGACATTCAAGTCATCTCCTATCACAATTATGTCATCTACATATACACAAAAATAGATAACTTCATTGTAATCCTTCTTGATGAACAAAGAAGGCTCTATGTTGCTTGACCTTAAGCCATGGTCTTGAGTTAGTTTAGCAATATGAAATTCCAAGCTCTAGGAGCTTGTTTCATCCCATAAAATGCCTTTTTGAGTCAGCATACATAAGATGTATAATTAGGGTTTTCAAATCTTGGAGATTGTGACATATATACCTCTTCATTGATCCAACCATTGAGAAATGCATTCTTCACATCTACTTGAATTAGTCTCCAAATTTGTGCACAAGCTACACTTAGCAATGCCCTTATTGAAGATGATTCTTTCCTACTTTGGTACTAGTAGAAAAGGTTTCAAGTGCTTCCCAAGTCTCTTGAGACGTGCATCCTCAATACGTGGAAACAAAAAATCAGAGATAGTTTAGTATGTATGACCTTGCTTGAGCATCCCTTGCACACCAAAGTGTGAGTCTATCTATCTCCTCTTGTGTAGGTCCTCCTTTGGATCTTGGAATAGGCATAGTTTCATCACTTCCTACAATTTCATAAAGATTTCTACCTTGCAAATAGTCTTCCATTGTAATTTTCCAAGTAGCATAGTTGTTTCTATAAAGCTTCTCAATTATTGAGGGAAATCCATCACCCATCTTGATCTAGCTCTGATACCACTTAGAGAACTTGGAGAAGCTTGTTGGAGGTAGAAAAGTGAGGTTTAAAGTGATGAAATTTGGTCCAACCAACCATCATAGTACCAGCACTTGCACTCTTGGAGTCTCAAATAGGCCTTATATCCTTTCAATTAATGCAATAAAATCCACTATCTACTTTGGAACATCTATGAGAAATAGTTTATCCAAAATAGGTTAGTTTGCACAATGACTAGTTTACAAAACTTGCTATTCTGGAATAAAACATTCAACTTCAAATGCTCAAAGAAACCAATATTATTACAATTGGAAAAATTCATTTTGGCAAAAATTTTAAAAATAGGTTTGAGTAGCTAAAATTCATAAAGAGCATAAGATATTCTCTAGGAATAAGTTTAACACTCAATAGAGGTATGCTCAATTTTCCAGGGTTGTGTAGAGATAAGCTCCGAGCACTTAAAATAGATATTTCTCCTAATTCGCTAAACCAAATGTCAAAAGACTTTGTAAATGTGAAGTAGACACTATTACCTTTCCAAGGAATGCTCATTCATCCAATTTGACGCTTTGTAGAGAGAGAACCAGCTCTTGCAATATAGCTATTGTTGAAGATGATGATGCAGAAAAATGAAGGAGAACCAAAATGATGAGCAAAAGTGTATGTATATTGCTTGCACATATTGTACATGATTTGGAAGTATTTATGTAGACTCTTGGAGTCACCCATGATTCTTTTTACAGGAATTTGAATTCAAATTCAAGCTCGCTTGAGTTTATTGTGATGAACAAGCTACTTTCTCTATGATCTAGGAAAGGTAATAATGAAGTATAAATGCTTGATTTTAGGTGTTTGACTGATTGAAAATCTCACCAAATCTAAAATCATGAAAATCGAGCTTTCTTTTTTATCAATTTACAAGATTAAACCTTTTAAAATTTTACATGAGTAAGTGATATTAGAAGGTCCTTATGAAATATGAAGCAATGAGCGTAAATGCTAAACTCTTCAATGGGGAAATTTGACACAGTTCAAAAGATGTTTTTTATGTAGATCGAATCCACCTCAAGCACAATGCAAGCTTGATGATCCAACAGTTCATGGGGATTTTCTCTAGAATCATAGGATGAAGGATGATGAGCTCCAAAGGCATGAAGGTTTTTTGTCTACACTTCCAAGATTGGAGTTCAACTTAGAGCTTGCGGATGTCGAAGATAATGTCCATATTTGTATAAGGATATGATGCACATGGTTGCTCAAGCCAATTTTGTAAGGCCATCCTTGAGAAACATTGGAATTAAGGAGTGCTCTGCTCTAGTTCACCTTTCAATCCCATAACCTCTTTTTGGGTTCACTCTCCTCTTTTGGAAGTTATGGTTGTTATCCTCTTCAAGCACATGATTTCCTACTCTTCCTATTATCTTGTCAAGTATATGATAGGTGGAAGACCTCCATGTGGGCATACTAATTTGGAGTTGGAGGAAAATGCAAATACATATAGTTGATACCTTTTCGTTTCCTCCACTCTTTCTCTCATCCGCCTCTTTTTTAAACTCATGCAACCTTGAGCCATACACATATCATTAGTGAGAAATTAGTTAAGAATATTGATGCTTGGTTTTCTCACACAGATGGATTTTCCATATAGTTTCTTTCATGCGAAGTTTGATTATCCATGCACTTCACGTGTGATTCATGCAACATATGTTTCTGTAACCTTCTATATGTGCCTACATGCCGTTGTTCCTTGCTCTTTTTCAATTATTGATAGGTTTGGAAGACGTATTCTATAGAACATGCTTCAAGAAGTTTCCCTTGAGGGTTTCATTTTGTGACTAGCCTTGCAAGATTGTGTCCAAACCACCCCTTTGCAGGTCAAGATTCATCAACCATGAGCATACGTTTTGGGGTGTGATGAAGTACATTTATTAACTTTAGTAATCGGAATGTGTTTACATGGGCACACATTTCTTTTGGGAAAACATTGGGGGATGCTTGTAAGTCTTATGCATTTCATTGTTCTTTCTCTATTCTTGTGAGCTCTATTTATTTCATGCTTTGAGTGATGGGATTTAATGAAATATACATCCATTTGGGTTAAGGATAGTTATATCGTGAATTTAGAGCATATAGTATGTGATCAATATACTTAAGAATGTTGATATATTTAGGTAGTGATGTGTGTGAACACTCTAGGACTGCCTGGGCACTTTTTTCCCTCTTTAGGAGATTTTTTTCCCCTGGCTTGTATATATGCCTATTGCCCTAATGGGCTATTTATTTTTGTACATTCTAGTGGTAATACATTCAGTATTGTGTGTTGAGCTCCAAGCTTCTTCTTCTTCTTCTTCCTTGTGCTGCTCGTGTGCTTCTGCAGACGTCTAAGTCCAATGATTGGTATCAGAGCAAGTCGCCGCTTCATCTAGGGCGTTGTCGACACCTCTTTGGTTGTAGTCTCAGAATCGCACAAAATTTGGTGAGCATACTCAAGGTGTTTCATAGATCAAAACGGCTTCGCTTTGTGGCACCAAAATTGCGATCTAAGCTCGTTTTGGCCTCTGAATGCACTATTGTAGTGCTTGTGTAGGCTATTTTGTCTTTTTGTGCCAAAGCTATATCCCAGTTTTGGTTTGCCAATATAAGCATCTTGAAGTCTACTATAGGTTTAGAAGAATTCTTCTTGATAGTTTTGTTCAACTTTTTGAGATATAGTCAAATTTCTACATCATGATATTTTAGTCACTGGCCATGGCTAAAAGTAGTGATGTATTCTGTATGTTAGTTGTTGAGGATAAGTTGGATGGTACCAACTACCCGTTATGGGCTTATATGATGCGACATGTATTGGTTGCAAAAGGATTGTGGAACATTGTGCAGGATGTTGAAAAACGTCCTACCACACCTCCAACTGTTACAACTATAGGTACTGAAGCTGATGCAGAAGGTGTCAAAGATGATGATATTCTACATATTCCTATTCCTCCTACTGTTTTCGTTGCACCTAGTGTAGAGAAAATTCGTTGGGATGGTAGAGATGCTCAGGCACATGCATTGATAGCTTTGTCTGTCAAACATGCTATTATTCCTCACATTGGCTCTTGTAGAATAGCTAAGGATGCTTGGGATACACTTACCACATTGTACCAGGCTAGGAATGAGGCTCGTGTTGCTTACCTCTGAAAATAGTTGGAGAGTGAGCACATGAATGAAGATTATTCTATGGGCAGTTTTCTGACAAAGATCAAGGATTTGAAGAAACAGTTAACTTCTGCAGATGAAGTCCTTCTTGACAGTTCACTTGTGCAGACTGTTCTGAATGGTCTTCCCGACTCATATTAGAGTTTTGCTTCTACTCTTTGTTTAATGATGAAAGGCAATTCAAATGCCTTACCATTTGAAGAGTTAGTTTTTGTGTTGTTGTAGGAAGACTAGTCTAGGTAGAACAGGACTATTATGGGTGTTGTAGATCAAACTTTCCTGGATAGTCAGAAGGGCAAAGGAAAATTGAGCTCTTCTACTAGTAAGCAAAAATCTCCAAATGTTGCACATTCGAAGAAGGAACACAAAGATGAGAAGAAATCAAAAAAGCAGATATTGTTTTGCAAATAATGTAAAGCAAATGATCATGTCATTAAGAGCTATCCAAAACTGGCTGCTAAAGAGGCAAAGATGAAAGAGGACAGAATGGTTGTTATAGAGGCCTCTACACTAAAAATAGAGTCTACTAATCTTGTGCAAGAAGAAGAATGGGAATTTCCTATTGTTTGCAGTTTTGACCCATCTTCTCATGAGTAGTGCATCTCTGTCGTAGACTCAGATGTTTGGTACTTTGATAGTGGGGCGACCAAACATATTACCTCGTAGTGCAGTTTCTTCTCTTCACTCAAGCTTGCCCCTACAAGGAATACTGTTACATGCGCCAACAACTCCTCTTATCCTGTTATGGGAGTTGGTAAGATCATTTTGACTAGTGCTAATGGTAGTTCCTTCACTTTGTCAGATGCTTTGTTTGTGCCAAGGATCAAGAAATATCTATTATCAGTTTGTACATTAGCCAAGATTGGCTTGGTTGTGAAATTTGTTGATGGCAGATGTACAGTTCATGATCTGTCAAATGGCAATGTCATTATTGCTTCTCGAATTTTGTGTCATGGGTTGTATAAGCTCATAGACTATGAAAGATCTGTAAATGATTTGGCATGTGCAGTACATGATTATCACGCTATGTCAGATGCAAAGCTTTGGCATGCGTGCTTTGGTCATCTGAATTTTGCTAGTTTGCTATGCCTACAGAAATCTGAAATGGTATCCTGTTTGCCCAAACTTGAGACACCTAGAAAACATGTTTGTGAAGGATGTATTTTGGGCAAAATGTAGCATTCTTTCTTTGCAAAAGATGGATCAACTCCAGCTACTCAAAAATTGCAGCTTGTACATAGTGATGTTTGTGGTCCTATGTAGACACCTTCTTTTGGGAACTATCTTTACTTCATGACTTTCATCGATGATTTTTCTAGGCATGCATGGGTATATCCATTGAAGGCAAAGTCCGAAGTGTTTATGTGCTTCAAAAAGTTTCTGGTTTTGGGTGAAAATCTATCAACATGTAAAATGGGCACCCTCCATTCTCATCGAGGGGGGAATATATGTCTTCTGACTTTAATGCATTTTTGGTTGAACGTGGGATAAAACATCAGTGTACAATGTCGTATACACCTCAACAGAATGGAGTTGGTGAATGGAAGAACAAGTCACTCATGGAGATGGCGAGGTGTATGGTCAAGAGTCAGGCTTTACCACACAGTTACTAGCTTGAAGTTATTATGTGTGCAGCATATGTACTTAACAGGTGTCCCACTAAGGTGCTATAGTATATCACTCCATATGAGGATTGGCATGGTTGCAAGCCATCTGTTGCTCATCTACATGTTTTTGGTTGTTTGGCATATGCATTAGTGCCTGAACAACATCGTAGAAAATTGGATGATAAAGAAGTAAAATGTATTTTTGTTGGGTATAGTTCTGAAAGTAAAGGCTATTATCTGTATCACCCACAGACTAAATGCATTCTTGTTAGTCGTGATGTTATTTTTGTGGAAGATGTTGGAGTTAGATGTCTGCGGAAGCACACGAACAGCACAAGGAAGAAGAAGAAGCTTGGAGCACAACACACAATACTGAGTGTATTACCACTAGAATGTACAAAGATAAGTAGCCCATTGGGGCAATAGGCATATATAGAATCCGGGGGAAAAAAATCTCCTAAAGAGGGAAAAAAGTGCCCCGGAGGTCCTAGAGCACATCACTACCTAAATATATCAACAAATTCCCCCTAGGAGTGATGCGGTGAACAAGGAGCTGGCACTCATGTATAAGGAAGTGCCAAGCTATGTGGAAATCACTCCACAAAAGGAAGTAAGCCTAGAGCTTTGCGGAAAGCTTCAAACTTCTCCCTAGGTAGAGCATTCGTGAAAATGTCTGCAATGTTCTCCTGCGTGGGCACATACGCCAAGGTAATCTCCCCAGTAGAGAACCTCTCGCTGACATAATGATAATGCACCTCAATGTGCTTAGTGCGAGCATGGAACACAGGGTTCCTCGCAACTGCCAAATGCGCTCTCACTGTCAGTGAAGATGGTGGTGGCACAAGACTCACCAACACCCAAATCAGCCATAAGGTGTCTGAGCCACACACACTCAACAGTCGCTGTGAAAGTTGCCCTATACTTAGCCTCACAACTGGAAGTGGCCATAGTAAGCTGCTTCTTGCTCAACCAAGATATACATGAGCTACCAAGCATGAAGCAAATCTAGCGGTAATAATCCCCCCTTGGGATAAAACAACCCAAGTAGCCAGGTACCACTCAAGTAGTGAAAGATGCGGCCAATGCTTGACACCTGGGTGATGCATAAACCTGCTCATTTGTGAGACAGCAAACTTAATATCTGGTCGAGTAATGCGTAAGTAAATCAAGCATCCAACAGCCTACTAATAGAGAACAGCATCAAATGCATCTCCACCATCTTGAAGACTCAACCATAAACCTGTCTCCATAGAAGTGGCAATAGGCTTATAGTCTTCAAGGCCAAAACACTGCAATAATGTGTCAATATATTTCCTTTGACACAAAGCCATTCCACCATCAACTTGCATAAATTGAATGCCCAAATAGTGATGCAAATGCCCCAAATCAGACATCTCAAAGGAGGCATGTAAATCAGCCTTAAAATCAGCAATATGCCCCTCATGAGGACCAGTGAGCAGCATGTCATCAACATAAACCACAATGATTAGAAGTACATCATTAGCACGCTCAACATATAAGGATCTTTCAGTTGGATTGTTCTCAAAACCATGTGCAATCAGATAGGCATGTATCTTTTCATACCAAGCACGTGGTGCTTGCTTTAAGCCATATAATGCCTTCTTTAACCTACACACCTGGTTCTCATGCCCTTTCTGCACAAATCCACGGGGCTGAAAAACATACACCTCTTCATGCAAGTCACCATTCAGAAATGATGTTTTGATATCCAAGTGATGTACATACCAACCATGGTGAGCTCCAAGTGCACAAATGCTTTGAACAGTAGTCATTCGACAAGTACGTGCAAAGGTCTCATCAAAATCAATGCCTCTTTCCTGCACATAACCCTTTGCAACAAGCCTAGCCTTATACATGTCAATTGTACCATCAGGCTTACACTTCAGCTTGTATACCCACTTAGTCCCAATGGCCTTCTTGCCAGGAGGCAAGTCACATAAAAACCAAGTACCATTCTTCATTATAGCATCATATTCAGATTGCATAGCAGCCATCCAATTTTTTGAATTTTGTGCTTCATCAAACAAAACAAACTCATTCTCATCACAAAGACTAGATGCAGCCATAACATAGCAATTTGATGCAAAAGATGCACTATGAGAGCCTGAACGAGTACGATATGATAGAGGTGCATCTAATTTGCTATCACGCAAAGTATGCACCAGCCATTTTGGCATAGTTTTTGCTTGCTCAATATCAGCTCTCTCATCAACAAGTGCATCATGTAAATCTGCATCAGAAATGGAATGATTTGCATCATCACATGAAACCTGTAAAGGCTAAGAAGTTGCCTCATTAGGACCAACACTAAACTGTCCACCTGTAAAAAGAGGCAGCAAAGTATCATACATGTCTTTGGAGCTAACAGATGTCTCCTTAGTACATGAAAGCAATGGCTGAATAGCATCTTCCACAAAAACAACATCACGGCTAACCAGAATGCGTTTAGTGTGTGGATGATACAGACGATAGCCTTTACTTTCAAAACTATACCTAATAAAAATACATTTTACTACTTTATCATCTAATTTTTTGAGATGTTATTCAAGCACTAATGCATATGCCAAACAACCAAAAACATGCAGATGAGCAAGAGATGGCTTGTGATCATGCCAAGCCTCATATGGAGTGATAGACTGCAGTGCTTTAGTGGGACACTTGTTAACTACATGTTGCGCACATGACAGCCTCAAGCCAAAAACTATGTGGTAAAGCCTGACTCTTGACCCTACACCTCGCCATCTCCATGAGTGACCTGTTCTTCCGCTCACCAACTCCATTTTGTTGAGGTGTATATGGCACTGTACACTGGTGTTTTACCCCATGTTGAGCCTCATTCCTAGCTTGGTACAATGTAGTGAGTGTATCCCAAGCATCCTTAGCTGTTTTGCAAGAGCGAATGTGAGGAATAATGACATGTTTGATAGACAAAGCTATCAATGCATGTGCCTGGGCATCTTTAGTAGGTGCAGTAGAAACCACAGCACAAACAAGAATATGCAAAATATCATCATCTTCAACACCTTCTGCATCAGCTTTAGTACATGTAGTTGTAACGGTTGCAGGTGTGATAGGACATTTTTGAACACCCTACATAATGTTCCATAGTCCTTTTGCAACCAATACATGTCGCATCATATAAGCCCATAACGGGTAGTTGGTACCATCCAACTTATCCTCAACAATCAACATACGGAATACATCACTGCTTTCAGCCATGGTCGGTGAGTAAAATACCTTGATGCAGAAAATTGATTGTATCTCAAAAACTTGAACAGAACTGCCCATAGGAATTCTACTAGACCTGTAGCAGACTTCGAGACGCTTATACTGGCGAACCAAAACCGATATATACCTTTGGCACAAAAAGACAAAATAGCCTGCACAAGCACTGTGATAGTGCGTTTGGAGGCTGAAATGAGCTCAGATCGTGATTTCAGCACCACATAGCACAGCTGTTTTGATCTTTGAAACTTCGTGAGTATACATACCAAATTTCGTGTGATTCTGAGACTATGACTAGAGGGGTGTCGATGATGCCCTAGATGAAGCGAAAACCTGCTCTGGTACCAATTGTTGGATTTAGACGTCTACGGAAGCACGCGAACAGCACAAGGAAGAAGAAGAAGCTTGGAACACAACACACAATCTTGAATGTATTACCATTAGAATGTACAAAGATAAGTAGCCCATTAGGGAAATAGGCGTATATACAAGCAAGGGGAAAAAAACCTCCTAAAGAGGGAAAAAGGTGCATCGGCGGTCCTGGAGTCTTCACACACATCACTACCTAAATATATCAACAGAAGATGCTATTCAGCCCTTACTTTCATGTACTAGGGAGACATTTGTTAGCTCCAAAGATATGTATGATACTTTGCTGCCTCTTTTTACAGGTGGACAGTCTAATGTCGGTCCTAATGCGGCAGCTTCTCAGCCTTGCAAGTTTCATGTGATGATGCAGATCATTCCATTTCTGATGCAGACTTACATGATGCACTTGTTGATGAGAGAGCTAATATTGAGGATGCAAAAACTATGCCAAAATGGATGGTGTAGACTTTGCGTGATAGCAAATTAGATGCACCTCTATCATATGTTGGGAAAGATGGATGGATACCACAAGAGAAGGAGTTGGAATTGCTAATACCTACTTTGTACCAGTCCTCTTTCACCTCAGAGTTGGATAGTAGGATCCTTTAGCTTGCTAATGACACTAAATAAGTGCATATCTACTTTAAAGATTATGCTTCAAACAATTAGATCAAAATAAATGACTTTGCAAATAGCTAGTGACCAAAACTTGTTATTTTGGTCTTGACACCTGTTGGATATTTTGCGCAGTGCTCATAGTACAACAGCAATTAGGAAAATTTCTTTTGAAGGTATCCCTTGGCTTAGAGAGCTAATGATTCCAAGTGGAATCACTTAAAATGATGAACCATACACTTAGCAATCAACTTAGCAAGTGAATGCTTACCCTCGATTTTTTAGGAGTTATGCAAAGAATGACTAGTGAGTACTTTGAGGTAATTTTCTCCCAATTTGCTAAACCAAATCCTTTGAAACCTTGACAGCTTGTAGTAGACTTTGATCTGCTTCCAAGAAGCTATAGGACATGAAAAATTATGGAGAGATCACTGAGATATGGTCATCACAAGTACACTATTCTAAGTATACATAGCAGAGAGATGAGCAGAGATAATCAATGATGTAATGTATTATAGAACAATGATATACATGATCATTGGCATAGAAATGATGCCCAACAATAGTTAAGAGAGTAGGCTATGGTGTACGCCACTCAACATATACAAATGATCAGCAATAAGCTCAATAATGGGGGCTCTATGGCCGCGAGATTACAACCTCCTTTTATAATGACTTTTCCAAGTTTGAATTTTGAAATTCAAATAGATGCTCCACCTAAAAGTACTCCTCTAAGTTAGCAGTGACTTTACCAAATGAGATTCATAGCTTTTAGATCTCCAAACTCCACAAGATATGTGGATTTACAATATTCTTCCAAGTCAAATGACTTTTACAACAGTTAATGGTAAAGAATCATAAGTAGTGGTTCATGTGGTCCTTCAAATGTTTGCACATAGCTTCTTCAATGCCTAGCCAAGTGTGAAGGCCTAGCATCTGTACCAACAGCTCCCCCTTGTTGTTCTAGCACAATGGTAAGTACCACGTTAAGAAGCTTCACCTCCTTAATGTCAATCCGAGGGAGAGGTAGGAGTGATATGAAGATCGTGAACGTGAGATGATGTGAGAGTGAAGGTGAGAAGCACAAAGATGCACACACACATACACACACACAATGAAGAGACAAGCAAGACACAATGGAAGGTGGGAAATTAGCTCTATTACTCAAGAATACTCTTACAAGCTCAAACTAGCTCTATGCTCACACTAATCAAAATGAACCAACCTCAAAAATGAGCTCTCTAGCTCTTTTTATAGTTTCTAGACTAGTTTTGACCGGTTTCACATCTAGTGACCGGCCTAGTTAAAAATTAGGTCCTAGAGGCTATTTGGAAGGGTAAACGATGTCTAAAAATAACGAAATTTGGTACGAGTATTCTATCTAAGCTCCTCAAGCTCGAGGACTCCTCGGCTTGCACAAAATGGAGCTATGGATTACAAAATGGGGTTTTCTTATGATACATATGTTACAATTAGTGATAACAATCACTGTTGAATGTTTGGAGAATTAATAAGAAATATATTTGTTTAAAAAATTGATCCGCCTGGCTCCCTGCTTCGTCTTCACATGCTTCCGTGGCGTCTGTGCCTCTGACTGCTTCCAACACCCCCCTCCCTCTCGCTTCTGTCGTCCCTGACAGAACCTTGTTGTGAGGTCTGCCGGATGTAATTCTGTAGGAGGTCTTGAGCGAGGGTGTGCTCTGATATACGAATACCTCGGGCTAGATCAGCCTCGAGTTTCTCCCAATCGATAGGTTGTGGCTCGTCTGGTGGTGGGAGCTGATAATGTGTGGAGTACACCATTCGTTCACAGGCGAATAATTGCAATAAGTGTGTGGGCCTGCTTATAAATACTTCTGAATGGTACTCCCAAAAACCGGTGGTGAACATTTCTTCGAATGTCTGCTTGTAACATGCCGGTAGATATTTGATCCTGCAGTGCCAGGCGTAACACACCCGTAGCGATGGCGTTGTGCTCATATCATAGACTAAATCAAAGTTGCCATGCTCAAAGCCCGGGGTGTTTACATGGGGAGCCTTGATGCGTCGGAAGACTTTAAAGACCATCTGCATCATGTCAAAGATTTTGACAGTCATGTGCGCGGCAATATCATCCATATGTTTTAATCGAGGGAGCCAGTGGCGGATCGTCGCCATCATGTAGCCTACTGTGGGTAACTCGATTGGTGGCCTGAAATAGGGATAGTTCAACCAGTCTTGGCACTGCTTATTGTTTTGTACCTTAATAGCGAATGCAGTCCAAGAGCGGCGTCGTGGTACTGGTCCCCAGCACGGATTAAATTTTAAGTGAAGCGGCGCTTTTACCCACGTGCTCATCATCTCTGGATAATTTTGCAATAAATCTTTGCGCCAGTCTGGTTGAAGGATTTCACCTCTCTGCGCCCTTGGTGGCAAGTCCTCTGGCTCGAATTGAGTGGCATGCGTTGGTTTCATACCTGTTTCTTTCTCTATGGTTAACTGGTATTCGGCCATTAACATGAAGTACGGTTTATATTGGAGCTCATGCCCAGATATGTATCGTCGCGGGGCCAATTGAGCAAAGAATGGTGACTGTAAAATTTTCTCTTCAATTATGGCCATGGCATGTAGCTGTGCCTCTACTCTGGCCGAGTGTGTCGTTCCGAGTTCTTCAACTGTCTTCATCCACGCGGGGGTAGGTAATTCGTAGGTCATCTGGCCTTCGGCCGTGACACGTCCGCCTGGGATGGGTATCGGTTCATATGCCTCTTCGAATGTCTCCTCCACCGGGATAGTGACGGTTTCTTCCTCAGCTGGTAGCTCAGGTGGGGAGTCTGGCCTTGGTGGTGCTTCATAGACTGCAATTCTAGATTCAAGATTTGTTACCTGGGCCCGGAGTGCGTTGAGTTCCTCTAAAACTTCAGGGGCAGGGTCCACAGGTGCTGGTAATTCCGCTGCTACTTGTACTTGTTGTGTTGCTGGTTCTCTGAGTTGTAGCAGTTTGTGATCTTCCTTTAACTTTTGATGTTCTTCGTTCATACGATCATAGTCCTCGAGCAATCTAACATGGTCGTCTAGCAGCATCCGCATCGACTCGGATGGGATTGCCTTGAATCTGCTCGGACTTAGTGGCTGTTCTGGATGATCTAAAGCCGCTTCCAAGTTCTCTCTATTCTGCTCTTGGAGTCTCTGGTTCTCCTCTTTTGCTGCGGCTAAGTGTCTTCTTAGTAAGCCCATGTTTCTAGTAAGTGTTGCATTGCGGACAGTCTGGGCTCTAAGTAGGTTATCCAAATCCACGGTGGCCTCTTTGGTTTTCTCCTCACTTTCTAGTTCTAACTTGTGATAGGCCTCTCGTAAATCTTGGTATCGGCTGTTCAGTGAGGCGTTCTCAATTGATAACGAATTAAGCTGCGTTTGTAATTCGTGCGTCGTTTTCTGCAGCTGTTGATAGTTGGTGCCGAGTGATGCAAACTCATCGCGGACTTGCGTCATGCATGCGAACATGTGTTGAAATGCGGTGTCTATGGTGGGCGATAGTAGTAGTGAAGTGCTAAATGAGGATGCAGTGGGAGTAGATGCAGTGGGAATGGGAAATGGGGTTGGGACAGTGGATGCAGTGGTGATTGTGGAAAATTGTGACGTGCCTGAATATGAGGGTGTTGTGAGTGGAGTGGGTGGTGGTGAGGTGGATGGTGATATGTCCATACCATTGGACGTGTTTAGTGTTGTGACTGTGAAAAGTGGTGTGATTGTGGGTGGTTGTGTAGGCGTGAATACGGGATTTACAAATGTAGTGTAGTTTACAGGGGGAATGGTTGGAGCAGCTTGGTGAAACGGGGGAATAGGGGTTATGGTAGGTTGGGGAGGTGAGACTGGTGAGAAGGTTAGTGGGGTTAGGAAGGGGAATGGGGGTCTGAGAGGTGGGGGAAACGCTGGGAAGGATGAAGGGGTGAAAGGGTTAACATATGGATGCGGAGGGTTGGGTGTGGGCATGGTGGTATGAATGGGTAAGGAAAAGGTTGTGGCTATGTGGCGTTGTACAGGTGTGGATGTGGGGGAAGAAGGTGGGTGTGCGGGGGACACAGGGTGGGTTGGTGAAAGATGAGGTGAGAGAGGAGTAGAAGGGGTGGATGTTATTTCGAGGATAGTAGTGGTCTGTACAAGGGTAGTACGGGGCGGGGAATCTACGAGGATGGGTTCTGCGGTCATTGAACTTTCAGGGGCGAGGCGTGCCTCCCTGGCTTGTGCTGAAGATGGAGCTCCTGTTGGTACATGAATATACTCCCCGGGTTTTGAAAGTAGTCGCAATCGGCGGGGATCAAACTGTGGTAGTTGCTTTCGTTGTAAAAACCTGAGTGCTTCATGGGAGCCTACTGATTTGACTAACTCTCTGAACCCTCTGATGTAGGCATCTTCGAATCCTCCAGAGATGAGTTCCTGTTCAATTAATGCCTGGCTCTCCTCTTCAGTTAACTTCTTTCGTGCCCAGACTTTCTCCATGGTACGATATAATTTTTTTATGGCCAGCGTGTACGCTGCGGCTTCGAAAGTCTCATCTTCATATGTGCTGGTGTCGCCGTGTGTGTCGGTTTGTTGGCCTTGGCCCTCTGTCTGTTCGTCATGTGAGCCCTGGCTGGCTTCATCGTCGCCTTGATCGTCGTCTGTTTCGGTTCTTTCTTCTTCAGAGCCCGACACAGCTTGTCCCTGTGGCAAATCTCGCGGCGTAGTAGGGTAGCTGGGACGTTCATATTCCTGGGAGAACAGTTGTGCTTCTGAATACTGGAATTCGTTTGAGAATGCATCAGGCATCTCAAAATCAAATGTCGTGTTTATGGGGTCGGCCTCCATATGTGGTATCGGGAAAGAAAACGCTTCCGCACCAATAGTGGTGGGAGCTTCTGCTGTTGTGGTGGTGGGTTCTGCGGTGGCAGCTGCCTGAGGTGCAGCGGTACTAGTGGTGGCCTCCGTAACCACTGGTCTGGACAACCGTATGCGAATAGGTTGTACAGTGGGAGCAGCTTCTGTCTGTGGTCGCTCTGGAGAGGGTTGTGGTGATGGCGACTCTAGCACTTGAAGGCAAGGGATGGTGCCTCGCATGCGCTTACCTGCCCGTGTCCTACTGGGCTTCCTGGCTTTCTTCGTTGTGCCCTTGAATGCCTTCAGTTCTTCTCCTGTTAATGCACGCTCGATGGGCAAGTCATAAGCTAAGCACATATAAACAATTCTCGTCAGCGCACAACATCCATTAAGCACCTTCTTGCGCTCCCATCTGTGCTGTGCCAGATACATTTGATCTATGATCCAGCTTGCCAGATCAACTGTTTGAGGTCCCGTACATGCCAAATACAATCCAAACCAGATTCGTTTATGGGGCATGGTAAATCTGTCCTGAGCTGGAAATGCGAAATGTTGCATGCATATCCTTAGTGGCTTTGACAGCTCAGGTGTAATGGCCGAAATCTCCTCCCACTTCGTGACATCCCCACGTTTCATCGGTTCTGGAATCAATCTCTCTCGATCTGTGGGTGTGTGGGTTCCATGAATCTTGATGGCTGCTCTGATTAAGTCCTTAGAGAGATAAAATCTCTTGTAAGGTGGATCGTCCACTAGAGTAGGCAATATGAAGGTTCCTGGGATGTCCTTATTCTCTGATGCCAGCAATGTAGTGATTAAATAATAGCACCTATAAAAATCCGGTTTGGGCAGAGGATCACTGAAATACTCTGTGAAGCCTGCTCTGGCCCAAACATGAGTTAAATCCTGGGTGCTTTGTAGGGCTTCGAACTCTCTGGAGAAAAACTGGTACTTTCCCCACGTGCGGTCATCAAAAGTCAGAGAGGATTCAAATATAAAGTCCGCGTCCGCAAGGGGTCCTGCAAGGCCCTAAAACCAATGAGAGTTCCTGTGTATCTTTTCAGTGTAGCCCATAGGGGGGTTATCGATAGGCATGGGCCCTGGAAATCCCTGAAATTCCGGCGGTGGAGCAGTCGGGTGGGATTCTGCTCGTAGCACGTTGAGTGGCACAGCCGCTACACTGGGGCCTGCTCCTGATGTTCCTTCGTCGGTTTGCATGGTGGCAGGTGCGCTAGTGAGAAAGATCTGCTACAAAAGATTAACACATTAGCATGGAAATTAATCATGATCCCATTAAAGTGAGACCGCAATCCCTTTCCATAACTGATGCGTAACCCGTGTAGCCAAGTGCTGTGATGTGATGGATGCAATGTTCCTTGCAGCACTAGTGCAGGTCTCTAGACACCTATACGTTTCAGATCATGCATACATTTCTTGATGAGATGAGATTACGAGTGGTGTGTGATGATGGTGTGTGAATTTATACAAGGTTTAAAGGTTAGTGATTTAGTACAAGGTTGTATGTTAGTCGGGGGGTAGTTAGACAATGGGTTAGGGGAAGACGGTTGGACACGCTTCGGTATCCATTTCCTAAAGATCTTGGAGTGGGTGGTGGGTTTCTGCTGAGGGGTAAAAGGTGGTGTCGGGTTTGGTGGTATCGAGGGATGAGATGAGTTATGGGGGTTATATATTACATGGCTTATGGGTTGAGCTATGATACATGGTTTGGGTACCCAAATCTGCGTGGGCGTGGGTCTATGGGTAAGGTACTTCTTGGCGATCCAAATCTGTCGAATGCTCGGACCTGTAGAAGAAGGTCGAGGGGATGGTGGATATCGATTCTGTTTCTGTACTGCCCTTTTTTTGTCGATTTCTGCTTGGCTGGAGTTCTTTGGTGCTTTTTGTCCTTTTGGCACCCATATTTGTCTGGTGCCGCTTCCTTTGGGAGGCCTAAACTGCTTTCCATGTTGTTTCCTCTGATACTGTCGTCGGTCTGGGTTCCTTTGTCGTGGTTGACTCTGTTGTTGTTGAGGTTGAGAGGTCGGATGGACACTCTGCTTTGGAAAAGAAGGGAGTTCCAACACTTGCGTGACCTGCCCATTAGGAAGTGATGCCTTTTGTAACTTTAATCTAGGCCAGTCCGCAACAAGTTTGGAAGGATGAGCACCGCAGGGTGTCGTGCTCATTTGGCCGCTGATGCAACCCACCTGACCTCTGATTGTGCCCTTCTGTCCTTGCGTTTGGGTAACTGTCGCTTCTAGTTTGCAGGAAGTCCCAGGGAAGATCTCCTGTCGTTCTTCTGACTGACAACTGTCTATAGCCAAGCCCGAGTGGGTTGGTGTAGACGTAACGTGACTGGTCTGCCCAAAAATCTTCCTGTCTTCCGTCGCATGCGTTTCATAGGGTCTAGGGTCACAACCGTCAAGCGGAATGCCGTTAGGGAAGTCAAGCGGTATCACTCGCTTCTGCTCTAAGGTTCCAATCTGTAAGGAGCCTTGTCTAAGATTTAGGTCCACTGAGTGATCGTATAGCCAATCTTGGCCAAGGATTAGGGGTTCTATCAGGTCGTCATCATGGCACACTAATAGCTTCGCTGTCATGGTCACCTCCTTAACGAGGATAGGAAGGTCCACCTCACCCATGCAAGGGGTTTCCATGCCTCCTAGGCCTATGAGGTATGCCTCAATTGGCCGCATTTCTATTCCTGAATCCTTATAGTGGGACCATCTAATCGCACTAGTCGCAGCACCTGAGTCAATCAAAGCCCTGATTTCTTGGCTATGGTTACCGTGCTCTAGCCTAACTGTAATGAATGGTCTCCTGTCCACTATGCTAGGATGAGTGGTTGATTTTACTTGACACATGGCCATGGGGTATCTGGGTGATGTCTCCAGATGGTTATAATGTTCTCTCCCTAGTCCTTGTCTTCTTAGCTTCATGCGCTTAATGCGTTCTATGGCTTCTGCCTGAGCTTCCGCTCGTATTCTATTTTCTTCCTCCTTACGCTTTTTTGCCAACGTGAGTCGTCTAAGCATATCCTCAATAAGAGGTTCTTGATATAACCTGACTCTACAGCCACTAATGTAATTAGGCATTATATCTCCTTCTAAGGTGGCTAACTGTACTGCTCCACTAGTCGAGAGTCTGTTAATGATCATAGGTCCATAACCTCGCTTTTCTAACTTCCGTGCATGCTGTTTCAGTGTATACACTAGAACTAAATCTCCTTCTTTTAGGCCTTTATCTTTCACATGTGCATCAAAATATGCTTTCTGTCGCTTCTTCGCTGCGTATATTCCTGCTGCTGCCTTTAACCTGGTTTCTCCTAATCGTTCCAAGTCCAATATTCTCGCTGATAATTCATGGCCGGTCCACTGATGTTCTTGTGCAACCTTAAGGGTCGGTATCAAGAAGTCCAAAGGAAGCACTGCATTCTGACCAAAAACCATCTGAAAGGGAGTTGCATTGAGTACGGTCTTGTAGGCCACTCGATATGCCCAAACAGCGTGGTATAACTGTTTGTCCCAATCTGAACGTTTGTTGTTCACTAGTTTTGTCAGTACGGTACATAATATCTTGTTAGTGCTTTCAGCTTGACCATTGGCCTGAGGATGATATGGTGCAGATTTCTTGTGAATCACCATAAAATCCTGTAACAAATATTCAATGACTTGGTTTAGAAAGTGAGTGCCTCGATCGCTCACTAACTCTATAGGCAATCCATATCTTGTAAAGACATTTTCAAATAAGAATTTTGCAGTCGTGTGTGCATCATTCTTTTTTGTGGCTTTTGCCTCCACCCATTTCGTCAGATAATCTGTGGCAACAATAATGTATTCCGCATGTGTACCTTTTGCAGGGGGGTTGATGGGTCCTACAAAGTCTATACCCCACTTAGAAAATGCACGTCCGCCCATCATGGGTTTCAATGGCATTTCATCTCTGCGAGTAGGAAACTGAGTTCTTTGGCACACGTCACATCTCTTTACATAGGTATGTGCATCCATGTGAAGAGTGGGCCACCATAATCCTGCAAAGAGGATGGCTTTGATTATCCTATCTGGTCCAAAATGACCTCCTGCAACACCTTGGTGTGCAGTCTCTAGTATGCTAAGATAATCGCTTTCATGAACGCATTGTCTTAGATATCCATCTCGTCCTCTTTTGTATAAATTATCGCCAATGAGTGAATAGTCTTGAGCTTCCTGCTCTAGACTGCGTTGTCGAGCTAAGGTCATTCCTTGAGGGAATGTGTTCGTCCTCAAGTATGTCACTAATGGTTCACTCCAGTCTGGTGTGAGAGACACGTGATACAATGTAGCATGCTCTACTGGTGGTCTTTCACAGCAAACACTGCATTCCTTGCACAACTTGTAGACATCTGCTTCCATCGTGGGCCAATATACTCCTAATCTATGCAGAGTCTGTAATGTTCGATGTTTTGAATGATGTTGCTTTAGTGCACCTATGTGTGCTAATTGCAACCAATTCGCATGTTCTGATTCATCTACACAACAGGCAAGAATTTTTTGATTATCCTGTTTATATATGCTTCCTGCCATTATTTGATATCTCTGAGACTTGGTAATCTCTCCTTCCTTGATCTTTATCCTAGGATTCTTGGGTCCGTATGTCAGAATAGGGACTAACGGCTTAGCCCATTCTGGTGCTATCTCAAGGTTAAACAAGTATGCATCTGGTAGATCATCCGCTACTCCTTGAGGAGCTTCTCCTGAGGTTAATCTTGAAAGGTGGTCGGCTCTAAGATGCGTCTTTCCTTTCCTGACTACCACTTCAAAATCATACTCCATGAGTAATAGAAACCAACGTATTAATCGTCCTATGTTACATGGTTTGTTGACTAAGTATAATAGGGCTTGATGATCTGTAAAGAACTTGAATTTGTTGGCCAACAAGTAGTGTCTAAACTTCTTTACTGCGTAGATCATCCCTAATCCTTCTCGTTCCGTCGTGGTGTAATTTCTTTCTGCTGCGTTCAGTTGTCTACTAGCGTAAGCTATGGGGAGATCTATGTTACCTTCATTCGTGGGTTGTGCTAACACACATCCTATGGCGTAATTGGATGCATCCACATGTACATGAAATGGCTTACTCCAATCTGGGGTAGTCAATATAGATGCTGAGCACAAGCGTCTTTTAAGTTCATTGAATGAATTTTCGCATTCATCTGTCCACTCAAAATTGGTCAAAAGAGAGTACAACGGCTTGGCTATGATTGCATACATGTGTATGAATCTCCTATAATAACCGCAATGGCCCATAAATGCCTGTACCTCTTTCACATTAGTTGGTCTAGGTAATTCTGCAATTACCTTCACCTTTTCTTCATCCGTGGAGATTCCATTTTTTGACACGATGTGTCCTAGAATTTTGCCTTGTCTGACCATGAAAACGCATTTTTCTGGGTTCAAACAAACCTGATATTCTCGACATTTGTCAAATATTTGTCTTAACTCTGGAATATGTGTCTGTCTTACCTTTGAATGAGCACATAAGTCATCGACGTAAACTTCCAAGCTCTTGTGTAAGAATTCCTTAAAAACATGACACATGAGTCGCTGGAAAGTAGCGGGTGCATTTGTTAAGCCAAATGGCATCACACGAAATGCAAATATGCCCCATTCAGTGGCAAAAGCCGTCTTGTGTTGATCTTCTGGAGCAATGGCTACTTGATTATAGCCTGAGAATCCATCAAGAAAGCTGTAAACTTCCTTGCCCGCAACTCTTTCCAATAGGTGTTCTGTGATAGGAAGAGGATAACTATCTCTAATCGTTGCGGCATTAACTTTTTTAAGGTTAATACACACATGCAATTTTCCATTCTTCTTGGGCACAACCACAATGGGGGATACCCATTCGGTATGCTCAATTTCGTAAATGAATCCTGCTTCTATCAATCGATCTATCTCCTCTTTAATCTTCGCAGCGTAATTATCATTGTACGTGTAAGGTTTCTGTTTTGTCGGTTTCGCATCTGGAGTCATAGGGATTCTATGAGAACATATATCTGGGTCTACTCCTTTCAAATCTTTGTAACTCCAAGCAAAAACATCTCTATATTCGCGCAATAGGGCAACTAACTCTTCTTCTTCTTCAGTCGTCAAATCGTGCCCTATGTAGGTGCATTTTTCTTCTTCTCCTTCTATGGCAACTATTATTTTCTTGGTTTTCTCTCGGTTATCATATACTTGTCCATCCTTCTCTTTTCTATTAGGCATTCGTACCATGATTCTTCTATCTTCAATTTCATATTTCTTGAAGTTCTCGGGTACTTCAAACAAAGATTCTTCTTTTTCTGACATGGTTTCTTTCTTCTTTCTTTTCTTTCCTTCACTCTTGGTAGTCACTTCCGTGGCTAATCTCACTTCATTTGTAATTTCCTCGTGTCTCTGAGTGTGAGTCTCTACTTCGTAGAAATATTCTTCCTCTGATGCAAAGGGTGGGTCCATGATAATTGATTCTAAATCAAAATCGCTCGCATCCTCAAATGCATCAGTGTCTGGTTCACACTCTTCTAAGATTGCATCGCACATGATTGGCTCTATCGTAAAAACTGAAATGTCATAGCCATCCTCGTCACAGTGGGGTGTCCATTGTTCTTCATTGATGGCTACATCCATGGTTGCTAGAATTTCTGCCCAACCATGGGGTTCAAACTCTTCGTCTGGGAATGCTACAGGTGCATAGGCAGGATCTTGAGGGGTTCGTGGATGTTGTTCTGCACCTAAGGTCCTTGCTTCTAATCTTTCTTCCTCTTGTTTGGCAACTTTACACATCCATAAATGGGTATCCTCATGCAACCAAGAAGGATCTGATTCTAATGAGTGCACGGATTCCGTCTCTGCTGGTGTCTTATGGATGGTATTCCATTGTATTGGGGGTACATCTCTATGTGAATAGTCTTTAAGATTGACTTTGGTAGTCACTCCTAAATGTTGCAAGTACAAAGAATTAGTTCCCCAATCTTGTACGATTTGCAACTGACGCATGAATGGTCGTCCCAATATCATCTCATAAGCACGATTTTTCGCAAAGTCACAAATGGCAAAGGTATGCTCAAATTCTACACCACAAGTGGTGAGAGATATGCCTTCTAGTAAGCCTAATGGTTTCTCTATGTGTCCATCAGCCATTTGTAGTTTCATCCTGGTGGGTCTGAGTGCGGGCTTACCCCAACGTTTCCATAAAGCGGTGGTAGCGATGGCTACTCCGGCTCCTGAATCTAAGATGGCTTTCGTGGTGTAGCCTTGATGGGTTATTGGAAGATAGGTGTTACCTTCCTCTCCTTCGCTTACGTCTCCGATCTTTTCCACGGGTATCTCTGGTACCTTCTTATGTGATCCTATCTGAGAGGGCGTGGTAGCTAGCTCAGGGAATTGATTTGCTACGTGCTTCCACAATTCTGGTTTTACCTTTAACAATTCCTCCAGAGTGAGATTACACTGTACTTTAGTGTTCTTGATCACTTCCGTGTTCCTAGGGATCACTGATTCTTCATTCCTCACTATTATCGTGGGTGCTCTCATACTAATAGACTTTGCTTCCCAAGGTCCTGTGAACTGAGGTAATTCTTGTAAAGAATTAGATTCAAATCCTGTGGGTTCACTCAGTTGTTCCACCTCTACATCATCGTAAATGGAGGGAATGTCTTGGGGAAATTGTTCCTGCAAGTCGTCTATTTCTTGAATAGGAGGATGAGTTCCTTGTTCCTTTCTCCATTTCTCTTCTTGTATTTCTCTCAAAAATTCATGTGAGTACCTATGTATGGAGGATAGGTTATCTTGACTTTCTGTATTGGGCACTTGAGACAAGGATGGTGCATTCCTCTCCTGTGTCTCTGAGTCAATAGGGTTCCTAGGCTGATCCTTTTTCTCTTTGCTTTTTATCAAGTGTTCTAGCCTCTCCATTAATCCTTGAAAGTGTAGTTCTGGTTTTGCCATGTTATTCCAATTAAGATATCTAGAGGCTTCGAACAAAGCTTGTGCTAACTCTACCATTTTCATGCACAGTTTAGTTCTCTCAATTTCTAGATCAGCTCGAGGGTAGTTTTTACTCATTTCCGTTACTTGAGGTCCCTCTTTTAATCTTGCCTGATATGCACGAAACATCATGTCTAGGTCTTCTGGTATGGGTTCCGCTAAGACTGATCCCGATTTCTGAGCTGGGATTTCTTGGTTTAATTCTTGTGAAGCCAATTCTTGTACTTTGGCTCTAGATTCTCTTAGACTTCCTTCCAACTCACTTATCTTTTTACTCCACTTTCTCTTGATTCTTTCTCTAGAGTCTTTCCAAGATTTTGTCTTTTTACTACTCGATTCTGCAACTTCACTAGTTCCGGCTACTTTCTCTTGATTAAGTTGTTGGTTTTGTAAGAGCGCCTGGGCTCTGGTTATAGCTTGGATAGGCACGTATGTAGGGTTGGATCCATCTGCGTTATTTACAATACCTATCACGTGGATTGGTGTCACAATCGAAGAGTTAACTGGGTTCTTAGGACAATCTTTGATTATGTGCTCTTTGCCACAATCAGCACAAAAGCCTTGTACATTATAGTACTGTTGCCTTGCTATTGGAGGATGTGGACAATCCTTAATGAAGTGATCTCCTTGACACCGAAAGCATGGTCCTCTAGGGCCCTGTGGTCTCTGTTGTCTCAGTTGGGGCCGTGGGTTTGGGTTTGCGTACATCACATTAGCATAATCTGGCTCCCAACTAGGTTCCATTGGTGGACTATCATAATGATATGTCTCCACATGTTCTGGTGACTCCGTGTAATAAGCGGGTGGACTAGTTACATGCGTAGAGTCAAAACTGTTTGAGTTCGGGTCACTTTCGGTGATCAAAGGTGAAGAAGGCACTAAGGCCCTACTTAGGTTCTCTTCTGCAGCAGCGTATTTGACTGAGATGACATTCGCTGGTGGGGGTGGCTGCTGAACTAAGACGGGTTGAGGTCTCTGTTGAGCCTGGTATGGGTAGTTCTGGGGAGGCCTATAGTAATAAGGCTGAGCATTGTATTGGCCTTGATACCTACCTGGCTGCTGGTATGTTTGCGGGTAGTTCTGTCTCACGGTTTGTTTATTGTATGGGCAGTCCTGAGCTGTATGATTCGTGTATCTTCTCTCAATTGTACAATATTGGCCACTAGGGTTGGCTTGAGGTTGAGGTGCATTGGGACACATGTTTGCCAAATGATTTCCACCACAAGTGTAACAACGTACGTTTGTTGGTAGCTTGGGCACCTGTTTACTAGAAACTCCTAGTTTTTGGGCCACTTTTTCTGCTAGATCCTCTATTGAATTCGACAATTTTGTGGATGCTAGAGAAGAACAATCTGAGTCTTTATAGACCTTTGAGAGTTCTAATTCATCTCCTAGGTTATCCTCGATGTCTATACATATTCTTACACACTCCTCTAGCGTTCTGGGTTCTTTTAGGTACACATAAGAGCGTAGTTTAGCGCTCAACAAGCCATCTAGGAACAGTGATACTTGTTTGGCTTGTGAGGGTAGCTCTTGCATTGGACATCGTTCGACATATTGTCTGAATCTACGACCTGCCAGTCTTACTGTTTCCTGAGGGGTCTGTTTAAAGCTATGAATCAACGAAGACGTGTCATGTCTAACCCCACTTTTAGAGAATTCAGTAATGAATGACTCTAAAAAGTGATGGATGTCTCTAAATTGCCTTTGTTGCAGTGGTTGGAACCAAGTTAAAGCGGTATTCTTTAACGTTAGTCCAAATGCGTTGTACTGCGTGAACATGTCCTCGACTTGTTCTGCTCTTAGTACTTGCTTGAATTCTGCGACATGGTCATAGGGATCTCCTGTCCCATCAAAGTAATTCTTCATGGATTTCACTAATTGCGTGGGTCTCAATACTCTTGCGTGTTCACGTGGTCTAGGTAGAGGAAAATCATCTCTACCACCTGGTATTCCGTGATCTCTTTGTCTATCCGTGCTATTAGTGTTCGTGGTTGTTCTATCTCTCCCTATGGGGTGATTGAAGCTTACTTCCGGTCTCTCATGATTTCCTTCTCTTTGATTCCCATGGGCTGAGGATGTTCCTGCCCCTTGTTGATTTGCATTCATGTTTGTTCGAGATGGAGGGAATATCAATTCACCTCTCCATGTGTATGTGCTTTTAGCGCGCTCAGGCACCACAAAGACTCTTTCTGAAGTCTCATCCAGGTATACCACCTTTCCAGGTGTATCTGGGTCCTTGAATTCATAAATTGTAATGATGCCTACCTCATTGGGGTTTTCCTTTCTGTACCTCCAAAAGGCTTCATCTGTCTCTTTATTTACAAACAACTCGACGCTCCTGTTATCTTGAGGGATCCACTCTGGGATGAGTACTCTTGTTAATACGGATTTCCCTCTCGGTGTTCTAGGTTCTTCTAATGGCTCTTTTCCTTGAAATTTTGCTCCTGTCTCTAATTGGATTGTGCCAAACTCATTAGTATCGTTTGGCTGCGTACTTAGTACGTACATGGTTCCTTCTTTGTCTATGTAAGCGTCTCTCTCAAACTTTACCACTGGTCTTTCCAATCCAATGGGTTGATCAGGGTTGTGCATTTGCACCACTTGCCTTCGCAAACCATCCTCATAGATGCGAGCACCTTGTCGGTTGGTTCGGAGGAACTCTAGTTGCGTTCTATAGGGTCCTTCGGGTTTTTCTAGGTATGCTACATGGGACCCTCCTTCTGGTCTGTCTGTGCTAAATGCCATTTCTGATTCACTTGATTCTGAGCTCAACTCGTAGGGATAACTACTATTCAATTGCTGAGCCCAAGATCGAGCTGTGGTTCTTACACTAGCCTCTGATGATCTAAGGCTTCTTCTGTCCGACTTACCTATATGTTTGCCCGATCTAAGGTTCATTAATTTCCTTCCTTGCTCACTCAATTACACACTTAGATCGTCAATGGTTCTTTGTTATTAATTCTTGATTCTTTTTAATCTTCTCTGGATTCTTGTCTTAATTTATGCGTCAGGAATTCGACTTTCGTTATGATTTTGAGTTCTCGTTCCGTCAGACTTATGTTCTTTTCTTTAGGTTTTCGTGTCACACACACCTTTACTTGTAGTCTTAAACTTGAAAGAATTAAGTAGCTTGAACTTGAGGGGTTCCTATCGTCGTTAATCCACAACTACCGTTTAGCCTAAGCTAAGAATTGACTGAGGGGGTTGAGTAATCTTCCAACCTCGAGTCGGCTTTTCTGTTGCTCTGATGCCCTGTTGCCCAAGAAGCCGTGCTTCCCAAGCTCTGCTGTCTTCACTGCCTTGCTTGCTTGCCCTTGCTAGACCTGGAAAATTCCAATATTAGACCAATTCACAAGATGATCAAACACTTGTGCATATACATCTTTTAAATCCTTCCCTTTTTGCCCAAAATTTCAATACTTGCCCCCTGGCTTCCTAGTCCCAAACTAGGTGAACCTCAAAATAGCTTATCCAAAAATAGACGTATTCTTTATGAAAAAAACAGTTGAGGTCACGTAGTACTCGTCACGAGCTTTCTAACAAGCTATTAAGCTCAAAAAACGGACTTCGGATGAAAAAGTTATGAGCGTTCAGGCCCTGGGGGGTAAAAACTGACAGTCAAGTTTTCCTTCAAATATGAGCTAAGGGGTCTCCTATGAGTCTAATGGTCCAAAAATTTTTCAAAAATACCCTCAAAATTGGTCAAAAACTGAAGTCCAAAATTCGCGATGGGGGTGGGCAATCGCGATGGGCTGGGACCGTCGCGATGGTCCGAGCGAACCGTCGCGATGGCGCGGGATTTGGACAATCGCGATGGCGCGAAAAGGCGAACCGTCGCGATGGCTCGAAGTGAACGATCGCGATGGCGCGGGGTCGAACCGTCGCGATGGTCCAAAAAATGAACCGTCGCGATGGCGTGATCGGGCGGACAATCGCGATGGTGCGGTCAACGGTCAACGGTGGACAATCGCGATGGTCCGAAATGAACCGTCGCGATGGTCCGTGATGCGATGGCTTGAGCCAATCGCGATGGTCCGATTTTGGGCTGTCGCGATGGTCCGAAAAACGAACCGTCGCGATGGTCTATCGTGACACGTGGCACTGTAGTGGCGATGGCATAAGCCAATCGCGATGGTCCGGGGTCAGCTGAACCGTCGCGATGGTCCAAGTGGACCGTCGCGATGGCTCAAGTGAACCGTCGCGATGGTCCGAAAAAGCGAACCGTCGCGATGGTCCGGCCGAGCCGTCGCGATGGCGTGAGCCTATCGCGATGGTGCGACACAATCGCGATGGTCTGAGCCAATCGCGATGGTCCACCAAACAACGAATTTTTGAAATGCAAAAATGGTTCCGTGTATGCGCAGGGATCGCCTACCTCGTGGTGTGGTCGCCTACCTCAAAATCCGAACTTGGCGGACCATCGCGATGGTCCGATACAGTCGGAAATTTCTGACAGAAAGTACATTTTTTACCTTTTGGAAGCTCTCCTGATGCTCTCAAGCTCTGTACCTGCAAGAAAACTCAAGAAAATGCAAGCACACACAAGCACAAATGCTCTCTCTCACTCTCTCGCATGCACAAATGAGGGGAAATGAGGTGAATGGGTGGATATGGTGAATTTTCTGATTTTTTTGGAGATGAAGATGATGATGCGATGATGAAGATGGAGTGTGGGGGAGGTGAAAAACACTAAAAACTAAGTAAAAGCAACAACAAAAACTGAACTTTTTACCTCCCAACACCACTTCTTGCTATACTCTTACCATCACACATTCGTCCTAAACTCGATCCCCGGCAACGGCGCCAAATTTGGTGTTGTTCTAGCACAATGGTAAGTACCACGTTAAGAAGCTTCACCTCCTTAATGTCAATCCGAGGGAGAGGTAGGAGTGATATGAAGATCGTGAACGTGAGATGATGTGAGAGTGAAGGTGAGAAGCACAAAGATGCACACACACATACACACACACAATGAAGAGACAAGCAAGACACAATGGAAGGTGGGAAATTAGCTCTATTACTCAAGAATACTCTTACAAGCTCAAACTAGCTCTATGCTCACACTAATCAAAATGAACCAACCTCAAAAATGAGCTCTCTAGCTCTTTTTATAGTTTCTAGACTAGTTTTGACCGGTTTCACATCTAGTGACCGGCCTAGTTAAAAATTAGGTCCTAGAGGCTATTTGGAAGGGTTAACGATGTCTAAAAATAACGAAATTTGGTACGAGTATTCTACCTAAGCTCCTCAAGCTCGAGGACTCCTCGGCTTGCACAAAATGGAGCTATGGATTACAAAATGGGGTTTTCTTATGATACATATGTTACAATTAGTGATAACAATCACTGTTGAATGTTTGGAGAATTAATAAGAAATATATTTGTTTAAAAAATTGATCCGCCTGGCTCCCTGCTTCGTCTTCACATGCTTCCGTGGCGTCTGTGCCTCTGACTGCTTCCAACACCCCTCAAGCCAAACATCTTGGCTTTTTCTTCTTCCTCAATCCTCTTGAATGTCCTGCAATCCAATCATAGCTTTAAACCTGCAAAGTTTAGTACCATCATGTGATTTTGTCAATAAATCTGCACATTGCATATTTGTGGATACATATGCAAATTGAATCTCCTTGCTCAATAGCTTCTCTCTCACATAATGATAGTGAACTTCTATATGATTGGTTCTTGCATGATAGATGGGATTGGTTGCAAGATGCAAAGAGCCTATATTGTCACCAAAGATCATACGTGAGTGAGTGTGAAGCCCGAATTCTAAGTAGAGCAATCTAATCCATATGGCCTCTTGTGTAACATTGGCTAATCCCCTATATTCAGCCTCTGTTGAAGATAAAGCTATAGTAGGTTTCTTCTTGAAAGACCATGAAATGGGATTATCACTTGCAAAAGAAAGATATCCAAAGGTGCTCCTCCTGTCATCCTTACAACCTGTCCAATCTGCATTTGAGTAAAGTTTGATGTCTAAATCTAAAGTGTATGGAAAGTATAAACCTTGATTTTGGGTACCCTTGAGATACTTCAAAATCCTTTTGGGAGCTTCCAAGTGAGGTGCTCTAGGTTTATGCATGAATTGACTTAAAACACTTACTCCATATGCTATATCAATCCTTGTTAGAGTTGCATAGTTTAGACTTCCAACTATGCTTTGGTATCCTACAATGTTTTCAAGCAAATCACCTTCATGAGCACTCAATTTATGATTTACCTCCATAGGGGTGCTAGCTATCTTGGCATTCTCCAAGTGGAATTTCTTCAACATGTCCTACACATACTTCCTTTGAGTAATGTAAATTCCAAGATTTGTGTAGACCAATTCAAGGCCAAGAAAGTACTTGAGAAAACCTAGGTCACTGATTTTGAATTGCTGCATCATTTGGTTCTTGATCTATTTGATGCCATTGGCATCACTACCTGTAAGTATGATGTCATCAACATATACACATAAATATATCAATTCTCAGTTGCTTCTCTTGACAAACAGAGAAGTATCTGCCTTGCTCATTGTGAATCCTTGATCTTGTAGATAGGTAGTTAACCTATGATTCCATGCCCTAGGTGCCTGCTTCAAACCATATAAAGCTTTGTTCAATTTTCACACATAAATTAGCTTGCTTGGGTCTTCATAACCAGGAGGTTGAGCCATGTAAACCTCCTTTGAAATCCAACCATTAAGGAAGGCATTTTTCACATCCAATTGGTACATATTTTAATTCCTTGATGTAACCACATTTACCAATACTCTCTTGGTTGGCATTTTGGCCATAGGTGAGAAGGTCTCTTCATAATCAAATCCTTGGGTTTGTGCAAAACCCTTGGACACAAGTCTAGCTTTATACCTATTTACGGATCCATCTGAGTTTCTCTTGATTTTGTAAATCCATCTAGAAACAATTACCTTCACTGATGCCTTCTTGGGTACTAGCTCCCAAGTATCATTCTCTTGGAGTGCTTGTATTTCTTCATCCATAGCCTCCTTCCATTTTTCCTTGGTCTTTGCTTCTTCATATGAAGTAGGTTCTTCAAGTGATAAATCCTTAGCAAGATAAATGGAATGCTTAGTAGCTAATGAAGTGTCATACCCATATCTGATTGGCTTCTTGCTCTCCCTTTGTGATCTCCTTATAGCTTGGTTGGATGATTCAGGTAAGTCTTCCAACCTCTTCATTTTGGCTTTGCCCTTTGATTTCCATGCCTTGAACTCCTCCAAGTTGATGGTGTCCTCATCATCTGATTTGATGTCTTCAATGTGGCTTGGCTCCTCCTTGGTGAGGCTTGGAAATTCCTCTTCCAAGTCATATGGTAAATTAACCTTCCTGCATTCACTTTCAAACTAAGAATAGTTCTCATCAAACACAAAATCTCTACTGACCATATGGATTATAAAACTTGCATCCTTTTTTATTTAAATCATACCCAATGAAGATGCACTTCTCTACCTTAGGGTCTAGCTTACCTCTGATTTGAGATGGAACATGCACATATGCAACACATCCGAAGATTGTGCAATGATCAAGTGATGGCCTCCTACCATGCCATGCTTCATATGGAGTCATTCCATCAAGGTATTTGGATGGCAACCTGTTAATTAGACAGGTGGCAGTAGACACACTTTTTGCCCACAAGTAATTAGGTAACCTTTTTTCATTAAGCATTGATCTAGTTGTTTCCACAATCAACCTATTTCTCCTCTCTGCTACCCCATTTTGCTCAGGGTATACCTGTTGTAATCTCCATTTTGATTCCTCTATCCTGTACGAATGCATCAAATTCATTTGAGAAGTACTCACCTCCTCCATCTGACCTTAGTCTCTTTAGGCTTCTTCCTGTTTGGTTTTCCACAAGTGCAAGATACTTCTTAAAGCAATTGAACACTTCATCTTTATGCTTAATAAAGTACAAGATAGTCCACCTACTGAAATCATCAAGGAAAGACACATAGTACCTTGAGCCAGATATTGAAGGTTCCTTGCTTGGTCCCCACAGATCTATGTGGACAAGTTCCAAGTAATCCTCATGCATATAGCCTTTCTTTGAGAAGGGTAACCTGTGTGATTTACCAAACTGACATGCACCACATTTATAGATCATGTGTTGCTTGGATACATTAGGTATCCTAGTCACACATTGATCTCTACATATTTGCTTCAAGGTTCTCTCTCCAATATGCCCTAATCTCTTATGCCAAATCTCAAGTTCTGACAATGTTTGATCTTTGTAATTATAAAGTGCAATATTCCTTGTATCTTCAAGTTCAAATGTAAATAATCTACCTATTTTTTCTCCCTTGGTAATTCTCTTGAATCCATGTTGGGGGTCCTCCACAAAAGCTCCATATTTGTTGAACCTAACCTGCAAACCCTTTTCCACAATCTGTCCAACACTCATCAAATTCTTGGTGATTGTAGGTACATAAAGAACCCTGCTCAATAGATTTCTATTCCCATCAGAAGTTTTGACATTTCCTACCTTGACTACTGAGTGCTTGGTGTCATCACCTGTTTGCACTTGGTGCTTTCCCTTGGGCTCCTCAAGATCAGAAAGAAGAGCTGCATCGCTTGCTACATGGTTTGAACAACCTGAGTCAATGTAGAAGAGGTGCTCATCATTCATACCTTGTTTTGAAGTCATATTCATAATGAGAAGAGAATCCTCTTGATCCTCTATGTAATTGTTGTAGTCCTTTCTTGATTTGTATCCTCCTTGATAGTTGTTATTGTAATTCTTGTTGTAGTTGTTGTTGTAGCCATGGTTGTAGCCTTGATTGTGGTTGAATCTTCCTCTTGATTGTGAGTAGCCACCTCTTTGATATCCTCTTCCTCTCTGATTCTTGAAGTTCCTATAGCACTCATCTGAAGTGTGACTAGACAATCCACATATGTTGCATGGGGGAGAGTTGAAAGGTCTCCCCCTACCTTGCTTACCTCCTCTACCCTACCTCTTGAGTTCCTACCTTTCCCTGCATAGTTAGCTTGGGAAGTAGTACCTTCATCCTCTATTTTCTTGCTCTTCCCGTTGTCTTTAGTTTTTCCTTTATCTGTGTATAGGGCAGAAGAGTTGTTACCTCTTGATGACTCTCCATTTTTGTTGATTTTGGCTTCATTGGTAAAGATTTGTCCCATGAGTGTGCTAAGATCCGGAATATGCATAACCATGTAAAGGTCCATAGCAGTTGTGAAAGCTTCCCACTTATCATCTGCCTTGATGCTATTGATTACTTGCCTTAAAATTTGCTCCTCTTCAATCTCCTCTCCTATGCTTTCCAATTGGTCAGCCGCATCTTTGACTTTGGTCACATACTTTTAAACACTTTGCTTGGGTTGCTTTCTTTGAGTGGTAAACTCAATCCACAATTGATTCTTCCTAGCTGTTGACAGGATGCGGGAAGAAGCAAGTATGGACACACATGCAGATCTAGCACTGAGGCTACCCTTCATTTTTTTCAAAAAACCCCAACATCATTCTAAAGTGATTCTCATCACTACAAACCCTTGTAAATATCTTTTCACCTTTTTGTAGCTCCATTTTGTACAAGCCGAGGAGTCCTCGAGCTTGGGGAGCCTTAGATGTAGTTGCCTGCCAATTTTCATAATTTTTAGATCTCGTTTGGGCCCTCAAATAAGCCCCGGAACCTAATTTTTAACTAGGCCGGACACTAGGTCTGAACAGGGCCAAAGTCAGTCAAAAACTATAAATAGAGCTAGAGAGCTCATTTTTGAGGTTAGCTTCTTGTAGTTTGAGCTTGTATGAGAACTTTGTTGCAATAGAAGTGATTCCATTGTCTTACTCTCTTTGTTCTTACTGTGTGTGCGCGTGTGTGTGTATGTGTGTGCATGCTTGTGTGCCTCTCACTCACGCACTTGTGCTTCCACTTGCTCGTGGTCTTCATACCATCCTCATGTCTTCCCGGATTGACATTAAAGGAGGTGCTACTCATCACTGAGCTACACCAAATTTTGGCGCCGTTGCCGGGGATCGAGCTTTGAGGACGAGCGTGTGATGGTAAGACGTAGAGAGGACGCGTTGGAATGGTAAGTAGTAGGTAAATTTCTGATTTTTCTCCATCTCCATCTTCATCTTCACCTCCTTCTCCATCTCCACCTCCACCTCCTTCCCCACTACATATCCCCTCTTCCCTTCCTTTCCCTCATTTGTTGTGTGCGAGTTTGAGAGAGAGCGATTGTGTGTGTTTGCATTTGTGTGTTTTTTGCATGTTTCTTGCAGGTACCAGCTCCATCACCATCTCCAGCCAGCTCAGCAGGTACAGAAACTGCCTACACAGTCCCCGAGGCGTTGAGCTCGAGCTATCGCGACACTCCGAAAAGCTCGACCTCTCACGATTCTGAGTGCACCACGGCATTGCGCAGGCCTAGAGCTCCTAGAAACCCTAGATAGAACAGGAAAATTCGCCATATCTCGAGCTATCGCGACACCCCGCGAGGTATCGCGACACCTCAAGGTATCGCGACACTCCGAGGTATCGCGACACCTCAAGGTATCGCGACACTCCGAGCTATCGCGACACCCCAAGGTATCGCGACACTCCGAGCTATCGCGACACCCCAAGGTATCGCGACACTCCGAGCTATCGCGACACCCCAAGGTATCGCGACACTCCGAGCTATCGCGACACCCCAAGGTATCGCGACACTCCGAGCTATCGCGACACCCCAAGGTATCGCGACACTCCGAGCTATCGCGACACCCCAAGGTATCGCGACACTCCGAGCTATCGCGACACCCCAAGGTATCGCGACACTCCGAGCTATCGCGACACCCCAAGGTATCGCGATAGCTCCGAGCTATCGCGACACCCCAAGGTATCGCGACACTCCGAGCTATCGCGACACCCCGACCCGACCTATCGCGATACACGGCCATTAACGCATGAAAATTGAGAGATAATTTTTGAGTGGTTGAAGGGTAGTGAGCTTGGTGTTTGACATATTGGTAAAACTTAGAACCGTGGTAGGGGGCAAAAAGCATAGAAACCCGAGATAGGTGGGACTAAGTGATTCCCAAAGACAGGGGGTACAGAGAGCTACCCAAGGGGGGTTAAAATTATTGAAGCGGGTTTTTCAAATACTTGTGGCAATAAGGCTATACTAATTGGTGAGTTTTTGCAGGAACTTTGTGGGCACTCAAGGCAATCAAAGCAAGCTAGCAAGGGTGAGTACCGGGCCTGGGAGAAGGCTTCCTGGGCTTGCATAGCTGTCGGGTCAACCAGCTGATTGAGGTTGGAAGATCTTATAACCCTCCTTTGTCAATTCCTAGCCTAGGCTAAGTACGACCTAGGTGTGGTAATTAACTAGGGCAACGTTAGGCACGAAGTAAATCCAAGAGAATTAATCAACCAAGTGCAAGAAAATAAATAGGTCTTAAGTGCGAAAACACTAAGGGACAAAAAGGTAAACGGGAATCGATCACTCATCAAGTGCGGAAATTCATTTAAGTACTCCTGACGACGCAATTTCAGACAAGACCATAAACGTACCATTCAACTAAAAAGAACAAAGTAATTGGGGCAAAATCGACCTGCAACGAGAGTGTGCTTGGGTTCCAGGGGGTGAATAAATCAGGCATATGAACCTTAGATCAGGCAGACACTTAGGCCGAGACAGACAAAGCCTCAGATCTTCTGAAGCTAGTGTTAATCACACTGCCAGGTCTTGGGCCCAGCAGTTGAGTGATTACCCATACACTGCCAGATCAGAAACAAGTGATTCTGAGATGTCCTATCACATGGAGAGATCAGTAGGTAGTTCAGGGTTGGCATATCTAGAAAAGCCAGAGGGGCCTTATAAGACTCAATTGGAATATATCAGGACGAATCGTCTAGGTGCTCGCATCTACGAAGACGGACTGAGAAGATCAGTGGTCCAGATTAAGAACCCCGACCAACCCCATGGAATAGACCACCCGGTAGTCAAGTTTGAGAATGGAGCATACCTAGATAAAGAGGGGACTATATATGTAGTCACCACTCTTCCCGATAGAACTGATGAGTTTGGAAATGTGATTGCGGAGGCCGACATAGGAGATATAGAGCAAGGGAACTTAGAGAGAGAGCCAAGAACTCCCCGTGGTAAGTCTGTCTTGACCAGAATCATGACTCCTGAGTGGATTCCACAAGATAATAAAAGCATAGATCTGCTTTTAAATCGGGAAACCGATGAGGCTTTTTGGAGATATAGAACTTCTCAACCTCAGGAGGGGAACACCCTCACAATCTACGAGTTTAAAGACCCTGATAGTCCAGGCCAAGTAACCTACCTAGACACTGCATCAGAAAGAATCTTCGTGGTCACTGAGCAGGGCAGACATGCCTACACTTGGAAGGGTGAATTTGTTTTTCCCCAACCAAGGTCTAATGTATCCTTTGGTCATCAAGGAACTGGGACCTCCCACGCTCATGGCGCTCAAAGAGATAGAGGTAGAGACAAACCTGAGGTAAGTTTTGCCAACTCCCTGGGAAGAGAAAGAACGGGAACAGAAAGGAATAGAGTAGAAACTGAGAGACATAGAACCCCATGGAATCACCGGGACATTGATGATTTTCCTTTGCCAAGGCCGAGAGAACACACTAGGACCCTACGACCAACCCAACTTGTGAAGTCCATGAAGAATTATTTCGATGGCACGGGAGACCCTTATGACCATGTGGCCGAATTTCGACAAGTGTTGAAAGCTGAACAAGTGGAGGACCTATTCACGCAATATAATGCTTTCGGTCTAACCCTTAGGAACACTGCCCTTACGTGGTTCCAACCACTGAATGAGAGGCATTTCAGAAACATAGACCAACTCTTAGAGGCATTTATTGTTGAGTTTTCTAAGAGTGGAATCAGGCATAACACCTCCTCACTAATTCATAGCTTCAAACAAACACCTCAAGAGACGGTCAGACTAGCTGGAAGAAGATTTAGACAGTACCTAGAGAGATGCCCTATGCCAGAGTTACCCACACCAGCCAAACAAGTGGCCTTGTTCCTAGATGGATTGTTGAGCACTAAGCTCAGGTCATATGTGTACCTGAAGGACCCTAGAACGATAGAGGAGTGCGTGCGCATGTGCATAGACATTGAGGACAATCTAGGTGAAGAGTTAGAACTATCAAAAATCTATAAGGATTCTGATAGCTCTAGTAAACAGACATCTGGTCAATCCACATCCATCGAGGAACTTGCAGAGAAGGTAGCCCAAAAACTAGGTGTCTCTAGTAAGCAAATTCCGAGATTTGCCCCAGTTAAGCGGTGTTACAATTGTGGCGGCGAACATATGGCAAGTGTATGCCCCATTATGGCCCAACCTCAGGCGAACCTTAGTGGCCAGTACTGCACCATAGAGCGCAGGTACACCAATCACACGGCACAAGACTGCCCATATAACAAACAAACTGTTAGGCAAAATTATCCTCAGCCATATCCACAACAGGGTAGATACCAGAATCAGTACCCATCACCACAATACAACAGACCACAACAAACTTATCAGCCACCTTATCAAGGGCAGCAGAGACCTCAACCAGTCCTGGTGCAGCAACCCCCTGCTCCAATCAATGTGATCCCAGTAAAATATGCCTCTACTGAAGAAAATCCGAATAGAGCCATAGTTCCAGTCACCCCATTGCTATCAGACAGTGATCCAAGTGACCATAGTTTGGACTCCACATATATTGATAGCCCACAGGCTTACTACATGCAGTCACCTGAGCATAACGAGTCATACTACTATGAGGACCCAAGTGAAAATAGTGGGGAACCGGAGTATTCTAATGTCATGTACACAAACCCCAACTCTAGACCTCAACTTAGGCAGGTACGACCCCCATTTCCTAGAGGGCCATGCTTCAGATGTCAGGGAGATCACCTTATACGTGATTGTCCACTGCCTGCCCCTACACAGCCTCAGCCAGTAACCATTCAGGGCTTTTGTCAAGACTGCGGGAAAGAGCATCTCCTACGAGATTGCCCAAAAAACCCCAATAACATGCCTAAGATCACTCCTATCAATGTTGTGGGATTAGTTGTAGACTCCCTAGGAAGCGTGAATTCCACTGCACCTGTGCAGGTGATCACAAGAGCCCAGGCACTTCAACAACACCAAGGTGTTGGTCCCGAACAGAGCCCCGAGGTGAGTGAGACAGAGAGCATAACCAAAAAGAGGACTAGAGCCTGGAAGGAGAGTCGTGAAAGGATGAAGAGGCAATGGGCAAAAAAGATAAACGAACTTGAAGAAAGCTTGAGAGAAACCAAGGCAAAAATCACAGAGATCACATCTCAACCGCACTCCCATACACTTCCACCATTACCTCCCCCACCACCTTCCATTCCTCCACCCTCTAATACACCCCACGTAACCCACCCACCACCCCGAGTAGGATCAGTATTAGCTGACCCCACTCCTGAAGGCTTGGACATGATGTTCAAGGCCTACCAGGCTCGACTTCAAGAAGGGCCAACAGTTGCAAACCTAGACAGGAGTTACCCTAGAGCCGACTTAGAGATTGAACGGATGAAGATGTGTATGAAAATGGTAGAACAAGCTCAAGCTATACTTGAGACTAGCCAAAAGTTCAGTCAGACGAACGCTGTCAAGCCGGATTTGCATTTCCAAGGCTTACTAGAAAGATTAGAGCAGTTGGTAAACAAATCACAAGTTTCTTTACCTCCTCAGGCTCAACCAGCTGTTGAAAGAGGAAGCTCACCACAAATGGTAGCTTATGTTCCTAATTCTACGGATGCTGGAATACCTCCTTCAATACAACAGTACTCTCCAGAGTTCTTGCGGGAAATACAAGAAGAGAAATGGGCCAAAGAGAAGGGTGATTCCCCTCCTATTCCTGAGATTGATGATCTTCGTGATCAATTTCCCCAAGACATTCCCTCTATCTATGGGGATCAAGCAGGGCAACAAGAGGATGAGAGATTAGATTTTGAATCTAATTCTTTACAAGAGTTGCCTCATTTCACAGGCCCATGGGAATCTGAATCTCTCCAGATCAGAGCGCCCACGATATTGGTAAGAAATGAAGACTCAGTGATTCCCAGGAACACTGATGTTGTGAAAAACACTAAGGTTCAATGTCACCTCACTGTAGAGGAGCTGCTCAAGGCAAAACCGGAGCTCTGGAATCATGTGAAGGATCAGGTTCCAGAACTTGAATCCAATATACCAAAAGTAGGCTCTAAGCAGAAAGTTCCCGAGATACCTCTCGACAAGATAGGAGACATGAGCGAAGGTGAAGAAGGTAACACTTATCTTCCGATCACCTATCAAGGTTACACAACCAAAGCAATTGTGGATTCGGGTGCCGGTGTTGCTATCGCGACCATCTCCCTGTGGAAGCGATGGGGCAAACCCACCTTAAGACCAACGAGAATGAAACTTCAAATGGCAGATGGTCATTTTGAAAGACCTCTCGGATTGCTTGAAGGGATAACTCTAACCACTTGTGGTGTAGAGTTTGAACATACGTTTGCTATATGTGACTTTGAGAAGAATAATGTTTACGAGATGATCCTAGGAAGACCTTTCCTAGGACAATTGCAAATAGTACAGGATTGGGGAACCAACTCCTTGTACTTACAGCACTTAGGGGTCACCACCAAGGTCAATCTGAAGGATCACACCTTCAGAGATGTACCACCCCTACAGTGGAATCCTATCCACAAAGCGAAAGAAGATTCTATCTCCGTGCATTCTGGAAGTTCACCTGAACCATCCTGGCTGCATGAAGATACTCACTTGTGGATGTGCAAGGTCGCTGAGGAAGAGGAAAAGCGCCTAAAAGCGAGAGAAGAAGGAACTCCCCCAGGAGATAGACCAATAAAAGACCCAGCCTATACACCGATGATATTTCCAGATGAGGAATTTGAGCCTCATGGTTGGGCAGAAATCTTAGCTACCATGGACATTGCAGTCAATGAAGAACAATGGACACCTCATTGTGATGAGGAGGGTTATGATATTTCAGTGTTCATGTGTCAGCCCTTGTTGGAAGAGTGTGATCCTAGTGAGTCCATGGAAGAAGAAGAGAGTGACGATGATCTAGAATCCATTGTGATGGATACTTACTTTGACTCAGAGGAACACTACTTAGAAGACATAGGAGTGTTAACCCAAAAAGAAGAAGAACCCCTTGCGAGTATTAAAACGATAAATTCAAAGAAAGGAAGTGAAGGAAGTCAAAAGAAAAAGAAAAGGAAAGCAGTAAGACAAGAAGAGGAAGAATCATTGTTTGAAGTACCAGAAAATTTCAAGAAATATGAAGTGGAAGACCGGAAAATTTTGGTACGAATGCCTAAGAGAGAGGCCATTATAGGAGAAGCATATGACAATAAAGAAAAGACCAAAAAAATTGTAGTGACCATTGAAGGGAACGAAGAACGATGTACGTACATAGGAGATGACCTAAGTGCAGAAGAAGAAGCAGAGCTCGTAGCCCTATTAAGGGAATATAGGGATGTGTTCGCATGGCATTATAGAGACTTGAAAGGAGTAGATCCAGAGATCTGCTCTCATACGATTCCGATGACCGCTGAAGCTAAGCCCACCAAACAAAAACCCTACACATATAATGACAATTATGCGGCCAAAATAAAGGAGGAAATTGACAGGCTGATTGAAGCCGGATTCATCTATGAGATTGAGCACACTGAATGGGTGTCCCCTATTGTAGTGGTGCCCAAGAAGAATGGGAAATTGCGAGTGTGCATTAACCTTAAAAAAGTTAATGCCGCTACGATCCGAGATAGTTATCCTCTTCCAATCACCGAGCATCTTTTGGAGCGTGTTGCAGGCAAGGAAGTTTACAGCTTCCTTGATGGATTTTCAGGTTACAACCAAGTAGCCATTGCCCCCGAAGATCAGCACAAAACGGCCTTTGCCACAGAATGGGGAATCTTTGCATTTCGTGTGATGCCATTTGGGCTCACCAATGCACCTGCAACATTCCAAAGACTCATGTGTCATGTCTTCAAAGAGTTCTTGCGAAAGAGCTTAGAAGTATATGTGGATGATTTATGCGCTCATTCCCAAGAAAGGAGTTACCACATCCCTGAGCTTAGGCAAATCTTCAACAAGTGTAGAGATTATCGAGTGTGTCTGAATCCAGAGAAGTGTGTGTTTATGGTACGCCAAGGTAAGATCTTAGGTCACATTGTTTCGAAGAATGGAATATCAACAGACGAAGACAAGGTGAGAGCAATAGCAGAGTTGGCCAGACCAAGAAATGTGAAAGAGGTACAAGCCTTTATGGGCCATTGTGGATATTATCGTAGATTTATCCACATGTATGCCATCATAGCTAAACCTCTTTATGGGCTGTTAACGAATTTTGAATGGAATGAGGAATGCGAGACTTCCTTCAATGAGCTGAAGAGACGTTTGTGCACAGCACCAATATTGACTACTCCGGATTGGAGCAAACCCTTTCATGTCCATGTAGATGCCTCCAATCATGCAATAGGATGTGTGCTAGCACAACCCACAGGTGAAGGAAACCTAGATTTGCCGATAGCCTATGCTAGTAGGCAATTAAATGCAGCTGAACGAAATTACACCACAACGGAGAGAGAAGGCTTAGGCATGATATATGCTGTGAAGAAGTTTAGACACTACCTATTGGCCAACAAGTTCAAGTTTTTCACTGATCATCAAGCGTTACTATATTTGGTCAATAAACCTTGCAATACAGGCCGCTTAGTAAGATGGTTCCTCTTACTAATGGAATACGACTTTGAAGTGGTTGTCAGGAAAGGTAGAGCCCATCTTAGGGCTGACCATCTTTCTCGCATCACTTCAGGAGAGCCACCGCAAGGAGTGTCTGATGAGTTGCCTGATGCTTATCTGTTCAATTTAGAAGTTGTACCTAAATGGGCAAATAAGTTGGTACCAGTCCTAACCTTCGGGCCTGCAAATAAAAATGTTAAGACAAGCAAAGAGGAAATTGTAAAATCGCTAAAGTATCAAATATTAGCCGGAAGCATGTACAAGCAAGATAACGAGGGCATATTAGCTTGTTGTGTCGAGGATGATGAACATGCTAGTTGGCTGCAACAAGCCCATGAGGGACCGCTAGGGAATCACTACTCAAAACAACGAACCTTGCAGAATCTAAGACGCTTAGGAGTGTATTGGCCTAGCATGGACAAAGAAGTACAAGAGTGGATCCAGAGCTGTCCAGAGTGCCAGGAGAGACCCCCAGTGGAGCATGCCACTCTTTATCACATGTCATTAATCCCAGATTGGAGTGCTCCACTGGTCGAGTTCATGAGAACAGGAACATTAATCAATCAGGCTAGTATTGCAAGAAAACGGAGCATGGAGCAAGAGGCTCAAGACTATGCTTTAGTAGGAGACAACCTGTATCGAAGAGGCAAGGATGGTTACCTAAGACTGTGCGTACATGAATCAGACTACTTGAAAGTCTTAGAAACGGCACATAGCGGTGCTGCAGGTGGGCACTTTGGGCCTGACAGAGTGATTAAGACTATTCTATTCTCAGGACTGTGGTGGCCCACTCTTCATATGGATGCACATACTTATGTGAAGAGTTGCGACACATGCCAACGTGCCCAATATCCGACAAGAAAGGATGAAATGCCCTTGAGGCCAATGATGGGAGGACGTGCATTTTCAAAGTGGGGTATAGACTTTGTAGGTCCCATCAACCCCCCAGCTAGGAACTCCCATGCAGAATACATTATTGTAGCCACAGATTACCTTACAAAGTGGGTGGAAGTAAAAGCCACGGCAAAGAATGATGCTCAAACGACGGCTAAGTTCTTATTCGAAAATGTGTTCACTAGATATGGGTTACCAATAGAGTTGGTTAGTGATAGAGGTACGCACTTCTTGAATGAGGTCATTGAAAATCTCCTTCAAGAATTCATGGTGATACATAAGAAATCTGCACCCTATCACCCACAGGCTAACGGACAAGCCGAGAGCACGAATAAGATCCTGTGTAATGTATTGACGAAACTTGTAAATAATAAACGCTCTGATTGGGACAAACAACTTCACCATGCTGTGTGGGCATACCGAGTTGCTTACAAAACGGTACTCAATGCCACCCCATTTCAGATGGTCTTCGGACAAAATGCGGTGCTACCCTTAGATTTCCTAATTCCAGCTTTAAGAGTAGCACAAGAGCATGAGTGGAATGGACACGAGTTGTCCTCGAGGATCTTTGATCTAGAGCGCTTAGGTGAGACGAGGCTACGAGCAGCAGCAGGTATCTATGCTGCAAAGAAACGGCAAAAGGCATACTTTGATGCCCATGTGAAGGATAAGGGCTTGAAAGCAAGAGATCTAGTGTTAGTCTACACATTGAAACAACACGCAAGAAAGCTAGAGAAGAGAGGCTACGGACCTATGATCATTAATAGGATCTCCACGAGTGGAGCAGTACAACTAGCCACTTTAGAGGGGGATGTCCTCCCAAACTATATTAGCGGATGCAGAGTCAAGCTGTATCAGGAACCCCTCACGGAGGAGATGCTAAGCCGACTCAATATTGCTAAGCAACGCAAAGAGGAGGAAAAACGAATTCGAGAGGAAGCACAGGCAGAGGCCTTAGAGCGTATCAGAAGAATGAAGTTGAGGAGACGAGGAAGGGACCAGCCTATGACTGACACTCAAGAGTCTCCAGGCTACCACATGGCCATGTGTGAGGCTTCAGGTGGGCGCACCCATAAGATAGTAGACCGACGACCTTTTGTGACCCTAGAAATAGGACAAAAGGACAGCACAACAAGCGTGAGGGCTTTAATTGATTCAGGAGCAGCCACAAGTGCAGTTCGGCTTTCTTATTGCCAGCAGCTGCAGTTGGAGGTAAAACCCATAGAAGCATATCTGATAGGATTAGGAGGTGTTGAAACCCCTTGTATGGGAGAGGTGGATCTTCCCCTCTACATACAAGAGGTCCTCATGCCAGCAAAAGTGCTAGTGTGTGAAGACGAGGATCTGACCGAACCTCTTGTCTTAGGCCAAGACTGGATCTATGATCACGCAGTCAACCTCAACCTAAGAAGTGGACTTCTTCAGGCTTGGGTAGGCCAAAGTCGTCTCACGGTTGAATTAGAAAAGCAAGCGCTCAAACCAATAGAACAGGCACCAACTCCTGGTCCCTCCAGGAATCCACACGAAGATAACCATGTTGTGCTTGTCCAAACTTCTATGGTGCAGAGGAAGGGCAATCTTACTGAAGGTTCAGGAGCCAAGAAGGAGTTCCTAAATGAGTCCAAGAAGATGCTAAATGAACGGACCGAACATCACGCTACACGAAGGAGGCCGCTAATCAAGAGGCAGGAGCGCCAACCCGCGCAATATGGAGCATCTCATGGTGTGAAGCAGATCTGGATGCGCAAGGATGGAAAACCCACCGATCCAATAGTAGATTCTCAAAGAAACAAGAAACGAGCCTCACCATCAAGGAACAAAGGGAAGAAGCCCCCTAGGATAACCCCTAGGCACACCATCTCTATTTGGGTCCCTAAGCGGTCAATGAAGGCCATCCCTAATGCTAGACAGATATGGGTGCCCAAGGCTAGCTTACAAGCCCAAATTACTTCAACTATAGACATAAGGATGAAGCAGCTCTCGCAAGCACTCTTGGCCAACGACTCAGGAAGTGACAAGATACCTACACCCCTCACTGTCCACCCTCCCATCAACCCCAGGAATGTCTGGAAATGGGTACCCACAAGGTCCCAACCACATCACACACTCAGACCAAAGTCTTCACCTGTCCTTAGCTCTAAAAGCTACGACTCCTGTATCAAAGTGTGGAGAGTTAAACTGTGTACTAAACCCCCTGACCACCTTCTGTAAATCCGTCCACACTAACACAGAAGCATTTCGAGTCCATTGCATAACCACAGTACGCATCTAGGATGACACTGACCTTTAATCACCACTCACACATATCATGGACACCTCACCACTAACTACTGACCTCCTGGATTGTCATGTTAGTATTGTGAAGGGAACACCATTACATCTTGTTTCCTATGCAACACTAATGTGCCTTTCGTCTTCCAGCAGATAAGCGACCTACTCTCATGGCAACCGCGGCAGGCACAAGCTCTCAGGCAGGATCTGGCGCCCCCATCAACTGGGATGCCATGCCAGTGGAAGCTCCACCAATGGCGAGACCTGAAGAATTCTTGAATGTGCGAAGAATCCCTATTCCAGATCCACCCAGTGGACTAACCGAAAGAGTAAAAGGGCACTCCCATTGGTTCAATGAAATGCCAGGGGATTTGGGAGATGCAGATCACATCTGGGAGTCCAAGATGGAGTGTGGAGGGGTTTGGTGGACCTTCCAATTCTTTTCAAGAGAATTTGAGACCTTGCAAAATGCAGCTCCACTTCAAGAGATCTGGCAAAAGGCGGGACTTCAAACTTACTTCAGTGCAGCTCTACCAAAACCTGACTTCCTCAGGTGTTACTACTTGATTGCTACGTTGAAACCTACCGGGGATAAAGATCATTCAGGCACATTCTGGGTGCCCTCCTTATCTAATCTGGAGGAGATGAGGAAGTTTGAATTAAATGTAACCTTAATCAGGGAAGCCCTTCAAATGTATGGCACTCATGTGCCTTCAGATCGTGACCCCTTGATACCAGAATCAATGAAAAGCAATAGAGTCAGGAAGCTTAAAGACATGTGCGCCCTCACCCCCAACATCGCCATACCCCTGCGGATGTGCCTCCAGCACTTTGCATTTCCAGCTCAGGACCGCTTCACTCAGCCTCACAAGAAGATATGGTACGGATTGTATTTAGCAGAGACCGGAAGCTTGCCCATTAAGATGCCGGTATGGATCCTAGATCAGGCATATGAGGCAGGCAAGCGGGGGGTGAGGAAGCCCACCCTACATGGTTGCTGTGCGTTGACTAGAATCATCTACAGATGTCTGGCGTATGATGTGCCAGTTGCTCGAGCCCTAAAGTATGCACATCTGGAGTTGTTTAAAGGGCGAAAGTCAGGGAGTCAGCCTGCAAAAAGAATGCGTGGATCCCTTTCACAAGTCCTGATCCCTCCAGCAACCACTACCGAAGTCTCCACTAGAGAGGAAGCCCCGGTGGCACCAATCACAATTCATCTCCAGGAGTCTCAACCAAGAGAGGTGGTACAGCCCACTCCCTCTGCCCCTCCGCTACCTACCGATGCAGAATTTGCAGCGATGGCCACTTTCACCGAAGACCCAAATTTTGATTTTGAAACATTTCTGCAGACGGCTCACCTATCAGACAGTGAAGGTTGCCCTGACAATGTCGATCCGGGGACATCAACCCAAAGAGAATATGCACGAGGCGAGACAAGCAGCGTACAGGAGCTAGGAGTGACGCAACCTCCTCAAAGACTAAGCACACAAGCTCAGGAGCAGGCACCAAGGAATAACCCAGAAGAGAGTGAAGACGAAGCCCCTGCATATACGGCACAGCTCAAACGACTATACCAAACAATCAAGCAGGTACAAAGACGCCATAAAATGTCAGAAGAAGCAAATAGGGCCCTAGTAAACCAGATGTTACAGTCAGAGCATATCGACCCCCAGTTTGTAGAATCACTAAATCTGTTGGCGGACACTTGTGGCATCAGTGAAGCAATGAGAACCATGGTCTGTCAAGAGAACCCTGCTTATGATCAAAGAAGAATTGATACACGGCCGCGACAAGGAAAGATGATCCAGATGGAAGTATCTACCGCGTTAGCTACGTCCACATCAGAAGATGTGCACATGATTAGCCCAAGGCACAATGATGAACCGGAGGAAGTTACGCATGCCCCATCTCCCCCATCATCTCCTATCCAACCATCAGAGCCTCTCTCCACGTGTCTTTCTACACAACCATTCTCCTCCTATAGCGAGACCATTGTACACACCCCCATTTCCACTCTCCTTCCTTCACCCTCGTCCACCTCTGTCACTCAAGTTTTTGAACCTCAATTAGGTCACCCTTTCTTCCCCCATACCTTTGGACAACCATCTGTCACTAGTCAGACTCTTTCCTTCCCTTTACCCTCCACCCCTCCATTTCCTCCCCTCCAAACTCTACCTACCCCGCCCCTTGTAACTGCCTCGAGCACCACACTAACCACCCAACCCTCCTTCTGGACCTACCTTGTAAACATTCTTCAACAGGTCGAGGAACATAAGAAAAAGTCCCATCCCCAAATTCACTTCCCCACATTCACGGCCACCACGATCACACCACCCACCGTCCCGGTGTTCACAATTCACGAATCACACTCACTCATGTCCGATCCCATGGACATCTCACCATCCGCTGGATCACCCACCACCACTGTCCTCACAACACCATCACAGGTTATTACACTCACAGCACCACTTCCACACACGGTAGGCACAACATCCACTTTTCCCATTCCCACTTCCCAACCCCCTGCATCTTCCACCTCATTTAGTCTTGCACTCGACACGATGCTTGAAGCTGCCACTCAGCTTAAGCAAGAATATACATTATTGGAAGAAAATAACAAGGGGCTTTGCACCCTCTCAGCAACACTCCAAGAGCGTGTCACTGCTTTGGAGTTCATTCATACGGAGTCACAACGCAAGATCTCTGCCCTCGAACAGGTAAATGCGCAACTCAAAGCGGAGCATATGGAAGAGAGCAAAGCCATGGAGGAACAGCTGCGCGATCAAATGGGCCGCAATGCACGGCTTCAACGAAACATGGCTTTGCTACGACGACATCTGGCGGCAGCGCAAGAAGAGAATAGACGGCTTCAACAACAAAACCAAGAGAACTTCGAGGCGGCCATGGAGAACACCCCGGGGGCTCCCATAGACCCGGTCAAATTTCAAGCGGTCCCCTCAGAAAGCATACAACAAATATTGGAAACATATGCCAATCTATTAGAAGCACATGATCAGCTTGCCGACCAGCTAAAGGACTTGCAGAGACCCCAAGAGTCTACACCACACCGACAGGAACATAAAGAAATGACAGACGCTGCTACTTCAACCGAACCTGAACCTTCAACGCCCAACGACGTGCTGGAGTTACGGCAGCAGATCGCAGAATTGAAACTGAAGTTGATGCAGTACGAACGACCCCCTTCCCCACCAGAGCAACCGTCAGAAGAAGAAGCAGTTACCATCCCAGTGGAGGAAGCATTAGTCGACGCCTACGAGCCTCAACCATTCCCAGGAGGACGCGTAACAGAAGAAGGTCAAGATACCTATGAGGAACCCCCATCAGCATGGATGAAACAAGTAGAGGAGATGGGGCAAACTCATCAGGAGCGGATATCCACTCAGATGCTGGCAATGAAGGCCATTGAGGACACCATCCTTCACTCAGAATACTTCAGGCACCTCGCTCCTAGACGCCTTATCACTAGTTCAGAACTGCAATACAAGCCCTATTTTGTATTGTTGGCTGACTACAATGCAGAAATCAAACAAGTCACCAACAAGTGCCCAACATTTGCCACACAGTTCGAACCAGAAGACATACCAGAAGCGGCACGAAAAGGGGCCATATTCCAACCAACGTGGAGGCAAAAGTTACTTGAAACTTACCCAGAAATGCTTCGAACATGGGATCATGCCCCCATGCATTTGAAGTACAATCCGTGTTTTGGGCCAGTGCAAAGACGCAGATCATGGAAAGCTTTTGCCATCAAGGTTCAGAATAACGCAAACTGTAAAGAATGGCTCAACTACCCCACTATCGCCCCCCCAACCGGTACTCCTACAGTGTCATACATGATTGCAACCATCAGACATTGGATACCACGCCTCCACCCTATGCCAGATGTCGCTGCCCAGATGATGCTCAAGATCCTCGACATGATGCAGGTCGTACTCAAAACTTTTCGCAATGTATGCCGTATTCAACCTCCTATTCCCGGGTTTATCAATGGTAACTACGACCTGCTATATGATATGAGCACAACCCCGAGCATACGAGTGGCTTACGCATGGCATGCACGCATAAGATATCTCCCTGCCTGCTACAAGCAAACATTTGACGACATGTTCACCACGGGGTTTTGGGAAGCACATTCAGAGGTATTTGCGCCACGGCCTACGCATCTACTCCATCTCTTTGCATGTGAGCAAACGATGCACTCCGAGCTTTACACGATGCCACAACCTGACATGCCTGGTACAGTGGATTGGGAGGCCTTGCAACGAGATCTAATCAGAGGTTTAAAAATCAAAGAACACGAATTGGCAACCGACCTCCTGCAAAAATACATTGATCAAACGGCGGAAAAGAGGTCTGTCAGAGGCGACAGACCCTAGGGGGGGGAGAGTGTTGACAGGATGCGGGAAGAAGCAAGTATGGACACACATGCAGATCTAGCACTGAGGCTACCCTTCATTTTTTTCAAAAAACCCCAACATCATTCTAAAGTGATTCTCATCACTACAAACCCTTGTAAATATCTTTTCACCTTTTTGTAGCTCCATTTTGTACAAGCCGAGGAGTCCTCGAGCTTGGGGAGCCTTAGATGTAGTTGCCTGCCAATTTTCATAATTTTTAGATCTCGTTTGGGCCCTCAAATAAGCCCCGGAACCTAATTTTTAACTAGGCCGGACACTAGGTCTGAACAGGGCCAAAGTCAGTCAAAAACTATAAATAGAGCTAGAGAGCTCATTTTTGAGGTTAGCTTCTTGTAGTTTGAGCTTGTATGAGAACTTTGTTGCAATAGAAGTGATTCCATTGTCTTACTCTCTTTGTTCTTACTGTGTGTGCGCGTGTGTGTGTATGTGTGTGCATGCTTGTGTGCCTCTCACTCACGCACTTGTGCTTCCACTTGCTCGTGGTCTTCATACCATCCTCATGTCTTCCCGGATTGACATTAAAGGAGGTGCTACTCATCACTGAGCTACACTAGCTCTTGTATTGGAAGGAAAATATGAAGACAATGTATCCCAAGTCTCTTGGGATGTTTTATAATTCCTATTGTGTGGAAGAAGGAAGTCAGAGATAGAGTTAAGTAAATATGACCTTGCTAATGCATCTTTGGCACATCATGAGTTGAGTCTTTCAAGCTCTTCTCTTGTAGGTTGTCCTTTGCTTCTGAAAATGGGAATCTCCTCATCTCTTGATATGTATCCATAGAGACTCCTTCCTTGTAGATATGTCTTCATCCTCAAGGACCATGCTTGGTAGTTTTTCATGTCCAATTTATCAATAAAATAAGGGAAACCATCTCCCATTTTACCTCAACTTGCTTTGATACCACTGTTGGGAAAGATGATGGATACCACAAGAGAATTAGTTGGTACTGCTAATCCCTACTTTGTAACAGTCCTCTTTCACCTTAAAGTTGGATAGTGGATCCCATTAGCTTGCTAATGACACTAAATAAGTGCCTACGTACTTTGAAGATGATGCTTCAAACAATTAGATCAAAACAGATGACTTTGCAAAAACTTGCTACTTTGGTCTTGACACCTACTGGATATTTTGATCAGTGCTCACAGTACAGTAGCAATTACGAAACTTTGTTTTGAAGTTATCTAATTGTCTTATAGAGATAATGATTCCAAGTGGAATCACTTAAAATGATGAACCATACACTGAGCAATAAACTTGGCAAGTGAATGCTTACCCCCGATTTTTTAGGAGCTATGTAGAGAATGACTAGTGAGTACTTCGAGGCAATCTTCTCCCAATTGGCTCAAGCAAATCCTTTGCAACTTTGAAAGCTTGTATTAGACTTTGATATGGTTCCAACAAGCTATAGAACATGAAAAACGATGGAGAGATCGCTGAGATATGTTAATCACAAGTACACTATTCTAAGTAGACATAACAGAGAGATGAGTAGAGATAATCAATGATGTAATGTATTATAGAACAATGATATACATGATCATTGGCATAGGAATGATGCCCAATGATAGTGAAGAGAGTAGGCTATGGTCTAATCCACTCAACATATACAAATGATCAACAATAAGCTCAATAATTGGGGCTCTATGGCCGCAGGATTAGAACCTCCTTTTATAATGACTTTTCCAACTTTGAATTTTGAAATTCAAATATATGCTCCACCTAAAATTACTCCTCTAAATTATGAGTGACTTTACCAAATGAGATTCGTAGCTTTTAGATCTCCAAACTCCATGAGATATGTGGACTTACAATATTCTTCCAAGTCAAATGACTTTTACAATAGTTAATCGTAAAAAATCATAAGCAATGGTTCATGTGGTCCTTCAAATGTTTGCACATTGCTTCTTCAATGCCTAGCCAAGTGTGAAGGCTTGGCATTTGTACCAACATCATATCGTACTCAATCAGGCTCTCATAGTGCCTCTTTTGCATCAGATTGCTATGATATGGATGCCTCTAGTCTCTATGATGAGACTAAACCTATTTTGTTTGATGAAGCACAAAATTCTAAACATTGGATGGCTGCAATGCAATCTAAATATGATGCTATCATGAAAAATGTTACCTGGTCTTTATGTGACTTGGCTCCTCGCAAGAAGGCCATTGGCACTAAGTGGGCATACAAGCTGAACCATAAACGTGATTGAAGAGTTGACAGGTATAAGGCTAGGCTTGTTGCAAAGGGTTATGCCCAAGAAAGAGGCATTGAATTTGATGAAACTTTTGCTCCTACTTGCTAAATGACTACTGTTCATAGCATCTATGCACTTGCAGCTCATCATGGTTGGAATGTACATCATTTGGACATTAAAACAGCATTTTTGAATGGTGACTTGCATGAAGAAGTGTATGTTTTCTAGGCCTGTGGCTTTGTGCAGAAAGGGCATGAAAACCAGTGTGCATGTTAAAGAAGGCATTATATGGTTTAAAGCAAGAACCACATTTTTGGTATGAAAAGATACATGCCTATCTCATTGCACATGGTTTTGAGAACAGTCCAACGGAAAGCACCTTATATGTTAAGCGTGCTAATGATATGCTTCTGATCATTGTGGTCTATGTTGATGACATGCTGCTCGCTGATCCTCATGACATGCATATTGCTGATTTAAAGGCTGATTTACATGCCTCATTTGAGATATCTAATTTGGGCATTTGCATCACTACTTGGGCATTCAGTTTATGCAAGTTGATGGTGGAATGGCATTGTGTCAAAAGAAATATATTGACACATTATTGCAGCATTTTGGCCTTGAAGACTCTAGGTAGCGTATTCCAGCATTTGTTGATATATTTAGGTAGTGATGTGTGTGAACACTCTAGGACCGCTGGGGCACTTTTTTCCCTCCTTAGGAGGTTCTTTTCCCATGGCTTGTATATACACATATTGCCCTAATGGGCTACTTATCTTTGTACATTCTAGTGGTAATACATTCAGTATTGTGTGTTGAGCTTGAAGCTTCTTCTTCTTCTTCCTTGTGATGTTCACGTGCTTCCGTAGGTGTCTAACTCCAACAAAGAAGTCATAGGTGTGATCCTGAAATTTCAAGAAGAAGATAATGGATATATGCAATGATAGAGATGGAATCATTTCTCTGCACATAAAGCTTCAGTGATCAAATGCTTACACATAAAATATCATATGTATGTTATCCTCATGCTCAATGCATTGGTTGAGAGAATGTTATCCTCAATGACTCTGGGAAGTTTGCAGACTTGAACAGTAGACAAACAACAATATATAATAGCTCAATATGATGATGAAACTTCAAGTATATGTATTGATTTGTAAAGTGCATTGCTTGAAGGTGTTGGAGAACTCCTATGGCTATGAGGTAAGCATAAGAAACACTCTTGAAGTGATTAAGAGATCAGTATCTATCTGCAACTTCTTCACTGAAGCATATATAAGTTCTTTCCATGATTCTAGTTGGTGTGTGTTACCAAATATTCCAATCAAATTTTTGTTGATATATTTAGGTAGTGATGTGTGTGAACACTCTAGGACCGCCGGGGCACTTTTTTCCCTCTTTAGGAGGTTTTTTTTCCCCCGGCTTGTATATACGCCTATTGCCCTAATGGGCTACTTATCTTTGTACATTCTCTAGTAATACATTCAGTCTTGTGTGTTGTGCTCCAAGCTTCTTCCTTTTCCTTGTGTTGTTCGTGTGCTTCCGCAGACGTCTAACTCCAACAATTGGTATCAGAGCAGGTCGTTGCTTCTTCTAGGGCGCCGTCGACACTCCTCCGTTTGCAGTCTCAGATTCGCACAAAATTTGGTGAGCATACTCAGGGTGTTTCTGAGATCAAAACAGCTTCGCTGTTTGGTGCCGAAATCGCGATCTGAGCTCGTTTCGGCCTCCGAACGCACTATCGCAGTGCTTGTGCAGGCTATTTTGTCCTTTTGTGCCAAAGGTATATACCAGTTTCTGTTCGCCAGTTTAAGCATCTCGAAGTCTGCTATAGGTCTAGCAGAACTCGTCTGGGCAATTCTGTTCAACTTTTTGAGATACAGTCAATTTTCTGCATCAAGGTATTTTAGTCACCGGCCATGGCTGAAAGCAGTGATGTATTCCGTATGTTGGCTGTTGAGGATAAGTTGGATGGTACCAACTACCCATTATGGGCTTATATGATGCGACATGTACTGGTTGCAAAAGGATTGTGGAACATTGTGCAGGGTGTTGAAAGACGTCCTGTTACACCTGTAACGACAGGTACTGCAAATACAGGTGTTGGAGCTGATGAAGATGGTGTCGAAGATGATATTCCGCAGATTCCTGTTCGTGCTGCTATTTCTGTTGCACCTACTGCAGAGCAGATTCGTTGGGATGGCAGAGATGCCCAGGCACATGCATTGATAGCTTTATCTGTCAAACGTGCCATTATTCCTCACATTCGCTCTTGCAGAACAGCAAAGGATGCTTGGGATACACTTACCACTTTGTACCAGGCTAGGAATGAGGCTCGTGTTGCTTACCTCCGAAAACAATTGGAGAGTGAGCACATGAATGAAGGTGATTCGATGGACAGTTTTCTTACAAAGATCAAAGACCTGAAGGAACAATTGATTTCTGTGGATGAGGTTATACCAGATAGCTCACTTGTGCAGACCGTTCTGAATGGCCTTCCTGATTCATATCAGAGTTTTGCCTCTACTCTTCGATTGATGATGAAAGGCAATCTGAATGCCTTGTCATTTGAGGAATTAGTCTCTGTTCTGTTGCAGGAAGATCAGTCCAGGCAGAACAGGTCCATTATGCGTGTTGCAGATCAAGCTTTCCTGGCTAGTCAGAAGGGCAAAGGAAAATGGAGCTCCTCTACTAGTAAGCAGAAATCTGCAAATGCTGCACAATCGAAGAACCAGGATAAAGATGAGAAGAAATCAGAAAAGCAAAAATTGTTCTGCAAGTACTGTAAAGGAAATGATCATATTATAAAGAACTTTCCAAAACTGGCTGCTAAAGAGGCAAAGAAGAAAGAGGCTGGAATGGTTGTTGCAGAGGCCTCTACACCAAAAACAGAGTCTGCAAATCTTGTGCAGGAAGAAGAATGGGCGTTTACTACTGTTTGCAGTTTTGACCCATCTTCTCATGATCAGTGCATGTCTGCAGTAGACTCAGATGTTTGGTACTTTGACAGTGGGGCAACCAAACATATTACCTCGCAGCGCAGTTTCTTCTCTTCACTCGAGCCTGCCCCTACAGGGAATACTGTCACATGCGCCAATAACTCCTCTTATCCTGTTATGGGAGTTGGTAAGATCATTCTGACTACTGCTGATGGTAGTTCTTTCACTTTGTCAGATGCTTTATTTGTGCCACGGATCAAAAAGAACCTGTTATCAGTTTTTGCATTAGCCAAGATTGGCTTGGTTGTGAAATTCGTTGATGACAGGTGTACAGTCCATGATCTCTCAAATGGCGATGTGATTATTGCTTCTGGCATTTTATGTCATGGGCTGTATAAGCTCATAGACTATGAAAAATCTGTGAATGATTCGGCATGTGCAGTTCATGATTCTCAGGCTATGTCAGATGCAAAGCTTTGGCATGCACGCTTTGGTCATCTGAATTTTGCTAGTTTGTTACGCCTGCAGAAATCTGAAATGGTGTCCTCTTTGCCCAAACTTGAGGCACCTGGAAAACATGTTTGTGAAGGCTGTATTTTGGGCAAAATGCAGCGTTCTTCCTTTCCAAAAGATGGTTCAGTTCGGGCTATGCAGAAATTGCAGCTTGTACATAGTGATGTCTGTGGTCCTATGCAGACACCCTCTTTTGGAAATTACCTTTACTTCGTGACTTTCATTGATGATTTTTCCAGGCATGCATGGGTATATCCACTCAAAGCAAAGTCCGAAGTGTTCACGTGCTTCAAACAGTTTTTGGTTTTGGCTGAAAATCTGTCAGCATGTAAAATGGGCACCCTCCGTTTTGATCGAGGGGGGGAATATATGCCTTCAGATTTTAATGCATTTCTGGCTGAACGTGGGATAAAACACCAGTGTACAGTGCCGTATACACCTCAACAGAATGGAGTTGCTGAACGAAAGAACAGGTCACTCATGGAGATGGCAAGGTGCATGGTCAAAAGTCAGGCTTTACCACATAGTTTCTAGCTTGAGGCTGTCATGTGTGCAGCATATGTACTGAACAGGTGTCCCACGAAAGCGTTGCAGTCTATCACTCCATATGAGGCTTGGCATGACCGCAAGCCATCTGTTGCTCATCTGCGTGTTTTTGGTTGTTTGGCATATGCATTAGTACCTGAACAACATCGCAGAAAATTGGATGATAAGGCAGTAAAATGTATTTTTGTTGGGTACAGTTCTGAAAGTAAAGGCTATCGTCTGTATCATCCACAGACTAAACGCATTCTGGTTAGCCGTGATGTTGTCTTTGTGGAAGATGCTATTCAACCATTGCTTTCATGTACTAAGGAGACATCTGTTAGCTCCAAAGACATGTATGATACTTTGATGCCTCTTTTTACAGGTGGACAGGCTAGCGCTGGTCCTAATGAGGCAACTTCTCAGCCTTTGCAGGTTTCATATGATGATGCAGATCATGCCATTTCTGATGCAGATTTACATGATACACTTGTTGATGAGAGAGCTGATATTGAACAGGCAAAAACTATGCCAAAATGGCTGGTGCAAACTTTGCGTGACAGCAAATTAGATGCACCTTTGTCATATCGTACTCGTTCAGGCTCTCATAGTACCTCCTTTGCATCAGATTGCTATGCTATGGCTGCATCTAGTCTCTGTGATGAGAATGAGCCTGTTTCTTTTGATGAAGCACAAAATTCAGAAAATTGGATGGCTGCTATGCAATCTGAATATGATGCTATAATGAAGAATGGTACATGGTCTTTATGTGACTTGCCTCCTGGCAAGAAGGCCATTGGCACTAAGTGGGTATACAAGCTGAAGCGTAAACCTGATGGTACAGTTGACAGGTATAAGGCTAGGCTTGTTGCAAAGGGTTATGCGCAGGAAAGAGGCATTGATTTTGATGAGACCTTTGCACCTACATGCCGTATGACTACTATTCGGAGCATTTGTGCACTTGCAGCCCATCATGGTTGGAATGTACATCAGTTGGACATTAAAACAGCATTTCTAAATGGTGACTTGCATGAAGAAGTGTATGTTTTTCAGCCCCGTGGCTTTGTGCAGAAAGGGCATGAAAACCAGGTGTGCAGGCTAAAGAAGGCGTTATATGGTTTAAAGCAAGCACCACGTGCTTGGTATGAGAAAATACATGCCTATCTGATTGCACATGGTTTTGAGAACAGTCCAACTGAAAGCACCTTATATGTTAAGCGTGCTAATGATGTGCTTTTGATCATTGTTGTCTATGTAGACGACATGCTGCTCACTGGTCCTCTTGAGAAGCATATTGCTGATTTCAAGGCTGATTTGCATGCCTCATTTGAGATGTCTGATTTGGGGCATTTGCATCACTATTTGGGCATTCAATTTATGCAAGTTGATGGTGGAATGTCTTTGTGTCAAACGAAATATATTGACATATTATTGCAGCGTTTTGGCCTTGAAGACTGTAAGCCTATTGCCACTCCTATGGAGACAGGTTTACGATTGAGTCTTCATGATGCTGGAGATGCATTTGATGCTGTTCTCTATCAGCAGGCTGTTGGATGCTTGATTTACTTATGCATTACTCGGCCAGATATTCAGTTTGCTGTCTCACAGATGAGCAGGTTTATGCATTGCCCAGGAGTCACGCATTGGAAAGCGGTTAAGCGCATCTTTCGCTACTTGAGTGGTACTCGGCTACTTGGGTTGTTTTATCCCAAGGGGGGATCACTACCGCCAGATTTGCATGCTTTTTCTGACTCAGATTGGGCTGGTTGCTATGACACTCGTGTGTCCACCAGTGGTTTTTGCTTCATGCTTGGTAGCTCATGTATATCTTGGTTGAGCAAGAAGCAGCCTACTGTGGCCACTTCCAGTTGTGAGGCTGAGTATAGGGCAGCTTTCACAGCGATTGTTGAGTGTGTGTGGCTCAGACGCCTTATGGCTGATTTGGGTGTTGGCCAGTCTTCTGCCACCACCATCTTCACTGACAGTCAGAGCGCATTGGCAGTTGCGAGGAACCCTGTGTTCCATGCTCGCACTAAGCACATTGAGGTGCATTATCACTATGTCAGGGAGAGGTTCTCTGCTGGGGAGATCAGCTTGGCATATGTGCCCACGCAGGAGAACATTGCAGACCTTTTCACGAAGGCTCTGCCTAGGGAGAAGTTTGATGTGTGTGAACACTCTAGGACCGCCGGGGCACTTTTTTCCCTCTTTAGGAGGTTTTTTTCCCCCGGCTTGTATATACGCCTATTGCCCTAATGGGGTACTTATCTTTGTACATTCTCTAGTAATACATTCAGTCTTGTGTGTTGTGCTCCAAGCTTCTTCCTTTTCCTTGTGTTGTTCGCATGCTTCCGCAGACGTCTAACTCCAACAATTGGTATCAGAGCGCATTGGCAGTTGCGAGGAACCCTGTGTTCCATGCTCGCACTAAGCACATTGAGGTGCATTATCACTATGTCAGGGAGAGGTTCTCTGCTGGGGAGATCAGCTTGGCATATGTGCCCACGCAGGAGAACATTGTAGACCTTTTCACGAAGGCTCTGCCTAGGGAGAAGTTTGAAGCTTTCCGCAAAGCTTTGGGCTTACTTCCTTTTGTGGAGTGATTTCCACATAGCTCGGCACTTCCTTATACATGAGTGCCAGCTCCTTGTTCACCGCATCACTCCCAGGGGGGATTTGTTGATATATTTAGGTAGTGATGTGTGTGAACACTCTAGGACCGCCGGGGCACTTTTTTCCCTCTTTAGGAGGTTTTTTTCCCCCGGCTTGTATATACGCCTATTGCCCTAATGGGCTACTTATCTTTGTACATTCTCTAGTAATACATTCAGTCTTGTGTGTTGTGCTCCAAGCTTCTTCCTTTTCCTTGTGTTGTTCGCGTGCTTCCGCAGACGTCTAACTCCAACAATTTTCAGCTACTTATTTGAATTTTCAATCCAAATATGACTTGTGGATGTTAACTCCTTTTAGGTTTACCTAAATTCTTGACTTTTAAGGTTCTAAATCTTTATACAAAAGGTAAAAACAAGTTGAGGGTTTTCCCTAGGGATGAACTAAGGATAAATGTAAGTACATAATCTAATCCACAAAATCCAAAGTGGTCTAGAGATATGGTCAATTTCTTAGGCTTGCCATATGCACTGAGAACAAGTTTCAACAATTTCTGGAACCTCCCCACAATTCTTGGGGCTCTGCAGAGATAGACCAGTAAGCAGTAAAATGCAGATATCTCCAAAATTATTAATTCAATGAACTTGAAAATTTATATGCGAAAAGTGGACAGTAAGAGCTATCCAAGGCACTTTAAAACACTGAACATGGATCAGTAGAACTCGAGATATGACCTTCTGAAGGTACTGCTCTGAGTGAGTATAGCAGAGAACAAAACAGAGAAGTAGATGATGATAAATGTATAGATTCACATATGATTACAACCACATTGGCAATGAATCTTTGCACAATGGGAGTAGAATGATAGAGATATGGAGTAAGCTCTTCAATCTCTACAAAATGACATGAAGTGGTCACGTACAAGGCTTGCTAATCGCCTCTTCCTTCTTGCTCTTTTTATAGCTATTCTTGGAGGGAGTTTTGAATTCGAATTCGAATGGCTCCACCTAAAAGTGATCCCCAAAGTTACGAGAGATTCCCTCAGCTCTAAATTTCATGGTTTTAGGTAGTTAGAGCCACGAATTTGCTTTTACATTATGGATGAGGTAAGCCATTCTTTTCCTTTTTTCTTTTTCCATTTACAAGAGATAAAATGAACTCTTTTACAAGAGGTGTTCACATGACTACTCATGTGACTTACAAATGAGGATGATATCAAATATATCAAGCATGTAGGATTGGGTAAAATGCACCAATAGCTCCCCCTCAAGCCTAACATGCTTGGCCTTCAAATAAGTCTTCAATTGCCCTTGATTTCCTGCAAGCCAATCATCAACTTGAATCTACTTAACTTTGTACCATCAAGAGCTTTAGTCAACATGTCGGCACATTGCATATCTGTAGAGACATAGGATAGTTGAATATCCTTGCTCATTAGCTTCTCCCTTACGTAATGGTAGTGGACTTCAATATGCTTGGTTCTAGCATGGTATACCGGATTAGCTGCTAGATGTAGTGAGCTTGTGTTGTCACCAAAAATGTGAGGTGTTGAAGAATGAAGTCCAAGATCTGTGTACAAAGACTTTAACCACATGATTTCTTGAGTTGCATTAGCCAAACCTCTATATTCGGCTTCGGTAGAAGATAATGCCACGGTTGGTTGCTTCTTCGATGACCAAGAAATGATTTTTGAACCTGCAAATGATATATATCCTGATGTGCTTCTTCTATCGTCTTTAGATCCGGCCCAATCTGCATCTGAGTAGACCTTTAGTTCAATATCTGAAGTAAATGAATAAAACAAACCTTCATTCATGGTCCCCTTTAGGTACTTGAGGACTCGCTTGGCCGCTTCCATATGTGGTCTTCTCGGCTTATGCATAAACTGACTCAATATGCTAACACTATAGCATATATCCACCCTTGTGAGTGTTGCATAGTTCAAACTTCCAACCAAGCTTTGATAGCTTGTGATGTCTTCAATTGGCTCTCCTTCATAAGCACTAAGCTTATGATTTTGCTCCATAGGTGTACCTGAATTTGTGTAGATCAACTCCAATCCAAGAAAGTAAGTGAGTGGTCCGAGGTCACTTATTTTGAACTCCTCCTTCATTTGAGCCTTTACTTGTTTGATTCCTTCAAGATCATTTCCTGTGATAATAATATCATCAACATACACACATAAATAGATCACTTCAGATCCATTCCTCTTTATGAACAAAGAGGTATCCGCCTTGCTAGCTTTGAATCCTTGGTCCTGCAAATAAGTCACCAATCTGAAATTCCAAGCTCTTGGAGCTTGCTTCAATCCATACAAAGCTTTCTTTAGTTTGCATACATAGTTAGGATGATGTGCATCCTCATATCCAGGAGGTTGTGCCATATACACTTCCTCAGAAATCCATCCATTCAAGAAAGCATTCTTTACATCAAGTTGATAAAGATTCCAATTTCTAGATGCAGCAAGACTAATGAGAACCCTAATTGTAGGCATTTTTGCAATAGGAGAGAAAGTCTCCTCATAATCAATACCATGGGTTTGAGCAAACCCTTTAGCAACTAACCTTGCTTTGTGTCTATTTATACTTCCATCTGGATTCCTCTTGATTTTGTATATCCATCGAGATCCGATTATCTTCATAGATGGCTTGTTAGGTACAAGCTCCCAAGTGTCATTCTCCTTCAAGGCTTCCATTTCTTCATCCATTGCATCTCTCCAAGCTTTCTTGCTTTGTGCTTCTTCAAATGTGGTAGGTTCTTCATTGGTTGAATCCTTTGCAATGTAGATTGAGTGCTTGGTGACGAAAGAAGTATCATAACCAAACCTCTCTGGTTTCTTCTTCTCCCTTGAAGACCTTCTAAGTGGTTGATGTGAGCTCTCCGGTCCATATGTAGCATCCTGCATCTTTGCTTTACCTTTGTTCTTCCATAGCTTTAGTCTTTCCAAGTCTTCTAGGTCAATCTCCGAATCACTTTCTTCAAGCTGCTTTGGTTCCTTTGGTTGAAGTGATGGAAAGTCTTCATCCAAGTCATACGGCAGCTTCACTTTCCTGTCATCATCAAACCATGATTTGTTTTCATCAAAAATTACATCTCTACTCACAGAAAATCCTTAATTGGTTGGATTGTACAATCTATATCCTTTTTGGTTTTGGTCATAACCAATAAATACGCACTTCTCTGCCTTGGGATCCAATTTCCCTCTTACTTGAGAAGGAATGTGAGCATAGGCTAAGCATCCAAAGATTTTGCAATGCTCTAGACTAGGTCTTCTTCCATTCCACACTTCATATGAGGTTCCATCTAGTGACTTAGATGGAAGTCTATTTATGAGATATGTGGCTGTCGACACAGCCTCTGCCCATAGGTAGTTTGGCAATCCCTTTTCGTTGAGCATGGACCTTGCAGCTTCGATAATAGCTCTGTTCCTCCTCTCTGCTACACCATTGAGTTCAGGTGTATACCTTGTAGTGACTTCCCTTTTAATGCCTCTTTCATGCAAGAAGGCATCAAATTCAGAAGAGAAGTATTCTCCTCCACCATCTGATCTGAGTCTTTTCAAAGTCCTACCTGTTTGATTTTCAATAAGAGAAATATACTTCTTAAAGCAATTAAACACTTCATCCTTGTGCTTCATGAAAAACAGAATGGTCCACCTGCTACAATCATCTATGAAAGACACATAATATCTTGAGCCTGATATAGATGGCTCCTTACTTGGACCCCACACATCCGTGTGCACTAGATCCAAAGGATTTTGATACATATATCCTTTCTTATTGAAAGGTTGTCTATGAGCCTTGCAGAGTTGACAAGCTTCACACTTATAAATCATGTGTTGCCTTGTGATATTAGGCAAACCAAGTACACTTTGGTCCCTGCAAATTTGTTTGAGTGTCCTCTCACCAATGTGAGCAAGCCTTTTGTGCCATATCTCCAACTCTGTAAGAGTTTGAGATCCATAGCTAAACAAAGCTATGTTCTTTTTATCTTCCACTTCAAAAGTGAAAAGCCTTCCTGTCTTTTCTCCTTTGGCAATCCTTCGAAAGCCTTGCCTTGGGTCTTCAACATATGGTCCAAATCGATTGAATCTAACCTGCAATCCTTTTTCAACAATCTGTCCAACACTTATTAAATTTTTGGTAATTGTAGGGACATACAAGACTTTGCTTAAGAGGTTCATATTCCCATCTGATGTCTTCACATTACCTATCTTCTCCATTGAGTGCTTTGTATCATCTCCTGTCTGCACTTCATGCTTGTTATGAGGATCTTCCAAATCAGAAAGTAAAGCCACATTTCCTGCTACATAGTTCGAGCATCCCGAATCAATGTAAAATATGTGATCATCATCCTTACCCTTCTTTGTTGATAGATTCATAATCAATAATGAATCTTCTTGACTTTGGTCCTCTGCATAGTTATTGTAATCTCTTCTTCCTCTATGGCCACTTTGATAGTTGTTGTTGTTGTAATTGTTGTTGTAGTAGTTGTTGTTGTTGTAGCCTCCATTGTATCTACCTCTATTTGATCCATAGCCACCTCTATTGAATCCTCTTCCTCTTGAGTTCCTCGGGTTCCTGAAACATTCTTCAGTAGTATGGTTAGATAAGCCACATATGTTGCAAGGTTGAGATGATTGGAATCTCCCCCTGCCTTGCTTTCCACCTCTGCCTCTTCCTCTAGCTCTTCCTCTACCTGCAAAGTTTGCTTGGAAAGAGCTTCCTTCATCTTCATTCTTCCTATTCTTTGACTTGTCCTTGACCTTAGCTTTATCAGAATATAAGGCAGAAGTTTGATTACCTCTTAAGGACTCACCACCTTTGCTAATCTTTGCTTCATGAGTGAAGAGTTGGCCCATGAGTGTGTTGAGGTCGGGTACATGCATATCCATGTATAAATCCATGGCTGTTGTGAATGACTCCCACTTGTCGTCTGCTTTGATTCCATTCATGATTTCTCTTATGATTTGCTCCTCTTCAATTACCTCTCCAATGCTTCCAAGTTGGTCGGAAATCTCCTTCATCTTTGTGACATAATCCGTCACATTTTGCTTCGGGCTTTTCTTCATTGTTGTGAACTCCATCCACAATTGGTTCTTCCTTGCTCGAGTGTTGGAAGAGAAGAAAGAAGCAAGTGCATTCCAGGTTTCTCTTGATGTCTTGCATCCCTTGACATGAGTTAAAAGAAAATCAGAGATTGAGTTTAGAATATAGGACCTTGCAAGTGCATCCTTCGAACACCAATTTGAAAGTCCTTCCACTTCTTCATGTGATGGTTGCCCTTTGTTCCTCATCGTTGGCATTGCTTCATCTCCGGATATGAATCCATATAGATTCCTCCCTTGAAGGTAAGCCTCCATCCTTAGAGACCATGCCGGGTAGTTGTTTCGATCCAATTTGTCAATTGTTGATGGAAATCCATCTCCCATGTTGCTTGAATATGCTCTGATACCACTGTGAAGAGAGATGGTGGATGCAATCCAAAGATGAGTAGGTGCCGCTACAGCCAGCTTCACACCAGCCAACTGAGACTTCAGAGTTGATTAGTAGACCCTTTGAGCTTCCTAAATCCACCAAAATATCAGCCAAGTACTTTGGAACATGTATCCCAAAAGTTTAAGTCAAGACAGACTAGTTGTGAAATGACTAGCTCCCAAAACTTGCTATTTTTGGACATACACCTGCTGGAAAAAATGAACAGTGCTCTCAACCTGGTAAGAATTTGAAAAATTCCTTTTGGGCATAGCAAATAGACTTAGCAAGCTTCCCAATACAAGTTAAAACACTTCAAATGATGGACTGAGCACTGAGAACAAGTTTCAACAATTTCTGGAACCTCCCCACAATTCTTGGGGCTCTGCAGAGATAGACCAATAAGTAGTAAAATGCAGATATCTCCAAAAGTATTAATTTAATGCCCTTGAAAATTTATATGCAAAAAGTAGACAGTAGGAGCTATCCAACGCATTTAAAACACTGAACATGGATCAGTAGAACTCGAGATATGACCTTCTGAAGGTACTGCTCTGAGTGAGTATAGCAGAGAACAAAACAGATAAGTAGATGATGATAAATGTATAGATTCACATATGATTACAACCACATTGGCAATGAATCTTTGCACAATGGGAGTAGAATGATAGAGCTATGGAGTAAGCTCTTCAATCTCTAAAAAATGACATGAAGTGGTCACGTACAAGGCTTGCTAATCGCCTCTTCCTTCTTGCTCTTTTTATAGCTATTCTTGGAGGGAGTTTTGAATTCGAATTCGAATGGCTCCACCTAAAAGTGATCCCAAAAGTTAGGAGAGATTCCCTCAGCTCTAAATTTCGTGGTTTTAGGTAGTTAGAGCCACGGATTTGCTTTTACATCATGGATGAGGTAAGCCATTCTTTTCCTTTTTTCTTTTTCCATTTACAAGAGATAAAATGAACTCTTTTACAAGAGGTGTTCACATGACTACTCATGTGACTTACAAATGAGGATGATATCAAATATATCAAGCATGTAGGCTTGGGTAAAATGCACCAACATCTTGATATATTTAGGTAGTGATGTGTGTGAACACTCTAGGACTGTCGAGCACTTTTTTCCCTCTTTAGGCGGTTTTTTCCCCCGACTTGTATATACGCCTATTGCCCTAATGGGCTACTTATCTTTGTACATTGTAGTGGTAATACATTGAGTATTGTGTGTTGTGCTCCAAGCTTCTTCTTCTTCCTTGTGCTATTCACGTGCTTCCACAGACATCTAACTCCAACAATTGGTATCAGAGCAGGTTGTCGCTTCATCTAGGGCATCGTTGACACCCATCCAATCACAGTCTCAGAATCGCATGAAATTTAGTACATATACTCAAGGTGTTTTAGAGATCAAAACAACTTCACTGTGTCATGCCAAAATCGCGATCTGAGCTCATTTTGACCTCCGAGTGCACTATCAGAGTGCTTATGCAGGTTGTTTCATCTTTTTGTGCCAAAGGTATATACTAGTTTTGGTTCACCAATATAAGCGTCTCGAAGTCTGCTACAAGTCTAGTAGAATTCATCTAGGTAGTTATGTTCAACTTTTTGAGATACAGTCAATTTTCAACATCAAGATATTTTAGTCACCGGCCATGGCTAAAAGCAGTGATGTATTCCGTATGTTGGTTGTTGAGGATAAGTTGGATGGTACCAACTACCCATTATGGGCTTATATGATGCTACATGTATTAGTTGCAAACGGACTGTGGAACATTGTGCAGGGTGTTGAAAAACGTCCTATCACACCTGCAATTGTTACAACTACAGGTATTGAAGCTGATGCAGAAGGTATTGAAGATGATGATATTCTGCATATTCCTATTCATGTTGCGGTTTCTGCTGCACCTATTGCAGAGCAAATTTGTTGGGATGGTAGAGATGACTAGGCACATGCATTGATAGCTTTGTCTGTCAAACGTGCCATTATTCCTCACATTCGCTCTTGCAGAACAACTAAGGATGCTTGGGATAACTTACCACATTGTACCAAGCTAGGAATGAGGCTCGTGTTGCTTACCTCCGAAAACACTTGGAGAGTGAGCATATGAATGAAGGTGATTCTATGGACAATTTTCTAACAAAGATCAAAGTTTTGAAGGAGCAGTTGATTTTTGTTGATGAGGTTATCCCAGATAGCTCACTTGTGCAGACCATTCTAAATGGTCTTCCTGATTCATATCAGAATTTTGCTTCTACTCTTCGGTTGATGATGAAAGGCAATCCAAATGCCTTGTCATTTGAGGAGTTAGTCTCTATTCTATTGCAGGAAGATTAGTCCAGGTAGAACAGGTCCATTATGCATGTTGCAGATCAAGCTTTCCTAGCTAGTCAGAAGGGAAAAGGAAAATGGAGCTCTTCAAGTAGTAAGCAAAAATATGCAAATGTTGCACATTCAAAGAAGGAAGATAAAGATGAGAAGAAATCAGAAAAGCAGAAATTGTTTTGCAAGTATTGTAAAGGGAATGATCACATCATAAAGAACTGTCCAAAACTGACTGCAAAAGAGGCAAAAAAAAAAGGAGGTTGGAATGGTTGTGAGGCTGAGTATAGGGCAGCTTTCACAGCAACTGTTGAGTGTGTGTGGCTCAGATGCCTTATGGCTGATTTGGGTGTTGGTCAATCTTCTGCCACCACCACCTTCACTGATAGTCAGAGCGCATTGGTAGTTGCGAGGAACCCTGTGTTCCATGTGCAAGCGTGCTTCCGTAGACATCTAACTCCAACAATATCAAGTAAATATGAATGAGAAAGCAGATGAATCTAATGAGTTTCTTGAGGAGAAAGAAATTTTTTGAAAAGAGTATTGAATTATTTCATTTATATGTCTTTGCCATGTCATTTCCACTTGTCAACTTTTTGAGGAGCACTAAGAGGTGTGCATGCTAGTCCATTGCTAGTGTGTATCTATGATGCGTTTGCCTAGGTAGTATAGGGTGAGACCAAAGCGGACAAGCATGTCACTCTACCAATGGGGCACAACCGATGATTACTCAAGCTCTACATGGAAATGCACTTTTGGAGATGTCCATTGAAGCATATTTGAGGTGCCACTAGCATCAAAAAATAATTTGACATCTATATCAAAGGTATAAGGGTAATATAACCCTTCATTGATTGTGCCCTTCAAATACTTTAGGATTCTTTTGGCTGCTTCCATGTGAGGCTTCCTTGGAGTGTGCATGAATTTACTTAGCACACTAACTCCATAGCATTTTATCTACTCTAGTTAGAGTAGCATAGTTCAATCTTCCAAAATAAGCTTTGGTAACTATTCACATCTTCCATTAATTGACCTTCATGAGCACTTAGCTTCTGATTTACCTCCATGGGTGTACCTACAACCTTTATATTTTCCATCTTGAACTTGGTAAGAATATCTCAAATGTACTTTCTCTGAGTTAGGAACATACCTTTCTCTATATATACCACTTCCAAACCTAGGAAGTAGGTGAGTAAGGCAAGATCACTAGTCTTGAACTCTTCCTTCATTTGAGCCTTGATCCTTCTAATTCCATTTGCATCACTTCCTATAATAATATTATCATGCATGTATACACAAAGGTATATGACGTCTGAGTGGTTCCTCTTTATCAAGAGGGAAGGATCTACCTTGCTCACCAGAAATCTTTTATCCTTCAGATAAGTGGCTAACCTATGATTCCAAGCTCTAGGAGCTTGCTTCAAGCCATACAAGGCTTTCTTCAACCTGCATACATATTCTGGATATGATTGATCTTCAAAGCTAGGAGGTTGAGCCATGTATACCTCCTCTGAAATCCAACCATTTAGAAAGGCATTTTTAACATCCATTTGATAGATACTCAAATTCTTGGAAGATGCTACAATCATGAGTACTCTAATTATGGGTATTTCGGGTGAGAATGTCTCTTCATAATCAATACCTTAGGTTTTGGCTACAAGCCTTGCTTTGTACCTATTAATTGATCCATCAAAATTCTTCTTTACCTTGTAGATCCACCTTGATCCAATGACCTTCATAGATGGTTTCTTGGGAACCAATTCCCAAGTATGATTTTCTTGTAGATCTTCTATTTCTTCTTCCATGGCATCTCTCCATTCTGGCTTCTTCTTGGCCTCTTCATATGTTGATGGTTCTTCTGAGTTTGTATCCTAAGGTATATAGATGGAATGCTTAATGACCAAGGAAGTGTCGTAACCATACCTTTCTAGCTTCCTTTTTTCTCTAACAGACCTCCTTTTAGTCTATTGAGATGATTTTGCTACATCTCTCATATCTTGCACTTTGGCTTTGCCTTTAGAGTTTCAAGAGTTGATTTCCCTTCTTGAAGTCTTCCAATCCTCTTCAAAATCACTTGAGTCTTCATGTGTATGCTCATTCCTCTTTGACAATGTTGGAAAATCTTCCTCCAGGTCATAGGGAAGTTTGATTTTCATACAATCATCTTCAAACCAAGATTTTTTTCATCAAACACAAGCTTGGATTATATAGCCTTTAACCTTTTTAATTAAGTTCATAGCCAAAGAATATGCATTTCTCTACCATTGGATCCAATTTGCTTCTGATTTGTGAAGGTATGTGTGCATATGCTATGCTTCCAAAGATCCTACAATGATCAAGGCTAGGTCTTCTTCCATTCCATCCTTCATAGGGTGTCATCCCATCGAATTCTTTTGATGAGAGTCTATTTATCAAATAGGTGGCTATGGATAGAACCCTTACCCATAGGTGATTGGACAACTTCTTCTCATTTAGCACTTATCTTGCAGCTTCCACTATGGTTCTATTTCTTCTCTCTACCATTTTGCTTTAGAGTATATCTGGTTATGATCTCTCTTTTGATTCCTCTATCTTGTAGATAAGAATCAAAGTCATGGGAGAAGTACTCTCCCCCTCCATCTATCCTTACCCTCTTCAAGATTTTTCCTATTTGATTTTCTAGTAATGCAAGATATTTCTTAAAGCATGAGAACACTTCATCTTTATGTTTCATGAAGTATAACATTGTCCATCTACTAAAATAATCAATGCATGACACATAATACATAAAGATTGATGGCTCCTTGCTTGGCCCCCATACATTTGTATGGACTAGCTCCAATAGGTCTCCATGAATATATCCCTTCTTTGTGAATGGTTGTCTGTGAGACTTGCCAAATTGGCAGACACTACATTTGTAAATCATTTGCTTCTCATCAAGAGGCAAAAAGGAAAGAAATAAGAGAGGGAAAGAGGCCATATGAGCCAATTAAAATTCAAGAAAAAAATAAAGAAAAGGAAAATAACCAAAAACCTACTCAAAAGACTGAAATTGTTCAAGAAAATGAGAAGAAAACACTTAAGGGTGTATTAATTTCTCAGATTGACAAGAGGAACGACACTAAGGAAATATTAAATGACATTTTATTGAAGAGCCAAGTGAATATGACTTTGGAATAGGTCCTCTTGATTGCAAATCCTAAGTTCAAAGATAGTTTCATTAAGTTGATAAAGAGAAAGAGATTTCCTTTACCTGATGATACAGAGAAGGGAGATGCATCTGAGAGCACTCAAGTGATGAATGAAGTTGTAGCCTTGAGTGAATCATTTTATGATGAAGTTGATGAGATTGCAAAACGTCAAGCGAATATGAATTCTTTAGGATCGATTATACTTGGTATGAGATATCTGAGAGTGAGCATACCATGAACTTTTGGGCAAGAGGGATGCCAGAAATGAAAGTGAGATTAGGAAATGATGGAGATTCATGTCTAGCTTTGGCCTTGATTCACTCAAGGTCAGAGATAAATGTGATCTAAGAAGTTGTATGACCAATTTAGATGGCCTATAGACAATGAACATAGTTGGAGGATGAGGACTGCAGATAATGGCTCTGGAGCTTTGCTTGGAGCATGTGCTTTTGTACCTGTGACGATTGGAGGAATTCCACTTTGTTGTCCAAGATCACTGTTCATACGAGGCTATTCTTGGGCAACCTTTCATAATTGAAATGCGGACGGAAACAATGAAATGGATGACGGATATGTCTATGCAAGAATCCGATCAAGATTCCGTCTAGACTCCTTGCAAGTCATGATTCTTTGCCTGAATCATGCAAAAAATACAAAGAATCTAAGAAAATACCCCATTAACTCTCATGACTGTGATGATTGTACATTTGTAGGAGAGTATGGGGCTTGTTTTGACCAAAATTTTTGCTTGGATCCATTGTTGAGTGAGAGAATTGTGGGAGTTAGTTTGATGTCTCGCAGGATTCTATATGTAGCTTTCAAAGTTTTTCTGTATATTCATCTGTACTCAAGTTACTTTGTTTACAAAAAGAAAATATTTCAAATAAATTTAGAAAAGTACTACAAAAATTTAGGGCTCATGTTGTAAGATTGAAAATGTAATCCAATTGGAAATAGTTCAACTATTCTTGAAGAACTTGAGCATGCACTTCAAAGAAATGAAAAATAAGAAATTATCATGCTCAATTCTATTCAAGAATATGAAATGATCATTGAGTTTTTGCAAGAACAGGAAGTGAATGTAAATATTAAGTACAAGATTGTTGAGAAGAAGGTAAAACCCATAGCCCAACCATTACCAAATGATAGTCATGAAAAGTATCTTAGAGTGTCTGATGACCTATGCTGAGAAGATGAGACGTTATATGACATCACTTTATTGAGGAGACTGTTAAACAAATAAAGTCTGGAGAGAGATCATTTCTTAGAGAAAGAGAAAGAAAAGTTCATAGAAGTAATCAAGAGGCACAAAAAAGCATTTACTCTTTTTCCACATGAGATAGGTTGTGAGAATCCAAAACAAGTTCCATCCATGACTATCTTTAAAGTGCCACATATACCATGGAATATTCGACCTATTTGAGTCCCAAAGGCTCACTTACCTGAGTTGATGCGGCTGTTAAAGGAAAAGATATCCATACAAATATTGGAACCATTTTCAGTGCCATATTCGAATAGGTGGTTCACGGTGCCAAAGAAGAATGGGAAACTTTGTTTCATTCAGGATTTTCCGCATGTGAATAAAGTCACCAGTAGAAATGTAGGGATAGGACCTATAGTAGATGAGTTTTCAAAGGCATTTGTTGGGCATTCGATCTACTCCATAGGTGATCTGTATTCAGGGTATGACTAGTTTCAATTGGCTATTGAGAGCAGAGAAATCATGACGATGAAGAATCCACTGGGCCTTGTATGCATGTGCACATTGCCACAGGGAGTGACAAATTATGTGTCTCATATGATGAATGCCATGAATATGGTCCTACATGACTTTATACCTTCACTAACTATGCCTTTTATCGATGATGTTTCGATAAAAGGATGTGAGGAAAGAGTAAAAGATGAGGCTTTAGATGCTTTTGATTGTAGAAAGTTTGTTAGTGGCCACATCTCTGATTGTGAGAAAAATTTTTGAGAGACTCAAAGAGGTAGGGATAACATTTTCTCTAGAGAAATCTGTTTTTGGATGAGGTTCTCATTCTAGGACATTTGTGTGGACGCTATGGCCACAAGGCATACCCACAGAAAGTTGAGGCCATTAACAGGGTTTCTAAGGTGTGTTGTAATGTCAGTGAGTTGAGGATGTTCTCGGGAGCCTATACCTTCTACGTGATTTGGATTCCTCACATCACTCATGTTGTGAATTGTTGGAGTTAGAGGTCTGCAGAAGCACGCGAACAGCACAAGGAAGAAGAAGAAGCTTGGAGCACAACACACAATACTGAATGTATTACTAGAGAATGTACAAAGGTAAGCAGCCCATTAGGGCAATAGGCGTATATACAAGCCGGGGGAAAAAAACCTCCTAAAGAGGGAAAAAAGTGCCCCGACAATCCTAGTGTGTTCACACACATCACTACCTAAATATATCAACAAATCCCCCTTGTGAGTGATGGGGTGAACAAGGAGCTGGCACTCATGTATAAGGAAGTGCCAAGCTATGTGGAATTCACTCCACAAAAGGAAGTAAGCCCAAAGCTTTGCGAAAAGCTTCAAACTTCTCCCTAGGCAGAGCCTTCATGAAAAGGTCTGCGATGTTCTCCTGTGTGGGCACATATGCCAAGCTGATCTCCCCAGCAGAGAACCTCCCCCTAACATAGTGATAATCCACCTCAATGTGCTTAGTGCGAGCATGGAACACAGCGTTCCTCGCAACTGCCAATGCGCTCTGAGTGTCAGTGAAGATGGTGGTGGCAAAAGTCTGACCAACACCCAAATCAGCCATAAGGCATATGAGCCACACACACTCAACAGTCGCTGTGAAAGCTACCCTATACTCAGCCTCACAACTGGAAGTGGCCATAGTAGGCTGCTTCTTGCTCAACCAAGATATACATGAGCTACCAAGCATGAAGCAAAAGCCACTAGTGGACACACAAATGTCATAGCAACCAGCCTAGTTTGAGTCAGAAAAAGCATGCAAATCTGGCGGTAGTGATCCCCCCTTGGGATAAAACAACCCAAGTAGCCGAGTACCACTCAAGTAGCGAAAGATGCGCTTAACCGCCTGCCAATGCTTGACACCTGGGAAATGCATAAACCTGCTCATATGTGAGACAGCAAACTGAATATCTCGTCGAGTAATGCATAATTAAATCAAGCATCCAATAGCCTACTGATAGAGAACAGCATCAAATGCATCTCCAGCATCATGAAGACTCAATCGTAAACCTGTCTCCATAGGAGTGGCAATAGGCTTACAGTCTTCAAGGCCAACGCTGCAATAATGTGTCAATATATTTCGTTTGACACAAAGCCATTCCACCATTAATGTGCATAAAATGAATGCCCAAATAATGATGCAAATGCCCCAAATCAAACATCTCAAATGAGGCATGCAAATCAGCCTTAAACTCAGCAATATGGTTCTCAATAGGACCAATGAGCAGCATGTCATCAACATAGACAACAATGATCAAAAGTACATCATTAGCACGCTTAACATATAAGATGCTTTCAGTTGGACTGTTCTCAAAACCATGCGCAATCAGATAGGCATGTATCTTCTCATACCAAGCACGTGGTGCTTGCTTTAAACCATATAATGCCTTCTTTAACGTGCACACCTGGTTTTCATGCCCTTTGTGCACAAAGCCACGGGGGTGAAAAACATACACTTCTTCATGCAAGTCACCATTCAAAAATGCAGTTTTAATGTCCAACAGATGTACATTCCAGCCATGATGGGCTGCAAGTGCACAAATGCTCCGAACAATAGTCATACGGCATGTAGGTGCAAAGGTCTCATCAAAATCAATGCCTCTTTCCTGTGCATAACCCTTTGCAACAAGCCTAGCCTTATACCTGTCAACTGTATCATCCGGTTTACGCTTCAGCTTATATACCCACTTAGTGCCAATGGCCGTTTTGCCTGGAGGCAAGTCACATAAAGACCAAGTACCATTCTTCATTATAGCATCATATTCAAATTGCATAGAAGCCATCCAATTTTCTGAATTTTGTGCTTCATCAAATGAAACAGGCTCATTCTCATCACAGAGACTAGATACAGCCATAGCATAGCAATCTGATGCAAAAGAGGCACTATGAGAGCCTGAACGAGTACGATATGATAGAGGTGCATCTAATTTGCTATCACGCAAGGTCTGCACCAGCCATTTTGGCATAGTTCTTGCCTGCTCAATATCAGCTCTCTCATCAATGAGTGCATCATGTACATCTGCATCAGAAATGGAATTATTTGCATCATCACATGAAACCTGCAAAGGCTGAGAAGTTGTCTTATTAGGACCAGCACTAGACTGTCCTCCTCTAAAAAGAGGCAGCAAAGTATCATACATGTCTTTGGATCTAACAGATGTCTCCTTAGTACATGAAAGCAATGGCTAAATAGCACCTTCCACAAAAACAACATCATGGCCAACCAGAATGTGTTTAGTCTGTGGATGATACAAACGATAGTCTTTACTTTCAGAATTATACCCAACAAAAATACATTTTACTGCTTTATCATCCAATTTTTTGCGATGTTGTTCAGGCACTAATGCATATTCCAAACAACCAAAAACATGCAGATGAGCAACAGAGGGCTTGCGGTCATGCCAAGCCTCATATGGAGTGATAGACTGCAGTGCTTTAGTGGGACACTTGTTCAATACATATGTTGCACACATGACAGCCTCAAGCTAGAAACTATGTGGTAAAGCCTGACTCTTGACCATACACCTTGCCATCTCCATGAGTGACCTGTTGTTTCATTCAGCAACTCCATTCTATTGAGGTGTATACGGCACTATAAACTGGTGTTTATCCCACGTTCGGCCAAAAATGCATTAAAATCAAAAGACATATATTCCCCCCCTCGATCAAAACGGAGGGTGCCCATTTTACATGCTGACAGATTTTCAGCCAAAACCAAAAACTGTTTGAAGCACATGAACACTTCAGACTTTGCTTTCAATGGATATATCAATGCATGCCTGGAAAAATCATCGATGAAAGTCACAAAGTAAAGATAATTCCCAAAAGAAAGTGTCTGCATAGGACCACAGACATCACTATGTACAAGCTACAATTTCTGAGTAGCCCGAACTGAACCATCTTTTGGAAAGGATGAATGTTGCATTTTGCCCAAAATACAACCTTCACAAACATGTTTTCCAGGTGCCTCAAGTTTGGGCAAAGAGGACACCATTTCAGATTTCTATAGGCATAGCAAACTAGCAAAATTCAGATGAGCAATGCATGCATGCCAAAGCTTTGCATCTGACATAGCCTGAGAATCATTTACTACACATGCCAAATCATTTACAGATCTTTCATAGTCTATGAGCTTATATAGCCCATGACATAAAATGCCAGAAGTAATAATCACATCGCCATTTGATAGATCATGAACTGTACACCTGTCATCAACAAATTTCACAACCAAGCCAATCTTGGCTAATGCAGAAATTGACAACAAGTTCTTCTTGATCCTTGGCACAAATAAAGCATCTGAGAAAGTGAAAGAACTACCATCAGCAGTAGTCAAAATGATCTTACCAACTCCCATAATAGGATAAGAGGAGTTGTTGGCGCATGTAACAGTATTCCCTGTAGGGGCAGGCTCGAGTGAAGAGAAGAAACTGTGCTACGAGGTAATATGTTTGGTCGCCCCACTGTCAAAATACTAAACATCTGAGTCTACTGCAGACATGCACTGCTCATGAGAAGATGGGTCAAAACTACAGACAGTAGTAAACGCCCATTCTTCTTCCTGCACAAGATTAGCAGACTCTGTTTTTGGTGTAGAGGCCTTTGCAACAACCATTCCAGCCTCTTTCTTCTTTGCCTCTTTAGCAACCAGTTTTGGACAGTTCTTTATGGTATGATCATTCCCTTTATAGTACTTACAAAACAATTTTTGCTTTTCTTATTTCTTCCCATCTTTATCTTCCTTCTTTGAATATGCAGAATTAGCAGATTTCTACTTACTAGTTGAAGAGCTCCATTTTCCTTTGCCCTTCTGACTAGCCAGGAAAGCTTGATCTTCAACTCGCATAATGAACCTGTTCTGCCTGGACTGATCTTCCTGCAACAAAACAGGGACTAAATCCTCAAATGATCAGGCATTTGGATTGCCTTTCATCATCAACCAAAGAGTAGAAGCAAAACTCTGATATGAATCAGGAAGACCATTCAGAACTGTCTGCACAAGTGAGCTATCTGGTATAACCTCATCAGCAGAAATCAATTGTTCCTTCAAGTCTTTGATCTTTGTTAGGAAACTGTCCATAGAATCACCTTCATTCATGTGCTCACTCTCCAACTGTTTTCGGAGGTAAGCAACACGAGCCTCATTCCTAGCTTGGTACAATGTGGTAAGTGTATCCCAAGCATCCCTAGTTGTTCTGCAAGAGCGAATGTGAGGAATATGGCATGTTTGACAGACAAAGCTATCAATGCATATGCCTGGGCATCTCTGCCATCCCAACAAATTTGCTCTACAGTAGGTGTAGCAGAAACCGCAGCACGAACAGGAATATGCAGAATATCTTCATCTTCGACACCTTCTGCATTAGCTTCAGTACCTGTAGTTGTAACAATTGCAGGTGTGATAGGACATTTTTCAACACCCTGCACAATGTTCCACAGTCCTTTTGCAACCAATACATGCCGCATCATATAAGCCCACAATGGGTAGTTGGTACCATCCAACTTATCCTCAACAGCCAACATAAGGAATACATCACTGCTTTCAGCCATGGCCAGTGACTAAAATACCTGGATGCAGAAAATTGACTGTATCTCAAAAAGTTGAATGAAACTGCCCAGATGAGTTCTGCTAAACCTGTAGCAGACTTTGAGACGCTTATATTGGCGAACCAAAAATAGGTATATACCTTTGGCACAAAAAGACAAAATAGCCTGCACAAGCACTGCAATAATGTGTTTGAAGGTCGAAACGAGCTCAGATCACGATTTCGGCACACATAGCAAAGCTGTTTTGATCTCGAAAACACGCTGAGTATGCTCAGCAAAATTCGTTCAATTCTGAGACTGCAAATGAAGGAGTGTCAACGACGCCCTAGATGAAGCGATGACCCGCTCTGATACCAATTGTTGGAGTTAGAGGTCTGTGGAAGCACGTGAACAGCACAAGGAAGAAGAAGAAGCTTGGAGCACAACACACAATACTGAATGTATTACTAGAGAATGTACAAAGATAAGTAGACCATTAGGGCAATAGGCATATATACAAGCCGGGGAAAAAAAACCTCCTAAAGAGGGAAAAAAGTGCCCCAGAAGTCCTAGTGTGTTCACACACATCACTACCCAAATATATCAACATGAACCCTTCATATGATCTACTGAGAAAGAGAAAGAAGTTTTCTTGGACAAAAAAATAGTCAAGAACGATGCGTAAATTGAAGCAACTTCTAATTGAAGCGTCGTTTTATGAAGCATGTTGATTATTCATATCAAAAGCCTATCATTTTGACTATTGACAATAGTCCTATTGGTATAGGCTGGGTCATAGGACAAGATGATGATGAGGGGCAGAGATAGTTCTCTTTGGTGCAACAATTTTACATGACACTCAAAGAAAATATCCACAGATAAAGAGAGAGTTATTGGGATTAGTGACTACTTTAAAATCTAATAAAGAATATTTCATTGGAGCAAATGTTGTACTTGAGATTGACTATCTTCCATTGATCAATATGATAACAAACTGTTCTTCTCCAGATATTGCGATGCTTAGGTGGATCTCATATGTAAAGTTTATTAATTCGGCTTTTGTTCACATAGCTAGAAAGCTAAACATAGTTCTTGATATGCTTTCAAGAGTAAAATTTGATGATGACTCTAATGATGATGTGGAAAGAGAAACAAACATGATGAGATATTATCCATTAGTGTATGTTTACAAGTGATTTTGCGAGAATGAATATGATGGCGAATGGAAAGACATAGGTAATTATCTGAAAGGCTGGTCCACAAATAAGTATAGATCCATTAGAAAAAAGTCTTCTTTTTGAAGGATGGACTTATTTGGCAACACGCTAAAGGCAAGGCGAAGATTCCATAGTGGGTACTGAGTAGTAGGAGTCTTCATATGAAGGTCATGAGAGAGATGTATGAGACCTTATGGGTGGGTCACAAAGGATTTTATGCGACATATGAAAAGATTAGGGAAGCCTAACGAAGAATATATGTGAGTCTATGAGACTTTATGAGCACTTGTGCCACATGTCAGGTGCATATATCAATTAGGCGTAGAGATCCATTACATCCGACTTCTCCCCCTTGTATCCATTACAAGTGGGTGGTCGACCTTGTAACCATGCTCAAGGGGATAGATAGAATGAGATATATTGTACTTGCCAGAGAGGACTTGACCAACCAAGATTTGGATATGTTGAGAAAGTGGTTGCGGATCGAAGAGAGTTAAATGCGAGAGAGGCAAAAGAGTTCTTTGATCGTGATGGAATCGATTTGTCTCTCATTACTACCTATAACCCTGAGGCTAATGGAAATATTGAGAGAGGTCACCTTTCTATCATGAAGGCGATCTCTAAGGCCTACAGTGGTGATATAAAGCAATGGCCTAGATATCTTCCATTCGGATTATGGGTAGATAGGATGATGTATACTCCATCCACAGGTTTTATGCATGTTGAACAGATGTACTGTCAAAAGCCAGTTTTCCCTATTGAGACTGAGATATTGACTTGCATGACGCTCCTGTGGAATGATTGAATGATGAGAGAAGAGCTTTTATCAGTGAGGATTAAACAATTAGAGCAAGGAAATGAGAAATTAAAAGAAACAATTCAAAAGATCAAGAAATCAAGGTTGAAAAATAAAATTTACTTTGACAAAACTCATCAACTTAGACCATGTAAGATTGAGATAGATGACTGGGTATTGGTGTATGACAGTACATTCAATACTTAGTATGATACTAGGAAGAAACTGACTAAACAATGGTTTGGGCTGTATGTAGTGACATTTGTATTTGAAAATGGTATGTATGAGCTTTGCCATGATGGTAGGTTTAGTGGGGCTGGATGTCAGGATGAAATCCCTCTTGGATTGTGTACCAAGAAAAATTTTCAAATTTATTTCTTTGTCTTTTTCTATCATGATCTGAGTATTTGATTGATTTGATTGATTGTATGATGAGAAGCTTTTATTTGTACTTTTATGTGTCCTTTTGATTGAGGAAGACCCTTGAAATTTGTATAATTCCTTGTAAAAAGTCTATTAACTCTTTAACAATCCCTACTCCTAGTTGTATTTTATTCAAAACCCATATAAAACTCCATTTGTATGAACAAAAGAAGAACCAAAAACCCATGTGTATATTTTATCCTTGAAAAACCAAGTAAAATTCACATAAAGAAACCTCAAAACCCTAGAAAACATTCAAATTAACCCTTGAAACTAGTTCCTATTGGAGAGTTTGAGGTCTATGGAAGCACGTAAAAAACACAAGGAAGAAGAAGAAGCATGCAGCACAATACTCAATACAGAATGTATTACCACTAGAATGTACAAAGATAACTAACTCGTTAAGCCTATAGGCATGTATACAAGCCAGGGGAAAAAACCTCCTAAAGAGGGAAAAAAGTGCTCTAGCAGTCCTAGTGTGTTCACACACATCACTACCTAAATATATCAACAAATTCCCCCTAGGAGTGATGCAGTGAACAAAGAGCTGGCACTCATGTATAAGGAAGTGCCAAGCTATGTGGAATCAAACCAAAAAAGGAAGTAAGCCCAAATCTTTGGAGAAAGCTTCAAACTTCTCCCTAGGCAGAGCCTTTGTGAAAAGGTTTGCAATGTTCTCTTGCTTGGGCACATATGCCAAGATGATCTCTCCAACAGAGAACCTCTCCCTGACATAATGATAGTGCACCTCAATGTGCTTAGTGTGAGCATGGAACACAGGGTTCCTCACAACTACCAATGCACTCTGACTGTCAGTGAATATGGTGGTGGTAGAAGACTGACCAACACCCAAATCAGCCATAAGGTGTCTGACCCACACACACTCAATAGTCGTTGTGAAAGCTTCCCTATACTCAGCCTTACAATTGGAAGTGGCCACAGTGGGGTATTTCTTGCTCAACCAATATATGCATGAGCTACCAAGCATGAAGCAAAAACCACTGGTGGACACACGGGTGTCATAGCAACCAACCCAATCAAAGTCAGAAACAACATGTAAATGTGGTAGTAGTGATCCCCCCTTGGGATAAAACAATCCAGGTAGTTGGGTACCACTCAAGTAACAAAAGATATGTTTAATTGCCTGCCAATGCTTGACACTTTAGCTATGCATAAACCTCCTCATCTGTGAGACAACAAACTGAATATCTGACCGATTAATGCATAAGTAGATCAAGCATCCAGCAAGTTGTTGATAGAGAACATCATCAAATGCATCTCCAGCATCATGAAGACTCAATCTCAAACATGTCTCCATAGGAGTGGCAATAGGTTTGCAGTATTCAAGGCCAAAATGATGCAATAATGTGTCAATATATTTTGTTTGACAAAAAGCTATTCTGCCATCAACTTGCATAAGCTAAATGCCCAAATAATGATGTAAATGCCCCAAATTTGACATCTCAAATGAGGCATGTAGATTAGCCTTAAAATCAGCAATATGCTTCTCATGAGGCCCAGTGAACAGCATGTCATCAACATACACAACAATGATCAAAAGCACATCATTAACACTTTTAACATATAAGGTGTTTTTAGTTGGATTGTTCTCAAAACCATGTGCAATCATATAGGCATGTATCTTTTCATACTAAGCACATGGTGCTTGATTTAAACCATATAATGCATTCTTCAACCTGCACATTTGGTTTTCATGCCCTTTTTGCACAAAGCCACAATGTTGAAAAACATACACTTCTTCATGCATATCGCCATTGAGAAATGCAGTTTTAATGTCTAATTGATGTACATTCCAACCATGATGAGATGCAAGTGCACAGATGCTACGAACAATAGTCATTTTGCAAATACGAGCAAAGGTCTCATCAAAATCAATGTCTCTTTCTTGAGCATAACCCTTTGCAACAAGCCTAGCCTTATACCTATTAACTGTTCCATCAGGCTTACACTTAAGCTTGTATACCCACTAAGTGCCAATGGCCTTCTTGCCAGGAGGCAAGTCACATAAAGGCTAGGTACCATTTTTCATTATAGCACCATATTCAGATTGCATAGCAGCCATCCAATTTTTTGAATTTTGTGCTTCATCAAACGAAACGGGCTCATTCTCATCACAGAGACTAGAGGCAGCCATAGCATAGCAATCTAATGCAAAGAAGTAATATGAGAGCTAGAATGAGTATATTATGAAAGAGGTGCATCTAATTTTCTATCACGCAAAGTCTACACCAACCATTTTGGCATAGTTTTTGCCTTCTCAATATCAGCTCTCTCACCAACAAGTGCATCATGTAAATCTGCATCAGAAATGGAATGATCTGCATCATCACATGAAATCTGCAAAGGCTGAGAATTTGCCTCATTAGGACTAGCACTAGATTGTCCACCTATAAAAAGAGGCAACAAAGTATCATACATGTCTTTGGAGCTAATAGATGTCTCCATAGTACATGAAAGTAATGGCTGAATAGCATCTTCCACAAAAACAACATCATGGCCAACCAGAATGTGTTTAGTCTATGGATGATACAGACGATAGCCTTTACTTTCAGAACTGTATCCAACAAAAATACATTTCACTAGTTTATCATCTAATTTCCTGTGTTGTTGTTCAAGCACTAATGCATATTCCAGATAACCAAAAAACATGCAAATGACCAATAGATGCCTTGTGACCATGCCAAGACTCATATGGATTGAAAGACTACAATGCTTTAGTGGGACACATGTTAAGTACATATGTTGCACACATGACAACCTCAAGCTAGGAACTATGTAGTAAAGTGTGACTCTTGAGCATAGACCTTGCCATCTCCATGAGTGACTTGTTCTTCTGTTCAACAACTCCATTTTGTTGAGGTGTATACGACATTGTACACTGATCTTTTATCCCACATTCAGCCAGAAATGCATTGAACTTAGAAGACATATATTCTCCCCTTTGATCAGAATGGAGGGTGCCCATTTACATGCTGATAGATTTTTGGCCAAAACCATAAACTGTTTGAAGCACATAAACACGTCAGACTTTGCTTTCAATGGATATACCCATGCATGCTTGGAAAAATCATCAATAAAAGTCACGAAGTAAAGATAGCTTCCAAAAGAGGGTCTCTGCATAGGACCACAAAGATCATCGTGAACAGGCTTGAATTTTTTAGTAGCTCGAATTGAACCATCTTTTGGGAATGAAGAATGTCGCATTTTTCCAAAATACAACCTTCATAGACATGTTTACCAGGTGCCTCAAGTTTGGGCAGAGAGGACACCATTTCATATTTCTGGAGGTGTAGCAAACTAGAAAAATTCAGATGACCAAAGTGTGCATGCCAAAGATTTGCATCTGAGAAAGCCCGAGAATCATGTATTGCACATGTTCAATCATTCACAGATTTTTCATAGTTTATGAGCTTATACAACCCATGGCATAAAATGTTAGAAGCAATAATGACATCTCCATTTGATAGATCATGAATTGTACATCTATGATCAACAAATTTCATAACCAAGCCAATCTTGGCTAAAGTTGAAACTAATAACAGATTCTTTTTGATCCCTGGCATAAATAAAGCATTTGATAATGTAAAAGAACTACCATCAACAGTAGTCAGAATGATCTTACCAACTCCCATAATAGGATAAGAGGAGTTGTTGGCACATGTAATAGTATCCCTTGTAGGGGCAGGCTCGAGTGAAGTGAAGAAACTTCACTGCAATGTAAAATGTTTGGTCACCCCACTATCAAAGTACCAAACATCTAAGTCTATTGTGGACATACACTATTCATGAGAATATGGATCATAACTGCAAACAGTGGTAAATGCCCATTCTTCATTCAGCATAAGATTAGTAGACTTTGTTTTGGGTGTAGCGGCCTCTGCAACAACCATTCTAGCGTCTTTCTTCCTTGCATGTTTAGCAGCCAATTTTGGACAACTCTTTATGACATGGTCATTTCCTTTCCTTTATTTGCAAAACAATTTCTGCTTTTTTGTTTCCTTCTCTTCTCTATCTTCCTTCTTTGATGGTGCAAAATTAGCAGATTTCAGCTTACTAGTGGAAGAGCTCCATTCACCTTTGCCCTTGTAGCCAAGAAAGCTTGATCTGCAACATGCATAATGGACCTATTCTACCTAGATTGATCTTCTTGCAATAGAATAGAGACCAACTCATGAAATGTTAAGGCATTTGGATTACCTTTCATCATCAAACAAAGAGTAGAAGCAAAACTCTTATATGAATCAAGAAGACCATTCAGAACAGTCTGCACAAGTGCACTGTCATGTAAGACTTCATCAGTAGAAATCAACTATTCCTTCAAATCTTTGATCTTTGTTGGAAACTGTCCATGGAATCTCCTTCATTCATGTGCTCACTCTCTAACTGTTTTCGGAGGTAATCAACACGAGCCTCATTCCTTGCCTAGTATAAAGTGTTAAGTGTATCCCAATCATCCTTAGTTGTTCTCCAAGAGCAAATGTGAGGAATAATGGCACGTTTGACAGACAAGGCTATCAATGCATGTGACTGAGCATCTCTGTCATCCCAATGAATCTTCTCTACATTAGGTGGAGCAGGAACTACAACACAAACAGGAACATGAAGACTATCACCATCTTCAATGTCATCTGCATCACCTTGAGCAATTGTGTTTGTAGGTGAAATAGGACATTTTTCAACACCCTACACAATATTCCACGGTCCTTTTGCAACCAATACGATGCATCATGTAAGCACACAATGGGTAATTGGTATCGTACAACTTATCCTCAATAGCCAACATATGGAATACATCACTACTTTCAACCATGGCCACTGACTAAAATACCTTTTTGCAAAAAATTGATTGTATCCGAAAAAGTTGAAGAGAACTACCCTGACAAGTTTCGCTAAACCTGTAGTAGAGTTGAAGGTGTTTATACTGGCGAACCAAAACCTATATATATCTTTGGCACAAAACGGTGAAATTTCCTACACAAGCACTGTGTTAGTGTATTCGAAGGCCATAATGAGCTCAGATCGCAATTTTGGCACCACAAAGCAAAGCCAATTTGATCTCCTAATCACCTTGTGTATGCTCACCAAGTTTTGTGCGATTCTAAGACTATGAGGGGACGGGTGTCGATGATGCCCTAGATGAAGTGACGATCTGCTCTGATACCAATTGTTGGAGGTTCGAGGTCTGCAGAAGGACACGAACAGCACAAGGAAGAAGAAGAAGAAGCTTAGGGCAAATACTCAATACAGAATGTATTACCACTAGAATGTACAAAGATAAGAAAAGCATTAGGGCTATAGTCATATATACAAGCTGGGGGGTAAAACCTCCTAAAGAGGGGAAAAAGTCCCCCGGTAGTCCTACTGTGTTCACACACGTCACTAGCTAAATATATCAACAATTCCTAATCCTTGAAACCCTAGTTTTCACCCTTAGAATTTAACTTAGATCCTTAGAAACCGTGAGTTTTACAACAAAGCTTCCTTTTTTTTTCTTTCATCAATTAGACCTATTAGCACATAAGAGACAAAAACTCCAAAAAGCTTGACTGTCAGATAGAAAAAACATTGAAAATTTTATATATATTATTGTATTTTCTCTTGATTCAAGCGCTTGGTGTTATTTTCATGAAAGCCTTGAGTTAATATAGTAGCTTCCTAAAACAACACCATGTATATTTTAAGGTAGGTTTGATGTAGTTCTTGATGTTTTTCGTCCCTACTAAATTTTAGAATGATGTGTTTCACACACGAGTATGAGTAAGATAAGTAGATGCAACCATTTTAGTTTATTTTTCACTCATGTATCCAATGAATAATGAATAATGGATAGATATGGTTTAAAAATCAACATATTCTTTCTCGTTGTTAAGTTTCCTTTCAATGTTTGTGTATATCAAGAAAGATAGAGTTCCGCATACTCTTTGGAGGATCCATGCACAATTTACTTTAGTGTGTGTTTTGTGGTAATTCATATTTCCTAGAAGCATTCGTAATTAGTTTTCTATGAAAGTTAGCTACATCATGAATGTAACGACATTATTACCATATTGTCATTAGGGTTATACCGAGACTTCTACCGAGAAAATTGAATGGGTGCGTTTTTGGCCCTACGTCAATGTATGATTCGATATAGGCATCAGTAGCAAAGCACCGGTATAAGTGCAGGTATAAGCACCGGTGTAAGCATCAGTATAAGCGTCGATAATACCGACCCTTATACCGATGCCCATATTGGCGACCTAGTGCGTGTACCGACGTATATACCGACGTCTGTTGGAAATACTGATGGGTATACCGACAACCATATCTACAGAATTTTTTTTGGGCAGAGTGTGTTGTCTCTTGCTATAGCAACATTACCATGATGTTGTGTAGCAAAAGACAATACACTCTGCCCAAAGAAAAGTGAGTACATATGATGTGTACTCTAATGGCAACCAAAACATGATTTCATATAGCAAAATACTGTCGGACACAAAAGAGATGAGCAAAATGAACCATGAATCATGTACAGAAAAGTTGTACATTCCATAAATGAAGCATGTACAAGAGTGTGGCAAAGCACTACCATACATATGCTCAAGGGAATCAAAACCTTTATAGCTACAATCCTGCAACAAAGCATATGCATGAAATGAGACAAATTGACATGATATTTATAAATAACAACTAAAAATATGAAACCAAGATATAAGTTTACTTCATCATAGATTTTCCAATGGAATGATTGGACCACGTCCCTCTAAGTCCTACAACGGTGCATCCAATCCATGAGGATATCCATAAGCTTCTTTGGTTTGCGTCGGAGGACAACCCATTGCCAACTTCTATAATAAATATGCAAAATGTTAGATGAGCATACCATTGCATGCATTTTTTTACCCTTTCCCACATCTATGAACGCTAAAGCACATGTTTCAATGCATGATCATTTGGTACTCTCGGTTTGATAATTTAATGTGTGCATCAAAGCACCACTATGTGCACTTGTTGGATGTGTGAGAACTCTCTATTCTCACTTTTCACGATTGCATAGGACTTTGTGAGTCTGATGCACACATTTTTTGCATTGTTGCTAGGCATGATGGCCTAAGTCAAGATGCCTACATGATGGTTAGATTTTCATTGTAAAGATAGTGAACATGAAGAAGAAATTTAGAGACTTGCAAAGTCACCAATTAATTGCACTTATTACCTCATACACCTAGTGTGTGTGTGTGTGTGTGATAAGTTTTTTAGATATAGATTAGGAGTGGAAAAGCTAGGATTAAGAGCTAGGTAAAAGGACTATGGAGCAGGTTAGGACACTTAACATCACAAAAAAACAAAAAAAAAATCATTTCCCACATGTCACTACTCTTGGTGAGTGACGAATACCAAATTACCACATCAAGATTCATTTGCTAGAGAACAGGTATCCTGGAGAGCATTAGCAACGATTAGCATTGATCGAGCAAGTATCACCTAAAACTTAGCCTACAACAAGAATTTGGGGCTAGAAATTAAGAGAGAGACTCCTTGAGGTGAGCACTATATGCTGGAGATGTCATCTTCATTCATGATCACACACATGGGGAGAAACAACACCACCCAAGTATTTTCAGGTGCATTTTGAGAAAAACAAAGGTATTTTTTTAAGATATAGGCACATAAGGGAGAAGAGAGCACAAGCAACTCAGCAATCACATTGAAACTTTATTTTTAGCTAGAAAAGCCTAAGTATCGTGATTGGTCAAGCTCAATATTGCAATACTAAATTTCCATGTGTCATTGATACTTGGAAGGTATCGTGTATTGTCGATACATCGCTCCTAGTCGTGTATCACAATACCTAGTCATCATGTATCATGACTAGTCAAGTATCATCATGTGATCCCAAGTATTGTGTATCTTCGATACCTCCATGTATCATGTGTCACCAATCTTGGACTAGTATCATGTATCGCCTATCGCATGGCCAAATATCATATCACCAAAGACAGGTGTCATGTATCATGCGATTCCCAAGTATCGTGTATTTTCTATCTTACCTCTAGTATCGTGTGTCACCTATAATGTGTCACCTATCGTGTTACTATCGTGTACCATCAATCCACATATCGTCTGCCATCTAGAGCCCAAGTATCATATCATCGGACTACGTATCTAGTATTTTTTGAGAGCTTAGGTATCATGTATCATGAAGATTCCTAAGCAATCCTAATTGATCCATAGCTAAAATTTTGAAAATTCTTTGTTTAAAACACCAATTAAAAACAATATTTAGACCCAAGAAAACATTCGAAAGTGAATACAGATAACTTAGTGTGAGAAAATGTGCAAGGATTTGTAGACGTTGAATGAACCTGAGATCAGGACGTATCTTGGGGAGCCGAAGAAGTGTAATATCATTAGCAGGGAGTAGAAGTCAAAGAAATATTCACTCCACCTACTGAGACACCTCTAATGATTCTGAAAGCAAACGAATGATGACCTCTAAAGACATGCATAGTTTTGTCTATTCTTTAGAAGTCATGTCTTTGATAGAAGGTGAATATAGAACTTCCTTGCAGTATGTTTCCACAAACTCACATGGAGTACCTATATACCTAGATGGACTCAATAGGTATGTAGCATGACTTAGAAACTTGACTACCTCTGAAATTCTCTAGAGACCAGCAGAAAGTTGAAAGTTGGATTTTACATGGACAAATAAGGGCAATTGTATTTAGTAATTGAACACCCTAATAAAATAAATGAAAGGGGAGAAATCAAGGAACCCAATAACCCAACTTGTATAGATAATAGAGAGTCGATGACTACCCCAAGAGGAAAATTTGTTCTAGTGAACACCTTGAGAGGTGATAGAATTCCTCAAGATGATAACCTAATGGATTTCTATCTGATTGTTGGAACCGACAAGTTGTTGCAAGCAACTATGCCTATAGTGGGAAGCAATCTCAATCCTCCCGCTATCTATGAGTTGCATGATCCAGAAGATTTTTCTAGAGTCACTTACCTGGATCAAGACAAGAGAAGATATTGGGAAGTTACTGATATGGAGAGATCTATTCTCCAATATATGGGTTTGCCAGTATTTGCCCCAAGGGATGAGGCAACCACTTCTCAAAAGCCTCAAAGTCAGCAATAAATCCAAGGAAACCCTATCTTAGGGTAGTGTAGTCAATAGAGTGTTCCACTCAGATCTCATGTCCATTTTCCTACACCAAATACCAACACAATACCCAACACCCAATTGGGAAGTGAGGTGATGAACATATCATCCTTTCCTCTAAGACCTCCACAAGGAAGAGGAATAGGTGTGCGTCCAATTGCTCCAATTATTCCTCAACCACCCAATGTGGGTAGAAGGCTGAGACCTTACCAAGTAGCAAAGTGCCTAAGAAATCACTATGATGGAACAAGAGATCCTTATGATCATGTTGTGGATTTTAAACAAGTGTTGCAAGCTGAACAGATAAATGATCTTTTATTCAATATCAATCTTTTGGACTCATATGGATAGGAACTTATTTGACTTGGTTCCAACCCTTGGATCCTAATAGGTTTTCCAACATTTAGTAGTTCTTAAAAGAATTCATTGGTGAGTTCACTCAGAGAGGAAAAATACATAATACCTCTTCTCTGATTCACAAATTTAAACAAGCATCTAATGAGTTAATAAGGTTGGTAGCTAGAAGATTTAATCAACATGTGGATTGATGTCCAACTGTTGAGCACCCAACCCACCAAAAAATGATATTTTTATTTTTGGATGGCTTCATTAATGGAAATTTGAGAACTTTGGTGTATGTGAAATTCTTAGAGACCTTGGATGAATGTCTTAGAGGGTGTATAGATTTAGAAGGCAACTTAGTAGCTGGTTTGAAGATACCTCAAACCCCAACCAAGTCTGACGACACTTCGAGTAGTGTGTCTTCTCAATCTAAGAATGTTGAAGAATCAGCAAAATTATGGCCAAAAAGCTAGGCATCCAAAACCAATAGGGATCAACGACCTATCAGGCTCAACCTACGCGGATGCCAATCTTAAGAAGATGTGTGTATTGGAGGGAATCACCCATCTCATGCTTGTGCAAGAGGAGGACCTACCCCACCACAGCAATACCGGTACGCAAGACAACTCATTCAAGGGAAAAATCTCTATTGCCACATTGAGCAAAAATACACTATTCACACTATTGATAATTGAACTTATAATCAACAGCCTAGGCAAGCATAGCCTCCCCGATTCAAGCCTTATGGATATCAATTAAGAGAACAAGCTAGGGAGGATCCAAGTATGCACCATATCAAGGACCTCCCATGGCTGAGAGACCTTATGAATGCCAAGGTTATACTCAGCCTCAACCATTCATGGGACAGCAATCACCCCATCCTCAAAATTTGGTACCAATCAAGTACATAGAACTAGAAGAAAACTTAGAAAGAGCGGTAGTACCTATGACCCCATTGACCTATACAAAAAACACAAGCCAAGGCTATGATGAGAGCTATGGTGATTATTATGCTTACAACCATAAGCTCATGGAATGTGAGTTTGCATATAAACAAAAATACTATGAATATGATGGCTATGGAAATTCATATGGATCTGAATATACCAATCTAATGTATGTTGCACCTAGAGCTCAAGCTCTAGGGAGACCACTGATGAGACCACCTGCCCAAGAGGAACATGTTATAGATGTGGAGGAGACCATTTCAATAGGGAATGTCCTATGTCCTACCCTCCACCTCCTCAAAAGGTATGGGAAGGTTACTGCAGTGATTGTGGGAAAGAACATCTCTTCAGGGACTATCTCAAGAATCTCAATCACTTTGATTTGTGCATCTTCCACTACACAAATCAAAGTGATTGAAGTAATAGAGGCCTTTGGTAGTGAGAAAGAATACATGGTGCCATTCAAGTCCATCACAAGAGCTAGAGCAACCCTAGTGATCAAAGACCTGAGAGTCTCATAAGTGAAATAGAGGTAGAATCCTCACCCCAAGTAGTAGAAGACTCGAAAGAATAGTCAAAAGTATTAAAAAATAAAAAAATAAAAAATGGAAAACCAAACGAAAAAAAAATCAAAATCAAGTGGATTAAGAAGTTAGTTGAAGAAATAGAAAAATTTGCAGACAACGAAAAGCTTACTCAAATCAGTCCGACCAAAAAAAATATTGATGTGGTAAAGGAAGATCAAATAAAGGACCATGCAAGATCAATTCTAGTGGATCCTATGTTTGAAGATTTCCAAATGTGGCTGAAAGCTTATCATCATGACCGATAATACCCTAGATGATATTTGAAGAAGAAAAGATTAGAATTCTTTAAGAAGCTTATTGAAATCGCTCAGGCCATGCTAGAACAATCAATACCAACCATCCTTGAGATGAGAATTTAAGAAAAAGCATTCCAAGGATGTTTAGAAAACTTCAACTCAAAGCAAGAAGAGCCATAACAAAATAAGGTAGTTGAAAAGGAATTGGGGTTAAAAAACATGAAGATAGATTTATTAATTATTGAGGTAGAAGCACATTGGCCACAAGATGTATGGGCCAAAATTTAGGAAGATCGATGGAAGACGACTAAAGGTGAGATCCCTCCATTCATGGAATTGGATACTTCTGTGAATCAACCAATGATGGAAGAAGAAGTAGAATCAAAGAATCTGTCTAGCCAAGACCAAGAAATAGAGGAATCTATTAGCCTAACTACACTTCCAAACTATATGGGAAACTATGAACAAACATCTGATTTCTTCCATGTTCCCACACTGAGATGTAAGGAGAAGAGAGCTTCTAAGGAAGTGTCAACCACTCTAAAAGGGTTGAAGAAAGCTAAAGTTCATTGATCATTAACCTTAGAAGATCTTCTACAAGTAAAGCCTTAGCTATGGAAAAAGTTAGGCACTAAATTAAACTTCAAAGAACAAAACATGTCAGACAAGGAAAAGAAACTTTAAGAAACTCCAACAATTAGAATACTTGTGGATAAGGTAGGAGATTTCAGTGAGGGCGATGAAGGTGACACTTGCCTTCCAATCACTTTTTGGGGGTACATGATTAAAGGCATATTAGGCATCAGTGCTAGATTAGGAATAGCTACCAAGGAAATTGGGGAAAATGGGGAAAACTAGCCTTAAGACTGACAAGGATGAAATTGCAATTGACAGATGGTCATTTTTTAATGTCCCTTAGGACTCCTAGAAAATGTGATCTTAATTATTTGAAGAGTAGAGTTGGGACACACATTAGCTATATGTCGATTCGGCAAGGCATGTAATTATGAGATGATTCTAGGACAACCTTTCATGCCAAAACTAAAGATAGTTCAAGATTGGGAACGAGATGCATTATATCTTCAACATCAAGGCACAATCACCAAAATAAATCTCCAAAAAATCTCTTATAGGGATGTCCCACCTCTTCAATGGAATCATATCCATAAAGAGGAAGATGAAGTGTCAATACCTAGTGCAAGATCTAGTGATCAATCCTAGATGAATGAAAGACACCCAACTAGGATTTTCAAGGTGGTCCAAAGAGAAGAAAAAACTACAATATTGGAATTTAAGGTAGGAAGGAGAGCGACCCTTAGAAGACCCTGCTTACAAGCCTCAATTATCTCTTGATGAAGCTTTTGAATCCCATGGATGGATGGAAATACTAGTATCACTAGATGTATGCATAAATGAAGAAGTGCTAACCATGAATGAGTGTGTACATGAGGAAGGATATGACTTAAGCTCGTACATTTCACTACTCCAAGAAGCGGAAGGTGAGATAATAGAAAAGGAATTGAAAGAGGAGTATGGAAGTATAGAAATGGAACCTAAGTTTACTTTAGAGGAACACTATTTGGAGGAAATCGAGTTGAATAACCCAATGGGAGATTTTAAGATCCTCTCCTTAGAGGAATTCCATGAAAACCCTAATAAGGAGAATGATGGAATAGAGGAAGAATATTGACAACAAGAATATTTTGAAGCTCATGAATACTTCAAGAGGTATGAAGTAGAAGAGAGAAAGATTGCAATTCAAATGCCTAAGAGAGAGGTGCAAGACAAAATAGCATATGATATTAAGGAACAAACCAAGAAAATCATAGTGAACTGAGAAAATGATGAGAAAAGATGCACTTACATAGGCAAGGATGTATCTATAGAAGAAGAAGAACTAATAGAGTTGTTACAAGAGTATAGGAATGTATTTGCTTGGACCTACAAGGATTTGAAAGGAGTAGACCTGAAAATTTTCTCCCATCAAATTCCTATGAATCCTTATGCTAAGCATTCAAAGCAAAGACCTTATGCATACAATGATATCTATTCAACTAAAATTAAAGAAGAGATAGATAAGTTGTTAGCATCTTGATTCATATATGAGATTGAACATGATGAATGAGTTTCTCCATTAGTAGTGGTACCCAAGAAGAGTTCAAAACTTTGGGTTTGTATTAACTTGAAAAGTTTAATGTTGCCACAATCAGAGACAATTATCCATTCCCCATTACTGATAATCTTTTGGAAAGAGTAGCAGGCAAGGAAGTGTACAGCTTCCTTGATGGATTTTCAAGGTATAATCAAGTGGCTATTGCTACTAAAGACCAACATAAAATTGCCTTTTCTTCTGAATGGGGAGTGTATGCTTTTGGGGTTATGCCCTTTTGCCTAACTAACACCCTCACCACTTTCTAGAGATTCATGTGTTGTGTGTCTAAGGAATTCCTAAGAAAGACTATGGAAGTCTACATGGATGACCTTTGTACGTATTCATCGCAATGTTCCGCTCATATACCAGAATTGAGGTGAATTTTTTATAAATGTAGGCAATATAAAGTGTTTCTAAATCCAAAGAAATGTGTCTTCATGGTAAGACAAGGTAAAATACTTGGGCATATAGTGTCTAAAAATGGTATCTCAACTGGTGAGGTTAAAATCAAGGTGATCCTAGAATTTCCTAGACCTAAGAATGTAAAGGAAGTACAAGCCTTCATGGAACATTGTGGATATTATCACCAATTCATTCATATGTACGCAATCACAGTGAAACCCTTATATGGACTCTTGACTCAATTCAAGTGGAGTGATGAATGTGAACAAGCATTCAATGAGCTAAAAAGAAGATTGAGTTCAGCACGCATCTTGAAAGTGCCAAATTGGAATAAACCATTTCATATTCATGTTGGTGCATCTAATTTGGTGATTGGATGCATATTGGCACAACCAATTGATGAAGGAAATTTAGATCACCCTATAGCATATACAAGTAGACAATTGAACGAGGTAGAGCAAAATTACACTACAACTGAGTGAGAAGGATTAGGGATGGTCTACACAGTAAAGAAATTCAGACATCACCTACTAGCCAATAAGTTCAAGTTTTTCATTTATCATCAAGCTTTCTTTCCTTGGTGAATAAACCTTGCAACACATGATGGCTAGTTAGATTAAACTTTCTTGAATGGCAATCTGCTTTGTTTCACTAATTGACAAGCATGGCACAAATGTTGCATATTTTGAGATGTAAGATCAGGTAGACCACTCACCAAGCCCTTCCTTTGCATGTCCTTCATCCTTTGTAAGTCTATGTGTCGAATTCTTTTATGCCATAAGTCAATTTCTACCATCTATTTATTTCCAATTGAAAGGTAGACAATGTAAGAGATTGATGGCTTTACCTCCATGGTGAAGAGTCTTCCTTGCTTCTTTCCTTTTGCTACGAGCTTGTATTCCTGCATGGGGTCTTCAAAAAAACATCCTTGATCATTGAACCTCACCTCATAACCTCTTTCAACCATTTGACCTATTGAAACCAAGTTCTTTGTGATGGTTGGCACATACAACACATCCTTCAACACCTTGGAGCTTTGTGATCCATTCAATGCAACATCTCCCACATGTGTAATCTTATGCTCATTGTCATCCCTTGTCTTTACATGTCCTTGAGTCATGGGTGAGTGTAAATTAAAGAAAACATCTTTATTGCAACTCATATGGTTGCTACAACCACTATCAATGTACCATGTAAAATCTGAATTGACTCTTTCACTTGACCCAGACATCATACGCAAGTTCTCATTTTTTGAATTTGTTGAAGTACTAGCATAATTACCTTGGTTCCTTTTGTATCTTTTATTGCCTCCTCCTTTGGACCAACAATCTCTTGCATTATGGCCCGGATTTTGACAATTGAAGCATTCTCCATTGGATGCTTCTCTTCCATGTGATCTTCCTCCTCTTCCTCTACTCCTTCCTCTTCCTCTTGATCGATAGCTTTGGTTGGAGCCTTCTTGGTTGCTTGAGCTTGAGCTTGACCTTCCTGTCCCTCTACCTTGGGATTTTTGTCCACCTCTTTTGCCTTTGCCTCTACCTGCATAGAAAACTTGGGCTTGGCTGCCCTTTGATTGTGAACCTCCTTGGTTCATCTCCTCGGTCACCATCAATGTGACTAATTGATCAAATTCTAGTAGGGAATCCCTCACATAAACTAATGTGGTGAATGCTTTCCACCTTTCATCCTCTCTCAAGCCATTGAGAGTGTGCGCGACAAGATCGTCATCTTTGATTGGGCTCCCAATTGATCCTAGGGCATCTGCAAGCTCCTTAACCTTCAAAATGTAGTCATTTATGTTAGTACTTGGTGATTTCCTAAGATTATTTAGCTCATTCTTGAGCTGAATCTTCCTTGCCTTGGTTGATGAAGAGTACAATCTCTCCAAGGTCTCCCAAACCTTTTTGGATGTGTCCAAGTCTTGTATATGCCCTATCATGCTATTGCTTATGTGTTGGGATAGAATGAATATGACTCTCCTATCCCTCTCTATCCATTCATTTAGTGCCTTGACCTACCCTTGAAGTCGTGGATCATGTACATGAGGCATTGGCTCTGTGTCGCTCACTAATCTCCATAATCCTTTGCCCATAAGGTAGTTGCAGCTCTAAATATCCATGGTTGATAATTTCCTTTCTTTAACTTCTCTATTTGTGCATTATACTCAGCCATATTGAGCTCTAAGATGCTCCGCTAGCTTCTCCTCAAGTGTTTGTATGCCTTACAAAGTTTGGATATTACCTTTTGATAGCTTCTCCCTTGCTAACTTTGACTAGTTGAGGTCTCGAATGAGTAGCTCCCTTTCGATGTCTTCTTGCTTTGATAAGTCCTCCTCGTGCTTCCACAAGTTGTCTTGATCCGTTCAAGTCTTCAATATGATGCCCAATGATTTCTCAAAGCCTCTAAAATTGTTCTGATACCACTGATGGGGATGATTCCAACATCCCAATGCAACAATGGAAGATGGCTGCCCTCCACTAGGTCCACAAGCAGTGATATATGCTCACTATTCTGAATTTTTCTTTGCACTAGTATAGAGACTTAAAATGAAATTTTCTAGAACTATAGTAGACTATAGGAGCTACCCAACAAGCTTTAATTCATCCCAAATGGATATTCTAGGTGGAAGAATCACCCTCTGCAAGATAGGCTACCTATTTGCAACACTCTCTACCTATGTGTAAAGATATACCTTCACAAACTTGGCAATTTCTCACAATTCACTTCGTCACAATTCACTTCGTCAAATAACTTGAAGCTTTGGCAAACTTTAGGGCACTATATGAGAAATCAAATGAAGCTTGAAATCAATGAAAATGAGTAGAATGAGAGAGCAAAAAATGCTCTACAATCTGGTACAATCAGATTTGGAAAAGCCTAACTACACCTCTAGATAGAGAGGAGCGAAATTATGAGAAAATGAGGTAAGCAAGCAAGGGTGCTTCTTGCTGGAGTTTATGAACTTGTGGAATGCATAATAATCAAGGAAAAAAGGCGGGATGATGCTTATATAGAGTTTTACTTTTCCTACAATCTAGCTAACCACCCACCAATTAGTGGAGGTGCACTTTTTGGTGGTTGATTTGAAGAGATTTGGACTTGATTGAGTTTGGTGGAGCTTCTAACTTTATTCCACGACTTTGGATCCTTATTTTTTATTGGTCCACTTGCAAAACTCGTGGTTGAGCACTTTTGCATGATTGAGACTTGATTTTCAACATACATGGCAAAAGCTACATCTCTTTCCTCCCTTTCTGTTTTGTCCTCATTTTGAGGTCAAGCCCATTTGCGAGTTCCCCCTACTCACACTATGGTGGGTTGGAGCTAAGCTCTCATTGCTCTCCATCTTCCCAATGGGATTAAGCTCAATTGAGCACCACATGAGGTGCTTGCACCTTCCAGATCTATCATTGTGGATTTGAGCATTCTTGCTCCTCCTCCTCATCACCTATCCAGTCTATGGTGGCTTCAAGTTGTCTGTTGCTCCCTCATTGTGATGAGCCTTGCCCCACACAAGGTTGGGCATGTGTTACCATTCTCTATATTGAGGCATTCATGACAAAGCATTGCTCTTGATACCCTTTACTTGGACATGTGTTGGGAATTGAACTCACAACCTCCTAGCTAGGAGTATGATGGGCTACCACTAGCCCCAAAAGACTTCCTAATGCTCTCTCTTAAGGTATGATTCAACCATATCCTGCTATGTTTATGTGACATTCCTTTCCCCTTAGAGTGAGCATTGCCCTCAATGCTCACTTGTGGACCCTTCTATCGAACTTGGGCCCTTTCCCACGTTTCAGCACCCCCACGAGCCTCAAATTTTAGCATGGATACACGTGTTTATGGTATCATGTGATATCATTGTTGAACATTGTGTTGGAATCAATGTCCAATAGTTTTTATTCCATGTGAACCTAAAACTTTATAGTGTAAAACCATCTTTTAGAAAGCTAAAATAAAACAAAACAAACGTTCTATAGCAAAACACGCTATTAAAAAGCATGCGATCATAAAATTCAAAATTTAAACGCTATCATAGCTAATCCGATGGAGGCTTTTTGTCATGCGCTACATTTTGGCTTTATTGAGGAAACTATGTTTTGCTTTATTCTTGAAGAACATACACTCTTGCTTTATTATGGGAAGCTTAACCTATATAAGGACGCCCTTGGCTCATTGTTGACACATCACTCATCAAGCAAAGAGGAGGTGATCAAGCTAGCTCTTGATATTCTGAAGCTTTGGAGGTGGAGTTTTCGTGAAGGAGAGGCTACTCTCTTGGAGCAAGAAGTCTTCTACAAGGTGGTGGTAACTATCTTTTGTGAGTTAACCTTATATTTTGTTTTTAGGGTTTCTCTACCCTAATCTCAAAATTAGGGTTGGTTGATTTACAATTTTGTTATACTATTTTGTGAGAATAAGGTTAGCTTCGTTGCTCATTCACTTCACACACACTTAGATTATTTCAACATAATCTAAAATTTGTATCATCATCTTCTTGGATATTCTTCCATTAGTGAGTGCACCACTTTATATGGTTGAGTAGTACTCCCATGTTGTAATTTGGACATGTATTTTTAGTGAGTAAGCATCCAGCTTACATTCCCTATCCTTGTCTCAAAATCTCTATCTTTCTTTATCTCACATATCATCTTGGTTAATTAAGTTGTGTATGCTCAAAAGGTTTTAGTTTGGAACGATCCTGGGGCCCCAAATTCCAACACGGTATCAGAGCATAATTGACATACACACTTAGTTAAGATGAGTGAGATTAGAATTGAGATTGAAGACAAGTTGGATGGATCTTCTAATTATCCCATGTGGAGTTTCATGATGATGAATATTTTAGTGACAAAGGATTTATGGAGTATCATCAATGGATCCTTAACAAGACCCAGATGAGAAGGCGAAGAGGGAGCTACAGCAGCTTCAAGGGCTAATGGAATTACTATTACAGAACCAACTGAAGAAGAGGTAACCACTTCGACATCCAGAGTCATAGGTAGGTCTTTACCTATAGTTCCTCCTACTGAAGATCAGGCAAGGTGGGATGCTAGAGATGCTTTAGCACTTTCATTCATAGCAATGAGTGTTAAAAAGCATATTCTACCACAGATCAGATCTTGCAGAAGTTCTAGACAAGCTTGGTTGAATCTTGAGAAGGTCCTTTTTAGAGCAGAAATCATGCTAGGAAAGCTCACTTGAGGAGACAACTAGCAAATACAAGGATGAAGGCTGGTGAGTCAATTCAAACCCACATTACGAGACTCATTGACTTGAGAGATCAACTTCTAAATGTAGGGGTTAAGATATCGAATGAAGAAATGGTAAATACGTTGATTAATTCACTTTCTATTTCATATCGATCTTTCATAACCACTCTTACCCTTACCACAGGAGATAGAGAGGTTACATTTGAAGAGTTAGAATTCTTGTTACTTCAATCTGAAGATCAGTTGAAGGGAATGGAAGAGAATGAAGAAGCACTTTTATCTTCATCAAAGGGTAAAAAGAAGAAGAAGTATAAGAAGGAAAAGCAATCCAAGAAGGAAAGTAGGTCCCTCTCACCTTCTACTTCAGATTCTGTATCTACTACATCTAAAGAGAAGCCTTCTAAGAAGAAGGAAGTAATACGTTATTACTGCAAGAAACCTGGACGTTTAAAAGCAGTGTGTTATAATAGGATTACAACAGAAAAGAAAAAGGAATTAGGTAATGTTGCAGAAGATGATAACAAAGGGAAATCTCAAGGTGATTCTTATGCATGTATCACCATTGAGGAAGTAGCTTTTGATTAGGCAGCTTTACAAGTTCTTTCAGCAAGTCCTTGGATATTTGACTCAGGTGCTACAAAGCATATGACAGGTTGCAGAGATGTATTTTTTTTCCTTTCTTATTCTACAAGTAGAAGAGTTACTATTGTAGATGGCAATGATTGGATGTTGTGGGAATAGGTACAGTAACCCTAAAGTCAAGAGAAGGTGGTAATTTTCAGATTTCAGATGTTCTTTATGTACCTGAAATGAAGAAGAATCTGCTATCTATATCTGCATTTTTAAGTGATGGTTTTAAAGTTCTATTTGAGAGAGATCTTTGTAAGATCTTATCACACAAAGAAGAAAAGTGTATTTTACAAGGTGAGCATAGAGGAGGGATCTTTGTTTTGTCAAAAATCAGTCAGGCATATGCAATCAAATCTTCATCATCGGTGGAAGATATGAAGCTATGGCATGAAAGATTTGGACATATTAGTTTTGGAGCTCTCAAGAGTATCAAAGACAGAGGTATGGTTGAGAGTTTACCCTCATTCAAGCGACCAGATGATTCAGATATATGTGAAGGATGTCTTGAAGGTAAGATGCATAAACTACCTTTCAAGAAACATGGTCATATTACAGCTACCAGGAAATTGCAGATTATTCATTCAAATGTGAATGGACCTATGAGAGTAGACTCTATTCAGAGTTTCAGGTATTTTGTTCTATCTATTGATGATTTTATGAGATACTCATGGATCTATGGTCTTAAGTTGAAGTCAAAAGTCTTTCCTATGTTCAAGAAGTTTGTAGCTATGGTTGAAAATGAAAGTCAAGAAACTATCCAAATTCTTAGAAGTGATAGAGGTGGAGAATACTTGTCAAATGAGTTCCAGACATTTCTTGATGAAAAAGGTATTACTCGACACCTTACTATTGCTTATACTCCTCAGCAAAATGGTGTTGCAGAAGAAAGAATAGAATGATGGCATCCAAGAAGCTTTCACAAAAATTCTAGTTTGATGTAGTACATACACCTAACCACATTTTAAACAAGTCATCTACAAAAGCTTTAAAGCTAATCATACCGTATGAAGCTTATTATGGTAGAAAACCTAATGTGAGTTACTTCAGAGTCTTTGGATCACTTTCTTATGTACATTTTGAGAAAAAGGACCGAGGCAAACTAGATGTAAAAGGCAAAGAAATCTGTTTTTATTAGATGTCTTGTTGAGAGTAAAGGATACAGGTTTTATGTTCCAGAGACAGGTGAAGTTATTCTTTCACGTAATGCTAATATTGTTGAAAATAAGGTTTATGATAAAGAAGAAGAAATTCCATAGCTCATTAGTGAAAATGACTATGGATTTTTTTGAAAGATTCTGGATGTACATGTTCAGCCATATCAGGAGGGAGTTAAAATTCCTACGATTCAAGAAAAAGTTGAAGAAAGCGGAATTTCACAACCTTCTATAGAGTCAGTTCCATGTCACTCTGGCACAATGGCAAGTACCAACATGAGGAGCTTCACCTCATAAATGTCAATCCGTAGAGACGTGAGGACCAGTATGAAGACCATGAGCAAATGATGGAACAAGTGCGTGAGTGAAAGCACACAAGCATGCACACACATACACGCGTGCACGCACAAACTAAGAGCAAAGAGTGGAACAATGGAAGATCGAAGATTACAAAAGAAATCTCTTACAAAGCTCAAATCTACAACAAGCTAACCTCCAAAATGAGCTCTCCAGCCCTTTTTATAGTTTTTTGAGTAGTTTTGGCCCTGTCCAGACCTAGTGTCCGACCTAGTTAAAAATTAGGTTCTAGGGCTTATTTGGAGGCTCAAACGGAGTCTAAAAATTATGAAAATTGGTAGGATGATACTTCTAATACTCCTCAAGCTCAAGGACTCCTTGGCTTGAAAAAAATGGAGTTGTAAAAATAGAAAATGGTATTTACAATTATTTTTAGTGATAAAAATTACTATTTTTATAGGGATTTCTTATGAAAAATTGACATGTGCTTCTTGGAGCTCCCTACATGCTCCTTCTTCTTGTGTTTCCACTTCGTTGATGCGCTTCCATGCTTGTGTGTGACCTTGACTATCAACACTCCCCCCCTCTAGAGTCTATCATCCCTGACAGACCCTTGTTGTAGTGGTTATTCCATGTAGTGCTTGGAGAGATAGTGTCCATCATGTATCCACAAGGGAGTTCCATCTTCCAGTTGTAGCTTGGAAAGTTGTCTGGTTCTTCATTTTATCATTGCTACCTTGTACGTATTTCTTCCTTGTATTCCAGCTTGATGGTGTCTTTGTGAGCTTTCAAAAATTGTGAGCTACTCAACAGAGGTTATCAATGTTGGTTATGAGCAACTCTCATGGTGGATTGCTTCCTTGCTCTTGTTGTTGTCACCGTGATGTCCTTTGGTTCTTCCAAAGATGGTTTTTTTTGTTTTAATGCCAAGTACTTGCAACCCATAATGGTTGATGGGTAAGTGCATTAGTGCATGGGTTGAACAAGATAGGTGCCTTGTGCATGGCCTTGTAATATGGCCCTATGTATGCGTACTTAGGGAATGCATTGGAAGAAATATGGTGCAAGAAATTGGGTCTTGAGCAAAGTGCTCAATGGTATGTTGATGAAGAGGTTTCCTAAACTATCATGGTTGTAATGTTGCCAAAGTAGGTGATCCTTACCATGGTGAAAGGTTGGTCGATGTTTATCTCTTCATGTTGTATTCCCATCACCTTGACTAATCGTTAGCTTGTCTTTCTTGTTGACGGATGTCCTTGATGATGGTTCCCTTATGAGAATATTTGCACACCTGGTCTTGTTTCGTCTGCCTCTTTTTTTGTTTCTCTTTTTGTGCTCTTTTTTTTGAACAATGGAATCAAACAAGAAAGAAGGTGTTAGCATCAATAAAATATTTTACATATGTCAAATGTGTCGCATGTGCCTGGGATCCTCATTGTGTCTATGCACTGCCTTGTAAGGTGGCCTTATATTAATATACTATGGAAATGCATGACATGAATGGTGCAAAAGACAAGGTTATCCCAAAGGCACATGGTTGTTGCACGTCGAGGCTCTCAATGTTGCTGGTGGATGTTGATGCAGTCTTTGTTGGAGGTAGATAGTGGATCTTGAAATGATGTGATAAGTTGATGGTTAAATGACAACTGACCATTCCTCCCTTTAGGGATCCATTTGAGAATAGTGTTTGTTTGCGTAGAGATCAACTTTGACTTCTTCATCTGTGGATGGTTGCTTGATTTTTTTATCCTTGATGGTTGGTTCTTTGGTTTTGTGGGTGCTACTGGTGCTTTTGGCTTCCAAACCCATATCCTTGATGGTTGTGTTTTTATTACCGACGAGGAGATGAATTTATCTTCTTTTGGACTCTGCCCTTGGTTTCGACTCTTGCTTCTCTGTGATTTTTTTGTTGAGATTTTTCTCGTAGGGAGATCATATGGTTTTGTGCATGTAAGAGTGCCTTGGGTACCCACATTTGTAATCACCCTTGTTGAGCTGTAGCTAATTTCTTTGGCACCCAAATTTGTATGTTATTATGGTCGACCTTCATTGATTGCTTTGGTACCCAAATTTGTCGGAGACCTTGGGATTCAGCTTGTCCTCATTTCTTGGTGCTTCTTTTAGCATGGTTAGCTTGCTTCGATGGGAATGGTTGTGGAAAAGCTAGTGGTTGCTCTCCTTTTTGTACCCAAATCTACTTCATGCCCTGAGCTTCTTTCTTCTTGAATTCTGTCTGTCTAGTTGATATAGCAGATGTCTTTTTTTCTTGCCTCTTTGGTCGAGTTATGCTTGCATTAGACTGTGAAGAAGAAGAGAGGTTTGCTGGACCTTGAGCTTGTGCTTCCATGATTGAAGTCCTTTTGCTTCGTAGGGCTATTGACACACACAACATTTTCTTTGCGAAGATTAGTTTTGGAAGAACTAAGAGAATGTGTGACCTCTGGATTTGTGAGCATGCAATTGTCTAATTCTAAGGTAATACATCGTTCATGTACCCAAACTTGAAGAATTTGGCTTTTAAGGTTTAAGTTGACTGCATGATCATAGATCCAGTCTTGACCCAGGACAAGTAGTTCTGTAAGGTCCTCATCTTCACACACTAGCATTTTCACTCTCATCGGAACATCTTGAAGATAGATGGGAAGTTCCACCTTGCCCAAACAAGGGGTTTCCACACCTCCCAATCCTACGAGATAAGCTTCTATGGGATTGACGATCAATTGCAAATCTTGGCAGTATGAAAGTCTAACCGCACTAGTTGTTGCACCTGAGTCAATTAATGCTCTCACAGTCCTTACATTCCTCCCTTGTCCTACCGCTATGGTCACAAATGGACGTCGATCAATTATTTGAAAAGCAATTGCACTTGATGTTTGACACATGGCCATGTGGTATCTTGGGGCCTCAAGATTGATATCTAGGCCTAGGCGTCTTAACTTATTTCTCCTAATGGGTTCTCTAGCCTCTACATGTGCTTCTTCTCTAACCCTTAATTCTTCTTCTTTTTGCTTCCTAGCACTGTTGAGTCTCTTTAGCATATCCTTTGTAAGAGGTTCTTGATATAGCTTAACTCGGCAACCACTAATATAGCTCAACAAGACATCGCCTTCTAGTGTGGCCAATTGAACAACACCACTAGTGGAAATTCTATTAATGATCATGGGTCCGTATCCTCTTTTTTCCAATTTACGGGCATGTTGCTTTAGGAAACCAACACTAGGTCTCCCTCTTTCAAGCCCATATGAAGTATGCCTTTTGCCTTTTCTTTGCAGCATAGATGACTGCCGCCGCTCATAGCCTTGTCTTACCTAAGCATTCTAGATCAAAGATCCTAGAGGATAACTCGTGTCCATTACACTCATGATTTTGTGCTACTTTTAATGTTGGGATTAGGAAGTCCAAAGGTAGCACAGTATTTTGTCCGAAGACCATAAGAAATGGGGTGGCATTGAGTACCATTTTGTAGGCAACTCGATAGGCCCAAATAGCATGATGAAGTTGTTTGTCCCAATCAGAGTGTTTGTTATTTACTAGTTTTGTCAGTACATTACATAAGATCTTATTTGTGCTCTCGGCTTGTCCGTTAGCTTGTAGATGATAGGGGGCAGACTTTTTATGTATCACCAAGAATTCTTGGAGAAGATTGACTTCATTCAAGAAGTGTGTGCCTCTATCACTTACTAACTCTATTGGTAATTTGTAACTCATGAACACATTCTCAAATAAGAACTTTGCCATTGTTTGAGCATCATTCTTCATTCTGGCTTTGACTTCTACCCACTTTGTAAGGTAGTTGGTGGCTACAATAATATATGCTGCATGGGAGTTTCTAGCTGGGGGGTTAAATAGGACCTACAAAATCTATGCCCCACTTTTACGTCCTCCCATCATTGGCCTCAAAGGCATCTCATCTTTCCTTATCGAATATTGTGCATGTTGGCATGTGTCACATTTCTTCACATAGGTATGTGCATCCATATGAAGAGTGGGCCACCAAAGTCCTAAGAATAGAATAGTATTAATTACTCAGTCAGGACCAAAATGTCCGCCTGCAACACTGCTATCTTAAGTAATCATCTTAAGTCTGGTTCGTGAACGCACAATCTTAAGTAATCATCTTTGCCTCTTCGGTATAGGTTATCTCCTATGAGGGCGTAGTCTTGGGCTTCTTGCTATTTCCTAACAACCACTTCAAAGTCATATTCCATTAGTAAGAGAAACCATCTTACTAAGCGTCAGGTATTGCAAGGTTTATTGACCAAATATAATAAGGCTTGATGATCAGTGAAAAAACTTAAACTTGTTGGCCAATAGATAGTTTCTAAACTTCTTTACGGCATATACCATGTCGAAACCTTCTCTTTCAGTTGTTGTATAATTTTGTTCGATTGCGTTTAGCTATCTACTAGCATATGTGATAGGCAGGTCTAGGTTTCCTTCATGTGTTGGTTGTGCTAGCACACATCCTATTGCGTGATTGGATGCATCCACATGGACATGGAATGGCTTAGTCCAATTAGTAGTGATCAATATTGGTGCAGAGCACAAGCATCTTTTTAGCTCATTGAAGGAATTTTTGCATTCATCATTCCACTTGAAATTTGTCAACAAGGCATAAAGAGGCTTAGCTATGATTGCCTACATGTGAATAAACCTACGGTAATATCCACAATGACCCATGAAGGCTTGTACCTCTTTAAGGTTCCTTGGCCTCGACAGCTCCGCTATGGCTCTTACTTTATCCTCATCTGTTGATATTCTATTCTTAGAAGCAATATGACCTAAGATTTTACCTTGACATACCATGAACACACACTTCTCTAGGTTCAGACAAACTCGATATTCTCTACACTTGTTGAAGATATGTCTGAGCTCAGGGAGGTGACATCTCCTTTCTTGGGAGTAAGCACATAAATCGTCCACATATACTTCTAAGCTCTTTCGCAAGAACTCTTTGAAGACATGACACATGAGCCTTTCGAATGTTGCAGGTGCATTGGTGAGTCCAAATGGCATCGCACGAAATGCAAAGATTCCCCACTATGTGGCAAAGGCAGATCTTTTGGGACGATGGCTACTTGGTTGTAGCCCGAAAATCCATCAAGGAAGCTATACACTGCGTTACCTGCAACATGCTCCAATAAATGTTCAGTGATTGGAAGCGGATAACTATCTCTTATCGTGGCAGCATTAACTTTTTTAAGGTTAATACATACATGCAACTTTCCATTCTTCTTGGGCACCACTACAATGGGGGACACCCAATCAGTATTCTCAATCTCATAGATAAATCCGACTTCAATCAATCTATCGATTTCTTCTTTTATTTTAGTTTCATAGGTGTCATTATATGTGTAGGGCTTCTGTTTGGTGCGCTTGGCATCTGCTATCATGGGGATCGTATGAGAACAAATCTTCGGATCTACTCCCTTCAAGTCTCTATAGTGCCACGCAAACATGTCCCTATATTCCCTTAATAAGGCTACCAACTCTACTTCCTCTTCTTTACTTAGGTCATCTCCTATGTACGTACATCTCTCTTTGTTCTCTTTGATGGTGACTACGATTTTTTTGGTCTTTTCTTTGTTATCATATGCTTCTCCTGTTGTGGCCTCTCTCTTAGGCATTCGAACCAAAATTTTTTGGTCCTCAACTTCATATTTCTTGAAATTTTTTGGTACTTCGAACAATGATTCCTCCTCTTCTTGTTTCACCCCTTGTCTTTTCTTTTTCTTTTGACCACCTTCACTTCCATCCTTTGAATTTACCGTTTTGATGCTTGTGAGAGGTTCTTCTTCTTTTTGTGTAAATACTCCTATGTCTTCTAGATAGTGCTTCTCTAAAAAAAGCAACTATCCATCACAATGGACTCTAGATTTTCATCGTTCTCTTCTTCTTCTATGATGTCACTAGGGTTGCATTCTTCTAGCAAGGGCTGACACATGAACACTGAAATATCATAACCTTCCTCATCACAATGAGGTGTCCATTGTTCTTCATTGACAGCAATGTCCATGGTGGTCAAGATTTCTACCCAACCATGAGGCTCAAATTCCTCATCCAAAAAGATCATCAGCATATAGGCTGGGTTTTTAATTGGTTTTTCTCCTTGAGAAGTTCCTTCTTCTCTCGCTTTTAGGCATTTTGCATCTGCCTTCGTGACCTTGCACATCCAAAAATGAGTATCTTCATGCATCTAGGATGTATCAGATGAACTTTTAGAATGCACAGAGATGTTCTCCAATCATGTACAACTTGCAGTTGTCATAGGAAGGGTCTTCCTAGGATCATTTCGTAGGTATTAGTTTTACCAAAGTCACATATAGCAAAGGTGTGCTCAAACTCTACACCACAAGTGGTTAGAGTTATCCCTTTTAGCAATCCTAGAGGTCTTTCCACATGGCCGTCAGCCATCTGAAGCTTCATTCTAGTTGGTCTTAATGCGGGTTTACCCCATTGCTTCCACAAGGAGGCGATCGCAATAGCAACATCAGCACCTGAATCTATGATCGCTTTGGTTATGTATTCTTGGTAGGTGATCAGAAGATAAGTATTACCTTCCTCACCTTCGCTCATGTCCCCTATTTTGTCTAGAGGTATCTCCGGTACTTTCTCTTTAGAGCCTGCTTTTGGCATTTTGGAATCAAGTTCTAGAACCTGATTTGCCACATGTTTCCATAACTCAGGTCTTACTTTGAGAAACTCTTCTAAAGTGAGATGACACTAAACCTTAGTGTTCTTCACAACTTCAGTGTTTCTTGGAACCATCGAGTCTTCGTTTCTGATCAATATTGTGGGAGCTCTAATCTGGAGAGATTCAGATTCCCATGGACCTGTAAACCATGGCAACTCTTGTAAAGAATTGGATTCAAATCTTGAACTTTCTTCCTCTTGTTGCTCTACTTGGTCTCCATAAATAGATGGAATGTCTTGTGGAAATTGATCATGAAGGTCATCAATCTCAAGAATAGGAGGGGGATTATCCTTCTCCTTGGCCCATTTCTCTTCTTGTATTTCTCGTAGGAACTTTTGAGAGTGTTGTTGAATTGAAAGAGGTTCTCCATCATCTATGGAGTCAGGAACATAGGCTTTCTTTGGTGATGAGATTTCTCTTTCAATAGTGGTTGAGCCTGTGGAGGTAAAGAAACTTGTGGTTTATTTACCAACTGCTCTAATCTATCTAGTAAGCCCTAGAAGTGCAAACCCGGTGTAATAGCATTCGTCTGATTGAACAATTGATTGGCCTCGAACATAGCTTGAGCTAGTTCCACCACTTTTATGCACATTTTTGTCCGTTCAATCTCTAAATCTACTCTAGGGCAGCTCTTGTCTAGGTTTGCAGGTGTTGGCCCTTCTTGAAGTTGAGCCTAGTATGCCTTGAACATCATGTCCAAGCCTTCTGGGGTTGGATCTGCAAGAACATACCCTGGTTGTGGTCTATTTACAATGGTTGGTGGGCAAGGATGAGGTTGGGGATAAGGTGGTGTGGATGGAGTTTTCACATGCGAGGGGTTTTGAGAGGCAATATCCTCTATTTTTGTTTTTGTATCTTTCAAGCTTTCTTCTAGTTCGGATAACTTTTTGGTCCACTTACGATTGGCCTTCTGTTGAAGCTCAAAGTCAAGGACAAAGCATGGAAGCACATCAAAAGGTGAACACACAAGGAAAGGGAGCAAGTAGGGAGCTCCATGAAGTGTATGTCAAATTTTCAGATGAATCCCCTACAAAAATAGTGATTTTCATCACTAAAAACCATTGTAAATACCATTATCTATTTTTATAACTCCATTTTGTTCAAGCCGAGGAGTCCTCGAGCTTGAGGAGTATTAGAAGTACCATCATACCAATTTTCATAATTTTTAGACTTCGTTTGAGCCCTCAAATAAGCCCTGGAACCTAATTTTTAACTAGGCCGGACACTAGGTCTGGACAGGGCCAAAACTAGTCAAAAAACTATAAAAAGAGCTAGAGAGCTCATTTTTGAGGTTAGCTGGTGAGAGAATAGAGCTTTTGTAAGAGAACTCATTTGCAATCGAAGCTTTCCATTGTTCCTCTCCTTGATCTTACCTTGTGCGCGTGTGTGTATGTGTGTGCATGTTTGTGTGCTTCCACTCACACACTTATGCCTTCACTTGCTCGTGGTCTTCATACCGGTCCTCACGTCTCCGCGGATTGACAAGTAAAGGAGGTGGTGCTTACGCTTGAGCTACACCAAATTTTGGCGCCGTTGCCGGGGAGAGAGCTTCGAGGACGAGCGTTGTGATGGTAAGATCATAGATTTGCGACGTTGGAAGGTAAAAAAAACTGTCATTTCAGTTCATTTTCTGTTTTTTCCTCTTCATCTTCATCATCATCATCATCTCCACCTTCTTCCATCTTCTTCTTCATAGAAATTTCTTGTTTTTTAGTGCATTTTTACCATTTTCATACCATTTTTCATGCATTATTGTGTGGGAAGGAGTTAGGAGGTGCAAGGGAGAGCAAGTGCTGTGTTTTTTTCATGATTTTCTGCTCATACGGAGCTCGCCATTGCCGGCGCTCAAAAATTTGAATTTCCCGCCAAAAAACGCGATTCTGTGATGAAAATCGCGATTCTGTGAAAATTCAAAATTTTTTGAAAAATCGTGATTTTTTGTTTTCCCGCCTAAAAGTTGGCTGAAAGAATCACGATTCTGTGGTCATTCTCAGAATCGCGATTCTGTGATTGTGCTCAAAATCGCGATTCTCACAAATCATGATTTTCAGCCAAAAAAACACAATTTGAGAAAACACGATTCCCTACTCAAAATCGCGATTCTCAAAAAATCACAATTTTCAGTGAAAACACGATTTTGTGAAAAAAGGCGATTCTGTGTAAACACGATTTTTTGCTCAAAATCACGATTTTCAAAAAACACGATTCTCTACTCAAAATCGCGATTCTCACAAATCACGATTTTCAGCAAAAACACGATTTTCAAAAAATCACGATTTTCATGTCAAAAACACGATTCTGAGCAAATACGATTTTCAGCGGGCTCAAAATCGTGATTCTCACAAATCACGATTTTCAGCCAAAAAACACGATTTTGTGAAAACACGATTCTGTGAAACAAAATCGCGATTTTCATGTCAAAAACACGATTCTGAAAACCACGATTTTATGAAAAACACGATTTTGTGAATCACAATTCTCTGAGACAAAATCGCGATTTTCAAAAACACAATTTTGTGCTCAACATCGTGATTTTCAAAAACATGATTCTGTGTTCAACATCGCGATTCTCTAAAAACACGATTTTGTGCTCAACATCGCGATTTTCAAAAACACGATTCTGTGCTCAACAACGCGATTCTCTAAAAATACGATTTTGTGCTCAATATCGCGATTTTCAAAAAAAAACACGATTCTGTGCTCAACATCGCGATTTTCAAAACACGATTTTCTGCTCAAAATCGCGATTTTCAAAACACGATTTTCTGCTCAAAATCGCGATTTTCAAAACACGATTTTGTGAAAACTCTATTTTTTGAACACGATTCTCAAGGTACAAAATAGTGATTCTCTTGGAGTTCACAAAATCGCGATTTTCTTGAAGTTCACAAAATCGCAATTTTTTCCAGAAGGTCCTGTTTGCCTGTTTTGACCCCCAGGAGTCTGATTTGACATAACTTTTTCATCCAAAGTCCATTTTTTGAGCTCTATAGCTCGTTGTAAAGCTCGTTTCAAATCCTACACGATCTCAGCTGTTTTTTCAAGAATAACGCGTTGATTTTGAGATAGGATAATTTGAAGTTAACCCTCAACTGGGACTAGGGAACCAAGGGGGCTCCAAAGAATTTTGAACCATACCAAAGGGAAAATTTGGACTCTTCACTAAAGCTTATGAACCTGAGATCTGGTAGACACTTAGGCAATGATAAACAAAGCATTAGATCTTCTGAGGCTAGTGTCAACCATACATCCAAGTCTTGGGCACAACAACTAAGTGGTCATCTTTTATAAGTTCAGACACAAGTGATTCAGAAATGTCTTTTAGCATGGGAAAACCTGCAGGTGGCTCAGGGACTGCCCATCTACAAACACCAGAAGGTCCCTATAAGACACAGTTGGAATATATTCGGACCAACCGATTAGGTGCTCGCATCTATGAGGATGGCCTGAGGCGATCAGTGGTCCAACTCAAAAATCTAGATCAACCCTTCGGACTTGAACACCCGGTGGTCAAGTTCGAAGAGGGTTCATACATTGATAAGGAAGGAACCATGTATGTGGTTACCAACCAACCAGATAGGACCGATGAGTTTGGAAATATCATTCATGAGAATGAGATAGGAGACATAGAACAAGGAAATGTAGGACAAGGACCCTAGACTCCTAGAGGTAAGTCAGTTCTGACCAGAGTGATCACACCAGATTGGATCCCTCAAGACAACAAAAGCATAGAACTCTTCTTGAATAGAGAAACAGAGGAAGCCTTTTGGAGATTCAAGCCAGATCAACCTAGCCAATTGGGCATAGTCATCATCTACGAGTTCAAGGATCCAGAGATACCAGGCAAAGTTGTCTACCTGGATAACACGTCTGAGAAAATTTTCTTGGTAACAAAACATGATAGACATGCATATACTTGGAAGAATGAATTGATTTTCCCTCCACCAAGATCCAATGTTTCCCATGGCCTCCAAGGAGTAGGATCATCCCACGCTCATGAAAACTCTTAAGGGCACTGCCTTAGCTTGGTTTCAACCCCTGAGTAGTCGCAATTATCGCGACATAGCTCAACTGCTAGACGAATTCATTGTAGAATTTTCCAAGAGTGGTATCAGGCATAACACATCATCCTTGATCCACAGTTTCAAGCAGACACCCCAAGAAACAGTGCGACTAGCAGGTAGAAGGTTCAAACAGTACCTAGAAAGATGCCCTACTCCAGAGTTACCCACACCAGCCAAACAAGTAGCTTTGTTCTTAGATGGCTTACTGAGCACAAAGTTAAGATCATATGTGTACTTGAAAGAGCCTAGATCCATAGAAGAGTGTGTGCGGACGTGCATTGACATAGAAGATAACTAGGGTGAGGAGTTAGGATTATCCAAACTCTATAAGGATTCACATAGTTCTACTAGTCATACTTCAAAAATCTCCACGGAAATAGAGGAGATAGCTGAGCAAGTTGCCAAGAAGCTAGGAGTCCAAAATAAACAAACACAGAGAGTCACTCCAGTGAATCGGTGTTATACTTGTGGAGGCGACCACATGGCTAATGTATGCGCAATGCAAAACCAAAACATGAGAGAAAGGAATGCTCCATATTGCACTATTGAGAGAAAATATATGAACCACACGGCTCAAGATTGTTCCTATAATAGGCAGGCCATTAGACAAAATTATCAACAACCTTACCAACCAGGTAGGTATCAAAACCAATACCAACAGCCATATTATAGACCACAACAGCAATATCAAGCACAATATAGGCCACAACCAGTCTTGGGAAACCAACCACCAGCTCTTGCCAACGTGATTCCAGTCAAGTATGCCGTGGGAGAGGAAAATCCAAATAGAGCATTGGTGCCACTAACCCCATTGATACCAGATAATGACTCTCATGCTCATAGTTCAGACTACTCCCATGAAGGTAGTCCACATGCTGATTACACAGAGTCACCTGAACATAGTGAGATTTACTCGTATCAATATGAGGTACCACCTATGAAGCAAAATTGGGAGCCAGAATACTCCAATGTCATGTACACAAATCCTAACCCTAGGCCCAGTTGAGACAAATGAGACCACAAGCTCCTAGAGGATCTTGTTTCAGATGTCATGGTGACCATTTCATTCGTGACTGTCCCCACCCACCATCTCCGAGTCAAGGACAGGCTATCACAATACAGGCTTTTTGTCCTGATTGTGGCAAAGACCATCTCCCCAGAGATTGTCCAAGAAACCCCTCCAGTGCACCCAAGATTACACCCATTAATGTGGTAGGCTTAGTGGCAGATTCAAGTTCAAGTAGTAGCAATGTGGCTCCTATACAAGCTGTCACTAGAGCACAAGCCTTAAAACAGGATAAACCAGCAGAACAATCAGAGTCGAGTGAATCAGGAGAGCCTAGTAAGAGGAAAACAAGAACATGGAAGGATACCAAAGAGAAGGCCAATCGCAAGTGGAATAAAAAGTTATCGGAACTAGAAGAAAGCTTAAAAGAAGCGAAAACAAAAATAGAAGACATTGCATCTCAAAGTCCCTCGCATGCCGAAACTCCATCCACTCCACCTCATCCCACCCCACCACCCATTGTAAATAGACCGCAACCAGGGTCTGTTCTTGCAGATCCAACCCCAGAAGGCTTGGACATGATGTTCAAGGCCTATCAAGCTCGACTTCAAGAAGGGCCTACAGCTGCAAACCTAGACAAGAGTTACCCTAGAGCAGATTTAGAGATTGAACGGATGAAAATGTGCATGAAAATGGTAGAACAAGCTCAAGCCATACTTGAGACTAGTCAAAAGTTCAATCAGACAAACTCTATCAAATCAGATTTTCATTTCCAGGGCTTACTAGAAAGATTAGAGCAATTGGTAAACAAACCACAAGTTTCTTTACCTCCACAGGCTCAACCAATTATTGAAAGAGGAAGCTCACCACCAATGGGAGCTTATGTTCCTAATTCCACAGATGCCGGAATACCTCCTTCAATTCAACAGTACTCTCAAGAGTTCTTGCGGGAAATACAAGAAGATAAATGGGCCAAGGAGAAGGGTAATTCCCCTCCTATTCCTGAGATTGATGATCTTCATGATTAATTTCCCCAAGACATTCCATCTATTTACGGAGATGAAGCAGAACAACAAGAAGACGAAAGGTTAGATTTTGAATCTAATACCTTAGAAGAACTGCCTCAATTTCCAGGCCCATGGGAATCTGAATCTCTCCACAATACTCGTAAGAAATGAAGACTCAGTGGTTCCAAGGAACACGGATGTCGTGAAGAACACTAAGGTTCAATGTCATCTCACTGTAGAAGAGCTGCTCAAAGCAAAACCTGAGCTATGGAATCATGTGAAGGATCAGGTTCCAGAACTTGATTCCAACATGCCAAAAGCAGGCTCTAAGCAAAGGGTACCAGAGATACCTCTAGACAAAATAGGGGACATGTGTGAGGGTGAAGAAGGTAATACTTATCTTCCAATCACTTACCAAGGTTACACAACCAAAGCAATCATAGATTCAGGTGTTGGTGTTGCCATTGTGACCACCTCCTTGTGGAAGCAATGGGGCAAACCCACATTAAGGCCAACTAGAATGAAGCTTCAAATGGTTGATGGTCATTTTGAAAGACCTCTAGGATTGCTCGAAGGGATAACTCTAACCACTTGTGGTGTAGATTTTGAGCACACATTTGCTATATGTGACTTTGAGAAAAATAATGTTTATGAGATGATCCTAGGAAGACCCTTCCTACGACAATTGTAAATAGTACAGGATTGGGGAACCAACTCCTTGTACTTACAACACTTAGGGGTCACCACCAAGGTCAATTTGAAGGATTACTCCTTCAGAGATGTACCACCCCTACAGTGGAATCCTATCCACAAAGCGAAAGAAGATTCCATCTCTGTGCATTCTGAAAGTTCACCTGATCCATCATGGCTGCATGAAGATACTCATTTGTGGATGTGCAAGGTCGTAGAGGAAGAGGAAAAACATTTAAAGGCAAGAGAAGAAGGAACTTTGCCAAGAGATAGACCAATTAAAGACCCAGCCTATACACCGATGATCTTTCCAGATGAGGAATTTGAGCCTCATGGCTGGCCAGAAATCTTAGCCACCATGGACATTGCTGTCAATGAAGAACAATGGACACCTCATTGTGATGAGGAGGGTTATGATATCTCAGTGTTCATGTGTCAGCCCTTGCTAGAAGAATGTGACCCTAGTGATGTCATAGAAGAAGAGAATGATGATGATCTGGAGTCTATTGTGATGGATAGTTGCTTTAACTCAGAGCAGCACTATCTAGAAGATATAGGAGTGTTCACCCAGAAAGAAGAAGAACCTCTCACAAGTATTAAAACAGTAAATTCAAAGGATGGAAGTGAGAGTAGTCAAAAGAAAAAGAAAAGAAAAGCAGTGAAACAAGAAGAGGAGGAATCATTGTTTGAAGTACCAGAAAACTTCAAGAAATATGAAGTTGACGACCGCAAAATTTTGGTACGAATGCCTAAGAGAGAGGCCATCATAGGAGAATCATACGATAATAAAGAAAAGACCAAGAAGATTGTAGTGACCATCGAAGAGAACGAAGAGAGATGCACATATATAGGAGATGACCTAAGTGCAAGAGAAGAAATGGAGCTTGTAGCGCTATTAAGGGAATATAGGGATGTGTTTGCATGGCACTATAGAGACTTGAAAGGGGTAGATCCAAGAATTTGCTCTCATACTATCCCCATGACTGCTGATGCCAAGCCCACCAAACAGAAGCCCTACACATATAATGACACTTATGCAGCCAAGATAAAAGAAGAAATTGATAGGCTGATTGAAGCTGGATTCATCTATGAGATTGAGCATACTGAATGGGTGTCCCCCATTGTAGTGGTGCCCAAGAAGATCGGAAAGTTGCGAGTGTGTATTAACCTTAAAAAAGTTAATGCCGCTACGATCAGAGATAGTTATCCACTTCCAATCACAGAACACCTATTGGAGCGTGTTGCAGGCAAGGAAGTTTATAGCTTCCTTGATGGATTTTCAGGTTACAATCAAGTAGCCATTGCCCCAGAAGATCAACACAAAACAGCTTTTGCTACGGAGTGGGGAATCTTTGCATTTTGTGTGATGCCATTTGGGCTCACCAATGCACCTGCAACATTCCAAAGGCTCATGTGTCATTTCTTCAAAGAGTTCTTGCGAAAGAGTTTAGAAGTGTATGTGGATGATTTATGTGCTCATTCCCAAGAAAGAAGGTTTCACATCCCTGAGCTCAGACAAATCTTCAACAAGTGTAGAGAATATCGAGTGTGTCTGAACCCAGAAAAGTGTGTGTTCATGGTGCGTCAAGGTAAAATCTTAGGTCATATTGTTTCTAAGAATGGAATCTCAACAGATGAAGATAAGGTACGAGCCATAGCGGAGCTACCAAGGCCAAGGAATGTTGAAGAGGTACAAGCCTTTATGGGCCATTGTGGATATTACCGCAAGTTTATCCACATGTACGCAATCATAGCTAAACCCCTTTATGCCTTGTTGTCTAATTTTGAGTGGAACGACGAATGCGAAAATTCTTTCAACAAATTTTCGCACAACCCAATACTGACCACTCCTGATTGGAATAAACCATTCCATGTCCATGTGGATGCATCCAATCATGCCATAGGATGTGTGCTAGCACAACCCACAGGTGAAGGGAATTTAGATTTGCCCATAGCATATGCTAGTAGACAACTAAACCTAGCCGAAAGAAATTATACCACAACCGAGCAAGAAGGGTTAGGCATGGTATATGCTGTGAAGAAGTTTAGACACTATTTATTGGCCAACAAGTTTAAGTTTTTCACGGATCATCAAGATTTGTTATATTTGGTCAATAAACCTTGCAATACTGGACGCTTAGTAAGATGGTTCCTCCTACTAATGGAGTATGACTTTGAAGTTGTTGTCAGGAAAGGTAGAACCCACCTTCGAGCAGATCACCTTTCTCGCATCACGTCAGGAGAGTCACTGCAAGGAGTGTCTGACGAATTACCCGATGCTTATCTGTTCAATTTAGAAGTTGTTCCTAAATGGGCAAATAAGTTGGTACCAGTCCTAACTTTCGGCTCTGCAAATAAGAATGTGAAAACATCACAAGAAGAAATTGTAAAATCACAAAAATATCACATATTAGCAGGAAGCATGTACAAACAAGATACTGAGGGTGTATTAGCTTGTTGTGTTGCGGATGATGAACATAGTAGTTGGTTGCAACAAGCCCATGAAGGAATGCTAGGAAATCACTATTCTAAACAACGAACATTGCAGAATTTGAAACGTTTAGGAGTGTATTGGCCTAGCATGGACAAAGCAATACATGAGTGGATCAAGAATTGTCCAATGTGCAGAGAGAGACCACCAGTGGAGCATGCGACCCTTTATCAAGTATCATTAATTCCATATTGGAGTGCTCCATTGGTAGAGTTTATGAGATTGGAAAGATTACCCAAAGAGGCTAGTCTAGCAAGAAGACGAAACATGGAGCAAGAAGCTCAAGGCTATGCCTTAGTAGGAGACAACTTATACCGAAGAGGCAAAGATGGTTACTTAAGACTGTGTGTTCATGAATCAGATTATTTGAAAGTCTTAGAAACTGCACACAGCAGTGTCGCAGGTGGACACTTCAGTCCTGATCGAGTAATCAAGACCATTCTATTCTCAGGACTTTGGTGGCCCACTCTTCATATGGATGCACATACCTATGTTAAGAAATGTGACACATGCCAACGTGCACAATATCCAGTTAGAAAAGATGAGATGCCTTTGAGGCCAATGATGGGAGGGCGTGCATTTTCGAAGTGGGGCATAGACTTCATAGGTCCTATTAACCCCCCAGCTAGAAACTCCCATGCAGAGTATATTATTGTAGCCATAGATTACCTTACAAAGTGGGTAGAAGTCAAAGCCACCACAAAGAATGATGCTCAGACAACGGCTAAGTTCTTATTCAAGAATGTGTTCACGAGATATGGGTTACCAATAGAGTTAGTGAGCGATAGAGGCACACAGTTCTTGAATGAGGTCATTGAAAATCTTCTCCAAGAATTCTTGGTGATACATAAAAAGTCTGCCCCTTATCACCCACAAGCTAACGGACAAGCCAAGAGCACCAATAAGATCCTCTGTAACGTATTGACAAAACTGGTAAATAATAAACACTTTGATTGGGACAAACAACTTCATCATGCTGTTTGGGCTTATCGAAAACGGTACTCAACGCCACCCCATTTCAGATGGTCTTCGGACAGAATGCTGTGCTACCATTAGATTTCTTAATCTTTGCCTTAAAAGTAGCACACGAGTATGAGTGGAATGGACATGAATTGTCCTCTAGGATCTTTGATCTAGAACGCTTAGGTGAGACAAGGCTACGCGCGGCAGCAGGCATCTATGCTGCAAAGAAAAGGCAAAAGGCATACTTCGTTGCACACATTAAGGATAAGGGATTGAAAGAGGGAGACCTAGTGCTGGTTTATACGCTAAAGCAACATGCCCGTAAGTTGGAGAAAAGAGGATATGGACCCATGATCATTAATAGAATTTCCACTAGCGGTGCTGTTCAATTGGCTACTTTAGAAGGTGACATCTTGCCAAACTATATCAGTCGTTGTCGAGTCAAGTTATATCAAGAACCTCTTATAGAGGACATGCTAATGAGACTCAACACTGCTAAGAAACGAAAAGAAGAAGAGATGAGAGTCAGAGAAGAAGCACAAGCAGAGGCTAGAGAGCGCATAAGGCAAAATAAATTAAGGCGATTAGGCCTAGATGTCAACTCAAAAGCCCCAAAATATCACATGGATATGTGCCAAAAATCGGGCATAACTACTTCTCAAGTCATTGACCGACGTCCCTTTGTGACCATAGAGATAGGACGAGGAAAGGGTGCAAGGACTGTGAAAGCATTGATTGACTCAGGTGCAGCAAGTAGTGCAGTTAGACTATCCTACTGCCAAAACTTGCAGTTGAACATCAATCCCATAGAAGCTTATCTCATAGGATTGGGAGGTGTGGAAACCCCTTGTATGGGCGAGGTGGAACTTCCCATTTACCTTCAACATGTTCCAATGAAAGTCAAAGTGCTAGTGTGTCAAGATGAGAACCTTACAGAACCACTTGTCTTAGGACAAGATTGGATTTATGACAATGCGGTCAACTTAAACCTAAGAAGTCAAATTCTTCAAGTTTGGGTACATGAACAATGCATCACATTAGAATTAGAGAACTGCATGCTCCTAGATAATGGCACCACACATTCTCTTAATTCTTCTAAGACTAGTCATATGGAAGAAGATGTTGTATGTGTCAAAAGCTCTATGATGCAGAAGGAGTCAATCGTGGAAGAACAGGTTCGAAGGCGGGTGGATCTTTCTTCTTCTCCAAAGAATCAAGTAGCCATAGTAGTGAGTCCACCACACAAGCAAACACAACCGACCACGACAACTGCTACATCAAATAGAAAGACACCATTCGATAAGAAAGCAGTTCCGAACATGGAGCAGATCTGGGTACACAAAGGAGAGCAACCACCAGCCTTGCCCCCACAAATCCCATCTAGGCAAGCCAACCAGGCCAGAAGACGAAGGAAGCAGCTCGGACAAGCTCAATCACAAGGTATCCAACAAGTTTGGGTGCCTAAGAAGTTAGCTGCAGCTCAACAAGGGCAATTACAGATGTGGGTACCTAAGAAGCTCTTACATCTACAACAACCTTTGTTCTCCCACATGCGGAAGGTCTCAACAAAGAAGCCAAAAGGAGAAGAGGGTAAGAACCACGTACAGAGACCGAAAGGAGATCAAATCAGCTCTTCAACAATAGTAGGAAGACGTGCAAAAAGGATATGGGTTTGGAAGCCAAAAGTACAAGTAGCCTCCATCGAACTAAAGCACCAACCACACTGGATACCACAGTTCAGAAAGCATCCAACGAGGAAGACGCCTGAAGTAATCTCTACAGTGCCAAATGCTGTTCTAAAATGGGTCCCTATCAAGAGGAAGGATCAGTGGTCATCTCAAGATCCAATGGATACCTCCAACAAAGATGACATCAACATCTACAGGTGACATCAGGCCTCGACGAGCGACAACCATGTGCTCCTTGCACAACCCTATCTTTTGCACCATTCAGGTCATGCATTTCCAAAGTATGCATTAATATAGGGCCACATTACACGGTCGTGCATAGACACACTTGAGAATCCCAGGCACAAGAGCACATTGACATATGTCAAAGATTTTTATTGATTGATACTAAATTCGGTCTTCTTGTTTTGTGATATTGTTCCTAAAAAAAAATAAAAAAATAAAACTTGTCTCTAGGCTTGGCTCTTGGAACCTGAATGAGTCATGCTTAGTTGAAGGTGGAATTGTTGATTACTAGGCATTTATCAATTTGGATAAAACTGTGTCTCGGCTAGCAGATGATATTATTGCTGCCTTATCTGGTAGATGGCAAGCACTTGGCATGAACATGGCATCTACAACTAGGATTTTCTCTTACCATGGTAGGAATGAAAAGCTTGAAGGTTCGTAACTTGAGTGACGCTTAACTACTTCATGTATGAGAGCATCCAAGGAGATATCTGCAAAGGGTAGTTCTGGAGGAGAAGACTCCTGCGTATGGTGAGCTAAAGAGAATATGTGAAACTCAGCTTGGTGTAGTTACCCAATGTTGTTTGCCAAAGAATATAAAGAAATTCAATTCTCAGTATTTGGCAAATGTTGCTTTGAAAAGAGGAGAGAGGATCAACCACTCAAAAATCTCATCCGTGGACCATCAACATGGACATTCATCAACAATGTTCCATCCCAAAGGCCGAGTGTACAACACGAAGAGATGAACATCGATCAACCTTCTCCATGGTAAGTATCTTTACTCTGGCAACACCATAACCATGATAGATTAGGAAACCTCTTCGTCAGCATACCCTTGAGCACTTAGCTCAAGACTCGCAATTTTTGCACCATACTTCTTCCAATGCATTTTCCAAGTAAGCATTCATAGGGCTACATTACAAGGCCATGCACAAGGCACATATTTTCCTCAACCCATGCACAAACACACTTACCCATCACTCAATATGGGTTAGGAGTACTTGGCATGACTACTATGAACATCAACTGTGGAAGATCTAGAAAACATCAACGGAGACTCACAACGACACAGTCATGTTGGAATCCCAGGAAGAAGCATATACCAAGAAACTACAACTTGCAAAGACTCGCAGTGATAGATGAAGAACCAGACACATCTGGAAGTCAGACGACTTTTGTTCAGACAGACAGGACGCTCCCTCTCAAGGCACTACTTGGAACAACCACTACAACAAGGGTCTGTCAGGGACGACAGACTCGAGAGGGGGGGGGAGTGTTGAAGCTCAAAGTCAAGGACAAAGCATGGAAGCACATCAAAAGGTGGACACACAAGGAAAGGGAGCAAGTAGGGAGCTCCATGAAGTGTATGTCAAATTTTCAGATGAATCCCCTACAAAAATAGTGATTTTCATCACTAAAAACCATTGTAAATACCATTATCTATTTTTATAACTCCATTTTGTTCAAGCGGAGGAGTCCTCAAGCTTGAGGAGTATTAGAAGTACCATCGTACCAATTTTCATAATTTTTAGACTTCGTTTGAGCCCTCAAATAAGCCCCGGAACCTAATTTTTAACTAGGTCAGACACTAGGTCTGGACAGGGCCAAAACTAATCAAAAAACTATAAAAAGAGCTAGAGAGCTCATTTTTGAGGTTAGCTGGTGAGAGAATAGAGCTTTTGTAAGAGAACTCATTTGCAATCGAAGCTTTCCATTGTTCCTCTCCTTGATCTTACCTTGTGCGCGTGTGTGTATGTGTGTGCATGTTTGTGTGCTTCCACTCACACACTTGTGCCTTCACTTGCTCGTGGTCTTCATACCGGTCCTCATGTCTCCGCGGATTGACAAGTAAAGGAGGTGGTGCTTATGCTTGAGCTACACCTTCTCTCTAGTATCCTTCCATGTTCTTGTTTTTCTCTTACTAGGCTCTCCTGACTCACTTGGCTCTGATTGCTCAGTTGGTTTAGCTTGTTGTAAGGCTTGTACCCTAGTAACTGCATGTATAGGAGCCACATTATCGCCATGGAACTTGAATCCCCTACTAAGCCTACTACATTAACGGGTGTAACCTTTGGTGCACTAGAGGGATGTCCGGGACAATCTCTCAGGAGCTGTTCTTTGCCACACTCAAGACAAATGACTTGTATTGTGATGTTCTACCCTTGTATCAGAGCTAGTGGGTGGGGTGATTGTTGTCCTAGTATAGGTTGAGGTTGGCCATATCCTCCATGTTCATACGGTCTAGTTGCTCCTCATGGTCCTAGACATGGGTTATACCTAGGAACTTCTCTGCCTTGTTCTCTAGGAGGGTACCCGTATGGTCTACATTGGGGTGGCACAAATGGTCGTGGCTGTTTATTCATTGGATAGTTTTCGATGTTTTAGTTGATGTACTTTTGCTCACTATAACAGTATATGTTAGGCTCCTGAGTTGGTTGTATATCATAAGGGTAAGGTTGTGATAACCCGTTCCTTCTCTAGTGCAGACATGAGATGGATGATCTCCACCGCAAAGTGTGCAACTTCCTAACACTGGCACTCTCAAGGAGGAGTTCTGGTTGTTCCTTTGTCCTTGTACTCCTAATTTCTTGGCCACTAACGCTGCCACTTCCTCCACATAACTCGAACTAGAAGTCTCATTGCTCCTTGTATCCTCTGTTGTGGTAGGATCTTGTGTGATTTTGAGATCCTCAGCTAAGTTGTCTTCCAAATCTATGCACTCTTGAAGACACTCACTCAGAGTTTGCAATCGTTTTACGTATACTAACATTCTCAATGTTCCATTCATTAGACCTTCTAAAAATAAGGATATCATTTTCTACTGAGAAGGTCTCTCTGTCACAAGGCATCGGGCTACGTATTGATTAAATCTTCATGTTGTATTTTTTATTGTCTTGTTAGGAGCTTGTTTGAAACTATGTATTAAGGATGATGAATTGCGCTTAATCCCTCACTTAGTGAATTCCCCAATAAATTCTTGGAAGAATTGTTCAATATGGCCAAAGAAATTTGGATCCAAGGATTGAAATCAAGTTAAGGCTGTTCCTGTGAGGGTTAGCCCAAAGGATTCATATTGCACAAAAAAATCATCCACTTGTTTTGCTCGCAACACTTGCTTATATTCTGCGATGTGTTCATAGGGCTCTCCTGTGTCTTTGTAATGATTTCGCATACATTTGGCCAATTGGATTGGTCTTATTCTTATGTCGGGCTCTGGGGATCGAATTATGATGGGAACACCTTGGGGCGGTTATGTCCTAAAGGTAGGTCTATTCATATTTCCCATTCCCTTCCTAGTTTGGTTGTGGGAGTTAATTCCTGGCGTGGTGAATTGTACTTGTGGTCTACTGGGTATACTACATTGGCTCATTTGTCTTGACATTGCATTTTTCGTTCTTTGCTGGGTCTGGAATGGGTTTTGTGAGGTAGTTTCCTAATCTCGAGGAGGGAATATAGGCAGATCCATGTACTTTAATCTAGACCTATCTACTTCATCTACAAGCCAATATCTCCTTTGATTTTGGTATAGGTATGTAACTCTAGATAGATTTTCTGGATCCCTTAACTCATATATAGTTGTTGGGCTGATGCCTTCTCCTTGTGTCAATGAATCAGTTTGTAGGAGTAGGCCTGATCCATGCACCAAGTATACATCCATCAGATAGTCATCTTGAGGTATCAAATCCCCTCTCAAGACTTGAGTCACCACAGACTTGCCCCTTGGGGTAGTCATCGTATTTCCACTGTTGGTTCTCCCAGAAGTTCCTTGTCCCTCTAACTCTCCTATTTCATTGATCTGATCAGGGTTTTTGGTTACTACATATATCTGGCCCATCTTATCCATGTAAACTCCACCTTCATACTTGACAGCTAGTCTTGGAACTATTTCTAATTCTGTAGTGTTTATCATTCTTGCTACTGATCTGTGTAGACTATCGAGGTAGATGGGTATCCCTTGCAAGTTAGTGGATACATATTGAAGAGACACCCGATATTCCCCTTCCATTATAGACATAAAACCCTTCCTAGGTACTGAATTATGCGTGTCTTCAAAAGCCATGAGTCTCTCCATGTTAAAGGAAATTTTTGAATCACCTGTCTATGAACTCAGCACGTAGTGATAACCACTGAGTTGTGAGCCCACGACTTGGTTGTATGGTTGAAACTAGCCTGAGATGATTTGATACTTTATCTATCTTTTCCTAGGTGTCTACTTGATCTCAAGTTCATAAGCCTTGTCTACCAGTCCAAAATTATCCTTTGTATTGCTCAAAATCCTATGGAACCCCTTGCTTCCTAGTCCAACCTGAGGGTCAACTTCAAAATACTATATCTATCCACATATTAGTTTTACCATAACCAATCAATGTTTTTGTAGTACTCCCCACAAGCTTTCCAACGAACCCAAAATCACTCCAAACGGATTTTATATGAGAAATTTATGCCAGTTCAGGGTTTTGGGGGTTAAAACAGGAAAACAGGATCTCTCATGGAGTGCCTCTGGACAGCCGATATGATACCAGGTTTTCACGATATGATATTGTTGGTGCAGATCAATCACCAATTGAATGTTTGAAGACTAAAGAATGAAGGATGAGATCAACTCTTGAAGCTTGGAAGGAAGATATATTCAGAGTATGTGAGGAATGTATACATATGTACATAGGTCACTTAGATCTTTGATTAGTCATAGACTTGTACAAATTTATCTATAAATATCTTGAAAATGTCAAGGCGTGATATGAGAGCATATGTAAGAATAGATAGAAGTCAAGAATGAGGAAGATAGATGTCAAGAGACATGTGAAAAGTTAGTTGAGTTTCCTCTCATCACTCAACTGTAACTTTCTGAGTAATTGAAGAAATATTGCGCCCGATCTTTTTGTGTCTGCTCCGTCTGTGTTTGATCAATTGTGAAATCCTTTTGAGGATATCTAAGTTGGTAGTTAATGAGTCTGTGACCTGAGTTTCAGAGTCAAATTGCAAACAGGCTAGGAGAAATGTTAGTAGGAACATTCATATGTGTTGAGTGTTCACAGTTCTCTGAAACAGGCGCAAATTTCTATCTTAATCTTTTGGTCAGTTCTCACTCCATAGTTTAAAGTTTTGTGCAAGCAAGCACTTAATCTTTAAGTTAGAAGGTAATCTACTAGTGGCTAGAAGCATTTGCTTAAACGGGTTTTGTACTGAGAGAATTGAAGTTAAGAAGTTAGGGGTGTCTAAATCGACTTCTCAGAAGTGCAGATTCAGACATAGGTAACTTGTGAAGTTGATTTCTCAAGTTATACTAAACCTTTTGAAGAACTTTAACTTGGAGAAGGTGCGCAATCTCTAGGCAACACTCCATACAAAATTTCATAGAAAACTTTACATGTTTGATAGGTCAATGAGAAGAAATTGTGCAGCAGACTTTCTGTGTTTCATCTTCTTCACAGAATTTTTCAACTTTTGATAATTTGGAGATTGGACCTCTAATTTAGTGAAGGTTTTGACTTACTCTTGATATAGAGGTGTTCTAAATTCAAGAGTAGGTTGTTCTTTTGGAGATTAACACTCTCCATCAGTGGTATCAGAGCAGGAGACATCAAATCAAGGAAAGGAGGGTCCCGACTGCTGCAGATTCAAGAAATTCAACATTTGAAGAACTAAAAGGTGAAAGTTTGAAGGCAAAGCAAGAGGAGGAGACCATACGACATCAAGAAGGACAAAAGGAGTCTAACTCGAAGTAAAGGTACATATATTGTTCATAAAGCTTGAAGATTTCAATACACAAGTAGACACAAGATGGGAGATTCTCTACAGATAGAGAAATTGGATAGGGAAAACTATCCTGCATGGTCAATGAGGATGGAAGCTCATCTTATGAGCAAAGATTTAATTGCTTACATCACAGGAGAAGAAGAGAAGCCACAGTTCAGAGATCCTAGTGTTCCAACTAGGGAAGAGTTAGCAGATTTGAAAAATTGGATGAAGAAAGATGCTCAAGCTAGGAGCATTATATATATGGCAGTCAATGATTACTTGTTACCTCATATTTGAGGTCTTGAAAGTGCAACTGATATTTGGAATGCTTTGGAGGAGCATTTCCAGAATACTACCAAGTCAAGGAAGGCATCTTTATGGGCAGAGTTTACAACTTTCAAGAAGAAGGCTTCTCAATCTATTTCAGACTATGTAACAAGGATGAAAGACATTGCAGATGCATTAGGAGCTGTTGATGAAGACATTGAGGAGGATAAATTGGTAAGGCAAATTCTTACAGGTTTGAGAGGTGATGACAAATGGAAGCCATTCATTTTGTCTACAGAGTTATCACTTGACCATTTCACTCTTGATTTAAATCAGTTGCTAGGTCATATGCTAACATTTGAGCAGGATGTTAAAGGAGATGGTGACAAGAGTGCAGGTCATGCAATGTACTCAAAGGACAAGAAGAAGAATAGCAAAGGAAAGCAACAAGCAGGTGAAGATGAAGGAACAACTACTCAAGCCAACTTCCTAAGAGGAAGAGGAGGTGGCAAAGGTAGAGGAAGAGGCAGAAACAACAAGGATGGAGGCAAAGCTTGCTGGATTTGTGGTAAGACAAATCACTTAGCTAATGATTGTTGGCATAATAATCAGAGTAATGGTGGATATAATCAGAACTATAATTCAAGAGGTAGAGGTGGCAGAAATCAAAGAGGTAATTTTAGAGGTAGAGGTGGAAGGAGTTACTTTGGAAGAAATGCAGGTAGAGGATTCCAAAGTCAACAATATAACAACACCTACTACAATTATACTTCAGATCAAAAGGAGGATTCAACATTGATAATGAATGCAACTTGTGAAAGGCAGAGTGAAGATCAAAGAGTTTTCTACATTGACTCAGGGTGTAGCAATCACCTGAGTGGTAATATATCCTTGATGACTGACTTGGAGAATAATGTTTTTAATCATGTTGTTCAGACAGGTGACAACACAAAGCACAATGTGAAGTCAATTGGATCAGTGAAGGCCAAGGATGGTAGCACCTTATTGAGTAAGGTCTTGTATGTTCCTATAATCCCTAAGAATTTGATAAGTGTAGGACAAATTGTTGAAAAGGGATATGAAGTAAGATTCACTAATGATGGAGTATATGTGGAAGACCCTAGCCAAGGGTATAAACAGATTGTTTCAGGGAAAAAGGAAGGAAGATTATTTACATTGAAGATTCAAGGCAATATTGGTCATGCTATGTTCACATATGGAGGACATAAGATCTCTGAGTTAGATCTTTGGCACAAGAGACTTGGACATTTCAATGAAAGAGGTATTAAAGATATGTTTAACAATGGTTCAGTGCTTGGATTGCCTAATGTTGCAGGTCAACATATGACATACAAATGTGAGGCATGTCAATTAGGTAAGGCTCATAAGAATTCTTACTCCAAGCATGGTTTTATGTACTCAGAGAAGCTTGAATTGGTACACACAGATGTGTGGGGACCATCAAAGGATTTCAGTATAAATGGGTCAAGGTATTATGTGATTTATGTTGATGATGCTACTAGATGGATCACTATATATGTGATCAAAGATAAGTCAGAAGTGTTTAATACATTTAAACACTATCATGCATATGCAGAAAGAATTACAGGTCATAAGTTAAAGAGATTAAGGTCAGATGGAGGGGGAGATTATTTCTCTAATGAGTTCAGTGATTACTTATGGAATGCGGGTATAAAAAGGGAAGTTACTTGCAGGTACTCTCCTCAACAAAATGGTGTTGCAGAAAGGAGAAATAGAACACTTGTTGAGTTTGCAAGATCCATGATGAAGGAGAAAAATTGCCCTAATTATTTGTGGGCTGAGGCTGTAAATACAGCCACTTATTTGGTCAATAGGTTACCATGTAAAGCCTTGCAGGGTATGACACCATATGAGGCTTGGTGGGGTAAGAGACCTACCTTGGATCATTGCAGAGTTTTTGGATGTGTGGCATATGCATATGTGCCATCACAATTAAGGCACAAGTTGGAGCCTAAAGCTGAAAAATATGTTTTCATTGGTTATGATGATAAGCAGATGGGCTATAGATTGTGGAGTCCATCTACAAAACAATTCATGGTTTCTAAAGATGTTACATTTGATGAGCAAAGCACTTGGTATGCAGGTACAATCAATATCAATACAGGTGATGAAGAAGAAGTGAGCCAAAGGAAAGGTAAATCAAAGGTTCAGATATTTAATGAACAAGAGAATAATGAAGTACAGGTTGAAGTGGAAGAAACACCAAGATTTGATCCTGAATATGAAGAACCAGAAACCTCAAGAAGTGGAGAGCTTAGGAGGTCTACAAGGAATAAGTGGCAACCTACAAGGTATAGCTATGATACTTCATTTTTAGCCACAAAAGATTATGCTTATATGATGAAAACAGATGAAGACCCTTCTACATATGAAGAGGCAAAAGGTAAGGAAAAATGGGAGAAAGCTATGCAGGAAGAATATGATGCACTATTGGAGAATCAAACATGGGATTTGGTTCCAAAACCAAATAGTCAGAAAATCATTGGATGCAAGTGGGTCTACAAGACAAAAAGGTTTGCAGATGGAAGTGTGTCTAGATATAAAGCTAGACTTGTTGTCAAAGGTTTTGCTCAGACTTATGGTGTTGACTATGACGAGACTTATAGTCCTGTGGCAAAGATGACAACCATCAGGACACTTATTGCTATTGCTGCATGTAAAGGTTGGAAGTTATGTCAACTTGATGTGAAAAATGCTTTTTTGAATGGTTATATTTCAGATGATGTGTTCATGGAGCAACCTCAAGGGTTCAGAGATAAGAGGTATCTAGATCATGTGTGCAAGCTCAAGAGAGCTTTGTATGGCTTGAAGCAGGCCCCAAGGGCATGGAACTATAGACTTGTGAAGTTCCTAAAGGAACTTGGATTTCAGGTGTCTAAAGCAGATAGTAGCTTGCTTGTCAAAGCAAGTGATAATGGTTTTATATACATGTGCATATATGTTGATGATATAATCCTTACAGGTACAGATGAAGAAGGAATACAAAGACTCAAGAAGCAAATGGAAAAGGAGTTCAAAATAAGTGACTTGGGAGACTTGTCATATTTCTTGGGCATGGAGATTACATATACTCAACATGGAGTATTTGTGACCCAAGAAAGGTATTTGAAGAACTTGTTAATCAAGTTTAAAATGGATGATTGCAGGGTAGCACCTACACCAATGGAGGTGAATCACAAATTGAGTAAGTTTGGAGGTGAAGAATTCAAGGACATGAGACAATATCAGAGTTTGGTTGGTAGTCTTATCTATGCTACTTTAACTAGACCTGATTTATCATATGCAGTAGGGGTTTTGTCTCAATTCATGCATTGCCCAAAGAAAGAACATTGGATTGCAGGTCAAAGAGTGTTGAGGTACATTAAGGGTACACTCAATGAAGGTTTGTATTATGGGTTTACCTCAGATACAAATATCAAAATTTATAGTGATGCAGATTGGGCAGGTAATCCAGATGATAGAAGGTCAACTTTTGGATATATGTGTTATGTGGGAGATAAACTTATCTCATGGTGTTCCAAGAAGCAACATACAGTTGCTTTGTCTTCTACAGAAGCAGAGTATAAAGGCATGGTTGAAGCTGCAAAGGAAGTAATTTGGCTCAAGACTTTGATGAAGAGTTTTGACATTGTGCATGGGGTACCAATTATATATGGAGATAACATGAGTTCATTGTATTTAGCTGCTAATCCTGTTTTTCATGCCAGGACCAAACACATTGAGATTCAGTATCACTTTCTAAGAGAGAAAGTGATGGATAAGGAGATTGAAGTCATACATACTTCAACAAAAGATCAGATAGCTGATATGCTTACAAAGAGCTTGGATGGACCAAAGCTACAGAAGTTTAAAGACATGGCAGGTATAAAGAAGAAAGAAGAAACCTCAATTGATGATTGAGGGGGAGCTGTTGGTGCAGATCAATCACCAATTGAATGTTTGAAGACTAAAGAATGAAGGATGAGATCAACTCTTGAAGCTTGGAAGGAAGATATATTCAGAGTATGTGAGGAATGTATACATATGTACATAGGTCACTTAGATCTTTGATTAGTCATAGACTTGTACAAATTTATCTATAAATATCTTGAAAATGTCGAGGCGTGATATGAGAGCATATGTAAGAATAGATAGAAGTCAAGAATGAGGAAGATAGATGTCAAGAGACATGTGAAAAGTTAGTTGAGTTTCCTCTCATCACTCAACTGTAACTTTCTGAGTAATTGAAGAAATATTGCGCCCGATCTTTTTGTGTCTGCTCTGTCTGTGTTTGATCAATTGTGAAATCCTTTTGAGGATATCTAAGTTGGTAGTTAATGAGTCTGTGACCTGAGTTTCAGAGTCAAATTGCAAACAGGCTAGGAGAATTGTTAGTAGGAACATTCATATGTGTTGAGTGTTCACAGTTCTCTGAAACAGGCGCAAATTTTGATCTTAATCTTTTGGTCAGTTCTCACTCCATAGTTTAAAGTTTTGTGCAAGCAAGCACTTAATCTTTAAGTTAGAAGGTAATCTACTCGTGGCTAGAAGCATTTGCTTAAACGGGTTTTGTACTGAGAGAATTGAAGTTAAGAAGTTAGGGGTGTCTAAATCGACTTCTCAGAAGTGCAGATTCAGACATAGGTAACTTGTGAAGTTGATTTCTCAAGTTATACTAAACCTTTTGAAGAACTTTAACTTGGAGAAGGTGCGCAATCTCTAGGCGACACTCCATACAAAATTTCATAGAAAACTTTACATGTTTGATAGGTCAATGAGAAGAAATTGTGCAGCAGACTTTCTGTGTTTCATCTTCTTCACAGAATTTTTCAACTTTTGATAATTTGGAGATTGGACCTCTAATTTAGTGAAGGTTTTGACTTACTCTTGATATAGAGGTGTTCTAAATTCAAGAGTAGGTTGTTCTTTTGGAGATTAACACTCTCCATCAGATATCACTATGGATGATACCACATTCAATGATACGATACCACCCGCTAGACGATACCTCACTTCTCACGATATGATACCAAAACAATTGACGATACGATACTTGGTGTTCTGATGATACGATACCAAAAATCACACGACATGATACCAAGTTAGTGGACAATATGATACCTGACCACTACACGATAGGATACCAAGGTGACATGCGATATGATACCAAAAATTTACACGATACGATACTCGAACTTTTGCGATACGATACTGGTTCTATGGATGATACGATACCGAAGAATCGGACGATACGATATCACTTTTTTGCACAATACAATACTAGAATAGGCACAATACGATACCGCTCGTTCACGATACGATATTGCTTGATCGACAATACGATACCGTGAACGATATGATACAATACCATAAGGGCAACCACGATCGCGATACCAGCACTTGACGATACGATACCAAAATGGTATCGTGATACCTCAAGTGGGTATGCATGATACAATACCTCAACAAGTATCGCGATACATGGGAATTCTGGTATTGTGATACCAAAACTCGACCGGACACGATACTTAGAGATTTTGACACCCAAATTCAAAATTTTTTGCAGATATGTGTACCTTGTGTCCTCCTTGTCACTCTTATGTGTTTGTATATGCAAAGTCACCCTTCAATCTCACGATATGACACTCACGATACCATGCACAGCCCTTGTCACTCCGTGATACTGTCACTCAGTTTTTTGATGTTTTAACAGTGCAATTCTCTGTATTTCATCCATGCTTAAGCTCTGAACTCTCTCTGAACTCCTTGCACAACCAAGAATGAAGAAGAAGAGGCAAAACTAGGGGATATACAGTCAAAAAAGCAAAAAAATCAGAGAAGATGAAGATGAGAGGAGAGGGTGGTGATGATGATGATGGAGATGAAGCAAAACTCAGAAACTGAACTGAAAATGGTGATTTTTTTACCTTCCAACGTCGTTACTCTATGTCTTACCATCACATGCTCGTCCTCCAAGCTCTCTCCCGGGCAAGGGCGCCAAATTTGGTGTCACTCTAGCACAATGGCAAGTACCAAAATGAGGAGCTTCACCTCATAAATGTCAATCTGTGGAGACGTGAGGACCGGTATGAAGACCATGAGCAAGTGATGGCACAAGTACGTGAGTGAAAGCACACAAGCATGCACACACATACACACGCGTGCACAAAGTAAGAGCAAAGAGTGGAACAATGGAAGATCTTCGATTACAAAAGAAATCTCTTACAAAGCTCATATCTACAACAAGCTAACCTCAAAAATGAGCTCTCTAGCCCTTTTTATATTTTTTTGAGTAGTTTTGGCCCTGTCCAGACCTAGTGTTTGGCCTAGTTAAAAATTAGGTTCTAGGGCTTATTTGGCGGCTCAAACAAAGTCTAAAAATTATGAAAATTGGTAGAATGATACTTCTAATACTCCTCAAGCTGAAGGACTCCTTCGCTTGAACAAAATGGAGTTGTAAAAATAGAAAATGGTATTTACAATGGTTCTTAGTGATAAAAATCACTATTTTTATAGGGATTTCTTATGAAAATTTGACATGTGCTTCTTGGAGCGCCTTGAATAAGGTTAGCTTTGTTGCTCATTCACTTCACACACACTTAGATTATTTCAACATAATCTAAAATTTGTATCATCATCTTCTTGGATATTCTTCCATTAGTGAGTGCACCACTTTATATGGTTGAGTAGTACTCCCATGTTGTAATTTGGACATCTATTTTTAGTGAGTAAGCATCCAGCTTACGTTCCCTATCCTTGTCTCAAAATCTCTATCTTTCTCTATCTCACATATCATCTTGGTTAATTAAGTTGCGTATGCTCAAAAGGTTTTAGTTTGGAACGATCTTGGGGCCCCAAATTCCAACACATTGTTAGCATAGGGCTTTGACCCTTATAAGGAATTTATTTTCTCCACTCGTCACTACATAAACCTTCATAAGTTAGGGGAGATTTGTTCTCCACCTTCATAGGAATGTAGATAATGAAGGAATATGCATTACTTTATGGAAGAGAGGACTAAATGAATTCACAAGTTTCTCTCTTAAGGAAAGGACTAAGTGGGAAGTAGCTCAGAGATTGAGTATAGATCTCACTTTAGATCCTATTCTCGAAAGAGAAAAAGGAAAGGAAAACATGATTTCTTCATAGGAGAAGAATAGAGTATGCTCTCCTTTAGAGAGAAGAGGTTTAAAATACATCTCTTAGTTTACATTTCAGAAAGAGTTCATTTACTCTACTTTTCAATGTAATTTTCCTTCACATGGGAGTCTGATTCTCCACTATTTTGGAAGGAAACAACATGGAGAACTTATTTGCATGATCCAGTAGAATTATTGGATTCAAGATAATCTCTTTCAAAGGGAAAGGGAGAGTGGAATAGATTGCACTACTTGAGCTCTTTTCCTTAGAAGAGATTAGAGAGGAAGATACAGAGTTTCACTTTCTCATGTTTAGATTGTCTAGATAGAAGTGGCACTCTTCTATCAAAGACAAGAGGGGGATCAGTTAATCATGGTGGTTAGGTTGATTCTCACCTGTAGACTCTAGAGAGAAGAAATTATGGTATTCAAATGATGGTCCTTGACTAGATGAGATGATATAGTTATTGAAATTATTTGGACTGGGAATACAGTTATGACTCCTCTCTTCAAGGTCTATATGAGATAGGGATAGATCTAACCTATTGGGGTACCAAATTCTTAGTTGATGTTTCATCATGAGAATGATGTGTGAGCATCAATGAGGAGGATGTGTACTCATGAATTATGTGAATCTCCAAGCAAATGCTTTTGCATTCATATGGAAAACTAAAGGGAAGAGAAAACTTTAGAGTTTTCACTAGTGCCAATAGATGCTCTTCCAATAGAACTAAGTCCAAAGAAAATGGATGGCAAACCAAAGATTTCTTGGTTTGTGGATTGTAGAGATTACATTTTACTACCAAGAAATTCTTATTTTTGAGATAGGATGATGGACTTGCATAGATCACAAGGTATTCTAGATTAAACTATTACTTGTGAGTACACTCAAGGTTAGGAAGACCTATAGTGGTATGATGTCAAATCTATCATCTAGTTCTAGATGGTTTGAATTCACCTTTTATGGGACTTTTTTCTATATTTCAAAAGATTCTATGGTTTATTATTTCCATTATGGAATGGTCAAGCATATAAGCTTGGCACTTTACACTTTTTATTCATATTATTACTCCATGGAGGATACATCATATGGACTTAGGTCATTTTGATGATGTTATATGTCATGGGAGTGATAGTTTGGAAGTGGAGTGTACATGGGAGATGCTAGGCACCATTTAGACGGTTTCCCACTTTTGAGATGATCTCATATGAGACCTCTTGAGGGGAAGGATATGTAGAAAAAACACACACAGAGATGACTATGTACATAGAGTACATGGTTTTCAGGGGAGTCTGAGTAATTTCTTCTACCATGATGTACATTTCATGCACATTTTCGAGGATGAAAATGTTTTTAAAGGGAAGGAAATGTCACATGATATTAATATCAAGGTATTACAGCACATTATATAGAGGGTAGAGGAATAAAAGAGGGAGTCTCTCATTGAGGAGTGGCTCATTAGAGAGAGCAGCTCAGTGATCGGGTGGAGAATCAACAAAATTCTCTATGCTTGTGAGAGGGAAGATGAGGTAGTGTGAGTCGAACTCGTCGATGAACCATAGAGCAAAAGGATGGACTCTGACATTGGTATCAAAACATGATTCAAGCCATGCCATTGCTGATGAAGACACCAAGAATCAAACCCACATCCTTTGTTTAGAAGGCGCATGAGGTATACAACATCCGATAAGCACATGGTGAAAGGTAAACTCATTTAATTTCTACTATATACGAAACTGGTTGTCTCCACCCGTGAGCTATGGGAGGAGGAGGAGAGATCCATCTCCTTCTCTCCCTCCCTCATGACCTATTGAGATGTTACCCAAATTCTTGGGAGAAGTTTTGGTTGTGGAACATCAAATTTAGGGGCATCCTGAGTGTTCTTTCCCCATATGGTTGGATTATGCATCCATAAAAGCTATCAGAAGTGTGTCAACAAAAGATGTTGGAGAGGAAGGAGGTGGGAGAAGCATCTCAATCATGTGTAAAAAAGGATGTTCATAATATATCAGAGGTATGTGGAGATGAACTATCTATGTACAAGTATTACTATTATTATAATTTTGAAAAGGTCCGACTCTTTGGGAAGGGCAAGGAAGGCTTTCAGCATCATGCCCTTTGGGGGAAATCATGTGTATGGAGAGTATGAGACATATACTCTCATCTAGAGTCAAGGATTCCCTCAAATTGCAAGAAAATATAGGTTTTAGGTATTCTAGAATAGCCTACTGGCATGATTTTTTGCACAATTTATAGGTGTTATTTTGGATAAGTAGCCATTTTTGGAACGGGAAATGAAGAGGGGTTTTCCATAGATTGGTGGGAAAAATCATGCATACATATAATATATTATATGGACCTCCATATAGAATCAAGAAATCCAAAAATTGGCTCAGTAGACATAATTCTCAAAGCGCCACCTTTTCCATTAGTACCCTTTCACATATTAGAGTGCTCAAGCACCTTTTTTAGAGTCCATTGGGTCAATCCACCTTGCCCAAGCCTACTTACTAGGCTTTGATACCAATGTTGGGAATCTCACAACCTCCAGGTTAGGAGTATGATGGGCTAACCACTTGCCCCAACAACCATGGTTGAGGATTACTTCCTAATTTTCTCTCTTAAGGTATGATTCAACCATCTCCTACTAAAGTTATGTGACAACATGCCCCTTATGCCCCATTTGTGATACCTCCCAGACACCTTCTCTCTTGAAAAGCTCTTGCCTTTCTCACTACAAATTGGATGGTCATCCGATGGACTCCATATTGAAAGGGCAATTTGACTTCACCATCTAATGGCACTAGGGGTACGTCTGCACACTTCTCTCCTTCAATCTAGTATGCCAACTTGTGGAAAATGGAAGTCCTCTACTTCTCATAGGCAAAGACCACGATGTACATGGTGGTGCTTTGAGAGGACATGGCGCTATAGGTGGACATACGATGGTCCTAGTGTTCATAGTGGTCCTTGATAGTTTGCTATACTACATTTTAGCTTCAAATAGCCTCATTCTGAGCTCCCTTGCTCTTGTCACTCGCTATGAACTAATGAGGGCATGCAGTCTTCTCTCATCTTGTCTAAAAAAAGCCTCTGGTCTTTGTTTGTTTCTCTGTTTCATGCACTTACATCATGCATTACTTTGTAAATGCGGAAGCCCAACTTTTGTGGATTATCACTATCACTTTTCTTCAAATAATAGCTTCCAGACTTGCATGTGTTTTTTGTACTAGTAAGTTCCCATAATCGTATTTTCCATCCTCATCTTTCCTTGTTTAGATTCATGGACCTTTCCTAAGATTGATCTTGCATTTACATTTAAAAGCTACAATGGCAGTTTATTTCTCTGAGCTTTGTTTTTCTTTTAACGCATGGTTTGGGGTGTGTCTTGGTTCTCACAGAAAACTAGTCATTTGGTAAAGTATCTAGAAAGGGAGGGCCCCGTTATGCATGTTGAATATCATTTACAAGTCTTGCAGATTGAAGATTGCACAAACTATGATCTATGCATATGCAGAGTCGTCGAGTTTTCATGATGTTTTTATGTACTATTGCTTGTAAATTTGAATGTTTCACCATCAACATTAGCTTGGTTATAGGTTTTGTTTACATGTGACAAGGTGTTCATGGTGGATTCAAAGGGCCGAAATGTTTGTGACTTCCCTTCTAGGGGATTGTGTCCAAAAGCCCCCCCCCCCCCCCCCACTAGAACAAAGGAAAGGAAATGTCATAGTCATACATGAAGGAAATTGGATTGGTATTCTATTTTGTGAAGCCTCTTCTTCTATAAGGCCAACATGCTTCATAGAATATGGCTCACTTTCCCTTTGACTGTCATATCTTTTCTGACATGGTGGCTATCTCCTTTCCATTTTCTTCATAAATATTTTGGTATCTGGGTGTTGAACTAAAGGATTTGAGCTTTGTGGATGGATTGAATGTCTTTTAGGCTCCTTGATAACCACTTATTGTTGCTTTTTTATTATTTATGAGACTTCCATTATCTTGTCACCCATTGATAAAAGCTTCGTATGGATGCATCTTTCACATCCTAAAATTCTAGAAATACACTCTTTTGACATAAATATAAAACTAAAAGATTGTCTTGGAAGACATTTATTTCATTGAGTTTATAGATGGTCTCAAGACCCAAAGTTTAGGTGCTTCCAGGATGAAGTTGGGAATCCATTCAGTATAAAAGACTTGACTGATGATGGTCACTTCGAGGTTCATTGGTTTCGTGACTACCCTCTCTAAAAATGATACCCAAACCAACCCTCATGAATACAAAGTCTTCAAGACATTGACTAGGTTGAGCTAAGGATGACTATATTGATGCTCTTCATTCATTGGAAGCCACAAAGATTGTAAAAAGGGTGAGGAATACATACATAAAGGTTATACATTCTACACATTTCTTTCTTGCATCTCTCAATCATAAGCCCAATACTTCTACTTTTCTCACACTTCTGGGGTAGGTATTCTTATGTAAATTATTTCTTTTCTCATCTCTCCACTTCAAGAGTATACAGGACCTATTGAGCACATGTCAATGTGTTTTCACTACCTCTAGGAACTAGACTTATTAAGATCACAGTCACTTGTTGATTTATGCTAATGTTCATTTATGTTGTGAGGGTTCTTGATTTTCATATGATGGCAACTCAAAGATGTTGGGTCCAACCCACCAAACACACTTATTTTGGATCGATGATGGTTGTTCTATGAAAAAAAAAAGGAAAAGCTTGTATAAAGCTTATGGATTGCTACTTCTCGCATGTTCCTCTTTGGGATATTTAGGTTTTCCTTAAATCTTGTGACGATGACTATCCCATGGTCCTTGGTTGCATTCTTCCCTCCTATGCTATATGGGCATATTCCCCTCTGTGTGCCTTATGAGAGAGGTAAATTGTCATGTGACAGTGTACATATTTTTTGGTAGATGTAAATGAACCTTGAAGGTATAAATCCTTTGAAGATTTGGAGCACAATGCTTGTGGTTGGGGGTGTGTGACTACCCCACTTGGGGAGGATTGTTTCCACACTCCCTACCATAACCTTAAGGACTTAGTCAGAATCTCTCATGCTTTGAAATATTCTATCTATGGTTGAAAGATCACTTGATACTTGTGATATTTATGGATTTGGACCCTTGGGTAGCTATGTCGTGCAGGTTGATGATGTTGGGATGGTGCCGCATCAAATGCCACAATGTCGAAAACCCAACTTGTTTTCAACAAAAGTGATGTATTTATCATACTCTGTAATGTTCTCTATTGCTTTAAGGTGTTGGAAGCTATCTGCTCTGTTGTTTTTTGGATTGGCATAGGAAACCTGAAAACTTTGAATCACCATAAAATTGGTTTGGAAAATATACAACTTGGAAGTAGGGTTCGGGTGGGTGTGTATGACCACTGCACTTGGGGAGATTATGTCCACATCCCCTACCATCACTTAGAAGTGTTGGTGGAGCAATGTTTTATGTGGCAGGTATTGGTATTAACATTTGCAAGGCTTTTAATGTCTATTACAGGTACGTAATGCAGCTAGTGACTTGGTGTAATTATTTCTACTGTGCTTAGGATCAGTAGAGTTTTTGTGACTGCCCTTCTCGGGGATGATGTCCAAAAAACTCCACCTAATATTTGGAAAGAACTCCTTATGGACATGGGTTAATTATTTGCACTTGTATACTTGTGGAATGGATGTATGATTAGTATGTCCACAATCTATTTTGATTTTATGTTGTAATGACTTGAGAATATACTTAAGAATGAAGGAAAAATGTTATGAGACACTAGCAAAGGCACTTACGTAGACCACATTCATGTTTCATTTTACAATTTGTCACACATGCACAAAATGTACTAATTGTGCAAAAGGTATATGTTCTTAGATTTAGGAACTTTTGCATGGTCATATAAAGGGTCACACTCATGGTTGGTTAACAAGACTAGATATTTTGAAAAATTACTATCCACTTGAAGTTTATTTCTCTTTGAATATTGATCCTCATAGGGTATCTTCTTCAAGTGTCCCACTTGAAAGGCAATTTGGTGGGTCTTTTGGTGACTGGCCATACACTTGGGATTGTGTCCCAACCCTTAATGGCCACTTCTTCACAACTTGGAGTTAGTCAATGACAAGTAACCAAGGTGGATGGGTCTTCATGGACTAGAAACTTATCTATTTGGACACCAAAGTTTGCAAAAAATTATGCGAATGCATGCTCATCTTTAGGTATTTCTTGACTATGCTCTTGAGGTTTGCAATGCTCACAGGTTTTTGAAGATACCCTCATGGGAAAATTGATTCTTGGTTTTTTTGTGATTGCCGCTCATGATGATTGTGTCCAAAGCCAATTCATGTTAGGTATAATGAGGTTGCTTTTACATTTGGGACTCATTACCCATGTTTATGGGGTTGAATTCGTTGACTCATGGGGGAAGATGAGCCAATCATATCCATGTGCTTTTATGATCTTTTTTGGTAATTGATTACCTTGGATGCAAGGAACATTCTTATATGAGCTTTCATGTTTTTACTTGTATCGTAATACTTTGAGGAGTTGTGCATCACAGCTTATTTTTTCACTTCTCGTGTTATCTTACCAATCCATATTTTTTTTATAAATTTTGCATATGTGGAGATTCCTTTGCACAAAGAGAATCTACCCTTTCATTTCTTGAGATTGTATGGGATTGGTTTGTCTCTATTTTGCAGGTTGTGCAAGAATTGTTGATGTATTTTGATAGTGATGTGTGTGAACACACTTAGGACTGCCGAGGCACTTTTTTCCCTCTTTAGGAGGTTTTTTCCCCCAGCTTGTATATATGCATATAACCCTATATGTTACTTATATTTGTACATTCACTTGATAATACATTTAGTATTATGTGTTGTGCTCTAAGCTTCTCCTTGTTCCTCATGTTGTTCATGTGCTTCCACTAACCTCTAACTCCAACAATTGGTATCAGAGCAAGTGGTTAGTTCATCTGGGGTGTCATCGACATCCCTCGGGTCACAGTCTTAGAATTGCATGAAATTTGGTGAGCATGCATATATAGGTTTTTGTTCAATAGTACAAGCACCTCAAAGTCTGCTATAGGTTTAGCAAAGCTCGACAGCGTAGTTCTATTCAACTTTTTGAGATACAATCATTTTTCTACATCAAGGTATTTTAATCAATGGCCATGACTGAAAGCAATGATGTGCTCCATATGTTGGTTGTTGAGGAAAACTTGGATCGTACCAATTAGTATTGGTTGCAATAGGGCTTTGAAATATTATGCAAGATGTTGAAAAACCACCTACTACACTTGCAAATATAGTTATTGAAGATGATGTAGATGGTGTTGAAGATGATGATCTTCAAATTCATGTTCGTGTTGCACCTACTATAGAGCAAATTTGTTGGGATGGTAGAGATGCTTAGGAACATGCATTGATAGCTTTGTCTGTCAAACATGCCTTCTCATATAGACAAGCAAAGAAACAAGAAATGCAAGGGGATATAAGGAGAAAGAGAGAAAGAAACATATGAATTCTAGGGTACAAGAACTTGTATTGCATGCACATTAAAGAAGTACAGATGGAGTATAATTTTAAGTTTGAAAATTTCTTAAGGGAGGTCTAGGTGAGAGTGGACCTTTCAAGAAGAGGTGGTTATGAAGAAATGCCAAAGGCCTATCTAAGATATGAAGGAGAGCTTGGTTTACGCCAACAACTTCTCTTGAACCAAATCCAATGGCTTGAGATGGTTTTATATATGCATCATAAGGTTCATATGATACAACTATGTTCTCAAAGGATATATCTAGGTTCTCATAAGGGTTCTTGAGGAAGCTTCTTAGTTAAAAATGGTCATAAAGTTGATATTAACCCAAATACATGAGTTTTAGGGGGAAGGAAATATATTTGTCTATTATGATGGATGCAAAACAAAGAGAGAAAATAAAAACTAGAATAGGAATCTTACAACACATCAACATAGCCATGACGATGAATGGTGGAGGTTGGTGTTTGTTGTAGCTATCACTAAAAACCATTGTAAATATCATTTCACATTTTTGCAACTTGATTTTGTTCAAGCGAAGGAGTTGTGGAGCTTGAGAAGTATTAGAAGTATCCGCTTATCAATTTTCATGATTTTTAGACTCCGTTTGAGCCCTCAAATAAGCCCTAGAACCTAATTTTGGACTAGGGCAGACGCTAGGTTTGGATAGGGCCAAAGCTAGTGAAAAAACTATAAAAAAAGCTCGAGAGCTCATTTTGGAGGTTTGCTTGGTAGAGATTGAAGCTTTTGTGATAGATTTCCTTTGTAATTGAAAGCTTGCATTGTTCTTAATTTTGTTATCTTGGCTTAGAAGAGTTGCTCAAAGTAAAACCCGAGCTATGGAAACATGTGGAAAATCAAGTTCTTGAACTTGGTTCCAATATGTCAAAGGTAGGTTCTAAGCTGAAAGTCCGAGAGATACCTCTAGAAAAAATAGGAGACATGAGTGAAGGTGAAGAAGGTAATACTTATCTTCCAATCACCTACCAAGGTTACACCACCAAAGCTATCTTAGATTCAAGTGTTGGTGTTGTGATTGTGACCACCTCCTTATGGAATCAATGGGGCAAACCCACATTAAGACCAACTAGAATGAAGCTTCAAATGGCTGACGGCCATGTTGAAAGACCTCAAGGATTTGTAGAAGGGATAAATCTACCACTTGTGTAGAGTTTGAACACGCATTTGCTATATATGACTTTGGTAAAAATAACCTCTATGAAATGATCCTAGGAAGAGCCTTCCTACGGCAACCGCAAATACTACAAGACTGGGGAACAAACTCCTTGTACTTGCTGCACTTAGGGATCACAACCAAGGTCAATGTGAAGGATTATACCTTTAGAGATGTACCACCCTTACACTGGAATCCTATCCACAAGGTGCAAGAAGATTTAATCTCTGTGCATTCTATAAGTCCTTTTGATCCATCTTGGATGCATGAAGATACTCATTTGTGGATGTGCAAGCTCGCCGAGGAAGAGAAGATACGTCTAAAAGCAAGAGAAGAAGGAACATCTCAAGGAGCCAGAGCGGTTTGAGACCTAGCCTACACACTGATGATCTTTCAAGATGAGGAATTTGAGCCTCATGGTTGGTTAGAAATCTTAGCCACCATGGACATTGCTGACAGTGAAGAACAGTGGATGTCTCATTGTGATGAGGAGGGTTATGATATCTAATTGTTCATGTGTGAACCCTTGCTAGAAGAGTGTGACTCTAATGAGGTCATAGAAGAAGAAGAGGATGATGACAATCTAGAGTCCATTGTGATGGATAATTGCTTTGACTCAGAGGAGCACTATCTAGAAAATATAGGAGTATTTACCCAAAAAGAAGAAGAACCTCTCACAAGCATTAAAACTATAAATTCAAGGGAGAAAAGTGAAGGTAGTCAGAAGAAAAAGAAAAGAAGAGCAATGAAACAAGTAGAGGAGTCGTCATTTTTCAAACTGCTAGAGTTTCAAGAAATATGAAGTAGAGGACCGGAAAATTTTTGTATGAATGCCTAAGAGAGAGGCCATCATAGGAGAAGCGCATGACAATAAAGAAAATATCAAAAAAATTGTAGTAATAATTGAAGAGAACAAAGAGCAATGTATGTACATAGGCAAAGACGTAAGTGAGGAAGAAGAAGTAGAGCTTGTAGATGCCAAGCCCACCAAACAAAAGCTCTACACATATAATGATACTTATGTAGCCAAAATAAAAGAAGAAATTGACAGACTGATTGAAGCTAGATTTATCTATGAGATTGAGCACATTAAATGGGTGCCCCCCATCGTAGTGGTGCCTAATAAGAACGGAAAGTTACGGATGTGTATGAACCTTAAAAAAGTTAATGCCGCTACAATCAGAGATAGCTATCCACTTCCAATCATCGAACATTTGTTGGAGCGTATGCAGGCAAGGAAGTTTATAGCTTCCTTGATAGATTTTCATGTTACAACCTGTAGCCATTGCCCCCAGAAGATCAACACAAAACGGCCTTTGCCATAGAGTGGGGAATCTTTGCATTTGTGTGATGCCATTTGGGCTCACCAATGCACCTGCAACATTCCAAAGGCTCATGTGTCATGTCTTTGAAGAGTTCTTGCAAAAGAGCTTAGAAGCATATGTGGATGATTTGTGTGCTCATTCTCAAGAAAGAAGACATCACATCCCAAATCTCAGACAGATCTTCAACAAGTGTAGAGAATATCAAGTTTGTCTGAACCCAGAAAAGTGTGTGTTCATGGTATGTCAATGTAAGATCTTAGGTCATACTATTTCTAGGAACGGAATGTCAACAAATGAGAATAAAATAAGAGCCATAGCAGAGTTGCCGAGGCCAAGAAATGTTAAAGAGGTACAAGCCTTTATAGGCCATTGTGGATATTACTACAAGTTTATCCATATGTATGAAATCATAGACAAACCTATTTATGCTCTGTTGACAAATTTTGAGTGGAATGATGAATGTGAAAATTCCTTCAATGAGATTAAGAGACGTGCACAACACAAATACTGACCACTCCTGATTGGAATAAACCATTCCATGTCCATATAGATCAATCCAATCATGCAATAGGATGTGTGCTAACACAACCCATAGGTGAAGGAGATCTAGATTTGCCTATAGCATATGCTAGCAGACAACTAAACACAGCTAAATGAAACTATAGAACAACTGAAAGAGAAGGCCTAGGCATACTATAATCATAAACAAAGGAAACAATCAGAGTCAAAAAAAAAGCATGTAAATCTCGCGATTCTCACGATAGTGATCCCCCCCTTGGGATAAAACAATCCAAGTAGTCGAGTACCGCTCAAGTTGTTAAAGATGGGCTTAACCACTTGCTAATGCTTGACACCTGGGCAATGCATAAACCTTCTCATCTACGAGACAACAAACCGAATATCAAGCCGAGTTATGCATAAGTAAATGAAGCATACAATAGCTTGCTGATAGAGAACAACATCAAATGCATTTTCAACATCATGAAGACTTAATCGTATACCTATTTCCATAGAAGTGGCAATAGGTTTACAATTTTCAAGGCCAAAACGTTGTAATAATGTGTCAATATATTTTGTTTGACACAGAGCTCACCATCAACTTGCATAAATTGAATGCTCAAATAATGATGCAAACGCCCCAAATATGATATCTCAAATGAGGCAAGCAAATCATTCTTAAAATCAACAATATGCTTCTCATTAGAATCAGTGACAAGCATGTCATCAACATAGACAACAATGATCAGAAGCACATCATTTACACGCTTAACATATAAGATGCTCTCAGTTGGACTATTCTCAAAACCATGTGCAATCAAGTAGGTATGTATCTTTTCATACCAAGCACGTGGTGCTTGCTTAAACCATATAATGCCTTTTTCAACCTGCACACTTTGTTTTCGTTCCCTTTTTGCCCAAAACCACAAGCCTGAAAAACATACAATTCTTTATGTAAGTCACTATTCAAAAATGTAGTTTTAATGTCCAACTAATATACATTCCAACCATGATGGGATGCAAGTGCACAAATCCTATCAACGGTAGTCATTCGACATGTGGGTGCAAAAGCCTCATTAAAATCAATGCCTCTTTCTTGAGCATAACCTTTTATAATAAGCCTAGCCTTATACTTGACAATTGTTCCATCATATTTACACTTCAACTTGTATATCCATTTAGCGCCAATGGCCTTTTTGCCTCGAAGCAAATCACATAAAGACCAAGTACCCTTCATAATAGCATCATATTTTGATTGCATAGCAGCCATCCATTTTTCTAAATTTTCTGATTTATCAAAAGACACAGGCTTGTTCTCATCACAAAGACTAGAGTCAACCATTGCATAGCAATCTGACGCAAAAGAAGCACTAACAAAGCCAAAACGAGTACGATATAACAAAGGTGCATCTAATTTGCTATCTCGCAAAGTTTGCACCAATCATTAAAACTCTTCTATATCAACCCTCTCATCAACAAGCGCATCATGTAAATCTACATCAAAAATGGAATGATATAGATCATCATGTGAAACCTATAAAGGCTGAGATATTGCCTCATTTGGACCAACACTTGACTATCCACTTGTAAAAAGAGGCAACAAAGTGTCATACATGTCTTTGGAGCTAATTGATGTCTCCTTGTACATGAACGTAATGGCTGAATTGCATTTTCCACAAAAACAACATCACTGCTAACCAAAATGCGTTTAGATTGTGGATGATACAGACGATAGCTTTTGCTTTCATAACTGAACCCAACAAAAATACATTTTTCTGCTTTATCATCCAATTTTCTACATTGTTGTTCAAGCACTAATGCATATGCCAGACAACCAAAGATGTGCATATTAGCAATAGATGGCTTGCGACCATGCCAAGTCTCATAAGAACTACAACTCTCACTTATCTTACTATTGTCAAGGACCTCTCAATAACATAAAAGCCCAGTTTGATAAAAGCATTTATCATACTCGGTAAAAACAATAGGAATCAAACCTAACATCATATTGAGCAAGTACCTGGACATTGGCAAGTACCTACATGTCCAACATTGCATCAACCTCACTTTGTAATGGACCTGGAACTCAGAAGGTCAAGTAAATCATAAATACAACCTTTAGATTACAATCCTACACGAGCACCAAAGGCAATATGATATTTCAGGCTTCAAGAGTGTTGCTATAAATATATTGAGGAATCCTCAAAGCATTTCTAAGCCTATATTATATGCAATTCGGACAACTCTGAATTGTCTTGTCAAGTATTTATGATCCCTTGAATAACGAAAAAGGCCAAGTTGATAAAAGCCCGTCATCCTTAGGTTACAACAATAGGAATGAAACTTTGTGTCATATTCGGAAAGTACCTACATGCCCAACATTCCATCAACCTCACCAAGTAATGGAGCTGAAAGTTGCCAGGTTAAATAAATCATAAATAAGACCATTAGATGAAATCTCCAACAAGAGAACTAAAGGAAATATGACATTTTAGGCTACAAGGACATAGCCCTGTAAAGCTTAAATTGCTGATTATATGGTGAGGATACAGATTACAAAGGCACAGCTAAACAGAGGAAGGGTTGTGATAACCTTGTTCCATGGAAATACCATGATCTCCTTTCGTTTAGCAGGGCATGATATGTAAAAAAAGAATTTCAATGCTTGCATCCAACTGACGAAAATTATGGCAAAAAGTGCCACTGTTGTTGCAACTAATCCTTTGTCCTCTCTCCGTTTCAGCTCCAACCTGGAAAAAACAAAGCATCAAAATAAGCATTTAGATATTTACTTGTATTATTGCAGTTCAGAGGTTTATCTTGCACACAAATAATAACCATCTAAAATATGGAGTGCATTTGAGGCATGTACAGCATCCTGAATTTCTACTTGTACAAGCAATCATCATAGCACAGGCATGTATGAAGAATTCAAGCCCATAAAACTTATCTGTAAGGCTTGTCATGTACTTTGTCCATTGGGACCCCATTCACAAGGAATAAACAATCTCGCTTGATGTATGGAGATGTTCTGGCATTTCGTACCAGAAAGAAATCATGGCTTGACATTTAACCACACAGCTAGCATAGGTGAGCCACAAGCCCTGAGAAGGTGGAGAATGACCAATTGACATCATCCATGAGCATAACAGCATGTGACTTGGAAGTATCAATGAAAAAACTTAAACTGCCTACTGCACCTCACCATTCACAAATCAATCCAATTCATTTCTCTGAACTCATCTGTCACATAACCCCAAAATAAAAAGCTTACAAGCAATGATCAGAAGCAACCACTCTGTAAATATATTTAGTTGTCAGTTGAGCATCAACTTGCCAGAAAGCAGTAGAACTGAGCACTAAAGATGTGGGGGCGAAAAGATTGATAACAAAATAGAGAGAGGAGGAGAGATCTGCTGGGGTTATTTTTTGTGCGATTAAACTTCAACTTAGCCCTAGGAGAGTTGGTATCTCTATGTCAGATAGTCAAAAACCCATTTAGCCAGTGTCCATAAAACCTGGCACTTTCTAGATTTCGTTACAAAATCAAAGTCTGCTAATGGACACTTCAAGGCCAACTTGCTGAATCTTGCAGCCATGCACAACCTGCACAGACTGAGCATCATCCATCTTGACTCCTCACACATCATCTTCAGGTCATTCAGCCCATCTTCTTGCTAGCCTGCCCTCTCAGTTCAGTTTCTTGGTTCAGCTCTTCGTCTCTCAACTCAGCCAAAATCCTCTTGCTCGGTCCATTTTCAGCAATCATATCCTCAATTCAGTCTCATTTCTCTCAGTCCTATCTACCTACAGCAATCACAGCTTCTTATTCAGCCCCATTCAGCCCTTCAGAAATTCAAAATCTGGCACATTATATGTAGTCAGCTTCAGCAGCTTTGATTCTTACCAAAAGAATCATTTTCAGCAGGATTACCCAAGCTTAACCAGACAAGATCTATTTATTCATTATGCCTACATATTTTTATAGCCTCATTAGCACAATAGGTCTACTCCATGTACAAAATTTTTCAGGTTTGTTCGTGCCATTTGGGCATGCTAATCAGTTGTTCATGATAAAATTGTACATAATTATATGTAATCAGATTGAAGATCATTTCAGTTTGTCCCTATCACTTGTGTAATGTCTTGTCTGCTTCTTATGCATAGTACAAAGTAGAGATTTAAATCGTAGATTTCAATCGTAGATTTCAATCGTAGATTTCAATCGTAGATTTCAATCGTAGATTTCAATCGTAGATTTAAATCGAGATTTAAATCGTTTAAGTTGTAGAGATTTTAATCATGCAAACTAAAAATCTAGGTTTTTATTCACCCCTAGATTTCTATCTTTTACATTTTTGCCTAGGCAGGATCAAGTACCCGTTTACATCCATGGTACCAAAGTACATAAATATGCAAAGACATATTTATCTATCTACCTTGCATCAATAAATGATGGATCTTGATATTTTGTCCACCTATCCACCTCTTTAACTATTTATTTGTTTATCTATCTACTGGCTTAATTAGTACATTCCTATCTTATACACCCTTTTACTTCCAATAGTTTTTTCACCAAGAGGGCCGAGGCAAATCACATAAAGGCCAAGCACCATTCTTCATAATAGATATTTTTATTGCATAGCAGCCATCCAATTTCGTGAATTATGTGCTTCATCAAAAGAGACAGGCTCATTCTCATCCGAAAGACTACAATCAGCCTTGCATAACAATATGATGCAAAAGAAGCACTATGAAAGCCTGAATGTGTATGATATGGCAAAAGTGCATCTAACAGTTAACTTGTTGTCACTCCAAGTGTGCACCAACCATTTAGGTATCATGCTAGCCTCTTCAATGTCAGTTCTCTCATCAACAAGTGCATCATGTATAGCAAATCTGTATGCTCATTAGAAACCTGCATAGGCTGAGAAATCGCCTCACTCGAAGATACACTTGACTGCCCACCAATGAACAAAGGCAACAGAGTGTCATATACATCTTTTGAGCTAACTGATGTCCCCTTTGTACATGAAGGTAGGGGTTGAACTACATCTCGATTGAACAAAATCCTTGTAGTCTGTGGATGATACAACCATAACCCTTACTTTTTAGAACCATATTCAACAAAAGTTTATTTCACAACCTTATCATCCAATTTTTACTTTATTGCGCAGGCACTAATGCATATGCCAAACAACCAAAAACATGCAACTTAGCAACAGATGGCTTGCAACCATGCAAAGCCTCATAAGGAGTGATAGACTTCAATGCTTTAGTGTTGTTAAGTACATATGCTACACACATAACATCCTCAAGCTAATAGCTATGTGCTAAAGCTTTACTTTTGACCAGACACCTCTCCATTTCCATGAGGGACCTATTTTTCCTCTTAGCAACTCCATTTTGTTGAGGTATATATGTCACTATACATTGATGTTTTATCCCACGTTCAACCAAAAATGCACTAAACTCAAAAGACATCTACTTCTCCCCTCGATCAAAACAAAGGGTGCCCATTTTACATGTTGACAAATTTTCAAACATAACTAGGAATTGTTTGAAGCACATAAACACTTCAGACTTTGCTTCCGATGGATACATCCATGCAATGCCTAGAGAAATCATCTATGAAAATCATGAAGTAAAGATAATTCCCAAAAGAAGGTGTCCCCATGGAACCACAAACATCACTCTGAATAAGCTTCAGTTTTTGTTCAACACTTACTATCCCATCTATGCAAAATGAAGAACGTTGCATTTTGTCCAAATTACAATTCTCACAAACATGCTTAGAAGGTGCCTCAAGTTTGGGTAAAGAGGACACCATTTTAAATTTCTATAGGCAAAGCAAATAAACAAAATCCAAATGACCGAAACGTACATGCCAAAGTTTTGCATCTAGAATAGCCTGAGAATCTTCAACTACTTATGCAAAATCATCCAGCAACAAATTTCATTACTAAACCAATATTTATCGCCATTAGAGAGATCATGAATTGTACATCTTTCAGCAACCAACAACCAACAACATAGCATTCCAAATGCAATGATTTTGTCACCATCAAAGAGATCATGAATTGTACATCAAAGAGAATCTTATACAACCAAAAACATGGCATTCCATATGCAATGATTTTGTCACCATCAGAGATCATAAATGTACATCTTTCAGCAACAAATTTCACTATTAGGCCAATTTTTGCTAATGCTGAGATTGACATCTGATAATTTTTTTATCCCTGGTACATATAAAGCATCTGATAAAGTGAATGTGCCTCCATTTGTTATAGTAAGAATAATCTTCTGAACTCCAAGGGCACGATCAAAGGAGTCGTTAGCACATATGACAATATTTCCTCTAGGAGGGTTCGAGGAATATGCGAGAACGCAAAAAGCTCAAAGAAGAAGAAAAAGCATGGAGCTCAACACTAACTCTATTACTAAGTGAACTTACAAAAGATTAGTAACCCATTTGGGTCAAAGGGTATATACAAGGAGAGAAAAAAACTTTTAAAGAGATTAAAAAAAGTGCCTCGACAGTCCTAACTATGTTCACAAAAATCATTACCGAAATATAATAACAAACAACATATGAATTATGTGTGATCACATGTATTTGACATAGAAAAGCATCTAGTTCAAAAGATTTATGGACATGCCTAGCTGAACTGATAGGACACGAAAAGAATAGTTAGCAAATGGGCATATGCTCAAAAAAGCTTCCTTCTATGATTTTATTAAACTAGGCAAGTGAGCATTTCTTTCTCCATCTTCTCCATATCTATCAAGCATGGTATTTTTAGAGTGGTTCAACCAGAATGATCATATCTGCCTAGGATATATGACATATTGAGATTGTTCCCATGCCTATTGTTGTACTCACAAATGCAAATCATTTACAATCTATTTAATTGTGACTAAGTATATATATATATACCTTGATAAGTTGAGACTTATCCAAACTTACGAGCTCAAAATAGAGAACACAAACACATACGTATTAAAAAACGCAACAAACAAAAGCAAGAGACTTAGGATCAATATAAGATATATATATACACACACATATATACATACATATATATATATATATATATATATATATATATATATATATATATATATATATATATATATATATATATATATATATATATATATATATACATGTATATATATATATATATATATATATATATATATATATATATATATATATACATGTATATATATGTATATATATATTTGTATATATATATATATATATATATATATATATATATATATATATATATACATGTATATATATGTATATATATATTTGTATATATATATATATAGATATATGTATACATATATATGTATATATATACATACACATATATATGTATATATATATATATATGTGTGTATCGATATAGATATAGATATAGATATAGATATATATAATTGAAAAATAAACAATAAAAAATTAAAATAAATAAAATGATTAATTAACAATAATAATAATAATAATAAATAAATAAATAAATAAATAAAATATATATAAAATTAAAATTAAAATTATAAAAGAAAATAGATAAAAATAATAATAATTATATTAACACACACATATATATATATATATATATATATATATGAAAAAATGCAAATTAAACAAGAACAAAAACAAAACAAAAAGTGCATTGTCAACTTTTATATCATCCTCAACAAGAAGTATCAGAATTAAACTTTATCATGCATAGCTTGGACAAATAGGTACGACATCCCTACTCACGTCATTAGTGCCCTAGAGTAGGTGAAGACTTTAATAAAGAGTCTTTCCAAATAAAGATCTCTAACAAAGTCAACGAACTGAGTTTCTATCACTTCCAGAAGTGAAGGGCAAACTCAGCCATGATAAAGTTTTGCACAAAGAACAAACAAATAATAAGAAGAAAAGATTGAAATAAGAATTATAAAAATTAAAATTAATAAATATATAGATAAATAAATAAATATATATATATATATGTATATATTAAATAACTAAAATAAATTTAAAAAATAATAATAATATTTTTTCAAATACAAACAAAAGACTAAAGTAAAACTATAAATAAAGAGTGAAAGAACCCCCACAAAATACCTTATTATTAACCAATATAAAGTTCCCCTTTTCTATTGAATTTACTAATGATTAATTTGATCACATGAAAAGAAGAAGAACCATAAATGAACTTGTTCCGAAGTAAGAAAGTCCTTACCTTCTTTGAAACTTTCTTGAATAAATACCCTTTTTGAACAAGCAAAGATATTAGTTGACAACACTGAACTACAAAAACGAGAAAATCTAAACAATTGAGAGCAAACAACAGCATACTTTGCTACATGAGAAATATTTGAATCAATATGAGGCATTCGTATCATGTTAATGCTAGTAAATTCCAGTTCTAATCTTTTATCATAAATGTCTACTTCCAAACCAAAAGGATATTGAAAAATTTTTAGATCTAGGAAAGCACAATAATCACCATGTGAAGTACAATCACCATGTGACTAAGTATATGTGTTGCATTGAGCTATACTAGATGAAAGCGTTTGAGAATTGTCCCAAAAAATTATCAATTTGATGTCCTCATTGAGGAATAAATAAAAATATTAGCCTTGTAGATGTTTAACATGTTTAATCATTTTACGATATTGATTGTATTTGATTCTAGGTTGCAAGTTGACAAAACTTCATCATACAGTCTCTTAATAGTCTCTCTCTCTCAATAGTATGTCAAGAATTTGGCCCATGAATGAGTTGAAACCTCTACATTATGAACAACGTGATGAACAAAGCTTTAAAGATCACATTACAAGTCTCTAAAGCAATTGCAAAAATTGCTTTAGCATCTACATAAAGGTCTCTGACAACAATCTATTATAGGAAAATACCTTCTTGAAAACTTTACAATGAACATAATGCTTTAAAAATAAAATTTTGTGTTTATGTTGATATTTCCAATATCCAATCTAAAGGTAAGTGGAGTCTCCTTTGCGCAATTAAGAGGTGTACCTAACTTACTGAAATAGATGCACTCAAGTAGCCTTCACCACCTATTTAATTGTTAACTTCAAGGTGACCTTGCTCGATCTACACTTGCCACCTGAGGTCTGATTTGCATGTATCATTTTTCTCATCTAGAGACCGCTACAGCTGCCAAAGGCCATTAGGGACAATCCAGACTCAATGGTCAATGCTAGTTACATCCATCTTGATGTTCGTATGTATACAAAACATTATAAAATGCCTACTAAAGGCTGTTAGATTAACAAAAAGACCTACGGAGTACTATTTTCTTGAATTGCTATTTCAATCACCTGAGAGACTCAAAATCCATGTTCCAGGCCTGAATTCGATTCAGTACATCTCCCTCAAGAGTGTCTCTCTCTCTCTTCCACTGCCTTTCCTGCAAAAACCAGGCAGAATGTGTGTAAGTCCAGCAGATTTTCTTAATGTGTATCTCAGAAGAACAATTCTTTCATGCATCTATCAATAACAATCTAATCCAGATTGAGAATGAAAATTACAATTGTGGTTTTTGTGAGCAATTATGCACTCAAAATGCTTATGTAAATCAACTGATGACATACCATGGACTGCAGCAACAGACTCAAGTTGCCTATTTCAAATCCCTGATCCTCTACCTTGCTCATCATCATCGTTACTTCATCACTGTGAGCTTTGAAAATCTCTCTCTGTTGGATATCAAGATCATTCAGTGAACGAGAAAGTGAAGGTTGTTTTTGCTCTAGGGTTCTAACCTTCTGCATCAAAAGCTTCATTACAGCATCTAAACCAGGTCGACCGGTTTGGTGATAAACTGGCTGTGATTTCTCCATAGGTTTTGATTTCTTTTCTGGAACATCTACTGAGCTCTCAACAGAGCAGTCTTCAAGATTCTGGTTCAGCATGATGTCAATCTCTTCTTCTGGTTTCGAATCCTGACTGATCACATGAGTTTGTGTTGAAGATAGAGACACTAGATCCTTGTCTACATGACTAGAATCTTCATCCTTTATAGAGGATGACTGAGAGTGCGATTCACCCAATTCTTCAGCAATCCAATCTTCAAGAATCCACTCAATGGCATCTACTCCATGAACTTCCAATGTACTCAATGTACAGTAAAAATCAGTCCCATAGTGGCTTAGCATTTGTAGCTTCATATAGCGTACCCATTGTGGCTCTTTTAATATGAAAACCTGGGAGACCCTGCTATTCTCTGCTTCAAACTTCCCCAACAATATCCACTCATCCGTTGGGTATATCAAGCTTCCCCAAACAGCAAACTCTCTAACATTTGATGAGTAAAACTCATGGTTTGCCAAAATGATTTCAACTACAAGCGTCTCCTCTGCAAGCTCCATATCAACATATTTGGATTCGATGCTGCATGGAGTCCGAAAATACTTATCCCTGTCTCTATTAAGTATGTTGGAAGCTCCCTTTGCTTCTTGGTTACTTGCAAGGATCTTTGCTCCTTTTAAATCCGATGCATAGTTGTATGGCCCATCCCCAGGCTCTTGTCTCAAGTGAACCCTGCTCAGATTGGTTAGAGAAGAGTGCATCTTGTTCAATATATCCGACTTTACAAGGACCGACATACTTCCATTCACATTAGCATCATTAGTAGGGGAAAATGTATCAGACTTCTTTTCTATAGAACTCTCATTTTCTCCATTTTGCTTGGCAGGTGCAGATATGGTGTCCTGGAGAAAATGTCCAGAACTTTGATTATCTTCATCATGATTAATATTTGAGGAGTCCATGTTCTTCTCAAGGAGGACCATCTCAGCAACTTCACTTTGATCTTCACTATCCACAAAGGCATTGCATTCTTCACTTGTGTCTTCACTTGTGTCTGGTGTAACATTTTCTTGATCATCTAGGATACGACACTCCCTGTCATCTTCCTGGGCTGCGTATTCTTTGCCAGCCTCTTGAAAATTAGGAAGTTCAGATTTGGAACATCCAGCATCAAAGTTGGTAACATTGATGATTGATGACAAAGTCGATTGCTCTGACGATGATACTTTGCTGTAAAAACTGGATGATGGAGCACTTGCAGCACACTGTGAATGTCTTCTCTTCCGTTTGGCATTTTCTAATCTGCAACAACATATAGGGAGTCTGATGGAGGTAATCAAGTCTCTAAGTGACAAGTCTTTGCATTTCCGATCTTGAAACGGGACCAGATACTTGACCGTATGTGTTTCCACTGACGCATCCACTGGTTCTGTTCTATTCAAAGAAGTGTACGCATCCTGTGTAGGCAGGATAAAGCCATCTTGATCCTTCCCATGCTCTCCATCATTGATATCTGCATGAACTCCACTGAGCCAAGGAAAGGAACACAAATAGCCACCTGCATCACCGGTGGAAACCTTTCATGACCCTGCACTGCTTGCACCCTAGTGACTGACGTATAAAGGAGACAAAACGAAAGGTAGGGGTGAATTTTTAACGGCTAAGCGGACATACGACAAGTACGAGCCAGACACGAAAACTGGAGAAGAAGCCGGAGAGAGTTGAATTAAAAAAATCACCTGGGTAGTGAGAAAAGGCGGAGTTGAAAAACGCGGCGACCGCTGCAGAGAGAAGTAATAAAAATAAGAGTAGAACAAAATAAGAGGAGGAGGCAGCCAATGAAGAAGACGAGGACAAGCAATGTTTTGCTTCACTGGAATCGACTGATGTCGTAGGTGCCTTCTCCTGCTGCCGTCTGCGATGGCGTTTCCGCATCAGAGCGAGCAAGCAAATGGAAGTGCAATGCAGGAATCAACGAATAACGTTCGCCGAAAACTTTGAAATCAAAAGTTTACGGAAAATTAAAATAAAGAAGAAAAGTTACAAGTGAATGGGACTAGTGCCCAAGGGACCCCAAATCCCACACTGCCGGGGAGGAGTATGTGAAGTTAGAGGGTATTACAAAGGAGGCGGATAAATCTATCATCACCCTCATGTGGGACCCATTTGGGTTTCAACTTGTTGTTTTCGAGATAAATACAATGGTGTCTAAATGGTGGAGATCTCTTATCTCCGGAGATTCTTTTACCTAGAAAAAACAAGGATTTCTCGATTGACCATTCCTTAGGAGTTTGGCCAAAATTGATAGCACATCACTCCCTCCAAATCTTCCAAAGGGTCTCACCCCTGATGGCATTCCACAGCCTCGATGAGCAGCCGACCGCCTCACCCAACAACACCTGTTGCCAATTGATTTGGTGTGTGAGTCTCAATATCCGGGACACGTGACGCCCCACGCCTTTTATGAATGACTTCCACGACATGTTTTTGAGCCATTCCAAGGTACTTCAACACGGTACTTCAAGATGAAGACTTCCATGATAGTCTCAATTCTTAGGTTTTTTTTTTCTTTCTTTTTTTTTTCCTTTTGAGAGAGTATAGTGAATTGAAAACACATTCACACATCCAACCTCATAAGGTAGAGGCACTCATCTGTGAGGAACTCATGGATACATGTGCAATCAAAACTTGAACCAACTTCCTCCTTAAGACTCAAGCCATCAAACCACGAAAACGCACTCACACATCCAACCTCATAAGGTAGAGGCATCCATCTGTGAGGAACTCATGGATACATGTGCAGCCAAGACTTGAACTCAGATCTTCCTCCTTAAGACTCAAGCCATCAAACCACTTGGTTAAGCGAGCTTGGACTTAGACCAGTTTCACATAGAGAACGTCAATGGAAAATAAGAACATCAATGAAAAATAATGCTATTTGATCTGAAAATGATAAATTTTAGAGTGGTCCACTGGTTACCTATTCACACATGAGAGGTGGAAGGAAGTTATTGCAGTTAGTGCCTCCGACTTATGTGAATGTACTAAAGAACATGAAACATAACAAAATTTTTCTGTTGATTTGAAGTGAGCCAATCATATTATTTGACATGGAAGATTTCACCATAGATCCAGGTGCAGGGAGAAGGGGAGAGGTCGGAACATTTTTTGCAAAAATGTTATGTGATATGTATGCTTGTATTCACAAAGGCTTCGCCTTATGTGATTGGAGACGTACACATGTCAGTCATTCATTTGATGTTTCTTCATGACTACAAGTTCCTCCGTCTTAGGGTGGCTTCAGACTGAGGCTCCGAAATGAGGAGAGAAGAAAAGTCTTCCGCCTGGAACATGAACATTGTGATGAGTCCGCCGCTTGCTTATTCCCACTTGGTGTGGAACACAATTCAAAACTCTACTCTACAAATCTGACGTGGACAC
>CM035416.1:29804867-29979867 GCA_020310875.1 Ceratopteris richardii
TTGTGGAGTGATTCAAGATATCTTGAAACTATCCTTTAGGAAGTTTGATTACTTTGTTTTTTATGTGAAATGGTTCAAAGTAGTCACCTCTGGAAGAAACGCACCAGTGAGGTGGGATAAAATTGGTTTGCTTCAAGACGACTCCACAAAATTATGGACGGATGAAAGAAATACATTTGTACTTCCCGAACACTATGAGCAAGTTGTTTTTATACTAGATTCGAAAGAACCAGAGTGGCTATTTGTTTTACAAGTCGCCCCACATAGTATAAAAATTTGTGAGAACATAGATGTAGAAGAAAGTCCATCTGTAGTGGACTCTGAGATTCATTCGATAGTCGAGGAGGAAGAGATCATTGTTCGAGAAGAAGAGATCCTTGAAGAAGATGAGATACAGGATCAAGCAATAGATGATGATCAAGAAGAAGCTAGCATACCAAGTGATTTAGAAGTCGCCAATATAGAGATAGATATTCTCTGTGCATCGGATCTCCAAGAGGATGCTAGAATAGAGGAGTTTTGAATCAAACACTTGTACATACTAATTTTTGTTTATTTTTTTTGCTATGTTCTTTTGTACACTATCATTTCTCTATATTACCTTTATTATCATATGCTAATTATTTGAGTTATTTTGCTACAAAGCACGATGGGAGACAGTCCTCCATTCACTCGATATTCCATGACAGAGGAGTAGTTCTTAGAGTTCATATCTCAGGTACCTCCCGCGTATATGGCTTCTACATCACAGTACTGGATCGCTCGTGGTAGAACTCCCCCCAGCCTCACTCCTGTTGGCCTCACTCTTGCCGGTTTCACTCCTACCGGCCTCACTCCCATCGGTGTCACTCCTGTCAGTGTCACTTCTACCGGCCTCACTCCTGCGGATGGTGCTACTCCCACCGGAGGTATGTCTCCTAGCTTTATGACTCCACCACAACCATCTTTTCAGCCATCCCCTACTGGCTCTAGTAGTAGACGTGTGCGTTCGATACCTCAACGCGATACAGGTGATAGCCCGTTTCATAGGTCGAGGTCACGCTCTGGATCAGGAGGTTCTAGGAGTGGATTTGGAGGAGGCGGCTGTTGCAGAGGCAGTGCCATGGACGTTGTGTCACCCACTTCTACTCCTAGACCGAGTACCTTAGATGTAGGTACACCACGTGGAACACCACGTACACCTTGGGGTGCTCATGACCATGATGATTCCAAGGTGTATAGTATCTGTGATGGAGCTCCGGTGATGGATGCAGTCGAAAAGGCCATGCGTCAGCGTATACGACAACTTTGCTCCATACAGTTTGGACACTCTATCATGTTGAAATGGAGCGAACAAGATAAAGATCAAAAAAATTATATCACAGAGATGATTTATCAGGAGTTCCGACTAGCACATGGGCAGTCTCTTGTCAGTTCAGAGTGGATTTTGCACACCACACATGAAGTTATGTCCCATCAATGATCCGAGGCTCATGATGCTTTCATAGTAGGCTTACCAAAGCCTGTATGGTTAGATGTTGAGGAGTGGGATATGATTCATGACGAGCAACAACAGACTCCTGACCGATATTGCCAGCATCGAGATGCCACATCCACACGAAGATATGGTTGGACTGTCACATTTGGGCAGTAGCGGATATGACATGATGCATCACGAATTTGTAAGTACCATTTGGTTTATTGAATTTGTTTGTATTAAGCTTGTCATGTATGTTCCTCTAATGTTTTGTATATTTGTTGGAGGAGCTGGAAATGGATTGTCCTCCAACACAAACGATGGAGGCTTATGGATATCGTCATGGATTGAATGCAATATTGGAGGACTTGGAGGGACTTGGTGCGATCGTTTCATGGGAGCGTTTGCAATAAGGTGATTAATTTATAAACTTGGTTTTTACTTGTTGTTTGTAAATCTCATGTGAATTTATCTCATTTCATGAATGTTCTTTGTTGTAGGATTGCTGATATGGATGTTTCGATCATTCTGTGCATGTGTATGACAGTGGTGTGCCACAATTTTGTGTTTGGCTCATATATGGCAGTGGTGCACCATAATTTTGTATTTGATTCTTATATGGCAGTGCTTTGCCACATTTTGTAAAAGCATCATATATGACAGTGGGTTGCCACACTCTTGTACATGCTTCATTTATGAAATATATAAGTTTCTCCTTACATGGTTCATGGTTCATTCTGATTATCTCTTTTGTGTTCGATAGTATTTTGCTTTATGAAATCATATTTTGGTTGCCATTAGAGTACACATCACATGTAGTCGGTTTTTTTTGGGCAGAGTGTATTGTCTACTTAAATATAAAGACTCCCTACACTTTACACACACACAATACTAGTGAATTAGTTTAGAAATGGAAATTATAAATCTCTCTTGTTAAGATGATATTGGGAAATTGTGTGTGCTAGTATGAGATCCTTCATAAGATGACATGAAACATCTTAGTATGGATTAGGTGACGTTTAAAGTATTTTTTAAGGGTTTGCCAACATCTCTCTTAGGGATCTAGCACTCAACTTAGAGTATAAGATTACCTGATAAGTTCTTCAAAGCTTGAAACATTTAAACTATGGGATAAGGAACATTATCCTATGTGTGATAGTGTCACTTACTCATAAACGAAACATTTTACTTCTTTCTCTAGTTATAAAATCAAAGGGTTATTTTAGGGAAACTTGCTCACAAAAAAATCTCCTATATCTACGTATAACATAGAATAGAATTCATGTAAAAAGTTATTTGACTATTTGAGGATAGGGCAATTAGATTAGTAGGTAGTTTTTTTAATTTACAATGTCTAGATAGATTTGATTTTTTTTGGGTCCTCACCAGATGGTTTCTTACATCTAAACCTATTGTTCCAAAGAGGGATTTTTTTTTTGATGATACATCTATTCTACTGAACAAATAGACATTGCAAAGTGTGATTCGGAGTACAACCAAGCAGGATTGTTGTACTTGTTACCCCTCTCAATATGTTCATCCTTACCAACATTACTTTTTGGATTGGTAAGGCAGGTATGTTAAGGCTGTGCTCTTTACCTTCCACATATTAGGAGCTTGACTTAATCCTTTTGCAATTCTTCTCAAATCCAACTTATAGCACTTTGGATCTCCCAAAATCTTTTGTCTCTATGTTAAGTTGTATTGGACTTGAGAATGAATTGAACACAAATCAATTCATTTGTTTATATTTTTCATTTGTAATGAATTCTAGTTTATGAAGGCATATTATACATCAAAATAAATTGAATACAAATGATGCAATTGCTTTTATATTATATTTGTATTTTTCATGTTAATGATCATTTATGAGATATTTCCATTTTAGCCTACAATTGTATCATAATGCTGGTTACGTATCAATTTCAAGTTATATGAAATTTTAGGGTAGATCATCTCTACAAACATGCATATATAAACACACACACACACATACATACATACATACATACATACATACATACATACATACATACATACATACATACATACATACATACACACATACATGCATACATGCATACATGTGTGCATGCATACAAACATAATACACACATGGATACATACATACATACATACATACATACATACATACATACATACATACATACATACATACATACATACATACAAACATACATACAAACATACATACATACATACATATGTACATGCATGCATACATATGTACATACATACATGCATAGATATGATAACTAGGCTTTATTCATCCGTATACACACATTCCCCCATCCGTTGACATCATGCTTGTTTTCATCCGTGTATTCTTAAGAAACCTTTAACTTCTATAACCAACCTTTGGTATAATATAAATGTTATAGGTCTTGTATATACTGTTAAGCCATATTTATTAATATATTTAATGCATATATTTGAGATGTAGGTACATTTTTCAAGCATAATGGAGGAATATGTTAAATTTTAGGGGATCATTTAATATAGAGATTCTGTAATTTATCATTGAATCTAGGAATTTTTACATCTGATATTGGTAAATTTTTACAATTATTGGCAACCATATAACTATATTTGTCTATGTGGTCATACCCAATTTTTATGATCTTGGAGCACTTGATATTTACATTTTGACATTTATCTTATATGATAAGTAGATGTCGATCACCTTGAATGGATACTACATATGTAGCCAATCCCAATTTACAGATGTTCAATGTTTGTGCTACTCCCATATATTTCTATTGAGATTAATGATGTAATCATGGAAACTTACCAGTTGTAGTCTGGAGGTGCATTTTGTAAGTGTAGTTATAAACATCAGGTTCATGAAAATGCAAAGACCATAGATATAGTTGTACTTTTCATGGCTTAGAAACTTGTTTGATTCAATATAGAGTTTTATAAGCAATGTCACTTGAAGTTTAATAGTTAAATTTAATAGTTAAATTTCCATCATCCATATGAAGAAAATCAAGAAAATCACTGATTATATAATTTTTAATCTTTTTATATGATGCATGTTTTATCACATGCTACTTGACCATAAAGATATGGAATCACTATAGTAATCCAAGGAAAGAGGCATCTTAAGGTAATATGAAATACCTATTGATGTCAATTAAAATAGCAGATAACTTTATGCTCCCTTGCAAAAGCCTTGTTTTTTGAGTTGAAACCATTGCCCTCTATTGAGTTTGGCTATCACCTTATTTACTTGCACTTCCAAAATTATGTTAATGTTTTGGGGCTCCCATACTTGGAATTTTGCACTACTGATAATATGTATCTATGCTACTTGTCTTCTTTCTATAATCAAGTTATTGCTCCATCACATAAGCAATAGTTTTGTATTATGCTATAATATTTAAACAATCCTAATCAATATCAAGATAATTTTGTTTTTAAACTTTGAAACTTTGAAATAACAAACCTTTCACTCATAGGAATACTGAAATCACTAATCACATTCTAGAGAACACTATTCTATGTAAATATTGGCATTAATTTCTCACCCAGACATATGTTTAAATATTACATGAAATTGAGAGAGAATTACAAAGAAGGTTTATAATCTTTTCGTCTTCTTCATGGGAGACCCGCTTGTTTTTCAACTTGTTTTTTCTATAATGAAATCATTCTGATTTAAAGCTAGATTTGATATTTAAAAAAATGAATCATTTGCTTATACTGATTCTCAAAACAAATCATGGTTGTATATACATTCTCGAAGACATGCTAAGAAATGGATCAGAGAAGTTCACTGTTGTGAGTGATACATGACAAAAAAAAGAAAATGAAACATAATCAAGGTGTATGTATTAATGTACATATAGTACAATGATATTGGCAATGAATGATTGCAAAATATGAGGGCAATTATAGAGCTATAGTGTGATCTCACTATCCACTTGAATCCCTCTAAATGTCTCTCCAGATCGGGCTCACTTTGCATGACTTTTGAAGTCTTTTTATAGCTAAAGCTGGAGCCATTTTGAAATTCAAACTCCTACCAAAAATATCCTTAGAGTTTAGGATTTCAATTTGCATCTAACTCACCAAGCAACTCGTAATGAGATCTCCTAAGAACTCATGATTGCAAGTGCTCTTTTTACATGTGCACGTTTACAAAGATAAAAGTCATGCTTCTACAATTGGATAGTCATATGTGACTTCATGTGAGTACATAGAAGTGAATATCCCAATGTCTCCAAGTATGTAGGCTTGGATCCATTTGCACCAATAGCTCCCCCTCAGGCCTAACATGCTTGGGCTTCAACTCTCTTTGATCTCCTGCAATCCAATCATCATCTTGAACCTGTTCAATTTAGTTCCATCCAAAGATTTAGTTAGAATATCTGCACATTGCAAGTTTGTTGATACATAGGACAATTGTATATCCTTGCTAAGTAGATTCTCTCTCACATAATGATAATGCAATTCAATGTGCTTGGTCCTTTCATGATATACAAGATTAGCAGCCAAATGTACTGAGCTAGTATTATCTCCAAAGATCATTGGAGTGTATGTATGTAGCCCCAAGTCTGATTAGAGTAGCTTTAACCACATTGCTTCTTGTGTTGCATTTGCAAGGCCCCTATATTCAGCTTTAGTTGATGACAATGCCACATTTGGTTGTTTCTTTGATGACCATGAATCAACTTAGACCCTTCAAAAGATAAGTAGCCAGAGGTGCTCCTATCATCTTTAGAACCAGCCCAATCTGGATAAGAGTATAGCTTGATATCCAAGTCAGATGTAAATGGATTAAATAGCCCTTGATTTACGGTACCCTTCAAGTACTTTAAGATCCTTTTGATAGCTTCCATGTGAGGTTTTCTTGGTGTATGCCTGAATTGACTCAATGCACTCACCCCATAGCATATATCCACTCTTGCTAGGGTTGCATAATTGAGACTCCCAACAAGACTTTGATAACTTGTAATGTCTTCAAGCAGCTCTCTTTCATGAGCACTGAGTTTTTTATTCAATTCCATGGGTGTGCCTACAATTTTTGCATTTTCCATTTTGAACTTGACTAGTATATCATGGATGTAGTTTATTTGATAATGAAAACACCAGAATCTGTATAAACAATCTCTAAACCAAGAAAATATGTAAGCAACCCAAGATCATTGATCTTGAACTCCTCCTTCATTTGGGTTTTAATCTTCTTGATGCCATTGTCATAATTTCCTGTAATGATAATGTCATCCACATAAACACATAGATAAATAACCTCTGAATTAGTCTTCTTAATGAACAATGAAGAGTCTGCCTTGCTTGCAATAAAACCTTGGTCCTACAAGTATGTGGCCAATATATGATTCCAAGCTCTAGGAGCTTGCTTTAAACCATACATTGCCCTCATTAATTTACATAAATAACCAGGTTTGTCTTTGTCTTCATATCCTGGTGGTTGAGCCATGTAGACCTCTTTTGAGATCCACCCATTAAGGAATGCATTTTTAACATCTAACTGGTCCAACTTCCAATTTTTTGAAGCAACAATACTTACTAAAACTCTCATAGTTGGCATCTTGGCTACAGGTGAGAAGGTCTCATAATCCACTCCATGGGTTTGAGAAAACACCTTTGCCACTAGCCTTGCTTTATAGCTATTTATTGTGACATCTGAATTCTTTTTCACTTTGCAAATCCACCTAGATCCTATTACCTTCATGAATGGTTCTTTGGGAACCGAATCCCAAGTGCTATTCTCTTGAAGTGATTCAATTTCTCCGGCATAGCTTCTCTCCATTCTTCTTCCTTGTTGGCTTCCTCAAATGAAGATGGTTCCTCTAACGTAAAGTCTTTAGCTATGTATATAGAATGCTTGGTGACTAGTGATGTGTCATAGCCATACCTTATAGGTTTCTTGCTTTCCCTTTGTGATCTTCTAAGTGCTTGATTGGATGACTCTAGAATGTCTTCCAATTTTTTGAACTTTCCTTTGCCCTTGGACTTGCAAGCTTTGAATTCTTTAAGATCAATTTGTTCTTCATCTTTTGAGTTGAGATCCTTTGATGTATGTGGTTCTTCTTTGGTCACATTTGGAAAACCATTCACCAAATCATAGGGTAGCTTTAGTTTCCTACAACCATCCTCAAAGCAAGAGTTATTTTCATCAAATACGACATCCCTACTAAGTGTAAATCCTTTATTAGTGGAATTATATAACCTATATCCTTTCTTATTTTGATCATAGCCAATAAATATGCATCTTTTAGCTTTTGGATCAAGCTTTCCCCTAATTTGTGAGGGTATGTGTGCATAAGCAATGCACCCAAAGGTCTTACAATGATCTAAAGAAGGTCTCCTCCTATTCCATGCCTCATAAGGTGTCATCCCATCCAGAGACTTGGATGGAAGCCTATCGATAGGTAAGTGTCTATCGAAACAACCTCTGCCCATAGATAATTAGAGAGTTTTTTCTCATTCAACATTGATCTTGCAGCCTCTACTATAAATCTATTTCTTCTCTCTGCCACTCCATTCTGTTCAGAAGTGTACCTTGTTGTAGTCTCTCCTTTATGCCTCTGTCTTGTAAGAAGGAGTGAAACTCATGTAATAAATACTCATCACCTCCATCAAATCTGAGCCTCTTCAACTTTTTACCTGTTTGATTCTCAACCAATGCCAAATACTTCTTGAAACAAGTGAAAACTTCATCTTTATGCTTCATAAAATAAAGTATTGTCCACCTACTATAGTCATCTATGAAAGAAACATAATACCTTGACCCTAAAATTGATGGCTCTCTCCTAGGACCCCACACATTTGTGTGTACAAACTCCAAGTAGTCTTCATACATGTATCCTCTTTTGTTGAATTGTTGCTTATGTGACTTGCCAAATTGGCATGCTCCACATTTGTAAATCATGTGTTGCTTGGACGCATTTGGGATGCCAAGCACACTCTGATCCCTACATATTTGCATCAATGTCCTTTCACCTATATGTCCTAGTCTCTTATGCCATATCTCCAATTCAGATAGGGTTTGGTCCTTATAATTAAAGAGTGCAATATTTCTTGTATCTTCAACTTCAAAGGTAAAAAGTCTACTAAATTTCTCACCTTTTGTAATCCTCTTGAAGCCTTGTTGAGGGTCCTCCACATATACTCCATGCCTTGTGAATATAACCTGTAAATTCTCAACAATCTATCCAACACCGATTAGATTCTTGTTTACTGTTGGCACATACAATACCCTGCTTAGAAGGTTCATATTACCATTAGATGCTTTAACATTTCCAATCTTCTTTACTGAGTGCCTAGTGCCATCACCTGTCTTAAGTTCATGCTTTCCTTTTGGTTCTTCAAGGTCAGACAATAATGCTACATTGCTTGCTACATGATTGGAGCAACTAGAATCAATATAGAATAGGTACTCATCATCTTTACCTTGCTTGGATGTCATATTCATGAGTAATAGGGAATCCTCTTAATCATTTGTATAGTTGTTGTAGTCTCTCCTTCCTCAGAAGCCTCCTTGTGTTGTTGTAGCCTTGGTTGTAATTGTGATGGTAGTTGTTTCCTCCATTATTGAACCTGCCTCTTGATTGTCCATTGCCTCCTCTGTGGAAGCCTCTTCCTGTCTGATTCTTTATGTTCTTGAAGCATTCATATGTGATATGATTGCTCAAGCCAAAAATGTTGGAAGGTGAAGAATTATATGATCTCCCCTTGTCGTTCTTTCCTCCTCTGCCCCTTCCTCTAGTGCCTCTTCCTCTACCTGTGAAATTCACTTGAGAGGTACTTGCATCTTCTTCATTGTTCTTACCTTTTCCTTTATCTTTACTCTTATTTTTATCTATGTAAAGGGCAAAAGCTTGGTTACCTCTAAAAGTATCTCCATTCTTGTTGAGCTTTGTCTCATGTGTGAAGAGTTGCCCCATTAATGTATTGAGATTAGGTATCTGCATGTCCATATATAGGTCCATTGCTATGGTAAAAGACTCTCATTTTTCATCAGCCTTGCTGCCATTTATGATCTTCCTTAGTATCTGCTCCTCTTCCATTTCTTCTCCAATACTCCCAAGTTGATCAGCTACATCCTTCATCTTGGTCACATAGTCATCTCCAATTTGCTTTGGTTGCTTCTTCAAGGTTGTGAACTTCATCAAAATTTGGTTCTTTCTAGCCCTTGTATTTGATGAGAAGTATGAAGATAGTTCTTCCCAACTCTCTTTTGAAGTCTTAAAATTCTTGATATGAGGTAACAAAAAATCAGATATTGAATTGAGTATGATGAAGCCTCAAGTTCAGATGACGAAGATACTATCAACCTTGAAGAGTTCAAGGCATGGAAGTCCAAGGGCAAAATGAAGATGGAGAAACTTGAAGACATACCTGAATCTTCAACTCAATTAATCAGAAGATGACAAAGAGAAAGCAAAAAACCTATCAGATATGGGTATGATACATCTCTTGTTACTAAACATTCGGTTTATCTTGCCAAAGATTTGTCAAATGAAGAAGGAGGATCATATGAAGAAGCCATAACTAAATCAGAATGGAAAGAAGCTATGGATGAGGAGATTGAAGCACTCAAGGAGAGTGACACATGGGAGTTAGTACCTAAGAAGGACTCCATGAAGGTAATAGGATCCAGATGGATCTATAAGCTTAAAAGAAATTTTGATGGCACAATTAATAGGTACAAAGCCAGATTGGTAGCCAAGGGTTTTGCACAAACCCAAGGCATTGAGTATGAAGAGGCATTTTCTCCTGTGGCCAAGATGCCAACAATCAGAGTGTTGGTAAGTGTGGCTGCATGAAAAAATTGGAATATATACCAATTGGATGTCAAGAATGCTTTCTTGAATGGATGGATTTCAGAGGAGGTATATATGTCACAACCTCCTGGCTATGAGGACCCTAAGAAGGTAACATATGTTTGCAAATTGAAAAAGGCTTTATATGGATTGAAGCAGGCACATAGGGCATGGAATTACAGGTTAAGTACATACCTCCAAGACCAAGGATTTGTCATGAGCAAGGCATATACTTCTCTATTCATCAAGAGAAGTAATTCAGAGGTAATATACCTTTGTGTTTATGTTGATGGCATCGTCATTATAGGTAATGATGTCAATGGAATCAGATATATCAAGAGTCAAATGATGAAGGAGTTCAAGATCAATGATCTTGGTCTATTGAAGTATTTTCTTGGGCTAGAGTTAGTTTATACTAACTCAAGAATATACATTACTCAGAAAAAATATATACAGGACATGTTAAAGAAGTTTCATTTGCAGGATGCCAAAGAAACAAGCACTCCAATGGAGGTAAACCTAAAACTAAGTGCCCATGAAGGTGATGAAGTAAATGACATTACAGGTTCCCAAAGTATGGCGGGTAGCTTGAACTATGCTACCTTAACAAGGCTAGATATTGCATATGGAGTTAGTGTGCTAAGTCAATTTATGCACAAGCCAAGGATACCTCACTTAGAGGCTACAAAGAGAATCTTGAAGTATCTCAAGGGTACACAGAACCATGGTTTGTATTTCCCTTACACTTCAGATATTGATATCAAGATCTATTCACATGCAGATTGGGCAGGATGCAAGGATGATAGGAGGAGCACTTCTGGATATATTTCTTTTGCAAGTGATAAACCAATATCTTGGTCTGCAAAGAAGCAACCAACTATTGCATTGTCTTCTACAGAGGCAGAGTATAGAGGGTTGGCTAATGCCACACAAGAAGCTATTTGGATTAAGCTTTTGTATACAGAATTGGGTTTATTTACTAGGTCTCCAATAATCTTTGGAGATAATACAAGTTCTCTTCACCTTGCAGCTAATCCTATCTATCATGCTAGGGCCAAACATATAGAGGTCCATTACCATTATGTGAGAGAGAAGTTGATAAGCAAGGATATTCAACTGACCTATGTATCAACCAACATGCAATGTGCAGATTTGTTGACTAAAGCTTTGGATGGAACAAAACTTTGCAGATTCAAAGCCATGATTGGATTGCAGGATATACTTGAAGATTGAAGATGAAGACCAAGCCAAAATGTTTGGCTTGAGGGGGAGCTGTTGGTGTAATTTACAAGCCTAAACATTTAGCTTGATGGATACATTGAAGTCTATACACCCATGAAGAAGCATAGTTACTATTGCTAGTGGTTAATTACCACTTTATCTCCTTGTAAAAGTCAAATTGACTTGGAATCTTTTGTAATCACCTACCAAAAGGATTTGTGGAAAAAGTTAGCTATTTGATTGAAGGAATATCTCCTAGGATATAGGAGCTTGATCATAGGGAGCCAAAAGTTTGAATTTGAATTCAAATTTTTACTCATTCCTTATAAAAATGGACATGGAAAAGTCGCGGGTAGAACTCATCATTCCCGAGCTTCTCATCACTGATTCTGAGGCCTACACTCTAGCCCACACCTATCTACACCATTAGACAATGATTTCATGCCAATGGATTTGTATAAAAGTGTTCATTAATACATACATTCACATTGTTTATTTCTGAGTTCTCTGTCATACTACTCAAAAGTCTATCAACTTGTGAAGTGCATATCTCGGTCAATTCTTCACCAAATTCAGTGATTCAAAGCTTGTTGGATTCAGCTTAAAGTTTTCTACATGCTGCTAAAGTTTGAAGAGATTCTCTTCAGCCATTTCAGAGAAATCTGCATCGAGGTGATCACTGGTCAATATCTACTACAATCCTAAAAAATCGGGGGTATAGCTTTACTTGCTAAATGGATTTCTCTTAGCATAGTTTATCTTTTTACATCATTTCACTTGGAATAGTTAGCTTAATAAGCTAATTAGATACCCCCAAAAGGAATTTTGCAATTCCTACTGTGCTGGTCATATTGAGCAAAATACCCAGCAGGTGTGAGGACATAAATAGAAGGTTTTCTTGAGTTTGTGAGTTTCAAAGTTATCTGTTTTGATTCAATCATTGCACACATCACTTCCAAAGTACATAGGCCATTTTATGGTGTCATTGGAAAGTTAAGGAAGTCTATTTATCAAGTTTGAAGAAGAAGGGGGCTGGTACAAAGCAGGTTTGGCAGTACCTACTCAATCTCTTGGAGCATCCATTCATCTTTCCCAACACTTATTCTATCACTTGCCCTCTCCTTAGCCTGGAAGTTGGCTCCTTTTCCAAATTATCATCTCCAATCTATCTAATAGACCATCAAAATGCAATGATGTTCTAGTGGAGCTAGAGCAATTGAAGAGGCGAGTGGCCTCAAACATGGCTTGAGCCAATTCTACCATCTTGGCACACAACTTGGTTCATTCAAGCTCTAGGTCAGCTCTAGGGTAACATCTTTCATGATCCGTTACATTTGGTCCTTCCCGGATCCTAGCCTGATATGCTCTAAGCATCATATCTATGTCCTCGGGAGTGGGATCTTCCAAGCTTGATCCTACTCTAGGTGGTGGGTGGGTTACGTGTGGTGAATTAGAAGGTTGAGGGATGTAAGGTGATGGAGATGGTAGTGGGGGTGATGTGTGAGAGTGCGTTTGAGATGTGATTTCTATAATTTTGGCTTTGGTCTCTCACAGACTTTCCTCGAGTTTGCTCATCTTTCTTGCCCATTGCCCTTTCATACGTTCACGGCTATCTCTCCAAGTTCTTGTTCTCTTCTTATTCTGGCTCTCAGTCTCGCTAACCTCCGCATTCTTTTCCTGGCCTAAGTCTTGGTCTTGCTTAAGGTCCCGAGCTCTCGTGATGACTTGCATTGGGGCTATGGAAGTCACACTTCCCATGGAGTCTACCACTAAGCCAATAACGTTGATAGGAGCGATTTTTGGCATATTGGCGGGGTTCTTGGGACACTTTCGTAACAAATGCTCCTTTCCACAATCTGGACAAAAGCCTTGAATTGTCACAGATTGGGTTTGTGTAGGTGCAGGTAGAGGGCAATCACGAATGAGGTGATCTCCATGACAACGATAGCATGGACCTCTAGGAAATGGAGGTCTCATCGGCCTAGGCTGGGGTCTCGAGTTGGGGTTTGCATACATGATATTTTCATATTCTGGCTCCCAACTAGATTCACTCGGTTCTTCATAATAGTATGACTCACTATGCTTCGGTGATTGCATGTAGTAAGCCTGTGGGCTCTCAATATGGGTAGAGTCAAAGCTATGATCACTTGGGTCACTTTCTAAAAGCAACGGTGTCACTGGCACTAAAGCTCTATTTAGATTTTCTTCTATAGCTGCATACTTCACTGAAATCACATTGGTGGGGGGAGGGGGTTGCTGCACAAGGACTGGTTGAGGTCTTTGCTGCCCTTGATAGGGTGGTTGATAGGATTGTTGGGGCCTACCATACTGCTATTGTGGGTACTGATTCTGGTATTTTCCTTGCTGTGGATATGGCTGCGTATAATTTTTTCTAACAACTTGTTTGTTATATGGGCACTCTTGTGCAGTGTGATTGGCGTACCTTCTTTCTATGGTGCAGTATTGGCTATTAGGGTTCACTTGGGGTTGAGCCATGATAGGGCACACGTTAGCCATATGGTCTCCTCCACAGGTATAGCATCGTTTTCCTGGGGCAAATCTAGGAATCTGCTTGCTACAGACTCCTAATTTCTGAGCTACCTTCTGTGCTAGATCCTCAATTGATGTGGATTGTGAGGAAGCGAGGCTAGTAGAGCTATCTGAATCTTTATAGATCTTTGAGAGCTCTAATTCCTCCCCTAGATTATCCTCGATGTCTATGCACATGCGTACACACCCTTCTATGGATCTAGGGTCCTTTAAGTACACATATGATCTCTGTTTGGTGCTTAACAATCCGTTTAGAAATAAGGCCACTTGTTTGGCCGGAGTGGGTAACTCTGGAGCAGGGCATCTCTCTAGGTATTGCCTAAACCTTCTTCCTGCGAGCCTCACTGTTTCTTGAGGTGTTTGCTTGAAGCTGTATATCAAGGAAGGTGTGTTATGCATAATGCCACTTTAGTGATGAATGCTTCAAGAAGTTGGTCTATACTTATGTACTGATCTTGGTGAAGTGGTTGAAACCAAGTCAATGAAGTGTTCTTGAGTGTTAGGCCAAAAGCATTGTATTGAGTGAACAAGTCTTCCACTTGTTCAACTCTCAAAACTTGCCTAAACTCTACTACATGGTCATACGGGTCTCCTGTGCCATCGAAGCAATTCTTCATGGACTTTACTAATTGTGTGGGTCTTAAGGTTCTAGCATGTTCTCTAGGCCTTGGGAGAGGGAATTCGTCTGTATTTCTTGGATTTCGTGGGTCCTTATGTCTCTCCCTGTCCATCCTATCAGTTTCAATCCTTGTTCTCTCTCTTCCAAGTGGGTTAGCAAAACTCACCTCGGGTCTATCTCTACTCCTCTCTCTTTGTGTTCCATGAGCCTAAGATGTTCCAGCTCCTTGGTGACCATAAGACACAGTGGATCGAGGTTGGGGAGAAACAAATTCAACCTTCCAAGTGTATGTCTGTCTTCCATGTTTTGAGACCACAAAGATCCTCTCTGAAGCATCATCTAAGTAGGTTACTTTGCCTGGGGTATCAAGATCTTTGAATTCATAAATGGTAAGAGCTCCTACTTCATTAGGTTTCTCAGGCTTATACCTCCAAAAAGCCTCATCCGTCTCTCAGTTCAAGAGAAAATCTATGCTCCTGTTATCTTGGGGAACCCACTCTGGAGTGATTATTCTCGTCAGAACCGACTTTCCTCGAGGGGTTTTTGGATCCTTTCCTAAGTTCCCTTGCTCTATGTCTCCTACGTCGACCTCTGGGATTATGTTGCCAAATTCATCTATTCTTTCTAGTTGACTAGTGACCACATACATTGTTCCTTCTTTATCAATGTAAGAACCATTTTCGAACTTGACTACTGGGTGTTCTAGTCCAATGGGCTGATTTGGGTTTTTAATTAGGACAACAGATCTTCTCAGACCATCCTCATAAATGCGTGCACCTAAGCGGTTGGTTTGGATATATTCCAATTGAGTCTTGTAGGGACCTTCAGGTCGTTCTAGGTATGCCATTCCTGAGCTACCTACAGTTCTTTCCATGTTATAAGACATCTCAGAGTCACTAGTTTCTGAGTCTAGAGCGTAGGGGTAATCGCTCAATTGCTGGGCCCAAGATCAGGTTGTATGGTTGACACTAGCCTCGGATGATCTAATACTTTGACGGTCTCTCCCTAAGTGTCTTGCCAATCTAAGGTTCATATGCCCTTTGTACATTGCTGATTCTTTGATACCAATCACTTTTTCCTTTTAAGTTCCTTTGTATGTGTTTTCTTGTCTTTTATCAAGCGTCGCCAGGAGCACTTAAGTGTGTCGTACTTAATGTTCTTCGTCCAATTAGCTTAAGTTCTTTCCTTTAAGTTGTCCCTTGACTGCACTTTAACCTATTCTTGGACTTGAGAAGTTAGAGGCTCTTAGAACTTGAGTATTCCTATCGTACCCCTAGTCAATCAGGACAACTACTCGCACTTAGCCTAAGCTAATAATGGACCGAGGGGGTTAAGAGATGTTCCAACCTAAAGTCACTTCTCCTTGCTATGCTTGTTTGCCCAGGAAGTGCGTTCCCAAGCCTGCTCACACCGGCACTTGCTTTGATTTCTCCAAAAGCTCTCTATGACCCTGTGAAAATTCCAAGGTTAGCTCAAGTTTTCACCTTTAATTGACAGACAATTTGAGGCATTTTTGTGCATTTGTAATGGTATAGGTGATTGAATATGCAAATATGCCCAATTTTTAGCCCAAAATATCAAAAAATACCCCTCTATTTCTTTGCCAAAAATGCCTATCTATCGCGATAGACGGTGTCTGTCGTGATAGACATTGACTGTCGCGTGGGGCTGTCTATCGTGATAGACGGTGTCTATCTTGATAGACTAAGTCTATCGTCTATCGTGCTTTTGGTCTGTCACGATAGATGGGTGTTTGTCGTGATAGACGAGGTCTATCGTCTGTCGTTGGCTCTGTCTATCACGATAGACGGGTGTCTGTCGTGATAGACGGTGTCTGTCGTGATAGACGGTGTCTGTTGTTTGTCGTGCTTTTGGTCTGTCGCGATAGACAGTGTCTGTCATGATAGACTGGGTCTATCGTCTGTCGTGGGCTCTGTCTGTCGCGATAGACGGTGTTTGTCACGATAGATGGCCTGTGTCGTGGGGTGTTGTCTATCGCGATAGATGCTATCTATCACGATAGACGGTGTTTGTCGTGATAGATGATGTTTGTCACGATAGACAGGTGTCTGTCACAATAGACTGAAAAAACGCAAATTGTTTAGAAACTTCTAATGATTCGGAGTGCTCTAATCGTGTAGGTTATCGTGCCAAGCATGCATTCAAAAAATATTAAGTTTTTCTGTCTGTCACGATAGACAGAGGTCGTCGTCCCGGGACCTATGCAGAGTTTTGTCGTACCTGCGCAAGCTGCTGGAGATGGTGGTACAACTAGATCCTACAACAAAAGCTCAAAAAACACATAAAAACAGATAGCATGCAAGCTCTCTCTCTCACAAGTGAAATGAGGGAAATGAGGTGGGGAGTGGAATATGACTAAAAACTAAAATTTTTGTGAAGATGGAGATGGAGGTGGGAGATGGTGAGGATGATGATGGTGATGCAAAAACAAGAAAGAAAAGAAGAAAAAAATGGAAAAGAAAGGAGATTACCTATGACTCCAATGTCTCAGCTCTACGTCTTACCATCACACGCTCGTCCTCGAAGCTCTCTCCCCGACAACGGTGCCAAATTTGGTGTCACTCTAGCACAATGGTGAGTACCAATGTGAGGAGACCCACCTCATAATTGTCAATGCGTGGAGACATGAGGACTAGTATGAAGACTATGAGCAAGTGATGTCACAAGTGTGTGAGTGAGAAGCACACAAACATGCACACACATACACACACGTGCACACAAAGCAAGAACAAGGAGAGGAACAATGGAGTTCTTTGCATTAGTCAAAAAGTCTCTTACATAAGTTCAAATCACTAACAATCTAACCTCCAAAATGAGCTCTCTAGCTCTTTTTATAGTTTTTTGACTAGCTTTGGTCTCGTCCAGACCTAGTGTCCGGCCTAATTAAAAATTAGGTTCTAGAGCCTATTTGGGGGCTCAAACAGAGTCTAAAAATTATGAAATTTGGTATGTAGCTAACTAATACTCCTCAAGCTCGAAGACTCCTCTTGAACAAAATTGAGTCTATTCTACCAAAAACGGGATTTACAATGTGTGTGTAGTGATGAAAATCACTTGAGTTGGAAATAGTATATGGAAAAAATGATTGGACCTTGTTGTCGTATTGTGCATGACTGCTCCGTTGTGCCTGTATGCTCTTCTTATGACTTGTATGCCAACACAGGGGTTGTCCACATTCATTCTTCCTCTTTCCAATACCAATCTTGGGAGCTCAAGGGGTCATGATCGCCAAGTAAGTACTCTCCAAGTTCTAGTTCCAGTTCTTGTCTTGTTCCTTGTTCTTGTCTTGTCTAGTTTAGTTCTTGGACATCCTGTCTTGTCCTCTTGTAATCTTGTAGTACCAGATCTTGTCGAGTTCTTTCTTGTATCTAGTTCATCTCCCAAAAGGGAGTTCTTGTAATCCAGATATCTTGTTCCATACTTACTATCTCGGGTTGTGGAATCTCTTGTATCATCTCTACTCCAGTTTTCCATACCTATCGATCGCGGGTTGTGGGACGTATTGTATCAGTTACATATTCTTGTATCATTTTCCCTACGTGGGTGCTCTTGTAATCAGAAGGGTATTTCCGAAATCTTGTCTAGTGTAGTCAGGGAGCACAATCTAGTGCTCCCCTGACCTTTTGGCAAGACTAGCTTCTATCCAAGACCAGTCATCATGGAGAATGCTTATGAACAGATTGTAGCATCACTTCAGAGTCTCCAACAACAAGTCGAAGACCTAACTCATCTAGGGACACAAGTGGAGATGGGAAATCCAGTGCATGTGGGTGCACTCCTCCAAGAATTACAAGAACAAATCGGGAGTTTTTAGGAAAATCAAGGGAGTATGCAAGTAAATCAACAACCTAGTACATCCTTCATGAGGGAACCTAAGATCTGCATGCCAAAAAAGTTGGATGGGGATCGCACAAAGTTTTGTAGATTTCTCTAGCGAGTTAAATTGTACATCTGTATGCAACCTGATAGATACCTTGATGAGGCATCCAAGGTCAGCTTTATTGGAACCTTGTTTTGTGGACAAGCCTTATCATGGTTTGCCCCAATCTTGGAGAAGAACATGGCAGTACTTCAGGAATATGAGGGGTTTCTTCAAGAACTCATCGCCACATTTGGAGATGCAGACACAAGTTGAGTCGCAGAAACAAAACTTTAGAACCTACATCAAGGTAATCGCCCTGCCTCTACCTATGCATCAGAATTTAGGTAGTTGATATGTGATCTCACATGGCATGAAGATTATTTCATAAGCCAATTTAGATGGGGTTTACGAGATGATGTGAAGGACCTTTTGCTCATGATGCCAGAGGTTAAGACATTGAATGAATACATCATGCAAGCTATTCAATGTGATAACCCTTTTTTTGAAAGGAAACAAGGAAAACAAGTAGAAGGAAGACCTCACCGATGGAAACCTTTCTAGCCCACTCCTAAAGATGAGTCTATGCCTGAACCTATGCAAATAGATGTAACTAGGTTCCAACCCCTAACACCACAAGAGAAACACAGAAGGAGAGATAATAAATTATGCCTCTATTGTGGAAACCTTGGACATATTGCAGTTAATTGTCCCAACAAGAGAACAAACTCTAGAGTTGCAACCGCCCTTGTAGAGCAGGGAAACGAGGAAGTCCAGTTGTAAAAGAGACCACAGAGCTAGACCATGATATAAGAAAGGGTCTCATAATTCTAGCTACACCCATAGAAACATGTCTTGCACCTATCAAGTTAATCATGCCAAAGAAGATCCTTTCCCTTATAGCCCTAGTATATTCAGGAGCCTCCTCATGTTTCATCGATGAAGGATTGGTTAAGAAACATGGAATTCCTATACTTCGAAAGAACAAACTAGTAGTAGCTGAAGTAGTAGATGGACGACCTCTAGCATCTGGGAAAATAACCATGGAAACCACACCATTAAGAGTACACCTTGGTGACCATGAATCCCACATATGTTTCAATGTTATATCTAGCCCAGTACATCTAGTTATCATTGGAACGCCCCGGTTAAAGAAGCATAATCTAGACATCAATTAGGAAACGAATAAAATCACCCGTCGAGATATCCAAAATAACCCAACATATATCAGAGCCAAGGCCTTCATACATGCAGTAAGGAAGGAACCGACATATATGATCTATGCCATACCAGCTCAAGAATCCAAGAAAGATGATCCAATGCAGCTACCCAATCAGTACAAAGGCTTTGAAGATGTTTTCAAAAAGAAGAATGCAGATATCCTCCTAGAGCATACACCTTATGATTGTACCATAGATCTTCAAGAGGGAGCACAACCACCCTTTGGACCAATCTATATACTATCCCCAGAGGAACTTACAGAACTACACAAGAACATTGATGAGAATCTAGCAAAGGGGTTTATCAAACACTCAAAGTCTCCAGCAGGAGTCCCTATTCCATTTGTAAAGAAGAAGGATGGGACTCTTCGGACGTGTCTAGACTATCATGGATTGAATAAAGTCACTATAAAGAATAGATACCCTCTACCACTCATATCAGAGCTCTTGGAACGCCTTGGAAAATCAAAGCTCTTCACAAAGATTGACCTTCGAGGAGCTTAAAACCTTGTCAGGATCAGAGAAGGAGATGAATGGAAGACAACATTTCGGACAAGGTATGGGCACTTTGAATATGTAGTTATGCCATTTGGTCTCACGAATGCTCCAAATGTCTTTCAACATATGATGAATGATAACTTTTGAGAGTATTTAGATGAACTTGTGGTAATATATCTCGATGATATCCTGATATTCTCCAAAAATCTAGAGGATCATGAATATCATGTAAAGATAGTCCTAGAGAAACTAAGAGAGAAAGGGTTATATGAAAAATTGGGGAAGTGCTCTTTCCATCAGGTAGAAGTGGAGTTTCTAGGATACATTGTATCAGAGAAAGGAATCTTTATGGATCCTTTAAAAATCAAGACAATCCTTGATTGGCAGCCACCTTCGTGTGTTCGAGATGTACAATGTTTTTTAGGGTTTGCCAATTTTTACAGGATATTCATAAGAGATTACTCCAAGATAGTGATATGTCTTACCAAGCTTACAGGAAATGCGAAATTCTCATGGACCGAAGAAGCAGAAAAAGCCTTTCAGAACTTGAAATTAGCATTCACCACTGCTCCAATTCTAGTCCATCGTGATTCTAGCTATCATTCGAGGAAATTTTCCCATCTAGAGATTAATTATGAAATTATTGATAAAGAAATTCTTGCCATAGTAGACGCCTTTGATTCTTGGCGTCACCATCTAGAAGGAGCACCTCATAGAGTTATTGTGTATGCAGATCACAAGAACTTGGAGTATTTTATGACCACCTGCATCCTCAATAGAAGGCAATCTCGATGGAATAACTTTCTATCCAAGTTCGACTTTGTCATCACCTATCGTCCAGGGCATCAACAATGTCAGTCAAATGCCTTGCCCAAAAGATCTTACCTTGCACCAAAGAAGGGTGAAGAGGCCTTTGATCAACAAGAGAGTGTATTACTCAACCCTGAGCATCTCTAGTTAGCATCTATCTCTTCAACCCATCATGAAGATTCACCCTTGAATCATTTGATCTGTGAGAATCTACCACAAGATGAATTGTTTTATTGTTAAACACAAAACTCATAAAGGAAAAGTCCAAGAAGTAAATGAATTTCAGGAAAAGGACGGGTTACTATTATAAGAATCTATTGTATGTCCCTCCAAGAAAGCCCAGGATCCAAGTACTTCAACAACATCATGACAACCTTGCAGGAGGACATTTTGGAGTAAATAAAACAATAGAACTCAGATCAAGGGATTTTTGGTGGCCTCAATTGTGGAAGGAAGTCAAAGAATATATTCAAACCTGTGACACTTGCAGTAGAGCTAAGATACCATGACATAAACCTCAAGGCCTCTTGCAACCTTTACCTATTCCAGAAAGGCCATGTGCTTCACTGTCTATGGATCTCATCACAAATATACCAAATTCAGATAAGTATGATGCCATTCTTGTTATTGTGGATAGATTTACAAAGATGCCAACTTCATTCCAACTACAAAGGCAATCACTAGTGCAACCATTGCTAGACTTTTTCTCAGATACATCTTTAGGCTTGATGGATTTCCTGATGATATTGTCAGTGATCGAGGTCCACAGTTCATATCTAGCTTTTGGAACAGTCTTTGCAAGCTCCTTGGTGTTCAAGTTAAACTATCTACAACAAATCATCCACAGAATGATGGACAAACACAACGGGTGAATCAAGTCCTAGAGCAATATCTTCATTGCACTAGCAACTATCATCAAAATGACTGGTTTGAGTTGTTACACTTTGCAAAGTTTGCCTATAACAATGGTGTTCATGCATCTACTAAGCAGACTCCCTTCTTTGCAAACTATGGACAACATCCAAGGATGGATACACAACTCTCAAATCATGTCAAGAACCCAAGTGCCAAAGACAAGGCCCAATAGTGATGGACATTCACAAAGAACTCAAGGAAGAGATCCATAAAGCTCAAGAGCAATATAAGTACTATGCAGATCAACATCGTGTCTACAATCCATCATATCAAATTGGGGGATAAAGTATGGTTACTCAGAAATAATTTGCAAACTTCAAGGCCTTGTGCAAAGTTATATCATCAAAGATTTGGTCCATTTATCATCTTGGCCAAGATTAATCGAGTCACCTTCAAGCTCTAGCTACCAAGTACCATGAGAATACATCCAGTTTTCCATGTATCCATGTTGGAACCATATCAGATTTCACCATTGAGGGGGCAGAGACCTAGTCCTTCACCACCTATCAAGATTGATGGTCATGAAGAATTTGAAGTCGAGCATGTCCTAGATCCGAGAATATCCCGAGGAAGATTAGAGTACCTTATTCATTGGAAAGGGTATGACATCAATGATCGTACTTGGGAACCTTCAAAGAGCAGCAATCAAGGTTTGAGAATTCCATAAGAGAAATCCAATGAAGCCGAGACTAGAGAACATGGCTTCTCCTCGTGGAACTCGTCGCTTGAGGGGGAGGTGATGTCATGGACAAGGGAAACCATTCTGAATCTCAAAGTCCATGTGAATCCTATATCTCATGATTGGTTCAGAATTAGGAGAAAGAAATGCTTCCATTGCGTCCGAAACGTGCCAAAACCCTAAGATCGACTGTCTTCTTACTTAATTCTTACATGCAGAGACCATGATTCGAATTGATGACATCATCGATGACATCATCAATTTGTAACCGCCTTGGAAAACCTATATAAGGAGGGGTTGGCCACATTCATTCTTAGTCTTGCCAATACCAGTCTTGGGAGCTCAAGGAGTCGTGATCGCCAAGTAAGTACTCTCTAAGTTCCAGTTCCAGTTCTTGTCTTGTTCCTTGTTCCAGTCTTGTCTAGTTTAGTTCTTGGACATCCTGTCTTGTCCTCTTGTAATCTCATAGTACAAGATCTCGTCGAGTTCTTTCTTGTATCTAGTTCATCTCCCAGAAGGGAGTTCTTGTAATCCAGATATCTTGTTCCATACTTACTATCCCAAGTTGGGGATCTCCTGTATCATCTCTAGTCCAGTTTTCCATACCTATCGGTCCCAGGTTGTGGGATGTATTTTATCAGTTACGTATTCTTGTATCATTTTCCCTACATGGGTGCTCTTGTAATTAGAAGGCTATTTTCAAAATCTTGTCTAGTGTAGTCAGAAAGCACAATCTAGTGCTCCCCTAACACCTGTCAACAATGCTAGGGATATCCCTTCGTCTAATTTGACACATAGCTACAGGATATCGTGGAGCATCCTCAGGTTGATGTTCTCTACCTAGTCCTCTCTTTCGTAGTTGCATGTACCTAATGCATTCCAATGTCTTTGCTTGGGCTTCGGCTCTAACTAGTTCCTCCTATTCCTTTCGCTTTTTGGCCAGAGTTAGTCGTTTAAGCATGTCCTCAGTTAGGGGCTCTTGATAGAGTAACTCTACATCTTCTGATATAATTAAGCATTATTTCACCTTCTAGGGTTGCTAGTTGAACATCACCGCTAGTCGAGATCCTATTGATGATCATTGGTCCGTGTCCTCATTTCTCTAACTTGTGAGCATGTTGTTTCAAGGTGTAAACTAGCACCAAATCTCCTACTCGTAACCCTTTATCTTTGATATGAGCATCAAAGTAGGCTTTCTGTCTGTTCTTAGCAGCATAAATGCCTACTGTTGCATGTAGTCTCGTCTCTCCTAATTGTTCTAGGTCAAGTATTCTTGAGGAAAGTTCATGGTCTATCCACTTGTGCTCCTGAGCGATTTTGAGTGTGGGTACTAGAAAGTCTAAGGCCAACACGACATTCTGACCAAACACCATCTGGAATGGTGTGGCATTGAGCATTGTCTTATAGGCTACGCAATAAGCCCATAAGGCATGGTATAGTTGTTGATCCCAGTCTGAACATTTATTGTTCACAATCTTAGTTAGGATGTTGCACAAAATCTTATTAGTACTCTCAACCTATCCATTAGATTGCGGGTGATATGGTGCTGACTTCTTGTGTATTACCATAAAGTCTTGTAATAGATATTCAATCACCCCATTTAGGAAATGAGTACCCCTATCACTTATAAGTTTGATAGGAAGTCCATATCTGGTGAAGACATTCTTGAACAAGAATTTTGTAGTAGTGCGTGTGTCATTTTTCCTTGTGGCCTTGGCTTCTACCCATTTAGTAAGATAGTCAGTGGCAACGATGATATACTCGGCATGGGAGTTCCTTACAGGGGGGTTAATAGGTCCAACAAAATATATTCCCCACTTTGAGAATGTGCACCCTGCCATCATGGGTCGTAGGGGTATCTCGTCCCTGCATATGGGATACTGAGTTCTTTGGCATACGTCACATCGTTTTTACATAGGTGTGGGCATCCATATGTAGAGTGGGCCACCATACTCTTGAAAATAGTATGGCCTTCATAATGCGGTCCGGTCCAAAGTGGCCTCCTGCTGCACCCTGGTGTGCAGCTTCCAAAAGGTTGAGGTATTCACTTTTGTGCACACACATCCTTAGATAACCGTCTCTTCCTCGCTTATACAAATTATCACCAATGAGCTTGTAGTCTAGAGCCCCTTGCTCTAGGCTTCACTTGCATGCCAAAGTCATGTCTTCTGGAAAAATCTTTGTCCGTAGATAAGTAACTAAAGGTTCACTCCAGTCTGGTGTTAGGGTCACCTAATATAAAGTGGCGTGTTCAATTGTGGGTCTATTACAACACTTTGGGCATTCATCACACAGTCGTCAGACATCTTTTTTCGTTGACGACCAATACACACCTAGCCTTTTCAATTTCTATAACATCGCTTGTCTAGAATGGTGTTGCTCTAGTGCACCTACATGTGTGAGTTGCAACCAATTGTTATACTCCCATTCTTCTACACAACAAGCGATAATATTTTGATGGTATTGTCTATAGATACTTCCAATGAGGATTTGGTATCTCTATGCTCTCACTACCTCTTTTTCTTGGGTTCTCACTTGAGGATTCATAGGTCCATATGTCAATATTGGAACTAACGGCTTGGCCCATTCCGGGACAGTCTCAATGTTGAAGAGATAAGCATCTGGTAGCTCATCGGCTACCCTTGTAGCTGCTTCTCCGGAAATTACCTAGAGAGGTGGTCTACTCTCAAGTGTGTCTTACCCTTCTTGACTACGAATTCAAAGTCATACTCCATTGGTAATAGAAACCAACGTATTCATCTACCTGTGTTGCAAGGTTTGTTTACTAAATACAAGAGAGCCTGATGGTTTGTAAAGAACTTAAACTTATTTTCCAATAAATAATTGCAAAATTTCTTCACAACATAGGCCATTCCTAGCCCCCCTCTCTCTCAGTAGTGGTGTAATTTCTCTCTGCGATGTTCAACTGCTTGTTGGCGTATGCAATCAATAAATGGATATTTCCCTCATTTGTGGGTTGTGCCAACACACATCCTATGGCATGATTAGAAGCATCTACATGTACATGAAAAGGTTTATTCCAATTAGGCAAAGGTAGAATAGGTGCAAAACACAATTGTCATTTTAGCTCACTAAAGGAACTCTTGCACTCTTCTGTCCACTCAAAGTTTGTTAGTAGGTTTTATAGTGGTTTAGCGATGATTGCATACATGTGTATGAATCATCAGTAATAACTGCAATGACCTATAAATGCTTGTACTTCCTTTACATTCTTTGGCCTGGGTCATTCATTGATTATGCATACCTTATCCTCATCCATGGAAATTCCATTTTTTGAGACTACATCACCAAGTATCTTACCTTGTCTTACCATAAAAACACACTTCTTGGGGTTTAAAGAGACTTGATATTCCCGACACTTATTGAAGATGCATTCAAGCTCATGGATATGGTGTGGTCTAAGCACTGACTGAGCACATAGATAAACATACCACGAAGCAGAGGTGTGAAGGACACAAAAGGAGACATAATAATCGTGAAAACAAACATTTGGAAGCTGATCAATGGTACACTTCTAGGTTCTTCCTCAAAAATTCTTTGAACATGTGGCACATCAACCTTTGGAAATTTATCGATGCATTCGTCAATCCAAAAGGCATCACACAAAATGCAAAGATACCCCATTCAGTGGCAAAGGCCATCTTGTGTTGATCCTTAAAGGAAATGGGGACTTGGTTATAGCGTGAAAATTTGTCAAGGAAGCTATACACTTCCTTGCCTGCATCTCTTTCCAACAAATGTTCTGTAATAGGTAAAGGGTAACTGTCCCTAATGGTAGCAGCATTGACTTTCTTTAAGTTAATGCACACTCTCAACTTACCATTCTTCTTAGGCAGGACTACGGTGGGAGACACCCTACTTGGTGTGTTCTATTTTGTAGATGAATCGGGCTTCTATGAGCCTATCTACTTCTTCCTTGATCTTTGGTGCATAATTATCATTATACGTATAGGGCTTTTGCTTGCTAGGTTTAGCCTCGATGGTCCTAGGTATCCTATGAGAGCATATATCTCGATCTACCCCCTTCAAGTCCTTGTAACTCCATGCAAACACATCCCTATACCTTTTCAGTAGAGCAATCAGACTTTCTTCCTCTTCGTCAGTTAAATAATGTCTTATGTACGTGCATCGTTCTTCTCCACCCTAGATTGCTACTATAACTTTCTTTGTGGTCTCCTTATTATCATAAGCTTCTCCTAAATTTTTGTCTCTCTTCAGCATTCTTATCATAATTTTTTGTTCTTCCATTGCATATTTTCTCAAATTTTCTCGCACTTCCATCAAATGGTTCTCCTTCTTCCTCTAGTTTCATGTTTTTTCCCTTCCTCATGTTTTGATTTAGTTGACTAGAACTTGAATTATCCTTTTCCTTCCTAGGGATGGTGAGGTCTAGGACCATAGCTTCTACCCAACCTAAAAATTCCTCTTTCGATGAACATTCGGGTTTATATGAGTTTACTTCCCATTCTTTCTCATTCACTTGCTTACTCCTTTCTGAGATCTCACTATCAAACTTATCCTCTTTTGTTTCTTCCCCTACAAGTTTTACAGTGAAGATGGATATATGATAGCTGTCTTCATCACAATGGGGGGTCCATTGTTCTTCATTAATTGCTATATCCATGGTCGCAAGAATCTCTGCCCAGCCATAGGGTTCGAATTCCTCGTTTGGGAACACTACTGGCACATACGGTGGGTCTTCAATGGGTCCAGAGGTATATCCTATTCCTGACGTTCTTGTTGTCGCTTGCTCCTCTTCCTTTGCTGCAATTTTACACATCCAAAGGTGTGTATCCTAGTGAAGCCATGATGGATCTGATGTTAAGGAATGTACTGATTCCTTCTCATCTTTGTTCCTATGTATAATATTCCATTGCAAAGTGTTAGCGGCCGCCAGATTGGAAGTGTATAACTGAAATCTTGTTTCACACGTGCAAAAGGTTGTTACGCAGACACGTTGTATTCTTTTATAAAGCAATGAAAAGAGATGCTGAGTGACGTTCGAGAGATCACCAGATTGTCTGTCTGGGTGATTTGTCTGTAGCGTTACTGTGTGTCGAGTTGGTTAATTCAGAGTATGTTGTCTAATTTCTGAGTATTCTGTGTGTATCTATGTCTCGTCTTGTCTGTTGTCTGTTGGTATCCATTGCGGTTGTGAGTCTCAGTTAGTTCGCGTATCATGTTGTCTCTTTTCTTGGAATGTTCTGCAAGTGTATGGCGAAGTCTGTGCAGTTGTGGTAGCTCTTCTGGTATTCGGGTTGTATTAAGTTGTCTTAGTATCGAGGTCCAGGTTCATACGGCAAAGTTTAAGCTACAGTAGGATTTCTTGGGTTGCGTACTGAACCTTCAGTACGGTGTAGCTGAACACTTGGATTCTCTGTGTCTTCGGACATTGGTCGGATTGTGGTATCCATTCGGTAAAGGTTGAACGATTACTCTTGTTTCTGGTATTTTCAGTAAGTTTATGTGCAGATGCAATATAGCATCTTAGCATATTCGGTACACGTTGGCTGAGCTAAACTGTGAACTGTAATGTCTAAGTACAACAGAATATTGATAGAGCTCTCAGCATCAGTATATTGCTGTGTGTAAGTGGTTAGTTTGGGACTAAGTATAGGTCCTCTATCTAACAGACCCCTTCCACTCCCAAGAACCCAAGAATCGCTTAAACGCACTTCTGACAGTTAGAATAACAACGTTTAACACTGGTGCCGTCTGTGGGAAGGTGGCAACAGATCAGATTGTTGCAAACCAATTGTGGAAACGTGACTGTAAATTTTAAATCGACAGTAATAGTACGCGATTAGTACAAAAGATGATACATGCCGGTTACTCGATCCGGTGAAACGTATCCAAAGAACCGCCAGCCTGGGGTACTTAATTTGCTAAGGACGACTCCGGGAGGTAGAAGTACAGCTAGGTCTAACCCAGTTGTCAAGAAAGTAAAGAATGTTAGTAGTGATTCCGGTCATATTAGGGTGGAACGTGCTACGTCTCTGGTAAATTCTGGTACGATTTCGGCATAGTCTGTTGAAGATATAGTAACTCCAGAATCTACCAGGACGCAGCCTGAAGTTAGTTTAACAACATTGGGTAAAGATTCAAATTTGTTTACGATTAGAAATACCTTAGCCAAAGAAATTAGTGAAGGAGAAAAAGCACCTTGTTTTGGTGAAGATTCGACACCTTCCGGTGTTGCTCCGGTACCAATTGCTGAAAGATCACAGTTTTTCGGCGACGGTTTACCATTTCTTGGTGAATCTTCAGCCCAGTCACCGGTATTGGGAGTAAGCTTCCCTACATTTGACATCAAGAAGGAAGGTAGCTTGTTCGAAACCGAGATTCGAAACATACTGAACAAGATTATCGAACCGGAAAGTGCACAGGCCGACGATACAGATTCCGACAGTTCAGATACTCAGCCCCGGGATACAGAAGATAGTCACAATACAACCATCAGAGCCATGAACGGGCAACAACAACAACATCAACAACAACAACAACAACTATGCCCACCAAGGCCGACTCCAACAGGAGTGACATACACCAAATTTGGTGGATTCCCAAGAGATGACCCAGATGCTCATGTACGCACATTTGAGATAAGTTACGCAGTGCTCAACCATCCACCTGATCCGGTGTATAAGGCTATTGTTTTCCAATCAACATTAGTTAACGAAGCAGCTAGATGGCTTACAAAATATGATATTAACCATTTTGGCACCTATGAAGCAGTAAGGGATGCCTTTTTGCAGAGATTCAGGCTAAAGAAGAATCCAGCCGAAATTTTTGACTACCTGCAAAACAATAGATAGAAGATAAATCAAACTATACAGGAATACGCCACTCTATTCAGGACTCATTTGAGGCAGTTACCACCAGCACATGCCAACCTACCGGATGACGTTATTACTCAATGGTTTATCAATGGATTGACTCCGCAACTTAAACAAATTATGATCATACGCTGTGTAGGAGCTATGACGCTAGATGCCGTGATCGCAATGGCTTTGCAACTTGAAAACAAGGTTGGCGGATTTACAGAAGATCTGGAGTGGTTAAAAGCAAATAGAAATATCACCGAAGACCCGACCAGACAGATGTACTGCACTACATGCAAGAATTCAGGCCATACTAGTGCCACTTGTGCACTTAATTAGTTGTTTTGTGCTATCTGCAACACTACCGGACACACCACCGAAAACTGCGCATATAACGCCAAAGTACAGGGACCAACAACTGTCAATGCAATTATACACGAACCAGGGCAGCCAGCCAATCACTATGTACCTCCACAAATGAGAAACAACCAGCAACAAGGTTATTGAAATTACAAAGGACAGAGAAATAATAACTACAATGCAAACTGCTGGCAGGCCGGACCAGCACCAGAAAATCCCAATTTGCCACCACCGCGCTGTCATTTTTGTGGTGAATTTGGTCACATTAGAAGATTTTGTAAGGATGCAGCTGAGTATGATCAGAGGAAGAAAGAACGTCAAAACTCAATGGCTAATATGGTACAAATCACACCAGTAGAAATGCACGCTGTAGTAATTCAGACCCGATCCGGTAAACAACTGCAACCAGCAGCAGAAATATTTGAACCAGGCATACGTGAACAACAAAGGATGTATGATAAAGCTAGTCAATGGACCACCACAGAACCTCCAGTGTTCCCAGATCCTATTCCGGTGACCCAGGCTCCGTTAACCGAGGAAGAAACACAACAACAGGATTCTAATACAGCAGCATGCACATCATCTTCAGCAGGCGCATCATCTTTAGAATCTGTGGAAAATACAATCCAATCACAAAAGGCCTGGGAAATTTTGTCTAAAGCATCCATCACTCTTCCTTTGGGCCAATTACTTGCACTAGTACCACGAGTTCGAAAACAATTCCAACAACAGTTCAGTCTTGTGCCTTCTTGCATTCCAGCAACAGCAACAGTGCAACCGGAACCTGATTCTACGGTCGATCATTCAGTTCCTTTAATTATGGTATGGTATAAAAATCATAAAATCATACAGGTACTAATTGATGGAGGATCTGGTGTCAACATTGCTACTGTTGCACTATGTAAAAAGTTAGGATGGATTGAAATCGAACCAGTTCAGTTCTTTGTCAGAATGGCTGACCAGTCAAGAGTCCATCCAGTAAGACTTGTACGGAATGTACCAATAACTTTGCAGGGTACCACCTTTAATATGACCTTTGTCATACTAGAATTACCGGAATCCACCCTTGATTATAATCTCCTTTTCGGCCGTCCTTGGCTGAAACATGCTAAAGTGATACAAGATTGGTCTGCACAGGAACTCACTTTCAAAGATAATAATCGTAAATACGTTGTAAAATTAGATACAACCCTGCGAGTTGCATGCTAGACCGTATTTTGCAGAACCAGTCCATATGCTAGATGGGTTGTCAGATGATGAAGAAGAAGAGTTTCTGAAAAATAACATTAACTTGATCTCCCTAGGAACTGTTGATCTACAATCTGTTGTAGATAATTGGAATCCTGCAGTTTAAACAATGTGATAGTTGTCAGAGATCTGGACAGCCCCTGCAACGTCATCTTTTCCCTCTACAACCTGTCTTGCCATTAGAGCCTTTTCAGAAGTGGGGTCTAGATTTCATTGGCCCTATTACACCACCAGCAATCCTCAGTAATAATCGTTATATTTTGACATGTACTGATTATGCTACCAGATGGGTAGAAGCCTGGGCTTTACGGTCTGCCACAGCTGTTGCGGTAGCAAAATGTCTACTGAAAGATGTCTTTCCATGTTTTGGCTTACCGCTGGAACTTGTTACAGATCAAGGCACTCATTTTGTCAACAATTTAATGAAAGTACTCACACATTCGTTTCAGGTCACGCATAAATTTAGCTCACCATATTATCCTCGTGCAAATGGTTTGGCTGAGAGTACAAACAAAACTTTGTTGAATATGCTTCGAAAACTCATTTTGGAAGCACCGGAAAGATGGGATCAACTGTTACCTGCAGTATTATGGGCATACTGGACTACATACAAGGTAGCAATAGGATTAACCCCTTTCAAACTAGCTTATGGATTAGAAGCAATAGCACCGATGGAGATAGTTGTGCCAAGTTTACGAGTAGCAATCGCTCAAAAATTGCTACCTGAAGAATCACTGTCATTTTGGTTGGATACACTCAGAGAATTAGACGAGCATCGATGGCACAATTTTTTGACTATTCAGGAAGTACAGCTAAGACAAGCTCGAACACATGATCGATATCTAAAGACTCCAATTTTTTTGGTGGGACAACTTGTACTCTTTTACAATGCAAAGTCGAATCGCTCTGCTGGCAAATTCAAGTTACGATGGTTTGGTCCCTACCGGATTGTTGAACAAGTGGGCCCAACAACTTTTCGATTGACCACTTTGACCGGAATTCCTCTTCCAAAGGTGATAAATGGATCAAAGCTGCGGCCGTATCAACAAGCATATAATCCACACTAAAACGTTTCGCGGTTGGCCGCGTCTTTTGGCGTTCTCTTTTCTTTTATTTTCTTTTCTTTTCTTTTTTGGCGTGCTTAATAAAATAAGTCTGTAAATATCTGCGTTTTGATACCTAATTATGTCCACAGCCACCCTGCCCTTTCCAGCTACTCACGCATGCACACCGAAGTTAAGAATTATCATCTCAATACCGCGCGATGATTAGTCATTCTTGATTGCTCTCCACTGCAACGCATCTACTTAACCTTTTCTGTTTCGCCGAAAATCGCTATTATGTTTGTGTGATTTGTGTTATTGTGTGTACCCTGTGTTCTGTGTACTTGTAATTGCTGTCTCTGTGTGCGCCATGGAAGCTTTGGCTAACTATGCCGCCTTCCGTGATGGACCCCTGCCGACGTAGGAGAGTTCCTGCACATTCGTGGGCTATCCAATTTCACTGAACTGCCTTGGCATTTAGTGGAATCCCACCTGTTCTTTGCCCAGATCATCTCCGCCATCGCCAACACACCTGCCACCAAACAGAGTTGGCCGATCACCTCCCTCCCATCCCGTACACTGATCAGCTTCCAAACATTCGCTCAGTCATTCCGACTCCCTTCGCAAGGTTGGGAAAATGGCCCGAACCTCCCCGTAGCAACAATGACCCAATTATTTCCTAGGTATTTGTCAAAAGAATACACGATCCTTTGTCGACCGGAACCTGAGAGATCAGCCCTCCAATTCTTAGTAGCTATCCTCAACCTAGAGAAACGTACTTATGGAATATCTCGTCCCTTCTACTCTGCCATAGACTTAGCCGCCTGAGAACCAGTGAATTTTGCGTCCTATTTCTTCCACCGCATTCACAAAGAATGCGTAGCAATCGTCAAACAAGTAAACAAGGGAGGAATGCCAAGATCGAGACTCCCTCATATCATATCCTTCCTGTTTCCGGCCATCCTTGTAGCACAACCACCACCCAGAGGCCCGGTCCTACGACATGAAGAGTCTGTGCAATTATGGGACGACGATGAAGAAGATGAAGAGGAGCTAAATCAACTCTTCCGCCGAAAGAGAATCAGAATCAGTTCTTCTGAAAGTGAAGCACAGAGATCAGCCGAAGGAAACAAAGATGATGACAAGGAAGAAGAAAAGCATGACGAAGAAACCTTCCACGACACCACCACATCGATGTAGCATGAATCATCCGTGCATTCATCTTCACAAGGGCAGCAAGAATAGGAGGATCACACTAAAACCGACACAAGCTCGTCAGAAGAGGCATCACAACAACAATCGGAGCCGGAAAAACAAACAGATGAAGAACAGGTAGCTAAGGATATTTTTAACGAACTGCTTAGAGCAGTAGAATCCACAATTGCTCATACCGTCGACACTGCACAACAAACCATAGATAAGGTAACGCAATCTCACTCTGTCCTTCCCACTCCCCCACCGGAGCCGCCACGCGAACCCATTATCCCTATCCAACCCATCCACCCCAACGAACCCACTGACTCTTCATCCTCATCCCCCAACTACTCTCCACCGAACTCCCAGCAACTGCTCACTGCCTCCTCATCCCAACCACGACCTTAGCTGCCACTTCCTTCAATCCCTACGATCTCTGAACTTGCAAACATGGGCCAATTGTTAATTCAGTTATCACAGCAATTGCCAATCCAGATGAGAGAAGTCACCGATAATATTCGAAACGAGCTACAACACAAGGTGGATATCCTAGAAGCAAATATCACGCCTCTACAGGAAGAGATAGATGCAGTAGAAAACCATCAGCTGCACTCCCAAATTACCCATCTCCAAGCCCAGCTTGCAGAACAACAGATAATTGCCGATCAGAGAGATACCGCACTGGCAGATCTCAACCAAAAGGATAAGTTACTAAGCGAAGCACAGGCCGAAATCAGTTAGTTAAAGCTAGATCTACAAGATAAAGAAGATGCCAGAGTAACATTAGGTAATTTATTAGAAGAGACCAGAGTTCAACTCGATGAAGTGGTACAGAAAGGCCAAGAACAGCACGATCTGGCAATGAAGACAACGGAAGAACTACAAAGATACAAGGATCAATTAGCTAATGTAAATAATATGCTCAAATGTTCTTTTTCAAAAGAAGCTCAAACACAGAAGGTAATAACAGATCTATGCAGAGAAAGGGACGCATACTCCAGAATGATCCAGTTCCAGAATCAAGAGATCGAGAGACGGGAAAATCAACTGGACAATAAAAAAGAAAGAGTAATCAGTATGGAAAAGCAGGTTGCAGAAATGAAGACATCCAGAGATGCGGCTTTGTCCAACGAATTCTACCTACAAGAAGCTTTTCTGCAAACGCAAGCAGAGATTTTGCTCACCGAAGCCATAGCCTTAAGTTCTGTAAGAATAGATGCACAGCTAATAGAACCAGACACACTCAAACAACTGTTAGAAACTCTAAAGGAAAAGATCGCCCGCACCTTTAGATTAGCCAGAAATATGTACTTAGAAGGCATTATAGATGAGCAGTAGTTTTGTAAAACCTGCAGGTTCGAGTCCACCGTGCATGCCAGAGTGTTAGCGGCCGTCGGATTGGAAGTGTATAATTGAAATCTTGTTTCACACATGCAAAAGGTTGTTACGCAGACACGTTGTATTCTTTTATAAAGCAATGAAAAGAGATGCTCAGTGACGTTCGAGAGATCACCAGACTGTCTGTCTGGGTGATTTGTCTGTAGCGTTACTGTGTGTCGAGTTGGTTAATTCAGAGTATCTTGTCTAATTTCTGAGTATTCTGTGTGTATCTGTGTCTCGTCTTGTCTGTTGTCTGTTGGTATCCATTGCGGTTGTGAGTCTCAGTTAGTTCGCGTATCATGTTGTCTCTTTTCTTGGAATGTTCTGCAAGTGTATGGCGAAGTCTGTGCAGTTGTGGTAGCTCTTCTGGTATTCAGGTTGTATTAAGTTGTCTTAGTATCGAGGTCCAAGTTCATACGACAAAGTTTAAGCTACAGTAGGATTTCTTGGGTTGCGTACTGAACCTTCAGTACGGTGTAGCTGAACACTTGGATTCTCTGTGAACTGTAATGTCTAAGTACAACAGAATATTGATAGAGCTCTCAACATCAGTATATTGCTGTGTGTAAGTGGTTAGTTTGGGAACTAAGTATAGGGCCTCTGTCTAACAAACCCCTTCCACTCCCAAGAACCCAAGAATCGCTTAAACGCACTTCTGACAGTTAGAATAACAGCGTTTAACAAAAGGTTGTACATCCTTATGAGAATAGTCTGTGAGGTTCACTTTTGTGGTCACTCCTAGGTGTTGTAAGTACAGAGAATTGGTTCCCCAATCTTGTACAACTTGTAATTGTCGCATGAAAGGTCTTCCTAAAAGCATCTTGTATGCTTGATTCTTTCCAAAATCACATATCACAAAGGTGTGATCAAATTCTACTCCGCAAGTGGACAGGTTAATTCCTTCTAATAGTCCCAAAGGTCTTTCTATGTGTCCGTTGGCCATCTGCAGCTTCATCCTAGTAGGTCTAAGGGCTAGTTTTCCCCAACGCTTCCACAAAGAAGTGGTTGCAATAGCTACTCCTGCACCTATATTTAGGATGGTTTTAGAAGTGTAAATTTTGTAAGTAATGGGCAAATAAGCGTTGCCTTCCTCTCCTTCACTCGCATCTCCTACTTTGTCTAGGGGTATTTTAGGTACCTTTCCTCATACACTTGGTCTAGAAGAAGTTGTAGCTATCTCTTGGAGCTGATTTGCAACATGTTTCCATAGTTCTAGTTTGATCCTCAATAGCTCTTCCAAAGTCAAATGGCATTGAACTTTGGTGTTCCTAATGGCCTCTGTGTTCCTAGGACGAACTGAGTTCTCTCCCCTTACTAGAATAGTGGGGGCTTTCACTTGAATTGATCGGTCTTCCCAAGGTCCCATGAAGTGAGGTAATTCTTGCAAAGAGTTAGATTCGAAACTAGTGTGCTCGTTGAGCCCATCATCCACTTGATCTCCATAAATAGATGCGATATCTACAGGGAACTATTCTCCTGAGTCATCGATCTCCAGTATAGGTGGTTATGATTCTTGTTCCTGCCTCCATCTCTCTTAAGATGGCATGTGAATCCATATAGCCCGTTTGATGATTCTCTAAGTCTGACCTAGCCCTTTCGAATAGAGTGGTCTTCAAGAGTTTCTCTGGGCTAGTTTGAGTGCTAGAGCTGAATTTTGTTGTGTTAGATGTTACTTGCCCTAGTCTTTCTAGTAATCCTTGAAAATGTAACTCTGGTCTGGCCATAACTTCCAAATTGAGATATTGTGATGCCTCAAACATCGCCTGGGTCAAATCTACCATTTTCATGCACCATTTAGTTCTCTCCATTTCTAAGTTCGCTCTCAGGTAGTTCTTGCTGGATTCTCTTACCTGTGGTCCTTTTTGTATCCTAGCTTGATAAGCTTTGAATATCATGTCAAGGTTTTTTGGGGTGGGGTCTGCTAGTACTGATCCTGGTTTCGAGGTCACCACCCGTGGTTCAGCCTCTTGAGATGCCATTTCTAGGATTTTGGTTCTGGTTTCCCTTAGGCTCTCCTCTAACTCGTTGAATTTTTTGCTCCATTTTCTCTTATGTTGCTCTCGTGACTCTTTCCAGGTTCTCGTTTTCTTTCCTATTGATTCTCCTACTTCACTAGCTTCAGCTATTGTTCCAGGGGTTTTTAGTTGCATTTGCCTTTGTGCTTGGGCTCTAGTTACCACCTGGATGGGTATGTACTGGGGTATAGAACCTTCGGTGTGTTGCACACTTCCTATCACATTGATGGGGGTCACTTTCCTAGAGGTATTAGCAGGGTTCTTAGGGCAATCTCTTATAAAGTGATCCTTTCCACATTCACGACAAAAGCCTTGAATATTGAAGTATTGTGACTGTACTACGGTTGCATCGTGTGGACAATCACTTATGAAGTGGTATCCTTGGCATTTAAAGCATGGTCCTTTGGGTCCCTCAGGCCTTAGTTGTCTAGCCTGTGGTCTTGGGTTGGGGTTTGTATACATGACCTGAGCATAATACGTTTCCCAATTTTTCTCATACATAGGATTCTCATAGTATGGATCTATGTTTTTTGTTGACTCCGTGTAGTAGGTTGGTGGGCTATCCACGTGGGTGGAGTCAAAACTGTTTGCATTAGGTTCATTGTCTGTGATCAAAGGATTTGTGGGTACTAATGCCATATTTGAATTCTCCTCTGGTGTGGCATACTTCACAGAAACTCCATTAACAGGGTGTGGAGGTTGTTGTCCTAGGACAGGTTGGGGTCTAGGCTGTGTTTGATAAGGAGCTTGGTAGTGAGGGGGGACACGATAGTACTGCTATGGTTGGTACTATCCTTGGTGTCTACCTGTGTGATATTACTGAGGGTAGCCCTGTCTAACCACCTGTTTATTATATGGGCAGTCTTGAGCAGTGTGGTTAGCGTATCTGCACTCTATGGTACAATACACTCAATTGGAGTTTCCTATGGGTTGCATTGTGTGTGGGCACATATTCGCCATATGGTCACCTCCATAAGTGTAACACCTTCGAGGGGGTGCTAATTTGATGCTTGGTTTGTTAGAGACTCCCAATCATTTGGCCACTTGTTCTGCTAAGTCCTCTATTGAATTGAAATGTTTGGATGAGGTCTCTGTAGTACTATCCAACTCTTTGTGAACCTTGGAAAGTTCTAGCTCATCTCCTAAGTTATCTTCTATGTATTCATAGATACGTAAACATTGATCCAGAGTTTCTTGGTTCCTTTAAGAATACGTATGACCTCAACTTAGTGCTCAATAGGTCGTCTATGAACAAGGCTATCAATTTGGCTTGAGTGAGTACTTCTAGTGGGGGCATCTCTCTATGTAACATCTGAATCTTTGACCGGCCATCCTCATTATCTCTTGAGAGGTTTGTTTGAATGTGTGTATTAATGAAGACGTGTTGTGTCTTATTCCACTCTTGGAAAAATCCGTAATGAAGGACTCCATCATGTGGTGGATGTCTCTAAATTGGTGCTGATGCAATGGTCAAAACCAATCCAATGCATCACCCTTTAGAGTGAGGCCAAAGGCATTAAATTGTGTGAACATGTCTTCAACTTGTTCAGCCTATAATACCTGTTTGAGTTCTACAACATTCTCGTAAGGATCTCCAGATCCTTCGAAGCAATTCTTCATAGCCTTCACTAGTTGAGTAGGCCTCAAAGTTCTAGGTGATCTCTAGGTCTAGGTAGGGGAAAATCATCCCCACCACTATGAGTCCTATGCTCCCTAAGTGGTTCTCATTCAGCCCTCCTGCCTTCCATAGGGGCCCTTTCCCTTCCTCCACGATGAATGAAACTACTTTCTACACCTTCCTTGTTCTTCTCCCCATGTCCTTGAGAGGTACAGATTCCCAAACTCCCTTAGACACATGCGATCGTATTGGTGGAAAAACTAATTCCCCTCCCCACGTATATGCATGATGATCATGTTCCGTGACCATATACACTCGTTCTGAGCTGTCATCTACATATACTACTTTCCTTGGAACCTCGGGATCCTTTAGTTCATAAATCATTTTTGCTCCTACAACAATAGGGTGCTCTGGCCTATATCTCCAAAAAGCTTCATCAATCTCTTTATTCCAAACAGTTCTACGCTCCTATTGTCCTGGGGCATCCACTTAAGAGTTAACAATCTTGTTAGCACAGATTTTCCTCTAGGTGCTCTAGGTTATTCGATTTGTTTCCCTTGTCCTTCCACACCTAGGTCCGCAGTCTCTATCACCTCACCTAGTTCATTCGTTGAGTTGGCCTTAATCGCGACGATATACATGGTCCCTTCTTTGTCTATGTAAGCCTTGTTTTCAAACTTCACGGTTGGATGTTCCAATCCCATAGGTTGATCAGGGTTATGTAGTTGAATTATTGACCTACGAAGCCCATCTTCATATATTCGAGCACCCAATCTATTGGTACGGATGTACTCCAACTGAGTCTTGTAGGGGCCCTCTGTCCTCTCTAGATGGGCTACATTAAATGAAACCCCTAGTCTCTCTGTGTTGAAAGACATATCCAAATCACTAGTGTTGGAACTAACTTCATAAGGATAACTGCCTAGCTATTGAGCCCACGATCCTACTGTAGTTCTCATGCTAGCCTCAGAAGATCTAACACTCCGCTTATCACTTTTTCCTAAGTATTTCCCTGATCTAAGGTTCATTTATCCTAATCTCACCTGATCGCTCTCACCCTTTTGATTAGGTCAACCACTTAGTTCTTTGTACATTTTCTATAGAGGTTCTTGTCTTTTTCGAGTTTATCGCAAGGAATCGTTTTAATATGTTTGATTTTAATTCATTTGAGCGATGCATAATTAAATCACACAATTCCTTTGGGCTTGATCCTTACACCCACTTGCTCTTTCTCTCGTCGGTCACTTATCACTCAATGGGCTAGGGCGAGTCCTTGCTATTCTATGAGTCTTAAAACACTCCGTTTATCACAATGTATATTTACTCAAAGAAGTCACCAACTGAAAATGGAAATTCCACTTACAATGTTCTCTCGGACTTTGAAAGCGGCTGTTCTGGTTTTGCCCAAGAGTTCGAGGTACTTGTCCACTTCTCCCTTTGCCCTATGCCACACACACAAGGGTTCACAATTAGTAGCCAAATAATACACCAAAAAGTTTGAACATATTTGAAAAACCTTATTTTTGGCGTTCTGCCTGACAGTCGAGATGGTCCGACACAATTGCGATGGTGTGTCATCCTCACGATGGTGTGTCATCGTCACGATGGTGTGACACCCACAATGGTCAGAGGCCATGATGATCAGGCTATGACGATCAGGACCTATGACTATTAGTCACAATCGCGACTGTCAAGTCACGACGGTCAAGTTACAATGGTCATTGACAATTGCGATGGTCAAGTCACGATGGTGAGATGATGACGGTCAAGGCCATGATGGTCAAGCACGGTCGCGATGATCAAGTCACAATGGTCATGGTATGATGATCACTGACTGTCGTGATGGTCAAGTCACGACGGCCAGATGACGACGATTAGGACCACAATGGTCAGCCAAGATCACGATTGTCAAGCACCATCCCGATGGTGAGTCACCATCGCAATGGTGTGACGCGATCGCGATGGCGTGAGCCAATTGCCACGATAGTTAGTGACCGTCGTGATGGTTAGACACAATTGCGATGATATGTCATCATCATGATGGTCAAAAAATCATGGAATTTCAAAAAACTGATTATGGATCTATGCAAACGCTTACCTAGGCTCCTCCTTCATGCAAAAATTCTAGCCAAATACATACCTTGTCTGACAGTCGTGATGGTCAGCTTCAAAGGCAATTTTTGAGAAAAAAATGGAGTTTTTACTTGTGTTTCTTGCAAATCCGTGGTGCCTAGAGGCTGCCCTGCAAGATTAGTGCACCAGAAAACATGAACAAAGACCTGCAAAATCTCTCTCTCACTCTTGCACACACACAAATGAGGGAAAGAGAAGAGAAAGAGGGGATATGACATAATTTTGGTGATTTTTTGGAGTTTGAGATGATGATGGGGAAGGAAACTAGAAGAAAAGTGGAGTAAAAGTGTGTAAAAACTAACTACAAACAACAAAACAACAAAGAAATTTTACCTTCCAACGATTTTCTCCAACACATCACATGCTCAACCTAGAGCCCGTCCCTAGCAATGGTGCCAAATTTGGTGTCACTCTAGTACAATGGAGAGTACCAACGTGAGGAGCTCCACCTTGTAATTGTCAATCCGCGGAGAGGTTAGGCCGATATGAAGATCAAGTGCAAGTGATATGCATGAAGATGATGGTGAGAAATGCAATTTGCATACACACACATGCACACACACACACGGAAAGTGGCGATGGAGATCAATGGAAAGCAAGGAAAGAACTCATACTCATATTTAACATCATCTAATTACAATAGCTCTTCTAGCTACTAGCTCATAAGTTCAACTACAATAACAACGACCGCAAAATGAGCCCTATAGCTCTATTTATAGTTTTTGCCTAGTTTTGACCGGTTTCACATCTAGTGACCGACATAGTTAAAAAATAGGTTCTACTTCTAATTTGAATTATCAAACGGTTTCCAAAAATTACGATAAATGGTAGAATCTTCCTAAGACTCCTCAAGCTCGAGGACTCCTCAGCTTGCACAAAATGGAGTCGCACATGCGGTAATCAGATGTATATACATATATTACATTGTTTTAGTGATAAAAATCACTGTTGAGATAACGAAGTAATCTGTGAGTAATTCATGTGCTTCCTCTTCTTCTATGATGAGAGCTAGTGCTCAATCCTTTGCCTTGAACACCAAGCGTCAGAATTCATTAAGCAAACTTATGTTTAGAAAGGAGAGAAAGTATTTCCCTTGCATAAACCAATGACTTCTCATAAGAAAACAAGCGGTGGACCCTCAAAACCATTAGGAACATAGAGAGATAAATCAATAGACCCTAGAAGTGAGTTTTATACACAATCTAGGAATAGAAAGATCAGGGCAAGGAACTGGTCAACTAGAGATAGAGAGACAAAGAGGACATATGACACACTGAGATACTGAAGAGTTCCTCTTACCTAGACCATGAGAACATGCTAGAACATTGAGACCTTCCCATGTAGCAAGACCATGAAAAACTAATTTGATGGCACAGGAGATCCTTATGATCATGTGGCTGAGTTCAAGCAAGTTCTTCGAGCCTACCACCCTAGAACTACTTACCCAGACTAAGCAAGTGTCCTTATTTTTAGATGGAGTTTTGAGTGGAAAGCTTAAGTCACATGTGTGTTTCAAAGAATTGAATACCCTAGATCAGTGTGTTAGGATATGCATTACATTCAAACAATGTAGGAGAGGAACTAGAACTCTCAAAACTCTATAAATGTGAGATTATTTAGGGGGTACCATTCCAAAACCTTCTTCATCAGTCACAATCAGGATGCACCCCTCCTTAGGTGAGGTGGCACTCATGCCACATGGCATCTATTTGGATTTATATCATATGGTAGAAGAACTTACAAACTATGATCTCTTATGAGGAATAAAGAGAGAACTCATGAGAGGAGACTCTCACACGTGAGTTATTTAGAGGAAGACGCTCGGCAGTCGGGTGGAAGAATAGAAAGTGCATCTCTGTGTTTGGACACGCGCGAGAGCAGCCATGCGCGAGCAAAAGAATTTATTACATTGATAGCAGCCATGCGCGAGCAAGAGAATTTATTACACTGGTATCAGAGCACTTTCTAGGCCTGCTTCCTCACGTGTAGGAGCTGGGAATCGAACCTGAACCACCTCCTTGCAAATAAGATGAACTAACCAAGACACCACACCTTGGGGATGATACGATTTCGAGCGCGAAACATGTTATTCAGTGACTCTAAGTAATTGGAACTCTCCTCTGAAGACTAGGCTTCCATTTCGGCTGCCCACATACAACGTGCTAAGGACAGCATGATCATCAAGAAGAGGAGAGGATATATGTCTTGTTTGAGTAGAGATGCTCACACAAGGAGTATAGATTATGGAACAAAGATGCCACAATTCCCTCCCTATGAAGTGGCACCAAATGGATTCTCGAATTTCTCAAGATTGAACAAAACAAAAAAGGAATGAGGCATGATTTAAAGAAGGATACCAAGAACTCCATTCCAGGTACATGTAATTTCAATTTTATATTGAATTTTTAGGAGTCAATTATAGGAAGACTCTGATCTTTGCAAAAGAAAGCATGGGCTTTAAGACAAGCCCTTTGAGGGAAACCATATTTATGGAGAGTATGGAGTATGTCCTCTCATCTAGAGTCAAGAAATCCCTCAAAATACGAGAAAGCACAAGCTATAAGTATCTCCAAAGTAGGTATGTTCATGATTTTTTCACATAAAGTTTAGGTGCCATTTTTGATGATCAATCATTTGGGAAGGGGAAATGAAGTGGGATTTTTCTTAGTTTGGTAGGAAAAATCATGCACACATATAGTATAATATATGGAATTTCATATACCATCAAGAAATCCAAAATATGCCTCAGTATGATGGGATTTTGAAGCTCCACAAAACCCCTTTCCATCACTGTTGAGAAAAAAAAATTCAGCACTTGAATTTAAGAAATTCCCATTTTGGAAGAGGGAAAAAGAGGTGCACTAGCTATGGATGGATGGGAAAAAGTATATATACTGAGAGTATTCTGTATGTAATTCATAGGGGAATCATTAGATTCATCAAAATAATAAGTTAAGGAGGAATTGTACTTCCTAAAAAACCCCCTTTCCGCACTTTTTGAAAAAAATTTCAGGTGCTAGTTTAGATGAACTCCAATTTTGGGAGTAAGAAAAGGGACTATTTAAGAAGCTTCCTATAGATTAGTGCATACACACATGAAGTATGGTGTATGAATTACCTTGGAGAGGAGAAAATCAAAGAAAAATTCACAGTAGGAGTGGATTAGAAGCTTCGTAAAAGCTCCCATTTAAGTTTTTACATGAACGTAAAAATCTTGATTTAGGCCTTTTTTGGGGAGCAAATTAACATGCACGAAGGGAGGATTTGGTAAAGTGAAAATAGGAGCAAGCATCTTCAAATATTTATCTCTGAGATTATGGAGATAATTTTAGCATTTGATTGATGAAAGGATACTATTGGGCACCTCAAAAATCACATTTTCACACTTTTTCCACCCTCTCCAACAGTCCACTAGTTTAGCATGTCCCACTTGGAAAGGCCATATCTTGGGCTAGAAAACTCCAAATTGGACGTGCTATAGCTTGTTTCAAAGAGCCAAGGTCCGCTTTCAGTCTGTGAAGAGAAATTTTGGAAAATAAGTACTTATGGAAAGTCTGAATAGTTTTCAGCAACTACCTTTCACGAGCCATATCTTTCAAACCGGGAAGGCGATTGGAGTGATTTCACTTTGAGACTCTTGCACATGATATACATTTCAGTTTTTTATTATTTCCAGGTCCTAAAATGGTTTTTGCAGGTCTAAAGAGAGATCACAAATGCATTTTTGGGTAAATTTTGCATTATTTTGGTAATCATCTGACCATGCTTTATGTTTTGGGAAGTGATCCGATGTTTTTGGACACTTCAAAGCTTATATTAGGACTTGAGCAGGAAGGTGCAGAGGTCTCAAAGCTCATCGAGAAGGATTGGATGCATGCAATTTCAATACCAAATCATTCAGGGACATATGCTTTATGCTTTCAAGCATCTTACTTTATCTTATGGCATGTTTTGTATATACATGCATGGATTGGAGTGCATATATCCAAGTTGATCATTGTTTGAATTCTAAAAGTATGGATCAACAAGTGAGAAGTACACTTTTTGATCATTTGCAGGAAAGATGGTTGTAGGAACTACATGGCTATGCAACAAAGAGAATTGTTGCTAGCATTTGTTTTTATGTTTTTGCAAGTTATGGAGTCCATATATGAGTTTATGGCATGCATGCCATGGGCCTGTCAAGCCCTATGTTGTTGGATGGCCTGTGTACCATTGAGTTTATGGTTAAAATTTTTTGGGATTCCATTTTCTTGGGGAAATGCTATTGAAATTTTTCCCACATCATGGCATTATATACGCACTTGCCTTTAGCTAAGAATGTTATGGCATGGTAGCATGCCTTTCTTGCAAACATCAGTAAGGTGTTAACATGCTTGTAGGCATGTATTTGATGGACTTAGTACCATCGTAGTAGTATACATAAGGCAACTTCAGTTGTAACAGGATCCCTACACATAATCCTTATGGATTTAGACCATAGGATTGCTAAGGGAAGGAGCTACATCTTCACCATTAGTAATGTGCACAAGCAATCCTATAGGTTTTAGAACGTTGCATAAAGGCACAGGAGATATAGTTTGATAATCTCCAAGATAGCGAAGATTTATTTATCTTCACAAGAGTTTCATAGTATGATTAGGAGACTATGGGGTATTATCAGGAATACCCAAAGAGTGACTAGTTTCACTCATGCACATCGCTTGACCAAGTAGTGAAGCATTTCTGCTACACTACTAAGAAAACCAATTAGATGGGATCACAGAGATGGGTTTCATGAGACAACATCGACAGGTGCTTATGTGATTCGAGTGATAGTTAGGAAGGCCACAGGTATGGCACTAGCTCTATGACTTAAAGCATAGATCCCGTAGTAAGAAATAGTCGGGTACCCAATACATATATGTATATCAGTATCTACAAAGAGGTACTTAGACTCAGTCTTGGTACCTAGGAACAAGTTAGTTTGGAACATAGAGGGATATCCATTGTCACACATTGGCTAGAACCAAACTAACTAGTTCGAGGACACGGGACTCATTTGAGTCCACTGACATGATTTTAGGATATGGGATTTATTAGACTCCACCTATATATTCCATTATATATATATGGAATATATATTCGGTTTAGTGTAGCTATGACACTGTGAATGGGAAGAAGGTTCCACTGGTATGGGACAGTGGAAACGACTTCCCTTTGAGCACTCTTCTTCTATGGCCAGGGAGAAAAGGACTCATCATTCATGGCGTCATGTCTCACTAGATCAAAGGAGAGCTCTTAGTAGACATCTCCTTAGTATTAGGAGCTATCTTTCATAGTTTAGGGAAGATTTATTCTTCCAATAGAGAATGTGATTGGTGATTTTATCACCATTGGTATCACATACTCATTTTGCGTTTTTCAGAAAAGATAACTCCATTAGTTTGATTGGATCGTATAGATCCATGCATAGAGTATGGTTAGCATAGATAGTTGTTTAGTATGGATACACATGGGTTTATGATATCATGTTATATCATTGCTGACCATTTTAGCAGAGGGCTTTGACCCTTATTAGGAATTTATTTTCTCCACTCTTCACTACATACACCTTCATTAGTCAGGGGAGATTTTTTCTCCATCTTCATAGGAATATGTGTAATGAGGGATTATGCATTAGTTATGGAAGAGAGGACTAAATAAATTCGTAAGTTTCTCTTTTAAGAAAAGGAGAAAGTGGGAATCAGCTCAGAGATCTATGAGAGATCTCACTTTAGCTTAGTGCTCTCACTCTAGTTCCCGTTCTTTGAGAGAGAGAAGGAAAGGGAAATATGATTTCTTCATAGGAGAAAAATATAGCATGTTTTCCTTTAGATAGAAGAGGTGTTTAGAAAACATCTCTTAGTCTATATTATAGAAGGAATTCATTTCCTCTACTTTTCAATGTAAATTTCCTTCACATGGGAGTTTGTTTCTCCACTATTTTAGAAGGAAAACATGGAGAACTTATATACATGTTCTCAGTTATGGATGAGTAGAGAAAATGGATTCAACAGAATCTCTTTGGAAGGGAAAGGGAAAGTGGAATAGGTTCCACTGCTAGAGTTCTTTTCCTTAGAAGAGATTGAATAGAGAGAGAGAGAGTTTCACTTTCTCACTTTTAGGTTGTCTAGATAGAAGTGGTACTCTTCTATCAAAGACAAGAGGGAGATCAGTTAATCATGATGGTTAGATTGAGTCTCACATGGAGACTCTAGAGAGGAGCAATTATGTTACTCCAGTGATGGTCTTTGACTAGATGAGATGATCTAGTTATTGACATTAGTTAGACTGGGAGTAGAGTTATGACTCTTCTCTTTAGGGTTTATAGGAGATAGAGATATATCTAACCTATTAGGGTACCAAACTCTTAGTTGGTGTTACATCATGAGTATGATGAGTAAACATCAGTTAGGAGGATGGGTACTTAGGGATTATCTGAATCTCAAAGGGAATGCTTTGTGCATTCATATGGCAAACTACAAGGAAGATAAATTTTAGAGTTTGCACTAGTGCCAATAGATGCTCTTCCAATAGAACTTAGTCCAATGGCAAAGGATGAAAAACCACAGACTTCTTGGTTGGTGAAATGTAGAGATTGCATATTACTACCAAGAAACTCTGATATATGAGCTGGATGATGGATTTGCATAGTTCACAAGGTAGTTTAGATTAAACTATTACTTGTGATTACACTCAAGGTTAGGAAGACATGGAGTGTTATGAGGGCAATCTATCATTTAGTCTTAGATGAGTTTGGAGTCGCTTGTTATGGAACTTTATTCTATATTTCATAGGATTATATGGTTTATTATCTCCATTATGATATGGTCAAGCCTATAAGCTTGGCACTTTAACACTTGCTTTACATACTATTGCTCCAAGGAGGATACATCATATGGACTTAGATCATTTGGATGATGTTGTATGTCATGGGAGTGATAGTTTGGAAGTGGAGTGTACATGGGAGATAGTAGGCACCACTCAAATGGTTTCCCACCTTTGAGATGATCTCACATGAGACTTCTCAAGGGGAAGGATACGAGGGAACAACACATAGAGATGACCATGTACACAGACTACATGGGGTTCAGGGGAGTCCGAGCACTTTCTTCTATCATAACGGACATTTCATCTACATTTTCGAGGATGAAAATGCTTCTAAGGGGAAGGAAATGTCACAATAGGGATACACCCCTCCTTAGGTGAGGTGGCACTCTGCCACATGGCATCTATTTGGATTTATATCATATGGTAGAAGAACTTAAAAATTATGATCTCTTATGAGGAATAAAGAGAGAACTCATGAGAGGAGACTCTCACACGTGATTTATTTAAAGGAAGACGCTCGGTGTTCGGGTGGAAGAAGAGAAAGCGCATCTCTGTGTTTGGACACACGTGAGAGCAGCCATGCGCAAGAAAAAGAATTTATTACGTCAACACAACTGTCAATAGCCTTACCAATCCTATCAAAGACCTTAGTCACTCTGAGGTTAGCAACCACCACCACCTATGAATGTCGTCTCAATTAAGTATGAGAAAGCAGAAGAAAATCAAGATAGAGCCTTAGTACTTGCATCACCCTTGATAATAGATAATCACCCTGACACTAATATCTTTGAATCTTCACATGGCGATAGTGCACCCACTTACTATACAGATTCATAAGAGCACTTAGAGGCTCATCAATACAAAGCCCCTCCATTTGAATGTAATTGGGAACCTAATTATGAAAATGTCATGTATGCTAATCCAAATCCGAGGCCCCAAATGATACAAGTTAGGCCACAAGTTCCTAGAGGACCATACTTTAGATTTTCAAGGAAATCATTTTTGTATGAGTGTCACATCCCCAACCTCCAAGACAATATCAATCCATTATGATGCAAGGATTTTGCTGATATTGTGGCAAAGAGCATCTCATTCGTGATTTTTCCTAAGAATCTAGCCAATGCATTGAAGATAGCACCAATCAATGTCGTCAACATAGTGCAAGTATCTGATGGAGGTTTAGCAAAGGTTGCCCTAGTTCAAGAAGTTACCGAGCACAAGCTTTACAACAAGGGAAGACCTAAGAACAAGAGAAGGAATCAAAATCAAGTGAGTAGAGCAAACCTACTAAAAGTAAGGCTAGAGCATGCAAAAAAAGTAGAGATAGAGTGAAACGAAGATGGTCAAAGAAGCTGGTAGATCTTCAAGTAAGTCTCAAGGAAACCAAGGAAAAAATCTTAGAACTTGCATCTCAAAATCTATCAAAAGTAAACACATTCCCCATTCCATCTCCTCATACCTTAGGATCCATTTCTTCCATGCCAAAAGAGAGATCAATTTTGGAAAATCCTTCCCCAAAGAGCTTAGACATGTTTTCTAAAGCATAGCAAGGTCGTCTTAAAGAAGGAACGAACAAAGCTAACATAGATAAGAGTTACCTAAGAGCCGGTTTAGAGATTGAGAGAACCAAAATATGTGTTGAAATGGTGGAACTAGCTCAGGCTATGCTTGAAGTGAGTCAAATCTTCAATCGTTGAAATTCACTAAAACCAGAGTTTCATTCTTAAGGACTATTAGAATGATTAGAGCAACTGGTAGCTAAGCTAGAGGATTCAGTACCATAATAAGCTCATTCCATTTTAAGTGAGAGATGAAATTTTTGCTACAGAGAAGCTTTTGTTCTTAAATCAACAAAGTGTGGAATATCTCTCTCCATCACCAAGCACTCAAAAGATTTCTTGCAAGATATGCAAGAAGAAAAGTGGGCTAAAGAATTTGGCAAAGGTACTAAATCCCAAGTACCATTCTTGTAAATATAAATGCAACTCACTCTTCATGGCATGCTCCCACTTGATATGATCCTCTGTCCGCATAGCCTCTTTGTAGCAAGAAGGCTCACCAACATCTGTTAGCATAACAAAATCCAAACTTGGAACATGTCTATGAGGTGGATGTGAGACACGTGCAGAGCATCTCAATGGTTGTTGAACTAGAACATTTGCAGACTGATCTAATCCGACATTCTCTCAAACATCCCCATGTGAAACATTTTTATGCATGCTAACTAGAGGACTAGTATCCTCAAACACCACTCTTCTCACTTCAACCTCGTTAATGGGTTTTTTATGCATTTTAGACTCGTTGAAAATAACATCACTGCTTCTGATCATTGACCATGTTACAAGATCCCATAAGTGATATTCAAATTGGCCTTCTCAACAATATCCAAGAAAAAATACATCTCTTTGACTTATGATCCAACTTTTGTCTAAGGTTCTTGGGTATATGGACATATGCTTCACACCCAAAAACTTGAAGATGATCATAATATGGTGGCTTCCTTGTCCATAACTCTTGTGCCCCTTTCAAACCTTTGGTAGTACTAGGTGAAAGACGAATCACATGAACTACAGTTAATACTACTTTTGCCCAAAAGCCTTGTGAAAGGTTTGCATGATACAACATAGAAACTACTATATTCTGAATAGTTCTATTCATCCTTTCAGCTACACCATTTTGTACTAGGGTATAAGGAGCTATAGGAATGACCTTGTAGGCATAGGACCACATATCTGTATGAATGAGATCTAAAGCTTGAATTGAAGAGTCAATGTGTGTCTTGGGCACATTCCTAGTTTGCTTTCCATATTGACAATGCTCATAAAATGAAAAACCTAAGAAAGATAACACAGGTAAGTAGCCAAAACAAGAAAGATTTTCCATTCCACTACATGATATATGGCCCAAATAGCCATGCCAAATATAAGCCATAGGCTTTTCAGTAATAGCTAACAAGTGTTCTTTCTGTGATACATATAAAGGATAAAGCGAGCCAAATTTGCTTCCTTTTGCAATAACCATATTTCCCTTTGATATGTGAAAGGACTAAGCATAGCAGACCACCTTGTTACCAAGGTCATCAAAGTTGATCAATTGAATGTGATAACTGAGGTACATGTCATATATTATGAATAGTAAATTTTGAACCATCAATGAACTACACAATCACATCTCCAATCCCAACGTCACACTAGTAAGAGTCACCAAGTCTCATAGTACCAAGAGACTTTCCTGCATAAGTAGAGAACCATTCTCTATGCGTTGTCACATGGAAAGATGCACCAACATCTAGCAGCCACGTGTGGGAAGAGAATTATCCATAAGAGCCTTAGTAGGCACAATACTATCAGTGCAAATACATCAGCATTATCAAAAATAGAATTGATTTGTTCAATCTTCATGATTGAAGTAGATGGTGCAGGTAACTATTTAATGTCCATCATAGAAAAGCTCACCATGACTCTCTTTATCAACTTCAAATGCTTTATGCAAAAACGTAACTGCTATATCCATGACCACATGGACGTACACAAGTGGTCTCCACAAAAGTGTGCATAGTGTGTATGTGCTTAATATATGCAGTAAGATGGCACTTAAAGGCAGAATTCACAACCCACACACTAGCCAACAATACCTGCAAGTGTCTATCAACTCTATTCTTTCGGCTCAAAAAACCTGCATAAACTTGCGATGGATGGTCCCACTACAACTAAAACATTTCAAGAAACCTATAGATTTACTAGTGTGGTTGAACACATCCCCAAATATGAATATTCGTTGTTGGAGAAGTACAAAGAGAACTATTGTTGATGTTCTTGAACCTGTGTAAATAGAACTATGCGAAAAAGTACACTCCAAAATGGCTCGAAGAATCACCCCAAAAATGCTACAAAACAGGCTTTGGAAGCAAAGAATGAGGCTTGAGGGACCAAAACATGTTCAAGATAACCTTCTTGTTTCTCCCTTCTTCAAACACCACAAGAGTGTAGCTTAGTGGCAATAGAGCTTGTCAGTTAAGCGAGTTCCAGGGGAACAAACTAGAATGGGTGACCTCCTAGAAAGTTTCGTGAACATCTATCTCCCTTGATCATTGAGATCCTCCCTTGCATGCAACCAACGGTGCCAACGGTGACTTTGATGACTCAAATGACAAGGTATGCCAAGGTCTATGCCTTGGTCACCAACTTAGTTGAAAGCCTTGGGTGGGTGGGTGGGTGCTCACTAAGCTCACACAAAAGGAACAAAGCTTTTGCCTCGAAATGATTTGATACCAGTCAAGTATTTGATAGCAATGCACCACGTTGAACTCTCCTTCTTGAGAACTCCATGATGATACCCTCAAAGTAGATAACCGAGCTCCAACCATAGCATAGTAGTCGGCACAGAGGCTAAAGAATATGAAAAAAAAAACACAATACACATGGAGCACAAAGATAATTTCGTAGGTGTTACAAATGCGATCGAATTTTTAGTGTGTGACTGAACATGCCACCATATGTTTTATTAAGGAACATATACAAAAGTGTTTGATGGCCATTTGGCCTTTCACATGGACACTAACTTAACATGTTTCAATGGAATGCAATTATTTGTCTATCTTTCATAATATCATGTACCATCATGGAGGAGTGCATATCGAGAACTTGTAGATTTCTTATCTCCTATTTCTTCATGAGATTGGTAATCTCTTAACCCATGGATAATTTCCAATTTTTTAAGAAAGATCAAATATGACATTCAAAGGGCAATGTCACCAAGCCCAATTTCATGAAGGATCAAGATTCAATGATTTTTGCCTCTTCACGTTTTTCTTGCATGTTTTAAAAACATGAATTTACAAAAAAAAAAACAATTTGGTTGAATATGAGAGTTTCAATTCCACAGATGGATGATGTTTAAGCACTAGAATAGCAAAGAAATTCAAATCATTTCATGTCAACTAAGTCCCAATTCTCTCTCAATTTCATATAAGATATCTCAAAAATCCCTAGTGTTAGGACATGACTATAAAAGGTGGCAAATAAATCTTGGAGACTAGATACCCTTGGATTCAAAAGAGAACTGTCCAAAATTTGAATTAGAAGAGATTACGCATTCAAATTTTCAACCTAAGAAATTTATTGCCCACCATGATTGGGAACTAAAAAATATTCAAGGGCTTTTAAAGATCTTGATGAGGTTTCACCACAATTTGATGGTGCAGTGGTAAACATAAGATCAGAGAAAAAAATATCTTTTATTACTTGCCTACCACCTAAAGTGATCAAGTTCAACCCTTTGAGAATGTAACAATCACGCTTTCAATTTTTTGTATCCCCAAAAATAATGACATTTCATCTTGAATGTAAACACTTAGATAATCTTGAGTATTCTTAATCTTTATTTTACTTAAGTCTTTTATCTTTTGGGTCTTCGATTATTGAAGTGGTTTAACATTCAAGTGGGTTTTCTTTAAGTGCTTTATATCATTCATTAAGGTTATAATTATATGCATCACAAGTTTTTGCCCAAACAATAACAATGATTGAAACTCTAGAAAATGGATAGATATAGAAGAAGAAACAATGATCACAACTCAGAGATAAACATATCTATTAGAGGCCAAACACTTCACTTCAGAGATAAATAGATCTAATAATAGAATTTAAGGGAGGATCTACATCAAAATGGCAAAGGTTGGACTAGATAAGAGACACGACCAATTAAAGTAATTAGGGCCATCCGAGTTTCTCTGAGTCCTAATCACTTGTTTCTCCTCCAACCACGTGTACAATATGTAGTTAAAAACGCAAATCAATAAGAAATTTATTACACTCGAGAAAAGCTAGTGAACACCTAACAATTGTTTTCAATGGACACCACTTTAGAGCTAAATAGATCGAAAAGAGGCTACACAAACTATAGATTTATTTTGGTTTCTTACGCTTTTCCTTCTTGGAAGCTTAACTTTGTGCTTTTTCTTTGAAGCATGCTTTAGAGGTGATTGAATAGGACCTTTCTTCTTATCATGCTTCTTCTTATTTGTTGGTGGTGCAAGTGGTGGACGTGGTGGTATACCTAGATCATAGGGAGATATTGCATCCCTCAAAATGTTATGTATTGCTTTCTCTCACAAAATGGCTCCAAGCATTTGCAAAAAGATTTAGATCCAGACTATGAAATATACAATTCCACATGTAGAGTCCTATAATGGAACAACTAATTTCATATAAGAAAATTGTTTCTCTTCATTCATTTTGCAAATCTCTAGATATTTTTTTAGAAGGTGCATCTTCAAAAGCTTGACAACACTAGGGTTTGGGACACAATCCCAATTGCATATGCAGTCACCAAAAACCCACCATATTGTCTTTCTAGTTAGACACTTGATTTAAAATCTTCAAGGACCTGAAATCACGAGAATAGAAATCTCCAAATGGTATGATTCAAACTCCTCCAAACAATCTACAATCTTCAAAACCATCTTAACTTTGCTAAATCAAAGGTCCCTAATGATGAGGCTTCAACGTGAACGAAAGTGCCTAAATCCAATAGTTTTCTCACCTAGGTGAGAGAACTACCCATGCGAATTTCAGAATAAAAATCGCCTTTCAAGAAGTGAAGAGGTACACATCCATATACATCATAAAAAGGAGTAAAAAACTGTCATGAAGCGCCATAGGAGACCACTCCCATATATATATATATATATATATATATATATATATATATATATATATATATTTGCCATAAATATTTAAGAAAGAAATTTTTGGGAGGATTCATCCGCGTAATCCAAACCCTCCCAAATGTTGATATTTGGCTTCAAGGATGGATCCATCTTCAATGAAGCCTTCTTCCCAAACATGATCACCATACCACAATATTGGACACACAAAATAGGACTATTTATAATATGTATTTTTTGGTCACCGAAACATTATCACAAAATCCAATATTTTATTTAGCCACTCTAAGAATACCTTACAATTAGAAATATGCACATTAAGGGTTTCAATATTCCAACATGAAGATGGACACCTCATGGTGGGCGATGTGTTGGGGGGGGGGGGGAGAGAGAGAGAGAGAGAGAGAGAGAGAGAGAGAGAGAGAGAGAGAGAGAGAGAGAGAGAGAGAGAGAGAGAGATTGCCAAGGGCTCTTAACAAAAGAGCTTTTCATTTCCATGAGGTGTCCTACATCTTACTCATTTGTGCTCCATTTTTATCATTTGTGCCTGTTGGATGTGAATGAAATTTTTAAGGATTATAGCACTTTGACTGTTCCAATACAATTGAACATCTTTGTGCTACCATCTGATGTGGAGCCTCATTATCATTGTGTGTATATTTGATATTAACCACCATGCTTTCCCATATCTTTCTGTCCACCTTCACATGCATATATATTCCGTTTTTGTTTATGTAGATAAAACAATTCTCAGATATATTTGTGCTTACCGAATCATAAAGTAAGGATGGTTTAAAGAAAGGCAACAAGAAGTCTCTTGTTAGACTTCTTTTTTTATTTTTAATATAAAGAGAAAGTTCAAACGAAGCTTAATTTTCCTTTGCTTGAATTGATCGACAAAACAATTGTACTAGTGAATGGGCATAGTACCCATGGGACCTCCCATACCCCGCAAAGTAGTGTTTAGACTATTGAAAGTGATACAATGATAATAGCCCCAAGGCGGTAAGGAAACATGGTTTAATACTAGCCTAATGCCCAATAAATGTCACATTTGGCTTGCAAGGTTGAACCCCTATCCCCCCCCCCCCCCCCAAAAAAAAAAAAAAAGAGCAAAACACTCAGACTAGCACACGTCGACAAGCCTTGATAGACTTGGTACAACATAGTGTAAGGTCATTGGTGTCTCGATAGACTTGATATCACATGGTATAAGATCGCTAGCGATCTATGTGATGTCTTACAAAGGAGTGGATTCAACTCCTCAAGTTTTATGGTGACACTAATATAATTTCTCCAACACTAAATGAAGACCTATATTAGTAGATAGCAGAGACTTATGAGTTTTCAACTGGCATCCTATGAGTGTGATTTCTCCTGAGATGGATTCCACTTCAAGTGTGAAACCATAGATTTCAAACGAGCATCTCCTTTCTTCCTTCAAAATGTGATAAAACGCAAGGACCGAGAAGTTGTTCTTCAATAAATAGTTCTCAAAGAATGACCGTAAAGAACCATAGAACTCTCTCTCTCTCTCTCTCTCTATATATATATATATATATATATATATATATATATATCTTTATCTATATCTATCTCTATCTCTCTCTATATATACCCACACACACACATGCATATATACATATACATGCCCACACAATATATCGAGATTCTGTTCCTCGATTGGCAAATTGGTGATCACGTAGGTTTAATCAAATACTAACAAGAAATCATATTCACTTGCACTAATATAATCTTCCACACAATTATACACAAAACTTACAAAGTTTCTACAACACTGAACTAGCAAAATTCAGTATCAGGTCCCCCAACTACTGTGATCATAATAACACTGAACTTTGGTCACATAACAATCATTTGATCTTCCATATCAGAAGCATTTAACTCATTAATCTTGGCATGCAGAAGCTTGAAGTTTCTGCGCATAGTATTGGGTACATTTCAATCACATGATAAGAAAGAAACCACTGTTACAGACCTTCTTTCATAAGAAGTGCACTCCATCTTCACGAACAGATTACCTAGCTTTTCCGAAACAGGAGAACATGTAGGTTGAACTTCTAGCAATCCTACTGCTAAGATGCCAGAACTTCAATTTCAGAGTTGCCGTTCAGTCAGTGCACCCATTGCTCGCAATTCTTCATTGAACTCTGCTGCCGCAACAAGAGCAGCTCCTACACCTTCACATATCTCATGTCCTTTACTGTTTCGCACCTCCGCGGCGACTACCTTCGTTGCATCCTCGGGCGTCACAATCTTGTCGAGAGATAGCTTCGAGCTTGCATCCTGAAACCAAAGCAGTTCACCGACGCGGTGCCAGCCATAGCCTGAAACTTGTAATTAGAAGTCCTTACATCTCAATTACAGACTAAAAGGAATCTTAGAATAAGAGGCCGGACAACTAACTGTGAGAACATCTGCGATCGTGGTCTTGGAATAATCTTCTACGCGAGGGTTTAATTCAGCTGCTGCTTGGGCGGTTGCAGCCATGCCGCCGGGAGCTATGAGAGCAACGCCTGTGGCTCGCTTTTCTGCACTTTGTATTGCGCTTGCATCACTTGGCTCGATGGCTTTCTCACCCACGAGCTTTGCCGCTGCTTCCAACGCCTTGACACGGCAACACTTCCAGAAATCAGTCCTCATCATATCGTCATATCTTTCTACACACGCACACATACAAATCTGCCTTACCTTTCCAATTGTGATCATCTCCTGCGCCGCTGCAACAGACGGGGTCATAGGGACAGCTATGGAGACGGACAAGATCGGTTGACCATCGACTACCTCTGTGTGAACGACCTCGCTGGGGAGGATACTTTCGATAGCTGTGACGCCCTCAGAGCCGATAAGGCTGCGATCATGAGCAGTGGGCAGCGCACCCATCCTGACGTTCTGGTCGGCGGCCCTCTGCATAGCTGCCGCCGCACTGTCTTTAGAAGTACCACCGCGCATCATAGTCTCGGCGCACTGCATGAGGGATGCATCCTTCGGGGTGATTGGCTGCTTCGCAAGCTCCCCCTCAACGTTGAAGAGATGGCCATACGTGACGGGCCCATCTGAAAGCGCCGGCACCTGCATCTGCTGCTGCTGCTCCATCTGGCTCATTGTCGGCACTCCTAACAGTTCCAATGCGCTTGTTCCGTACGAAAGCGATATGCACGTCTCTGCCCGATTCAGTCTATGTGCAGAAGGTACCATAGATCGGTTAAGCTGGACCGAAGAGACGAGGTACGAGGAATGGTGAAATGGACATCCGCGCACCGCGACTGTTGGATTCTGTAGCCATGTGGCATAAGCTTCTTCTTCGAACCGCCTTCATGTTTGTACATCGAGCACCGTGTTTTCACTAACAAGAATCTTTCTTGTTCTGAGTTGCATATTACATTTTACTTTTATTTTTCCTTGCCTCTCTTCTTCCAAGGAGTTGGGTCTTACATTTTATTTTGTTTTGATAGATTGACTGAAGGTATATTTAATTGAATGGGCATAGTATACAGAGACCACGGATCTCTCATTTTACAAAGCAAAACATATACAATTTATTGAAATCAACTTATGATAGCGTCTTTTTAATAGCACGTCAAAGACTATCTAAGAAATCAAGTTCAAGTCAAGAGATAACCTGTGTGTGACCGATAACTTTAAGGGAAAAGAACCTAACGTGGAACGATCAACTTAAAGTGCAGAAATTAACTCAAGTATTCCTGACGACGTGATATCAGACAAGATCATAAACACGATAATCAACTAAAAAGAACCAAGTGACTGATACAAATTGATCAGCAATGAGGCTGTACCTTGGGTAAAAATTGGGATTGCTCAGTTAGGCATATGAACCTTAGATCAGGACAACACCTAGGGAGAGACAGACAGAGTCTTAGGTCTTCAGAGGCTAGTGTCAATCATACTGTTAGGTCTTGGGCCCAACAGTTGAGCCATCATTCTCACTACCCTAGCTCTGAAACCAGCGAGTCTGAGATGTCCCACGGTATAGAGAGACCTACAGGAAGTTCAGGTGTGTCATATTTACATAGAGTAGAAGGCCCCTACAAGACGCAGTTGGAATACCTTAGGACCAACAGATTAGGTGCTTGCATCTATGACGACGGCCTAGGAAGGTCCGTGGTCCAAATTAAAAACCCTGACCAACCCATTGGAATTGAACACCCAGCTGTCAAGTTTGAAAATGGAGCATACCTAGACAAGGAAGGAACCATATACGTAGTCACCAGTCACCCAGATAGGACATACAAATTTGGTAATGTGATCCCAGAAACGGACATAGGAGACCTAGAGCAAGGAAACATAGGTGGAGAGCCTAAAACCCCTCAAGGCAAATCAATTCTTACTAGAATTATCACACCGGAATGGGTTCCCCAGGACAATAAGAGCATAGATCTGCTCTTGAACCGAGAGACTGATGAAGCCTTTTGGAGGTACAAGTCTGGTCAGCCTAATGAGGTTGGAGTGCTCACTATCTATGAGTTTAAAGAGCCCGATAGCCCAGGCAAAGTGACCTATCTAGACAACACTTCAGAGAGGATCTTTGTGGTCACAGAACATGGTAGGCATGCCTACACTTGGAAGGGTGAATTTATTTTTCCCCAACCAAGATCAAACGTCTCTTTTGGCCACCCAGGAGCGGGAACATCCCAAGCTCATGGAGCTCAAAGGGACAAAAGTAGAGATAGGCCAGAAGTGAGTTTCGCCAACCCCTTGGGAAGAGAAAGGATGAGAATAGGGACGGATAGAGAAGAAACCGAAAGACCTAGAGTCCAGAGGAACCTAAGAAATGCTGATGATTTTCCTTTGCCAAGGCCTAGCGAACACACCAGGACTTTGAGACCTACACAACTAGTTAAGTCCATGAAGAATTACTTCGATGGCACTGGAGATCCCTACAGTCATGTGGCCAAGTTTAGGCAAGTCTTGAGAGCTGAACAAGTTGAGGACCTCTTCACGTAGTACAATGCCTTTGGTCTAACCCTTAGGAACACCGCTTTTACGTGGTTTCAACCACTAAATGAGAGACAGTTCAAGAACATAGACCAACTTCTAGAGGCATTCATTACCGAATTCTCTAAGAGTGGCATAAGGCATAATACTTCCTCACTGATTCATAGCTTCAAGCAAACTCCCCAAGAGACAGTTAGACTTACAGGAAGAAGGTTTAGGCAATATCTAGAGAGATGTCCTGTTCCTGAGTTACCCACACCAGCCAAACAAGTGGCTCTATTCCTAGATGGACTCCTAAGCACAAAGCTGAGATCATATGTGTACTTGAAAGACCCTAGGACTATAGAAGAGTGTGTACGGATGTGCATTGACATTGAAGATAACTTAGGGGAAGAATTAGAACTTTTGAAAATCTACAAAGATTCAGATAGTTCTACTAGCCTCTCTTCCACTCAATCCACATCTATTGAGGAACTTGCAGAGAAGGTAGCTCAAAAGCTAGGTGTCTCTAGCAAACAAATCCCAAGATTTACCCCAGTTAAGCGGTGCCATACTTGTGGAGGTGACCATATGGCGAACGTATGTCCCATCATGGCTCAACCCCAAGTGAATCCTAGCAGCCAGTACTGCACCATAGAAAGGAGATACACTAATCACACTGTGCAAGATTGCCCATACAATAAGCAAGCGGTTAGGCAAACCTACCCTCAGCCCTATCCACAACAGGGAAGATACCAGAGCCAGTACCCACACAACAATATGGTAGGCCACAACAACCTTATCAGCAGCCCTACCAAACTCATCAAAGGCCTCAACCTGTGTTAGCTCAACAACCTCCTACCCCAACCAATGTGATTCCCGTAAAGTATGCAGCTGCAGAAGAAAATTTGAATAGAGCTATAGTCCCTGTGACTCCATTACTTTCGAAAAGAGACCCCAGTGACCATAGCTTTGACTCTACACATATTGATAGCCCCTAAGCTTATTACATGCAGTCTCCTGAACATGGTGAGTCCTACTATAGTGAAGAACCGAGTGAACCTAGTTGGGAGCTAGAGTATGCAAATGTCATGTACACAAACCCCAACTCTAGACCTCAACCTAGGCAGGCACGACCCCCATTTCCTAGAGGACCATGCTACAGATGTCAGGGAGATCACCTCATTCGTGATTGCCCCATGCCTGCACCTACGCAGCCCCAATCAGTGACAATTCAAGGATTTTGTCAAGATTGCGGGAAGGAGCATCTCTTACGAGATTGCCCAAAGAATCCCAACAATATGCCAAAAATCACTCCTATTAATGTTATTGGGTTAGTAGTAGACTCTAAAGGAAGTGTGACTTCCACTGCACCAGTACAGACAGTCACTAGAGCTCAGGATTTGCAATAAAACCAAAGTTTAGGCCAAGAAAAAAGTGCTGAGGTTAGTGAAACTGAGAGCATGACCAAGAAGAGAACTAGAGCCTGGAGAGATAGCCGAGAAAGAATGAAAAGACAATGGGCAAAGAAGATGAGTGAACTCGAGGAAAGCCTAAGAGATACGAAAGCCAAGATAATTGAACTTACATCTCAACCTCCCTCTCACACTACTCCACCACCACCATTCCCATCTCCATCCGACCCACCACCTTACAACCCGCCTCATGCGACTCCACCCCCTAGAGTAGGATCAGTATTAGCAGATCCCACTCCTGAGGACCTAAATATGATGCTTAAGGCATATCAGGCTAGAATCCAAGAAGGGCCAAACGTGACGAATCATGAAAAGTGTTACACTAGAGCAGAACTAGAGCTTGAACGAACTAAAATCTGTGCTAAAATGGTGGAATTGGCTCAAACCATGTTTGAAGCTAGTCGCCTCTTTAACATCTCTAGTTCAGCTAAGACGCAGTTGCACTTTGATGGACTGCTAGAAAGATTGGAGAGCCTAATTGCACAATCAGAAAAGGAACCGGCCTCTCAAAATAAGGACAAGGCAAGTAAAAGAATAAGCATTCCCCCACCGAAAGCTTATGTGCCTAATTCCACTAAACCAGACACCTCTTCTTCTATGAATAGGTACACACCGGAGTTCTTGCGAGAGATTCAAGAAGAGAAATGGGCTAAAGAAAGTGAAGTCCCTCCTCCCTTTGAACTTGTGGATGATGCGCATGATCAATTCCCACAAGATATTCCCTCCATTTATGGAGAGCGGGAGAGTGCATAATCGCAAGAGAGATTAGACTTCGAGTCTAACTCCTTACATGAATTACCCCACTTCACGGGCCCATGGGAAGCTAAGTCTACTTGTATGAGAGCACCCACGGTCATGGTACGAAACGAAGACTCAGTCATACCTAGGAACACAAAGGTAGTGAAGAATACTAAAGTGCAGTGCAATATCACTTTAGAAGAGCTACTCCAGGTTAAGCCATAACTGTGGAAACATGTAGCCGAACCAGTGCCAGAGGTAGCTAAACCGCGTTCTCAGGTAGGTTCTCATAGAACAGTGCCAAAAATTCCTCTAGATAAGATAGGAGATATGAGTGAAGGAGAAGAAGGAAACACCAGAGGCCCTATAACTTGATTTTCCCAATTAACTCATTCACATCGCAGTACACTAATATTCAAAGTACTCTGTTAATACGAATTACTATCAATACTCTGGTTCGTTCTCTTACAGACTTACTGTTCGTACTCTGGTTACTACTTTCTGAGTACACAACACCAACGTTAAATATTACCGTAACACAGACTTCATTACCGTAACTTAATGGAACTGGACTAACCGCAAGTTAATGTAATCAAAACAAAGACGAAAAAGAAAGTACTACTCAGATTTCTCAAACACAACACCGCGGTAACTCCACAGAACGTAATCGCCCAGACAAACAGTCTGGCTATTCTGCTGATCGTCACCGGAGCATCCTTTCATTAGTTTATAAAGAGATACAACTTTTCACAATGACCTTTCGGTTCGTGCGGAATACGAAAAGTAAAGAATTACAAATGCCAATCCGGCCGCTTACACTGGCACGCACGGTGGACTTGAACCCGCAACGATACAAAACTTTTAGGGCTCATCGACTATACCTTGGATGTACATAGTTCGGGCTAATTTAAAGGTTCTGGAAATTTTCTGCTTCAGACTATCCAACATTTTCTTTAAAGTGTCTGGTTCGACTAACTGGGCGTCAGTACGAACAGAACTTGTAGTAATTACTTGACTCATCAAAATTTCAGCTTGCGTCTGCAAAAATGCCTCCTGTAAGTAAAAATCGTTCGCCAGGGCTGCACCACGGCTCAATTTCATGTCTTGAATTTGTTTATCAATTCTAGATAATCTTTCTACTTGACAACCAAGCTGGTTTTCTCTTCTCTCCAATTCCTGAGCCTGATATTGAATTGTCCGGTAATATGCATCTCTTTCTTTTCTTATCCCTGTTATCTCCTTCTGCAATTGATTGGTTGAATTCATCTGAGCTTTAAGAGCAGAATTTGCTTCAAACAAGTTGGCATTTGCTCTCTAGAGTTCTTCATTAGTCTGCTTAGCTAAATCTGCCATTTCCTATCCTTGCTGTACAACTTTGTCTAGTTGAACTCGCGTTTCTTCCAATAAATTCCCGAGCGCTATACGAGCATCTTCTTTATCCTGGACGAACTGTTTTAACTGAAGAATTTCCTCATCAGCAACACTTAATAACTGATCTTTGGCTTGTATTTCAGCTAACGCAGCATCTCTTTGGCTGATCAATGATTCCTGTTCAGCAAGTCGAGCTTGGAGCTGTTGAATCTGTTCGTGCAGAGCATGATTTTCGGCCTTTACTACATCTACCTCTTCCTGGAGTGGACTAATATCTGCTTCAAGGACATCGACTTTGTGTTGTAATTCATGTCGGATATTATCAGTAACCTCCTTCATCTGCACTGGTAGTTGCTGCGACAAATGGATCAGCATACGTCCCATCGATTCTAATTCTGTAAACATATGTATCGGAGGAAAAAGAGGAGGGAGTGGTTGGGATGACGAGGCTGACAAGAGGTGATGAGAAGATGGTGGAGAATAATTAGGGGAAGAAGAAGAAGTAGCAGGTTCTTCAAGAACAATGGGTGAAACAGGGACAATGGGCTCAATCGGAGGAATGGGTGGAGGAGTGAGTAGAAGAGTGTTGGGGACCAATACGATTCCAGTAAGCTGTTGCGTATTCACTTCATTCCGGTCAATTACATCTGCGACCAAGGTGATTACTTCAGTTAATATTTCTGCAACAATGTTTTGCACATCCACCTGAGTCTATTGCTGAGATTCTTCCTTAGAAGAAATTGCGTCAGAGTTGGCGGTAGAAACACTTTGGTCCTACTGGTTATCCGGAGGAGATTGACCAGAAGATTCAATATGAATTGAAGTGGCGGTGTCGTGAAAGGTTTCTTCCTCCTGCCCGGCGGTGGATCCTTGTACTTGACTTTCCGAGGGACTTATCCTTTGGCGTTTACGGCGAAGAAGCTGGAAGAGATCTTCATCATCCTCTTCGGTATCTTCGAGTAATTGGGCAGATTCTTCATGGTATAAGATTGGAGCATTTGGAGGCGGTTGCGCTGCTTGGAGGGCCGGAAAAAGAAAATGTAAGAATATGCGGAAGACGAGAACACGGCACATCTCCTTTGTTAACATGCTTAATGACCGTAACGCATTCACGGTGAATGCGCCGGAAATAATAGGAAGCAAAATTAACAGGCTCCCGAGAAGCCATGTCAATCATTGAGTAGAACGTGCGTGAAATCCCGTAAGTGCGTTTCTGTAGATTCAATATGGCCACTAAGAATTGCAAAGCTGTTCGTTCAGGATCAGGGCGACACAAGATAGCGTACTCATTCGATGAGTATCTTGGGAACAATTCAACCATAGTAGCAATCGGAAGGTTAGGACCATTCTCTCGTCCTTCTAGAGAGAGTCGGAAAGCTGCAACAAATGACTCTAAGGTGATTACTACACGAGATGGTAAACATGTAATTGGCCAACTCTGTTCCATAGCAGGAGTGGCGGCAATTGCAGCAATAATTTGTGCGTAATATGGATGACATTCCACTGAATGCCAAGGCAATTCAGCAAAATTTGACAAACCTCGTATACACAAGAATTCACTCACGTCCTGAGGGAGTTCATCACGGAAGGTAGCAAAATTTGCTAAAGCTTCCATGATGTGTACGCGAAAACACAAAGACACGAATATACAGTGATCACAGAAAACACAAAGCACACAGAGCACACAGACACAATAGCAATTAACAACGAAAAGAAGAAGATTAAGTAGATACTTGGCAACGCGAGGCGATCAAAAACCTTAATCATCGTGCAGTGTTGAGATGATAACCTTCATAACTATGGCGTGCATGCATGTGCAGATCGATAATACATGGCGGCTTTTAATCACAATTAGATATCAAAACGAGGATATTTACAGGCTTATTCTACTAACATGCAAAAATAAAAAGAAAGTAAATAACACGCGGAAAAACGGAGAACATGTCAGCGAGAATCAGGTGCTTGATGATACGGCCGCAACTTTGAACCATTGATTACTTTAGGAAGAGGAACTCCGGTCAAAGTAGTCAACCAAAAAGTAGCTGGGCCCACTTGTTCACTAATTCGGTAAGGGCCAAACCACCGTAATTTGAATTTTCCAGCCGTACGATTCGCTTTAGCATTGTAAAATAGCACAAGCTGACCCTTCGTAAAAACTGGAGTTTTGAGATACCGATCATGAGTACAAGCTTGCCGCAATTGTACTTCTTGAAGGACCAACAAACTTTCCCAGCGATGTTCATCCAAATCTCTGAGTGTGTCCAACCGAAATGGTAAAGAGTCTTCAGGTAACAATTTCTGAGTAATGGCCATGCGTAAGCTTGGCACTACAATTTCCATTGGCGCTATCGCTTCCACTCCATAGGCAAGCTTGAAAGGAGTCAGTCCGGTTGCTACTTTATATATAGTCTGGTATGCCCATAAGACTACAGGTAGTAACTGATCCCATCTTTCTGGTGATTCCACAACCAATTTGCGCAGCATACTTAACAAGGTCTTATTAGTGCTTTCCGCCAATCGATTGGCACGAGGATAGTACGGTGAACTGAATTTATGCAGAATTTGAAAAGAGTGCATTAATACTCGCATTAAATTGTTGACAAAGTGTGTTCCTTGATCTATCACAAGTTCCAGAGGTAATCCATAACGTGGGAAAACATCCTTCATCAGGCATTTTGCCACCGAAACACCTGTGGTGGACCGTAAGGCCCAAGCTTCCGCCCATCTAGTAGCATAATCTATGCAGGACAGAATGTAGCGATTGTTGCTAAGTATTGCTGGAGGTGTGATTGGTCCAATAAAATCAAGACCCCATTTCTGAAAAGGTTCCAAAGGTAATACAGGTTGTAGAGGGAAGAAGTGGCGTTGTAAAGGCTACCCAGATCGCTGACAAGTGTCACACTTGTGCACAAACTGAGTCACATCTTTATACATAGTAGGCCACCAGAGCCCACTTTGCAGAATTTTTCGGTGCGTTAAATCTGCTGCAAAATGTCCACCGGAAGGTATTGAATGTGCCATAGCAATAACCGATTTTACTTCATGTGGAGGAATACAACGAAGCAAGACGCCAATATGATCCATGTAGTACAACTGTCCGGCAATCAACCAGAATGTGCGACTGTAAACTGCAATTTTCCGCCTCATCGCAGGAGAAGTTTGAGGGGGAAGACATCCATCAGTAAGAAAGGTTAATAAATGATCATAGTAGGTAGGTGTCATAGGAGGTTATGCAGATTCGTCACTAGTCGGTTCAGTAATGTAAATTGCTGGTGTGGTGTCATCAACGCCCACTGGAGCTTCACTGGAATCCAATCGAGAGAGGAAATCTGCTAATGCATGTGCAGTGTCGGGTCGATGAATCACTTCATAATCGAACTCTTGTAACAATAGAACCCAACGCGCTAAGCGACCACCTAAATGCTGCTGTCGGACCAGATGCACAGCATGATCTACATGAAAGGTGAATTTTTGGCCTAACAAATAATGCCGGAATTTCTTTACAGAATACACTAAACCGAGACATTCTCTTTCAGTCACTGAATAATTCCTTTCAGCAGGAGCGAGTCGACGACTTGCGTAATAGACAGGCCAAAACCACGTATCAGATTGCTGCATTAAAACACTTCCAATGGCTATATCCGATGCGTCTACAAAAACATGAAATGGGCGTTCCCAATCAGGAGGTTGCAGAATTGGAGACTGCATCAATAATCCTTTTAGACGATCGAATGCAGTTTGACATTCTGGGGTCCATTCGAACTGTCGTGGAGTGCTTGTCATGAGTCGATTAAGTGGTGTGGCGAGATGAGCTAACCACCGTAAATGTCGACCATGCCACCGGATTTGACCCAAGAAGCGCATCACTGCTTTCGGCATGGTAGGCACAGGTGCTTCCAACACAGCTGCAATTTTATCTGGATCAACTTGTATGCCTTGTGCAAAAATAATATGGCCAAGGAGTTTACCACACAAAACCGCAAAGACAGATTTTAGTCGGGTTCAAGCAGAGCTGGTATTCTCGACATTTCTCAAAACAACACCGTAAATGATACAGGTGTGCCACAATCTTGCCGAATAAGGAAAAATCATCTAAGTATACTTGCATAAAAGAAGTGAGGTAAGGTGAAAAGATTTCCTCCATACACCGCTGAAATGTGCTTGGAGCATTCCTTAAACCAAACCACATGACTGTACAAGCGTACACACCCCAATTCGTAATAAAGGCTATTTTCGGTATATCTTGCTCAGCCATTTGGACCTGGTTATAACCACTGTAATCGTCCAAAAAGGAGTACATCTCATGTCCAGCCACTCTGTCTAACATTGTGTCGAGAAAGGGGAGAGGAAATGGATCAGGTACCGTAGCCGCATTCAATTTTCGGTAATCCACACAGATTCGAAGCTGCTTGTTTTTCTTTGGGACAATCACAATCGGAGAGATCCATTCAGCGTGTTCGATTGGGACAATGAATCCAACCTTTAATAATCGATCGAGTTCTGCTTTAACCTGTGCTGCATAATTAGGGTTCATTCGGTAACTGGACTGTTTAATTGGCTTCACTTCTGGCTTCAGCACAACCGGATGCTGATAGATCCGTGGATCCAGACCTTTCATATCACGATAGTCCCAGGCAAAAACATCAGAAAACTCATGCAAGAGTTGGATTAAATCTGCTTGAAATTCCTCGGACAATCCAACCTTAATCTTAACAGGTCGCGAGTGCACTTCATCACCCAAATTGTAGGTTATTAACTGGTCTTTCGAGACATAGAATTGACGAGGTTTCCCCGGATCGTTGACTGACTGTAAAAGGTGTTGCAAAGGGGCTTCATCCATAGCAACAATATCATCTGTATCCGCTTCTCCGGTCACGGGAACAACTGTACATGCTGCCGGACTCTAGGTGTCTGCGACAGATTGCAGATCTACAGTACCTAAGGAAATCAGATCTTCATTGTTCTTCAGAAATGCTTCCTCTTCATCGTCAGATAAGCCATCCATCATGTGGACCGGCTCTGCTACATATGGTCTGGCATGAAGTTCACAGGGCTGAATGGCATCCAGTTTGACAACATATTTACGGTGGTTATCCTTGAAAGTCAGTTCCTGCGCTGACCAATCTTGTGTAACTTTAGCCTGTTTCAACCATGGTCGACCGAAAAGGAGATTGTAATCGAGGCTGGATTCTGGTAATTCTAAGACTACAAAAGTCATTTTAAATGTGGTACCCTACAAAGTGATTGGGATATTCCTTACGAGTCCCACTGGATGAACTCGGGATTGATCTACCATTCTGACAAAGAATTGAACAGGTTCGATTTGGGTCCACCCTAACTTCTTGCAGAGAGCCGTAGTTGCTATGTTCACACCGGAACCACCATCGATTAACACTTGCATAATCTTGTGATTTTTATGCCAAAAAGTGATTAAAGGGACAGAATGATCCACCGTAGAATCAACTTCCAGTTGTATTGCTGCAGTCGCCGGGGTACTGGGAGATCCGGGACTAACCCGTTGTTGAAACTACTGCCTAACTCCTGGCACTAAAGCGTGTAGCTGTCCTAAGGGAAGTGTAATGGAGGCCTTAGAGAGAATATCCCATACCTGATCTGCTGGAATTGTACTCTTCCCTGATTCTGATGATGATTCTCCTATTACTGGGGTACAATCTTGTTCATGCGCTCCCACATTTGGCAGGGGAACTTGTGTCACCGGAACTGGATCAGGGAACACCGTAGGCTCTTTGGTGGTCCATTGGCTAGCTTTGTTATACATTCTCTACTGTTCATGGATGCCAGGTTCAAACACTTCCGCTGCTGGTTGCAACTGTTGACCAGATCGTGTCTAGACCACTGCTGCTTGAGTTTCCACTGGTGAAATATAGACCATGTTGGTCATCGGGTTCTGACGCTCTTTCTTCCTTTGATCATATTCGCCTGCATCCTTGCAGAATCTTCGGATGTGCCCAAGTTCACCGCAAAAATGACATCGAGGTGGTGGTAAGGAAGTACCTTCCTGTGATGTACCTGTCTGCCAGCGATTTGCATTGAAGTTGGTATTCCGCCGTCCCTGATAATTCCTATATCCTTGTGGCTGATTGTTTCGCATCTGCGGTGGCACATAATGGGTGGCTGGCTTCCCTGGTTCCTGTATGATGGTATTTACAGCTGCTTGTCCCTGCACTTTGGCGTTATATGCACAATTTTCGGTGGAATGTCCGGTGGTATTGCAGATAGCACAATACATCCAATTAAGGGCACAGGTAGCACTAGTATGCCCAGAATTTTTGCACTTAGTGCAGTACATCTGTTTAGCCGGATCCTCTGTAATATTTTTACTGGATTTTAGCCACTCCAAATCCTTAGTAAATCCTCCCACCTTATGCTCAAGTTGCAGGGCCATCGCAATAACCGCATCCAGTGTCATAGCTCCCACACAACGGATGATCATAATTTGTCTTAATTGTGGGGTTAACCCGTTAATAAACCACTGAGCTATCACATCATCCGGTAAAATAGCATGTGCCAGCGGCAGTTGTCTCAAATGAGTTCTAAACAATGTGGCATATTCCTGCACAGTCTGGTGCAGCTTCTGCCTATTGTTCTGCAAGTAATCAAAGATTTCGGTAGGGTTCTTCTTCAACCGGAACCTCTGTAAAAACGCATCCCTTACCGCCTCATAGGTGCCAAAATGGTTGATATCATACTCTGTTAACCATCAAGCTGCTTCATTGACTAATGTTGACTGAAATACGATGGCCTTGTATGCCTGATCGGGTGGATGGTTTAGCACTGCATAACTTAATTTCAAAGGTGCGTACATGAGCATCAGGATCATCCCCTGGAAATCCACCAAACTTGGTGTATGTTACCCCTGTTGGGACCGGTCGAAGTGGAAGTGGCAGTTGCTGTTGCTGTTGTTGTTGCTGCTGTTGTTGTTGATTACTCATGGTGCTAGTAGCGCTACTGTTGTTGTCTCCTGAGTTCTGAGGAGGTGTTTCTGGTCCTTGGGAGTCTGTATGGTTAGACTGCTCACCTTCCGGTCCGAAAATATCGTTCAACCTCTTGCGGATCTCTAATTCAAATAGCCTATCCTCCTCTTTGGTATCAAACGTAGGCAAACTTACTCCGAACAGTGGTGTCCGGAATGAGGATTCACCAGGAAGTATCACACGGTCATCGGAAAACTGTAAATTGCCTCCAACTGGGATCGAAGTGTCACCAAAATTTGTCGAACTTTCCCCAAAACAGGGTATTCTTTCACCTTCAATAATCTCTCTGTGCAAGACACCTCTATCCTCAGACGAATTCGAATCCTGACCAGACAGTGTCGGGTCAACTGCACACTACGTCTTTGTATACTCTGAAGTTACTGTACCTTCTGCAAACTGTGCCGAAATGGCACCAAAATCTACCGGAATTGTAGCATGTTCTACCTAAATACTACCGAAATCACTGCTAACGTACTTCGCTTCTTCGACGACTGGGCTTAACCGATATATGCTTCTGCCTCCTGGGGGTGTCCCTAACAAATTTGGTACCGCCCAAGGCTGTCGGTCTCTCCTGTACTTCGGATACGACTCGTCGGACCGAGTAACCAACATATATCACCTCTGCAACACTTGCGTAGTGCTTCACCTTACTGTTGATTCACAATCCGTGGCCACCTTCCCACAATCAATTTGCAACACTCTGTTGCCACCTTCCCACAATCAATTTGCAACACTCTGTTGCCATCTTCCCACAGACGGCGCTAGGGTTAAACGCACGTTGCCGTCACAGGTGCGTTTAAACTCTTCCGGGTTCTTGGGAGTGGAAGGGGTCTGCTAATCAGAGGCCCTATAACTTGATTTTCCCAATTAACTCATTCACATCGTAGTACACTAATATTCAAAGTACTCTGTTAATACAAATTACTATCAATACTCTGGTTTGTTCTCTTACAGACTTACTGTTCGTACTCTGGTTACTACTTTCTTAGTACACAACACCAACGTTAAATATTATCGTAACACAGACTTCATTACCGTAACTTAATGGAACTGGACTAACCGCAAGTTAATGTAATCAAAACAAAGACGAAAAAGACAGTACTACTCAGATTTCTCAAACACAACACCACGGTAACTCCACAGAACGTAATCGCCCAGACAGACAGTCTGGCGATTCTGCTGATCGTCACCCGAGCGTCCTTTCATTAGTTTATAAAGAGATACAACTTTTCGAAACGACCTTTCAGTTTGTGCGGAATACGAAAAGTAAAGAATTACAAATGCCAATCCGGCGGCTTACACTACGACAACGTGCATTTAACACTGGCGCCGTTTGTGGGAATCGAACCCACGACCATGTGGTCGTGGGTTCGATTCCCACAGACGGCACCAGTGTTAAACGCACGTTGCCATCACAGGTGCGTTTAAACTCTTCCGGGTTCTTGGGAGTGGAAGGGGTCTGCTAATCAGAGGCCCTATAACTTGATATTCCCAATTAACTCATTCACATCGCAGTACACTAATATTCAAAGTACTCTGTTAATACGAATTACTATCAATACTCTGGTTCGTTCTCTTACAGACTTACTGTTCGTACTCTGGTTACTACTTTCTCAGTACACAGCACCAATGTTAAATATTACCGTAACACAGACTTCATTACCGTAACTTAATGGAACTGAACTAACCGCAAGTTAATGTAATCAAAACAAAGACGAAAAAGACAGTACTGCTCAGATTTCTCAAACACAACACCGCGGTAACTCCACAGAATGTAATCGCCCAGACAGACAGTTTGGCGATTCTGCTGATCGTCACCGGAGCATCCTTTCATTAGTTTATAAAGAGATACAACTTTTCGCGACGACCTTTCGGTTCGTGCGGAATACGAAAAGTAAAGAATTACAAATGCCAACCCGGCGGCTTACACCCTCCTCTCCAATGGAATCCCATCCATAGAGCAAAAGATGATACGGAATCGGTGCATTCCATAGGATCAGGATCCTCATGGATGCATGAAGACACCCACTTATGGATGTGCAAAGTGGCAGTAGAAGAGGAGAAGAGAGAAAAAGCCAGAGAGGTAGGTGCAAAGGAAACACATAGATCAATTCAAGACCCTGCCTATGCACCTGTAGTATTTCTTGACGAAGAATTTGAACCCCATGGCTGGGTGGAAATTCTAGCAACAATGGATGTATCCATCAATGAGGACATTTCAGTTTTCTCAATAGAGACATTCATGGGAGATTCGGTTTTAGAAGAATGCGAACATAGCCCGGATGCATTTAAGGATGCAAGTGACTCCGATCTAGAGTCAATCATTATGGACCCACCTTTTGCATCAGATGAAGAATACTTCTATGAAGTGGAAGCTTACCCTCAGAGACATGGAGAACTCACAAATGATGTAAGGTTCACCACACAAGTGACCCCTAAGGATGAAGGAAAGAAAAGAAAGAAGAGAGAAGTCACACCAGAAGAAGAAGAATCTTTGTTTGAGGTCCCTGAAAATTTTAAAAAGTATGAGATAGATGACATGAGAGTCATGATAAGAATGCCAAAACGTGAGGATCAATCAGGAGAGGCCTATGATAACAAAGAAACCACCAAGAAAGTAGTTGTAGCCATAGAAGAAGGAGAAGAAAGATGCACGTACATAGGCCATGACCTGACAGAGGAAGAAGAGCATGAGCTAATAGTGTTGCTAAGAGAATACAGAGATGTATTCGCTTGGAGTTACAAGGACTTGAAGGGTGTGGACCCTGACATATGCTCACACACTATCCCCATGACCTCAGATGCCAAACCCTCTAAGCAAAAGCCATACACATATAATGATAATTATGCTGCGAAGATCAAAGAAGAGATAGATCGCTTGGTTGAAGCTGGGTTCATCTATGAAATTGAGCACACTGAGTGGGTATCCCCCATTGTAGTGGTGCCCAAAAAGAATGGAAAGTTACGTGTATGTATTAACTTGAAGAAGGTTAACACAACCACCATTCGAGATAACTATCCGCTTCCCATCACGGAACATCTACTAGAAAGGGTAGCAGGCAAGGAAGTGTACAGCTTCCTTGATGGATTTTCTGGCTACAATCAAGTGGCCATAGCTCTAGAAGATCAGCATAAGATGGCCTTTGCCACAGAGTGGGGCATATTTGCTTTTCAGGTAATGCCATTCGGGCTTACCAATGCTCCTACAACCTTCCAAAGATTGATGTGCCATGTGTTTAAAGAGTTCTTGAGGAAGAACTTAGAGGTCTATGTTGACGATCTTTGTGCTCATTCCAACATTAGGCAAACACATATTCCTGAACTTAGGCAAATCTTTGACAAATGTAGAGAATATCAAGTCTGCCTGAACCCAAAAAAGTGTGTTTTCATGGTCAGGCAAGGCAAGATTCTAGGACACATAGTGTCAAAGAATGGCATATCTACGGACGAGGAAAAAGTTAGAGCCATCGCAGAGCTACCGAGACCCAAGAACGTCAAGGAAGTACAAGCTTTCATGGGGCATTGTGGATATTATCGATGTTTTATACACATGTATGTCATCATTGCAAAGCCTCTGTATGGACTTTTAACCTCTTGAGGATGAAAACATTCCCTCAAGACATGAATTTGGCTAGAAAGAGAAGTTTAGAACAAGAAGCCCTAGACTACTCACTCATTGGAGATAATTCATACAAGCGTGGCAAGGATGGTTACCTTAGACTATGTGTCCATGAGAGTGAATATCTTAAAATCTTGGAAACTGCTCATTAAGGTGTAGGAGGAGGACATTTTGGACCAGATCGGGTGATCAAGGCTATACTATTTGCAGGTCTTTGGTGGCCAACCCTTCACATGGATGCACATACCTATGTGAAGAGGTGTGATGTCTGTCAGCAAACTCAGTATCCTATACGTAAAGATGCGATGCCACTGAAACCTATGATGGGCGGACGTGCATTCTCCAAGTGGGGAATAGACTTCATAGGTCCTATTAATTTGCCAGCCAAGGGTTCCCATGCTGAATATATCATCGTGGCCACATACTATCTAACCAAGTGGGTAGAGGTAAAGGCTACAACAAAGAATGATGCTCAGACGACCGCTAAGTTCTTATTTGAGAATGTGTTCACTAGATACGAGCTACCTATAAAGCTAGTCAGTGATAGAGGCACTCACTTCTTGAATGAAGTTATTGAAAACCTCCTTCAAGAGTTCTTGGTGATACACAAGAAGTCTGCCCCTTATCACCCACAAGCTAATGGGCAAGCCGAAAGCACAAATAAGATTCTATGCAATGTGCTGACTAAATTGGTGAATAATAAATGCTCTGATTGGGACAAACAGCTACACCATACTGTTTGGGCATACGGAGTTGCCTATAAAATGGTACTCCAAGCCACACCCTTTCAGATGGTATTTGGCCAAAATGCAGTGCTACCATTGGACTTCTTGATACCTACATTGAAAGTAGCACAAGAGCATGATTGGACAGGCCATGAGCTCTCTTCAAGAATATTTGATCTTGAGCGATTAGGAGAAACAAGAATGAGGGCTACAGCAGGAATTTATGCAGCCAAGAAGAGGCAAAAGGCGTACTTTGATGCCCATGTGAAGGATAAAGGCTTGAAAGCAGGAGAATTAGTTTTAATCTACACCCTAAAGCAACATGCGAGAAAATTAGAGAAGCATGGCTATGGACCTATGATCATAAATAGGATCTCAACGAGTGGAGCAGTACAACTAGCCACCTTACAAGGCGATATTCTCTCGACCTACATAAGCGGATGGAGAGTCAAGTTATATCAGGAACCTCTCACGGAGGAGATGCTAAATAGACTCAATAATGCAAAGAAACGTAAAGAAGAGGAAAAGCGAATTTGGGAAGAGGCACAGGCAAAAGCATTGGAACGCATCCGAAGGATGAAGTTGAGAAGGCAGGGTAGAGATCAGCCCATGACAGATGCTTCTGCAGCTCAGGGGTATCACATGGGTGAAGTTTCAGGTATTAGCTCTCATAGAATAATTGACCGACGTCCTTTTGTGACTTTAGAGATAGGACAAGGAATGAGTGCAAGGACTGTAAGAGCCTTGATTGACTCAGGTGCAGCCACTAGCGCTGTTAAACTTTCTCACTGTCAAGAGTTGAAATTAAATGTCAATCCTATAGAGGCATATCTCATAGGATTGGGAGGCGTGGAAACCCCTTGCATGGGCGAGGTGGAACTTCCCCTCTACGTTCAAGACGTGCTAACGACAGTTAAAGTGCTAGTGTGTCAAGACGAGGACCTCACTGAGCCTCTTGTCTTGGGTCAAAGCTGGATTTATGATCACGTAGTCAACCTAAACCTAAGACGTGGACTTCTTCAGGTCTGGGTGAATCAGAACCGCATTACACTTGAATTAGAGAATAAACACTCAAGGAACTAGGAAAGTCACAAACTCCTGGTCCTTCGAGGAGTACACATGAAGATGACCATGCTATTCTTGTCCAAAACTATGTGATGCAGAGGGATGAGTATCTCAAGAAAGAAGTCAAGGATACGACGGAACCCCCTTTTTTTTCCAAAAGCCACAAGGATGCAGCAACCAAAGGCGGATCAAATGCAGAAGAAGCAGACAACTTATGCTCGAAGTCAAAAGAAAGTACAAAGCAAGGTGTCCCAGCCACCAAAACAATTGTGGGTGCAGAAAGGCGAGCATCCTATTGTGGTCAAGCCACAACAATTGGCTCAACTTCCTATTAGTGATCAACGACACGACACTAATAAGAAGTCTTCCAAAAATTGTTCGGTGAAAGTGAAGTCTATCTGGGTACCCAAGAAGTCGATGAAGGCTAGCCCACAATCAAGACAAATTTGGGTGCCTAAGGCTTCCTTGCAGGCTCAAATAGATACACAGAGACCACACCCTGTGCAACATGGTTCACTCACTCGAACAGCTAATACCCACTCTTATACATCATGCATGAACACATATTCATCCATGGGCACGAGTAGAATCACTGGTAAATGGGTCCCTAAAAAGCCTCATTTCCAAGTTGACATTCTGATCAAGCCCTTTAGAGTCTCCAAAAAATCAAAACAGAGTGCCATCCACTATGTTTGGCAACCCAAACCTTGTAATAAACCACCTGACCCGTTTGTAAAGCCACTTCCACTTACTCACTGCATCCACACTGCACCCGACCCCCTAATTAGATCATAGATATTCAGCATCAGCTAACCACACTTCACACTTACATTCACGCGAGCACTAACTAATCGACTAACTACATCACAATTCATCAAGTTAATGTTGTAACGGGGACACAGTGTCATTTTGTGTCCATTGCAATGTTAACATTTATTCATATATTCTCACAGAAGCGGCAGTGATTTCTTCAACATGGCTGAGGCTGCAGGAACAAGCTCTCAAGCAGGAACGAGCCAGCAAGTGGTGGATTTAGAGAGTTTACCCATTATGCCGGAGACAAATTGTTGAAGCTCAAGGTCAAGGACAAAGCATGGAAGCACATCAGGGAAGTGGACACACAAGAAGAAGGAGCAAGTAGGGAGCTCCAAGAACCACCTGTCAAATTTTCAGAAGAAATCCCTACAAAAATAGTGATTTTTATTACTAAAAACCATTGTAAATACCATTTTCTATTTTTGCAACTCCATTTTGTTCAAGACGAGGAGTCCTTGAGCTTGAGGAGTATTAGAACTAGCATCCTACCAATTTTCATAATTTTTAGACTCCGTTTGAGCCCTCAAATAAGCCTTGGAACCTAATTTTAACTAAGCCGGACAGTAGGTCTAGACAGGGCCAAAACCACTCAAAAAACTATAAAAAGGGCTGGAGAGCTCATTTTTGAGGTTAGGTTGTTGTAGATTTCAGCTTTCTAAGAGAGCTCTTTTGTAATCGAAGATCTTCCATTGTTCCACTCCTTGCTCTTACTTTGTGCGCGTGTGTGTGTATGTGTGTGCACGCTTGTGTGCTTTCACCCACGCACTTGTGCCATCACTTGCTCACGGTCTTCATACCGGTCCTCACGTCTCCACGGATTGACATTTATGAGGTGAAGCTCCTCACGTTGGTACTCACCATTGTGCTAGAGTGACACCAAATTTGGCACCGTTGCCCGGGAAAGAGCTTGGAGGACGAGCGTGTGACGGTAAGACGTAGAGTAGCAATGTTGGAAGGTTATAAAAAAAAAAAATCACCATTCTCAGTTCAGTTTTTAAGTTTCTCTTCTCCTTCATCTTCATCACCATCACCATCTCCACCCACCTTCATCTTCTCGGTTTTTTCCATTTTTTAGAGTACATTCACCTCGTTTTCGTGGGTGGCTGTGAACAAGAAGCTTAGAGGGGGGTGTAGAACTAAATCGCTGAAGAAAAACTCTTGAAACACTCTCAAAACACCAAGAATCCGAGTGGCCATTTCCGTGAAGTGACACCACCTGCGTCAAGTATCGTGAGTGCAATATCGCGGTTTTGAAGGGAGGTTTGACATCTACAGACACACAAAAGTGACAGGGAATACACAAGGTACTCATAGTTGTAGAAATTTTTGAATTTGAACTCCTAAAAACCCAAGTATCGTGTTCTCCCGTGGTTGAGGTATCGCGATACCTGGATATCGTGAACTCCTGTGGTCGAGTATCGCGATACTTGAAGTGGTCACATATCATGTATCACTGAGAAACATTCACGATACTAGACAGATATCGTGTATCGTATATCGTGAACTTCTGATCGCGATACCTATCGTGTATCGTGTATCGTGGAGTTAACTTTCGTGATACCTGGTAGCTATCGAGTATCGTTAGAGAATTTCTTGCGATATTGGTCACATATCGAGTATCGTGGAGATCTGAACATGATACTTGACGAATATTGAGTATCGTGGGAATTCCAAGTATCGTGTATCGTGATTTTTTTGCGATACCTACCCAATATCGTGTATCGTTGAAATTCTCACGATACTTGACAAATATCGTGTATCGTTGAGTGTGCTCTCGTGATACTTGTGCCATATCGAGTATCGTTGAATTCTTCACGATACTTGCCTGATATCGTGTATCGTGGGATTTGCTTCAGTGTTGAGTATCGAGTATCGTGGAGTCAAGTGTCGCGATATTTAGCAAGTGTCGAGTATCGTGATCTTTCGTGACATTCGTCACATATTGAGTATCGTGACTTTCCCAATGTGTCAAGTATTGAGTATCGTGGGTTTTCTCTTGGGTCAAATATCTTGTATCGTGGCAAGGCAAGTATCGTGTATCGTCTGTTTCCAAGTATCGCGATACTTGCCAAGTATCGTGTATCGCCTGTTCTGCAATAATCCCAGAGAGGTCCTGTTTCCCTGTTTTAACCCCCAGAACCCTGAACTGGCATAACTTTCTCATACGAAATCCGTTTGTAGTGATTTGGTTTTGTTGGAAAGCTCCTGGGGAGTACAACAAAAACTTCCACTAGTTACAGTAAAATTAATACCAGGATTATTAGATAGGGTATTTTTAAGTTGCCCCTCATGTGGACTAGGAAACCAAGGTGTTCCAAAGGATTTTGAGCAATACAAAGGGAAATTTTGGACTTATAGACAAAGCTTATGAAACTAAGATCTGGAAGACACTTAGGCAAGGATAGGCAAAGCATTAGATCATCTGAGGCTAGTGTCAACCATACAGCTAAGTCTTGGGCATAACAACTAAGTGGTTATCCCTATGTGCTAAGTTCCGATACAAGTGACTCAGAAATGTCCTTCAACATGGAAAGACCCACTCGTAGCTCAGGTATTGCTTATTTACAGACACCAAAAGGTCCCTATAAGACACAATTGGAGTATATCAGGACCAACCAATTAGGTGCTCGCATCTATGAGGATGGTCTAAGACGATCAGTGGTCCAACTCAAAAATCCTGACCAACCCTTTGGACTTGAACACCTAGTGGTCAAGTTTGAAGAGGGTGCATACATTGATAAGGAAGGAACCATGTATGTGGTAACCAACCTCCCAGATAGGACAGATGAGTTTGGAAATATCATTCCTGAGAATGAGATAAGAGACCTAGAGCAAGGGGACCTAGGAGGAGAACCCAAGACTCCTAGGGGTAAGTCAGTCTTGACTAGACTAATCACTCCATATTGGATTCCTAAGATAACAAAAGCATAGAATTATTTTTTAATAGAGAAACAGAGGAAGCCTTTTGGAGATTTAGGCCAGATCAACCAAGCCCTATAGTCACCATCTATGAGTTCAAGGATCCAGAGACACCGGGGAAAGTTGTCTATCTAGATCACACATCTGAGAAAATGTTCTTGGTAATAGAGCAGGATAGGCATGCATACACTTGGCAGGGTGAATCAATTTTCCCTCCACCAAGATCTAATGTTTCCCAGGGCCTCCAAGGAGTCGGATCATCCAAGGCTCATGACACCCAGAGGGAAAGAACTAGAGAGAGACCTGAGGTAAGCTTTGCAAACACTGTGGGTAGAGACAGATCAGGATATGGAACGAAAAGACTTGAAAGGGAGAGACATAGAGTTCATAGGCATCAAAGAGATGATCATGATTTCCCATTGCCTAGACCACAAGAGCACTCAAGAACCCTTAGACCCTCTCAAGTGGTTAAGACAATGAAGAACTATTTTGATGGGTCAGGAGATCCTTATGATCATGTGGCCGAGTTCAAGCAAGTGTTAACAGCTGAACAGGTCGAGGACTTGTTCACTCAGTTCGAGGCATTTGGTTTGACCCTTAAAGGTACTGCCTTAGAGGTAGTTGATGCTTAATTTATACGGGCATACCTCCTACCATAAAAAAGAAGGCTTACTTCGGCAAAAAGAAAACAATCTAAGTAAATTCTTTGTGTATATATATATATGTTTCTGAATCTATTTATGTTTTGTTTCAATAAGAATTTCAAAAGTTAAGCAAAATAAAACCAAGGATCAGAACTTGAAAGTTGGTGACCTCTAGTGTAAACAAATAAATCAGGTGACGTCTTTTAAAGTTCGAGATTTTTTTTTTGCATAATGTTTATGTACATATTACATGTGTTTTTGTTTTGATGTAGTATAGCTACTTTGACGAGTGTTTGACAGAAGACATTCTTCAATAGAAATTTCATCAATAAGAATTTCTAATGATGAGTATATATGTAAATATTTGATGATGAGTCTGTTTGAATTTTAAGATGGAACAAAAGGACCAAATAAAAGATGAAATAGATGAAATGCAAGGAGTTGAAGCGAGGATATTGGAAGTATTCAATACATGCAAATTCAATCAAAATTTTGGAGTTATAATAGGTGAAATGTTTTTGTTGTATTTTCATTCTTTCGTGTATGCATAATATGCATTGCATATGTGTGTGTGATTGAGATATTGGATCTTGTATAAATTTAAGAGGAATAAAGTCGAAATAAGTGGAATATGTAACCATTGTGATTACATAAAATACATGAGGGCAAGGGAATTATATGAATAGGTTTAGCTAGTAGATTAGATTAGGGCTCTCGTTTGTAAAACGCTAGTTAGGGAAACGTGAATTCTAACAATCAATGTGTATATACTAGTGTATATGGATACTTGGTAATATGATATTTTTCGATTCGTGCTATTGGTCCCTCACCAGAGCATACCTCTAGATTGAGTATGTCAAAGTAATGAACTTCATTACTAGCTAGCTATATATATGTATATGTATGTGTAGTTGGCGCACTGCCATGGGCTAGTAGGTGGGTGGAGCTAACTGATCGAGTGACTAGGGCCATGATCCGATGCTAGTTTTGTCTATGGTCCGACCTAAATGCTATCATGTGCCTATACACACTACAACAGATCGATGGTATACCGAGGTTTTTACCAAGGGAAATGAATGCCGCTCTATTTGTTGCGATGCTAGTGTAAAGGTCGGTATGCGCATTTGCATTCGTACCAAAATTTTTCGGTCTTCAACTTCATATTTCTTGAAATTTTCTGGTACCTCAAACAATGATTCCTCCTCTTCTTGTTTCACGACTTTTCTCTTCTTTTTCTTTTGACCTCCTTCACTTCCATCCTTTGCATTTACAGTTTTAATGCTTGTGAGGGGTTCTTCTTCTTTTTGAGTCAATACTCCTACATCTTCTAGATAGTGCTCCTCTGAGATGAAGCAGCTATCCATCACAATGGACTCTAGCTCATCGTCATTCTCTTCTTCTTCTATGATGTCACTAGGGTCACATTCTTTCAACAAGGGCTCACACATGAACACCGAAATATCATAACCCTCCTCATCACAATGAGGTGTCCATTGTTCATTGACTACAATGTCCATGGTAGCTAAGATTTCTGCCCAACCATGAGGCTCAAATTCCTCATCTAGAAATATCATCGATGTATAGGCTGGGTCTTTGATTGGTCTATCTCCTGGGGGAGTTCCTTCTTCTCTTGCTTTTAGGCACTTTTCCTCTTCCTTTGCGACCTTGCACATCCACAAGTGAGTATCTTCATGCAACCATGATGGATCACGTGAGCTTCCAGAATGCACAGAGATTGAATCTTCTTTTGCTTTGTGGATAGGATTCCACTATAGGGGTGGTACATCTTTGAAGGTGTAATCCTTCAAATTGACCTTGGTGGTGACCCCTAAGTGCTGTAAGTACAAGGAGTTGGTTCCCCAATCCTGTACTATTTGCAATTGTCGTAGGAAGGGTCTTCATAGGATCATCTCATAGACATTATTTTTCTCAAAGTCACATATGGCAAATGTATGTTCAAACTCTACACCACAAGTGGTTAGAGTTATCCCTTGAAGCAATCCTAGAGATCTTTCAAAATGACCATCTGCCATTTGAAGCTTCATTCTAGTTGGTCTTAATGTGGGTTTGCCCCATCGCTTCCACAAGGAGGTGGTCACAATAGCAACACCAGCACCTGAATCTACGATTGCTTTGGTTGTGTAACCTTGATAGGTGATCAGAAGATAAGTATTACCTTCTTCACCTTCGCTCATGTCTCCTATTTTATCAAGAGGTATTTCTGGAACTCTTTGCTTAGAGCCTACTTTTGGCATATTGGAATCAAGTTCTGGAACTTGATCCTTCACATGATTCCATAGCTCACATTTTGCTTTGAGCAGCTCTTCCACAATGAGATGACACTGAACCTTAGTGTTCTTCACGACTACAGTGTTTCTTGGAACAACTGAGTCTTCATTCCTTACCAATATTGTGGGAGCTCTAATCTGAAGAGATTCAGATTCCCATGGGCCTGTGAATTGTGGCAACTCGTGTAAAGAATTAGATTCAAAATCTAATCTCTCATCCTCTTGTTGCTCTGTTTGGTCTCCATAGATAGAAGGAATGTCTTGGGGAAATTGATCGTGAAGATAATCAATTTCAAGAATAGGAGGGGGGTTACCCTTCTCCTTGGCCCATTTCTCTTCTTGTATTTCCTGCAAGAACTCTTGAGAGTACTGTTGAATTGAAAGAGGTGCTCCCTCATCTATGGAATCAGGAACATTAGCTTTCCTTGGCTGTGAGCTTTCTCTTTCAACAATGGGTTGAGCCTCTAGAGGTAAAGAAACCTGCGGCTTGTTTACCAATTGCTCTAATCTTTCTAGTAAGCCTTGGAAATGCAAATCCGGTTTGACAGAGTTTGTCTGATTGAACAATTGACTGGTTTCAAGCATAGCCTGAGCTAGCTCTACCATCTTCATGCACATTTTTGTCCGTTCAATCTCTAAATCTGCTCTAGGGTAACTCTTGTCTAGGTTTGCAGCAGTTGGTCCTTCTTGAAGTCGAGCTTGGTAGGCCTTGAACATCATGTCCAAGCCTTCTGGGATTGGATCTGCAAGAACAGACCCTGGTTGGGGTTTATTTACAATGGGTTGTGGGGTGGGATGAGGTGGAGTGGATGGAGCTTTGGCATGCGAGGGGATTTGAGATGCAATGTCTTCTGTTTTTGTTTTTGCGTCTTTTAGGCTTTCTTCTAGTTCAGATAACTTTTTGTTCCACTTGCGATTAGCTTTCTCTCTGGCATCCTTCCAAGTTCTTGTTTTCCTCTTACTTGGCTCTCTTGATTCACTTGACTCTGATTGCTCAACTAGTTTTTCTTGTTGTATAGCTTGTATCTTTGGGCAACATTTCTATGTCCAGTGGTTCCAAAATCATAACCTCAAGTCCAAGATCCCTTTTTGGTCTCCTACTAGTTGCCTCATCTTCAATCCAGCTTCGATTACCAAAGATAGATATATTTAATCATTATTGTTTATATACATATACATACACACACACACCCACACACACACACACACACACATACACACACACATATATATATATATATATATATATATATATATATATATATATATATATATATATATATATATATATATATATATATATATATATATATATATATATATATATATATATATACATACATACATACATACATACATACATACATACATACATACATACATACATACATACATACATACACACATACATACGGATTGAAAATCAGCCTTAAAATCAGCAATATGCTTCTCAATAGGACCAATGAGCAACATGTCATCAACATAGACAACAATGAGCAGAAGCACATCATTAGCACGCTTAAGATATAAGGTGCTTTCAATTGGAGTGCTCTGAAAACCATGTGCAATCATATAGGCATGTATCTTTTCATACCAAGCACATGGCTCTTGCTTTAAACCATATAATGCCTTCTTTAACCTACAAACCTAGATTTCATGCTCTTTCTACACAAAGCCATGGGGCTGAAAAACATACACTTCTTCATGCAAGTCACCATTCAAAAATATAGTTTAATGTCCAACTAACGTACATTCCAACCATGATGGGCTGAAAGTGCACAAATACTACAAATAGTAGTCATACAGCATGTAGGTGCAAAGCTCTCATCAAAATCAATGCCTCTTTCCTATGCATAACCCTTTGCAACAAGCCTAGCCTTATACTTGTCAACTATTCCATAAGGCTTATGCTTCAGCTTGTAAACCCACTTAGTGCCAATGGCCGCCTTGCCACGAGGCAAGTCACATAAAGACCATGTACCATTCTTCATTATAGCATCATATTCAGATTGCATAGCAGCCATCCAATTTTTTGAATTTTGTGTTGCATCAAACGAAACAAACTCATTCTCATCACAGAGACTAGATGCAACCATAACATAGCAATCTGATGCAAAAGAGGCACTATGAGAGCCTAAACGAGTATGATATGACAGAGGTGCATCTAATTTGCTATCACGCAAAGTCTACACCAGCCATTTTGGTATAGTTTTTGCCTGCTCAATATCAGCTCTCTCATCAACAAGTGCATCATGTAAATCTGACTCAAAAATGGAATGATCTGCATCATCACATGAAACCCGCAAAGGCTGAGAAGTTGCCTCATTAGGACCAACACTAGACTATCCACCTATAAAAAGAGGCAGCAAAGTATCATACATGTCTTTGGAGCTAACAGATGTCTCCTTCGTACATGAAAGTAAGGGCTCAATACCATCTTCCACAAAAACAACATCACAGCTAGCCAAAATGCATTTAGTATGTGGATGATACAGACGATAGCCTTTGCTTTCAGAACTATACCCAACAAAAATACATTTAATTGCTTTATCATCCAATTTTTTGCGACGTTGTTCAGGCACTAATGCATATGCCAAACAACCAAAAACACGCAGATGAGCAACAGAAGGCTTGCAACCATGCCAATCCTCATATGGAGTGATAGACTATAGCACTTTAGTGGGACACCTGTTAAGTACATATGCTGCACACATAACAGCCTCAAGCCAAAAACTATGTGGTAAAGCCTGACTCTTGACCATACACCTCGCCATCTCCATGAGTGACCTTTTCTTCCATTCAACAACTCCATTTTGTTGGGGTGTATATGGCACTGTACAATGATGTTTTATCCCAAGTTTAGCTAGAAATGCAGTAAAGTCAGAAGACATATATTCCCCCCCTCGATCAAAACGAAGGGTGCCCATTTTACATGCTGATAGGTTTTCAGCCAAAACCAAAAACTGTTTGAAGCACATAAACACTTCGGAATTTGATTTCAATGCATATACCCATGCATGCCTAGAAAAATCATCAATGAAGGTCACGAAGTAAAGATAGTTTCCAAAAGAGGGTGTTTGCATAGGACCACAGACATCACTGTGAACAAGCTGCAATTTCTGAGTAGCTCAAACTGAACCATCTTTTGGAAAGGAAGAACGCTATGTTTTGCCCAAAATACAGCCTGCACATACATGTTTACCAGGTGCCTCAAGTTTGGGCAAAGAGGACACCATTTCAAATTTCTACAGGCATAGCAAACTAGCAAAATTCAAATGACCAAAGCGTGCATGCCAAAGCTTTGCATCTGACATAGCCTGAGAATCATGTACTCCACATGCTGAATCATTCATAATTTTTTCATAGTCTATGAGCTTATAAAGCCCACGACATAAAATGCCAACAACAATAATCACGTCGCCATTTGTCAGATCATGAATTGTACATTTCTCATCAACAAATTTCACAACCAGACCAATCTTGGCTAATGCACAAACTGATAACATATTTTTCTTGATCCCTGGCACAAATAAAGCATCTAACAAAGTGAAAGAACTACCATTAGCAGTAGTCAGAATGATCTTACCAACTCCCATAACAAGATAAGAGGAGTTGTTGGCGCATGTGACAGTATTCCTTATAGGGTCAGGCTCAAGTGAAGTGAAGAAACTACATTGCAAGGTAATATGTTTGGTTGCCCCACTATCAAAGTTATCTGAGTCTATTGGAGACATACACCGCTCATGAGAAGATGGGTCAAAATTGGTATAACAAGCATATATACAAGCTAGGGGAAAAATCCCTCCTAAAGAGGGAAAACAGTGTCTCGGCAGTCCTAGTGTGTTCACACACATCACTACCTAAATATGTCAACATTAGGTTCCTTCTTTTCTTCTTTACTAGTTTTTATCTCTATTGGCTCCTTAATTCTCACTTCCTTTTCACTTTGCCTTGTTAGTCTCTTATTTGGACTCTCATTCCTCTCTTCTCCTTCTCATTTTTCTTCAACATTAGCCTTATATGCATACATGATAAATGTGTCAACAGGGGAATCCCAATTGGTTTGCAATCGAATTGTATCCCCAACCTTAGTCAATGATTTTACACGTAATTTTGACTTCTTAATAGTAGTTAGAACATTGTCCCATAGATTTTCAGGCTGATCGTCTTGCCCTTGAGCAAGCTTCAACATGAAGCTAGATGTATCATAAAACATTTGGCTAGTAGAGGCTTTAAATATTTTCTCATTCCTCCCTTGGAGAATTAAGTAGGTACATGCTTTCCTATGTCAGTAGAGCAAATCTTTCCATCAATCCATTGCATAAGATTTTTAGCTCTGGATCTTGGAAAGATTCACAAAACTTGCTAGCATGCTCCAAACTATCACACCAAATGCATCTTTTGATAAATTCTCTTTTGGGTTCTTGTTTTTTTGTTAGGGCATTATATTTCTCAAGTGGGGTAAATTTTAAATGTAGATCCTTCATTCCTTGGATGATTTCATCCATGTACATAGGTGGAGCAACTACTAGTCATACCTCAAGATAAGATTCAAATTTTTTGTTTGGATTTGGATTTAAGTTATTTTGAACCTCTTGGGGTTACTTGACTTCCTCAAGTTTGTCTTAAGCAATTCGAGATTTCCATGGCTTACATTTCATAAGCATCAGTATAGCTTCTCACACCTTGTCCCACTCAATAGTCAAACCTATTGGTTTAGTCAAATCTTCAAGTAGATTCCTTGGCCCTAAGGTTATGGATGGATCAAAACTTTGAATAAAAACCTCAACTTTGTCATGAGCTAATGCATTTTGATCTCCTTCATCCAATTGACTAAACCTTTCTTCAAATTCATGTAGCAATTATGTTACTACAAGTCCCTTATTAGGAGAAGCTACCCATTCTACAAATGACTGAGGAGTGGTTGTAATCAAGTCCTCTAGAAAATATTCCTCTCAAGAGCTTCCAGCCAACCATCAAGATTCCTTGCTGAGTTACTATGAGTAACAAGTCTAATTTCATTCTCACTTGTTCATTCACTAGTTTCTGATTTAGGGATAATCGGAATTTGAGTTTGCTATAAATGAGCATCCTAGCTTACCCTACACTTTGAAAGTATTTTCTAACTCTATCTATCACTCATTCATCATATTTTTTATTCTTAAGGTATGTATGCTAAGCTTCATGTGTTGGAAAATCATGTAAACATATGACTAACATTGTATTGAGGCCCACCCTACTTCCAACATTTGGTATCAAAGCATAGTTGACATACACACTTAACAAGATGAGTGATTATAGACTTGAGATTGAAGACAAGCTTGAAGGCATGTCTAGCTATCCAATGTGGAGTTTTATGATGATGAATCTATTAGTATCAAAGGAATTATAGAATATTTTCAATGGCACTTAGCCCAAGCTAAGACAAGTCAGAGAAGAGGCTACTTCATCTTCTAGAAGACCCGTTATTCCATTTTTTCTCAATAGGAGGTTAGTGAAGAAGAAGGAACCACTTCATCATCAGGAGTTTGTGGTACTATGACCAGATTACTATAGAAGATCAATCCAAATGGGATTCAAAGGATGCTCTAGCACTTTCATATATTGCTATGTGGTTCAAGAGGAATATTATACCTCAAATCATGTCTTGGAAAACCTCTCACCATGCTTCGCTGGAGTTAAAGAATTTCTATCAGAGCAGAAACCCTGCTAGGAAAACCTATCTTAAGAGACAGCTAGTCAATTTTGATGTATGAAACATCACAAGAAATGAATTAATGTATGAAACATCAAGTACAACTCGATGCTAGGCATCGAGTTGGTCCAACAACCTCCTATTTTAGAAAAACTTTATAGCAATAGTTGAAGCAGATAGATAAAATAATGACTTATCATCTCACTCTTGATGCCACGCATCGACTTGCTTAAAAAACTTGAACTTTTGAGATCATTATACAGCAAGAAAAGCATGGAGATGGAGGAGACAGTCTCATACACAGAACTTTAATTAGTTCTTCCCATAGCTATGAAAAACTCAGAAGTTTACATGTGCTTTCTTACTCAGAGAAGCCCGACTATACTCGGTCATACAAAATCTCTATTATGCAAAGGGATATCAAATGGCTTCTAAGTTGCATAAAAACGCAAGGAAGAAGCATGAAATGGATAAAACTACCAAAATTTAAGCAAAAAAATAGAATGAGAAGGCTATGTACAACGTGGAATAATTTGGCAAGTTCTAGGTATTCAGAAAGCTTTAGTTGTGTCGATGATAGGACTTGAGCCATGATATGATGACCAAGAGAAACCCCTCCATAATCTCCAACTGTACTGTACTTTATTTGTTTTTTCTTCCTTTTGGGCATACTGACCATCTGATAGGGCCACCCTAAATCCTTCATTAGAATACTATCTCCTCCATTCTGCATCTTTTGTATCTTTGTTTCAGCTACTGTGTGACTTAATCTGCAAAATTTCATTTTTACTATTCCAACTTCTTCAGCCAATGGAATCCTCTGTTTCCAAAGACTTGCATGTACTCCTTTTTCATCTTTGTAAAGCCGTGCACTGACTACCAAAAAAATTGACATAACAGATGATATACATACTAGTATCCATAACAAAATGGCCATTGATATAGGATTTGAAATAGTTTCATCACTACTGCACTTAATGGCTTTTCTTTTCTTCTCTCTTCTCTGGCCTTTGACTGAGACTGTTTCACTCGAATCAGTAACCTGAATGATGTCCTCTTTTTCTTCATAGACTTCCTCTTTACTTGAGTTTGGAAAAATTCCATAGCAAGAAGATGGGTCTTCTGTATGGAGCCAAGCCAACATGTTTTCTTCTTCATATAAATTTGCTTCTTCATACAGGTCTGCCTCTGGTTTATCTAACAATACATCTTCCATACAAATACCAATTGTCTACATCATGCTGGTATGTCTTTGATTGTCTGGTCCTTCTTCTAAAAATATATGCTGCAACTCTTTCCCCTCTTGCTTTACCCACATTGTGTCCTTACCCCAGTCATGTAGTACATTGGCATGCCTTAACCAAGGTCTCCCAGTTAACAGGAGGAAACTTCCTTCTACTTGTGGCAGTCTTAGAACAACAAAGTCCAAGTTAAAGATGGTACCTTATATCTCGACTAGGACTCCAGGAACCACTCCCATAGGCCTTACTATGCTTTGGTCTGCCAGTGTTACAGTGAAGTTGGCAGGTCTTGAAGGTTGTACTCCAATCTTTTTCATGGTATGTTCAGGCATCAAGTTAATGCCAGATCCACCATCTAAAATAACTCCTTGAAACTCATGACCTTTGATAGAGACTGCTAGCCGAGGGCTCTTATAATCTGTGAGGGGTGCTTCCCCTACAATTTTATCTTTATGCATGACAGCAGCCTTTGCCACTAAACTTGTTGTGGAAGCCTCATCAATTATCTGCAAGAGTTCTGAACTAAATTTCCCATCCATTTTTATTAAATAAAAAATATTGACCTCCTTTTTCATGGACTTGAGTAGTCTTGAAGCTTATGATTCCTTAAGACCATTGACTCCAATTGACTTATCAAAAGCCTCATGAGCCCTACTGAATGCATGTCCAATGGCATCACTAGTACCTATGAGATTTTCTTTTTGCCTTGTATCTGCACATGTGTTGGCTTTGTCATCAACTGTCTCTTTGTCTTTGTTCAGCCCATTAATCCTTGATTCTTGACCTATGTCCAATTGAGCCTTCCCCTTGCTTCTTGTCTGCACTGTAAAAGATTCAATTTCTTCTAACTACACCTTTTCTGGTAGATAGTGATGGCACATTGACTTGTTCCACAACTTCTTCTTTGCTCACAACAATCATTTGAATGTGTGGCCCAAATGAAGATGCCTGGTTCTTAGGACAACAAAGGGTATAATGGTCCCTAGCCTCTGTGCAATTCGTGCAAGGGGGGGCATTTTCTGGTAGAGTACACCTACTTTGGTAATGCCCACATTCTCCACATCTGAAACGGATAATTTGCCTCCTTGGCCCATTTCCAAAGTTATCCCTATGTCTAGGGTTGTAATTGTTGCCTTGATTAGGTGCAGCTGCCATCACATTGGTTGGAGGTTGAATTCTTGCTCCTCCATGGTTCCAATATGTTTGTGTATTCATTCCTCTTAAAGAAAAGTCTTGAGCCTCATGCCCAGTTTTCTTGCATAACTGACATGTTACATTTAAGAATGGACATTCACTTACCACATGGCCATGTTTGCTACACATGGTACACCATAGCCCCATTTTTTATGCCACCTCCCCTTAATTCTTGTAATTCCTTTCAAAGTTGAGCTATTTATTCTGCTTGGGCTTCCTCTTCCTTTTGTAGTTTGAGGGCCTCGATTTCTCACCTCAACAAGGTTATTGCATTTTCTTCTTCCTTTTGAGGTTTACTTCTTTTTAAGTTCTCCAGCTCTTCCTTAATTGAAACACTGGATCCTCAATTTCTACGGAATAGGGTAGTTGAGAAGACCTTGCTCCATATTGTTATCTTATTTTTTCCTGTCGTGTAGCTGTATTGATGAACTCTTCTATGGAGGTTGTTGGCAACACTAATTCTTTGATTTTACATTGTGTAGTCATCGAAAGTGGTTTAGCTAACCATTTCTTAATAAAGAAATCATGTGGAGGGTCTGACAACTTAGCCATTAATGCCTTGGCTCTAGTTACAAACTCTAGAAACGTTTCACCAAGCCCTAGTCTCAAGTTTTCTAACTCCTCAATGATTATCTCTCTAGTGTTCCCATGCTGGAATTGAGTTTTGAATGCCTCTTTCATTAAATCCCACATGGTGAAATGGTTTTCAGCAAACTGGTTGAACCACTTATCTACTAGCCCTTCTAATGTGGCAAGAAAGAGGATAAAAAAGACATCCTCTCTTCCCATCAAATATCTTGTTTTGCATAATGCTAAGAATCTCCTAATGTGCTCGTCTGGATCTTCTTGAGCTAAGCCTTTGAAAGATGGAAATTTTATATTTAATCTAGAAAGTAGAGTTTTCAAATCTACCTAACCTACCATGTTCTTTACTGACGATGTTGACGATAGTGGACTAGGGGGGATCTTGTAATAGCCTTCCTTCTTGTTGCTTTGCAAGTGACCCTCAATGTTTGAGACCAGGTTGCAGTCATGAGTTGTTCATAATCCTCTTAGGCTAAGAGAATTAATAAGAAGATTTACCTCTTAACCCAATGAAGTAGTATTGTAGCACTATCCGCACTTGAATAATGCTTGTCCACACTGCAATATTGCTTCTCCCATGCTCAAGCCTCCTTAGGTCCCACCATGCGTGCCAATTTTTGTTGGGGGATTCTTGTGCAGAAAGGAACTTGAGGGTTTGTAGGAGAATATGGAGTGAGAACAAGATAATTAATGACACCGAAAGCTTCTGATCAATTAGGAAGACAATAATACAAGCTTATTCATAATCCAAATGCTCTGCGCAATATGCCAAAGACTAAATAATGCTCATGAAACAAGATTACAAAGTACTTAGAATTTGTCGCCGACCTCTACACAAGACCTCCACCTTCTCCAAGCTTGCCCTTGTGCACACCTTGCACCAAGTTTCCAATAAGGAGAGGGATGGACACCTTCTGTCGATGCGCACCTTCAATGGGACTTTGGAACCCTTGATGTTCCTTGCTTCACTTTCTTTGCATGCAATCTAAGTCACTCTTCTTACACCTTGCAATGGCTCTCTATGTCGCGCGCACTCTCTTTGAATGTGTGTCTCTTCTCTCTCTTGCTCTAGAATATCTCCCAATAGCTTGGTCCAACCAAGAATACTCCTTACCTTGGGTGTCGGTTCACGTACGCTCCTAACTCCCATAGCATCTTGGCCCTCACTTGTATGTCCCAAGATTGTCTCCAAGCTGGGCAGTCAATGAATCCCTGTTTTGTCTTGTAGTGACTTTAGACTAAAACAAAATTTTTAATTGGGGGCCCATGCTTTCACTTTTGTGTGTGTTGTCGCTTCACATACCTTCATATTTTGCCTTTTAATTCTTCAAATGTGCACCTAAGAGAGGATTCACCTGAACCTTCCAAAACACTTTAAACACACTTTGAACCTTAGAGAAATTACAGAAGCACTCTCTGCAACCTGCAACCTGCAACCTGCATCCAACTTTCTGCAAATATAAACTTTGTGAACAATTAGTTGTGCACAACTTGTGCACCTTGACGCTCGAACTTTGAATGCTTAGACTTTGATCCTTTGACTTTGATTGTGTTGACTTTGACCAATATTACTTTTATGGGCTCAACAATGGCTATACTTCCATCTGCAAGCTTCTTCACTTTATAAACCCATTCATTTCCAATTACTTTCTTACCATTTGGTTTAGAAACAAGTTCCCAAGTCCTATTCTCCTCTAGTGCATTGAATTCTTCCTTCATTGCTTCTTCCCATTGCTTCTTACCTTTTGCTTAATCATAGTTTTGAGGTTCTTCATTATCTTTGACCATATATGCATAGTTAATCTCAATTATGTAAGAAGTATCGTAAGAATACCTTTTTGGTTGCATTCTTGTCCTACTTGACCGCTTTGGTTCACATTCTTCATGTGTGTCTAGATACACCTCTTCATCAAATATAGGAGCTTCTTCATTTCTTCTTGTTAATCCACTTCTGGATGTACTTACTTGCATATACTCTTCATCTCCATTCACTTGCACACTTGATTTTCCTTTCTCACATCTTCTTACCTCTTCTTCAAATTCTTCAACTGTATGACTTTGATATGCATACCAACTTTGCTATTCATCAAATGTAACATCTCTAGAAACAAGAAATTGTTTGGTTAGAGGATTCCACAACTTGTAACCCATTTGCTTTTCATCGTAACCAATGAACACATATTTTTCTTCCTTTGGTTCAAGTTTATGTCTAAGTTGTGATGGAACATAAGCATATGCAATTGATCCAAGCACTTCACAATCATCTAGTGTTGGTTTCTTACCCCGCCAAGCTTCATATGGAGTCATTCCATTTAGAGTTGTACATGGTAATCTATTCACAAGATATGTAGTTGTATTTACACCCTCAACCCAAAGATAATTTGGACAACTCTTCTCCTTCGACATAGCTCTAGCAAACTCAACCAAAGTCCTATTTCTTCTTTTTGCTACACCATTTTGTTGTGGCGTATACCTGCAGGTTATTTCTCTCTTAATACCTGCATTCCAAAGATAATCATTGAACTCTTTTGAGAAGCATTCTCCCCCTCCATCAGACCTCAGTCTCTTAAGCTTTTGACCTGTGACTCTCTCTGCATATGCATGAAAATGCTTGAAAGAACATAATACCTTGAGCCACTGATAGATCCTTCTTTTGTTGGTCCCCATACATCTATATGAATGAGCTCTAGTACTCCATCATGTTTGAATCCTTTCTTCTAAAATGGTAACATGTGTGCTTTTCCCATCTGACATGCTTCACATTTATAAATCATATGTTGACTCTACACATTTGGTAATTCTAGTACAAACTGATTTGCAACCATAGCTTTAATTCCTCTTTCATTGAAATGACCTAATCTCTTATGCCAGAGATCAAGTTCTGTAATCACTCCTTCACCATGTATGAGAAAAGCTTGACCAATGTTCCCTTGCACTCTTAAAGTAAAGAGTCCACCTTCTTTCTTACCACCAACAATCTGATTATATCCATTCTCTGGATCTTCAACAAATAATCCTTCATTTGTAAACCTGACTTGAAAACCTTTTTCAACTATCTATCCCACACTAATGAAGTTTTTAGGTATCATGGGAACATACGAAACATTGGTTAGCAAATCTTCTCCACTCTTGCATTTCAATTTTCCAATTGAATGTACACTATGTTTTGTATTATCAACTATTTGAACTGTATGACTAGAAATGCCTTTTTCCAATTCTGACAGCAATTCTATGTTTCTTGACAAATGATTAGAACATCGAGAGTCAATGTAAAATACCTTTAGATCTTCTTTATCTGATGTGCTGATTGAATTCATCATCAATGATGCATGACTTTCATTCTATGTTTCATTTGCATAATTGTAGTAGGTAGTGTTGTAGGATTGATTCTATTCCCAACTTCTTCCTCCACCTCTACCATAGCCTCCTCTTTGATTTTCTCTACCTCTCTAAGAATAATTTTGATATCTTCCACCTCTATCTCTACTATTGTTATTCTAATTTTGATTTGATCCTTGCTGATTATGCCAATAGTCATGAGCCAAATGGTTGCTCAATCCACAAATCCAGCAAGCCTTCTTATTGTTATTTTGATTACCTCTTCCTCTTCCAAAACCTCTTGCTCTTCCTCTGCCAGTGCTTCTACTGCTTGCATAATAAACTTGAGAACTCGATTCCTCTTCATCCTTTGTTTGACCTTTATCTCCCTTCTTCTTGTTCTTCATGTACATTGTGAAACTTTTTCCTTTATCTCCATCTCCCTTCAAGTCTTGCTCAAATGTGAGCATCAAACCAAGTAATTGATTCAAATCTAGAGCATAATGATTCAAAGAAAGTTCTATTGTCAAGACAAAAGGTCTCCACTATTCATCTCCTCTCAAACTTGTAAGCAATTGAGCAACCAGTCTATGATCTTCAACATCTTCATCTATGGATCCAAGACTATCTGTTAGATCCTTCATCTTAGTGACATAATCACTAATACTTTGACTTGGCTTCTCCTTGAATGTAGTAAACTCTGACCATAGACTTGCTTTCCTTGCTTTGGTAGCACTTTGGAAATGATATTCCAATGCATTCCATATATCTTCAGCTGATTCCAATCCTTTGATGTGTGGTACCAAATGATATGAAATTGTATTATAGATGTTGGCCTTTGCACTTGCATCCTTCTTCTACCAATGCTTCAAAGCATCCAGTTCCTCTTTCTTTGGTCGGCTTTCATCTTCAAATACTATCTTCTCTTCTTCACCTATTATGTACACCATGAGATCCTTATTCATAAGTAAGGCTTCCATTCTCATTACCCATTCAAGATAATTATCTCTGTCCACTTTGTCAATGGAGATATGATCTGCCATAATTCTTTGCTTTTGCTTTAATCTATGAGTTTAAAGGATAAAGAATAATACATTTTGGATTTCTTTGTGTATAGATATACTTCTGAAGTAATCTTCTAATGCCTTGTGTCTTTGAATGCTTCAGCTTTCAAAACTTTAATGAAAACTTTCCAAAACTTCTCATACCTTTGACACCTTCTGCTCTCTAGAACCTTTCTTCTTTCATACCACTTGTTGATGTATAAAACATCACAAGAAATGAATTAATGTGACACTAGGAAACCTCTATGTCACCATTAACTCAATGCTTCTCCAAACTTTGAGAAATGATTGCTTAAACTGAGAACTTTACTTCTTCAAAAATTTCTAGTCACTGAAATGACATACCTTCAATGTTTTGCTTATTTCTCTTAACACAAATACTATTTTGCAAAGATCTTTTGGTGGATGAAAGGAGAAGAGAAGAGCTTTCCAACAAGCTATTATTTGCTAAAAACTATGCACTACACGCCAAGTTATGACCTTCACAATGAGCTACCAAAATAGGAAACCTTACTTGTTTTAGCAAAAAGTATGTGCCTATACTGCAAATTCGATGTCTAGCATCGACTTGTTGCATAAAAGTCCACTTTTTAGCAGGACTTTGATGTCTAGCATCAACTTCCTGCATAAAACCTCACTTTTTCAAGCACAAAATCATCAGGTGAATCATAGACATAGAAAATAAGAAGTGATGAACTACAACTCGATGCCAAGCATCGAGTTGGTCCAACAAACTCCTATTTTTGAAAAACTTTATAGCAGTAGTTGAAGCAGATAGATAAAACAATGACTTATCATCTCAGTCTTGATGCCACACATCGACTTGCTTGAAAAACTTGAACTTTTGAGACCATTATACAGTAGGCAAAGCATGGAGATGGAGGAGAGAGTCTCATACACAAAACTTTTATTAGTTCTTCTCATAGCTATGAAAAACTCAAAAGTTTATAGGTGCTTTTTTACTCAGAGAATCCCGACTATACTCAGTCATACAAAATCTCTATTTCTCTCATTCTCTCTCTTTCTCTCTCTCTCTCTCTCTCACACACACACACAGTGTCTGTTGGTACAAACTAACTTATATAGATTTTTTCAATCTCGTGACTTTTGAAAATTCTAGAACTAAAGTTAAGTCTAACTGTACAAATATGGTACATGTGTGAAATTTCCCATCACATAGGCATATGCTTTTCTTCTTAGACTTTGGCCTTCAAACTTATGTCTAATTTGTGATTGGCTCTCCAACAGTCAACACGAGGATGAAGTTTGGTTAATCAATTTAGTCACATATTTTGAAGCTCAAAGATTTAGGAGATTAGTTACTCAATGTTGGAGTTAGTATTTGAGATGAAGAGATGGTAAATACACCTCTAAACTCATTGCCATCCTCATATTGTGCTTTTGTTACTTCTCCTAATCTTTCTACAAGAGATAGCGAACTTTCATTTGAAGATTTACAGTTCTTTTTACTTCAAGATGAAGATCAACAAAAGAGTATGGAAGAGAATGATGAAGCCATGTTATCATCGTCGAAGGGAAAGAAGAAGAAGGAGACAAAGAAGGAGAAGAAGAGTTAGAAATCCGAGAAGGAAAGTAAGTCTTCTAATCGTAATTCTTCTACTCCTTCCCCTAATGCTTCCTCTACACCCAAAGAAAATTATTCGACTACATCTAATTCAAAGAAAGGAGTTTGGGAGTTCCAGAAGAAAAAGATACTAAAGAACTTGAAAGGATTCCACCACTTTTCAAGGATACACCAAAGTGGTTATATCCAACTTGGAAGGACAATGGTATAAAGGAATACACTGGAAGAACCAAAAGACAAACAAGGAGACAACAAATAGATGAGGTAAATTATGCAAAACATTTTGAGATTCATAACATTTTAGCTTATACTTCAGTTCAGAATGAACCAACTAGTATTCAGGATGCACTACATAGTCTTGTATGGAAGAAAGCTATGCAAGAAGAGACTGATTCTATTCATAAGAATCAAACATGGGAGCTTTGTGAGTTACCAAAAGGTAAGAAAGATATTGGTCTTAAGTGGATCTTCAAAATCAAAAGAAAAGTAGGTGGTACCATATAGAGGTATAAAGCAAGATTAGTTGTCAAAGGTTATGCAGAAAAGAAAGGTATCGACTATGATGAGACTTTTTCTCCTACGTCTAGAATGACAGTAGTCATGACAGTACTTCCTTTAGCTATATTCTTCACTTGGAAAGTATAACTGTTAGATATCAAAACTGCATTACTTAATGGTGATCTTTATGAAGATGTTTATGTTCAGAAGCCAGAAGGTTTTGAAGAGATAGGTAAAGAGCATTTAGTATGCAAAGCTTATGAGAGCGTTGTATGGACTAAGCAAGCACTAAGAGCTTGGTATGAGAAGATACATGTCTATCTTATATCTATTTGTTTTGAAAACTCAGATGCACCTCCTACTCTTTATGTTAAAGCTGAGAAAGATGTTTTGATTGTTATTATCATATATGTTGATTATATGATGATGATAGGTCCCAAGGACTCATACCTTCATTTGTTTAAAAGAAAACTTAAGCATACATTTGATGTAAATGGCTTAGGTATTTTGCATTATTATCTTAGGATTAAATTCATATAAAGAAATGAGTGTATCTACATGACACAACATAAATATATCGAGAAGTTATTAAAAAGGTTTGAGATGACAGATTCTATGCCCTGTAGACACCTATGGATGTCAATGTGTCGTTATAGTCGGAAGCAAATTCAGAACCATTTGAATGCTACATTATATAGTCAAGTAGTTGGTTGCTTGATATATCTATGTAATACACGTTCAAACATTCAGTTTGTAGTTTCTCAAGTATCCAGCTTCATGCACAACCCGCCTAGCATTTAGTGGATATCAGTTAAGAGATATATTTGCAGACACAAGAAGTTTTGTAGGTTATTAAACCTTGTACCATTTTGACATTGCAGGGGGGGTTGTTGGAAACAATGTCCCAAAGTCCAAAATCTTCACAAGATGTAACCATATTATATGTATTTTGTAGACTCTCCACAAGATAATCGTGTGGGCAATGTGGTGAAGACAATCTCCTTTAAATAAACCCACTAGAAATCGATCAGGCAGTAGTGCAATGATGGAAAAGTCGAACGGTGGAAGTGTTCTTTTTTTTTTTGTTTTTCAAAGATCACAAAATGATTAATTGCACATGCTTTTAAGTTGGAGATCATAGCTTTTTAGTAAAAGCATACATGGGCATCTTTAAGGCTATAAATTAGACCCTAGGAGTCACTCTTGATCATTAACTTAAGTCTCTCAATCTTTCGAGGTGATCAAGGAGGAGAGTTCCTATACTCTTATAGGAGTTGTGCTCTACATCTAGAGAAATCTAGAGGAGTTCCTATCAGCCAACCATCAGCATCACTTGCTAAGTTACTGTGAGTAACAAGTCTATTTCCATTCTCACTTGTTCATTCACTAGTTTTTTATTTTGGGATATCAGAATTCAAAATTGTTGTAAAACATTTCTAAACTATTCATATTCTCCATATTCACACACATACACACTCTTCATACCTCTTTGGCACTTTGCACACAATTTCTTGTATCTAGTTCCTATTTTTTCCTTCAAATCTTGTCAGTTTGCATCATATTCAAACATTGTAATTATTGATATATTTAGATAGTGATGTGCATGATACATTAGGACTGCTGGGGCACTTTTTTCCCTCTTTAGGAGGTTTTTTTCCTTGACTTGTATATATGCCTATAACCCTAACATGTCACTTATCTTTGTACATTCTAGTGGTAATACATTCAATATTGTGTGTTCTGCTCTAAGCTTCTTCTTCGTCCTTTTGTTGTTTGTATGCTTTTTTAGACCTCAAACTCCAACAATTGGTATTATAGCACATCATCGCTTCATCTAGGGCATTGTCGACACCCCTTTGGTTGCACTATCAAAATCGCATGGAATTTCGTGAGCATACTAAGGATGATTAAGAGTTCGAAATAGCTTCCTTCGATGGTGTCCAAATCATGATCTGAGCTCGTTTCGGCCTCTAAAGGCACTATCGCAATGCTTGTGTAGACAATTTTTTTCTTTATGTGCCAACGACATATACAGGTTTAAGTTCGCCAGTATAAGCATCTCAAAGTCTTCTATAGATTTAGTCGAACTTGATAGGGTGATTCTGTTCAACCTTTTGAGATACAATCATTTTTTTGCATTAGGGTATTTTAGTCAGTGGCCATGGCTGAAAGCAGCGATGTATTCCATATCTTGGTTGTTGAGGATAAGTTAGATGGTACCAATTCCCATTATGGGCTTATATGATGTGTCATGTATTGATTGCAAGTATTGGGGAATATTGTGCAAGATGTTGAAAAACATCCTATTAAACCTATAAACACAGTTGTTGAAGGTGATGCAAATGACGTTGAAGATGAAAATATTCTCCATGTTCTTTTTCATGTTGCAATTCTTGCTATGCATATTGCAAAGCAAATTCATTGGGATGGTAGAGATGCTAAGGCACATGCATTGATAACCTTATATGTCAAACGTGCCATTATTCCTCACATTCACTCTTGCAAAACAACTAAGGATGCTTGGGATACACTTACCACTTTATACCAGGCAAGGAATGAGGCTCGTGTTGCTTACCTCCGAAAACAGTTAGAGAGTGATCACATGAATGAAAGAGATTCCATGGATAGTTTTCTGACAAAGATCAAAGATTTGAAGGAACAATTGATTTCTATTGATGCCAGACAGTTCACTTGTGCAAACTGTTCTAAATGGTGTTCTCGACTCATATCAAAGTTTTGTTTCTACTCTTCATTTGATGATGCAAGGCAATCCAAATGCCTTAACATTTAAGGAGTTAGTCTCTGTTTTGTTGCATGAAGATTAGTCTAGGTAGAACAGGTCCATTATGCTTATTGCAAATCAAGCTTTCCTGGCTAGTCAGAAGTGCAAAGGTAAATGGAGCTCTTCTACTAGTAAGCTGAAATCTGCTAATTCTGCACAATCAAAGAAGGATGACCCTGTCGGGGCACTTTTTTCCCTCTTTAGGATGTCTTTTTCCCCCAGCTTGTATATATGCCTATAACCCTAACGGGCACTTATCTTTGTACATTCTAGTGGTAATACAATCAGTATTGTGTGTTGTGCTCCAAGCTTCTTCTTTTTCCTTGTGTTGTTCGCATGCTTCCGCAGACCTCAAACTCCAACAATAATTTGATGCTGGAATATAACTTAGTGTAGGTGAGCATCCCAGCTTACCGTACACTTTGAAAATATTGTCAAACTCTATCTATCTCTCACTCATCATCTTTTTGAGTCTTAAGTGTGTATGCTAAGGTTCCTGTGTTGGAAGATCGTGTAAACATGTGATTAATATTGTATTGAGGCCCACCCCACTTCCAGCAACGTTCTCTATTTGCAGTGGTCTTTTGGTTCATAGACACGAGTCCTAATAGGGCATTAATAGTCTGTATATCAAAGCCACCTCGTATTCCTCTTCTTATGGTTGCTTCTCTAATTAGACTCTTGTCAGCCATCTTGCTGCAATTTTTTTTCGTTTTATGTGAAAGTCAAAATTCAACTTGTAAACCCCTTAAACATTTCACATCAAGTTCACGCTTGTTATCGGGGCATTGTGTGCCCACGGCTGCACACAAGATGCCATAGTTGTGACCTTGACATGATTAGACACACATATGGAAAACTTCTACAATTGTAAATCAACTCAATTGATTCGATTGAATTCAACTCCAATCCTCATATTCAGAATTCATATACGAATGAACTTTCTAGCCTTTTATAAATTCAAGAATCACTCATTTACAAACTTACACTCAATTTGAATTCTCCGTTCTTTGGTTGACCTCAAGAAAGGGTATGCTCAATAGCAAAGCATGTGAACATAGAGTACCTTCTAGTTTCTTTATGAATCACCCTTGAATCAATGGGCCTTTATGTTGATATATTTAGGTAGTGATGTGTGTGAACACTCTAGGATCATCGGGGCACTTTTTTCCCTCTTTAGGAGGTTTTCTTCCCCCGGCTTGTATATATGCCTATTGCCCTAATGGGCTACTTATCTTTCTACATTCTCTAGTAATACATTCCGTATTGTGTGTTGTGCTCCAAGCTTCTTCTTCTTCCTTGTGTTGTTCGTATGCTTCCGTAGACGTCTAACTCCAACAATTGGTATCAGAGCAAGTCGTCGTTTCATCTAGGGCGTCGTCTACACCTCTCTGGTTGCAGTCTCAGATTCGCACAAAATTTGGTGAGCATACTTAGGGTGTTACAAAGATCAAAACATCTTTGCTTTGTGGTGCAAAATCGGGATCTGAGCTTGTTTCGACCTCCGAACGCACTATCATAGCGCTTGTGTAGGCTATTTTGTCTTTTTGTGCCAAAGGTATATACCTGTTTTGGTTTGCTAGTATAAGCGTCCCAAACTCTACTATAGGTTTAGCAGAACTCGTCTAGGCAGTTCCGTTCAACTTTTTGAGATATAGTCAATTTTCTACATCAAGGTATTTTAGTCACCGGCCATGGCTGAAAGCAGTGATGTATTTCCTATGACTCACGTGTTTGGTACTTTGACAATGGGGCGACCAAACATATTACCTCGTAGCGCAGTTTCTTCTCTTCACTCGAGCCTGCCCCTACAAGGAATATTGTTACATGCACCAACAACTCCTCTTATCCTGTCATGGGAGTTGGTAAGATCATTTTAACTACTACTGAGGGTAGTTCTTTCACTTTGTCAGATGCTTTGTTTGTGCTAGGGATCAAGAAAAATCTGTTATCAGTTTTTGCATTAGCCAAGATTGGCTCGGTTGTGAAATTTGTTGATGACAGATGTATAGTTCATGATCTGTCAAATGGCGATGTGATTATTGCTTCTAGCATTTTATGTCATGGGTTGTATAAGCTCATAGACTATGAAAGATCTGTAAATGATTTGGCATGTGTAGTACATGATTCTCAGGCTATGTCAGATACAAAGCTTTGGCATGCACGCTTTGGTCATCTGAATTTTTCTAGTCTGCTATGCCTGTAGAACTCTGAAATGGTGTCCTCTTTGCCCAAACTTGAGGCACCCAGAAAACATGTTTGTGAAGGCTCTATTTTGGGCAAAATGCAACGTTCTTTTGTTCCAAAAGATGGTCTAGTTCGGGCTATTCAAAAATTACAGCTTGTACATAGTGATGTTTGTGGTCCTATGGAGACACCTTCTTTTGGAAAATTATCTTTACTTCATGACTTTCATTGATGATTTTTCCAGGCATGCATGGGTATATCCATTGAAGTCAAAGTCCGAAGTGTTCATGTGCTTCAAACAGTTTTTGGTTTTTGCTGAAAATCTGTCAGCATGTAAAATGGGCACCCTCCGTTCTGATCGAGGAGGGGAATATATGTCTTTTGATTATAATGCATTTCTGGCTGAACATGGGATAAAACACCAGTGTACAGTGTTGTATACACCTCAACAGAATGGAGTTGCTGAACGAAAGAACAGGTCATTCATGGAGATGGCGAGGTGTATGGTCAAGAGTCAGGCTTTACCGCATAGTTTCTAGCTTGAGGATGTCATGTGTGCAGCATATGTACTTAACAGGTGTCCCACTAAAGCGTTGTTGTCTATCACTCCATATGAGGCTTGGCATGATCGCAAGCCATCTGTTTCTCATCTGCATGTTTTTGGTTGTTTGGCATATGCATTAGTGCCTGAACAACATCGCAGAAAATTGGATGATAAAGCAGTAAAATGTATTTTTGTTGGGTATAGTTCTAAAAGTTAAGGCTATCGTATGTATCATCCACAAACTAAATGCATTCTGGTTAGCCGTGATGTTGTTTTTGTGGAAGATGCTATTCAGCCATTGCTTTCATGTACTAAGGAGACATTTGTTAGCTCCAAAGACATGTATGATACTTTGCTGCCTCTTTTTACAGGTGGAGAGTCTAGTGCTAGTCCTAATGAGGCAACTTCTCAGCCTTTGCAGGTTTCATGTGATGATGTAGATCATCCCATTTCTGATGCAGATTTACATGATGCACTTGTTGATGAGAGAGTTGATATTGAGGAGGCAAAAACTATGCCAAAATGGCTGGTGCAAACTTTGCGTGATAGTAAATTAGATGCACCTCTCTCATATTGTACTCGATCAGGCTCTCATAGTGCCTCTTTTGCATCAGATTGCTATGCTATAGCTGCATCTAGTTTGTGTGATGAGAACGAGCGTGTTTCATTTGACAAAGCACAAAATTCAAAAAATTGAATGGCTACTATTCAATCTGAATATGATGCTATAATGAAGAATGGTACTTGGTCTTTATGTGACTTGCCTCCTGGCAAGAAGGCCATTGGCACTAAGTGGGTTTACAAGCTGAAGCATAAGCGAGATGGAAAAGTTGACACGTATAAGGCTAGGCTTGTTGCAAAGGGTTATGCACAGGAAAGAGGCATTGATTTTGATGAGACCTTTGCACCTACATGCCGTATGACTACTGTTCGAAGCATATGTGCACTTGCAGCCCATCATGATTGGAATGTACATCAGTTGGACATTAAAACTACATTTTTGAATGGTGACTTGCATGAAGAAGTGTTTGTTTTTCAGCCCTGTGGCTTTGTGCAGAAAGGGCATGACAATCAGGTGTGCAGGTTAAAGAAGGCATTATATGGTTTGAAGCAGGCACCACGTGCTTGGTATGAGAAGATTGTTGGAGTTAGACATCTACGGAAGCACACAAATAGCACAAGGACAAAGAAGAAGCTTGGAGCACAACACACAATACTGAATGTATTACTAGAGAATGTACAAAGATAAGTAGCCCATTAGCTCAATAGGCATATATACAAGCCGAGGGAAAAAAACCTCCTAAAGAGGGAAAAAAGTGCCCCGGTAGTCCTAGTGTGTTCACACACATGACTACCTAAATATATCAACAAATCCCCTCTGGGAGTGATGCGGTGAACAAGGAGCTGGCACTCATGTGTAAGCAAGTGCCAAGCTACGTGGAAATCACTCCACAAAAGGAAGTAAGCCCAAAGCTTTGCGGAAAGCTTCAAACTTCTCCCTAGGTAGAGCCTTAATGAAAAGGTCTGCAATGTTCTCCTACTTGGGCACATATGCCAAACCGATCTCCCCAATAGAGAACCTCTCCCTGACATAGTGATAATGCACCTCAATGTTCTTAGTGCGAGCATAGAACACAGGGTTCCTCACATCTGCCAATGTGCTCTAACTGTCAGTGAAGATGGTGGTGGTAGAAGTCTCACCAACACCCAAATCAGCCATAAGGCATCTGAGCCACACACACTCAACAATCGCTCTGAAAGCTGCCCTATACTCAGCCTCACAACTAGAAGTGTCAACAATAGGCTGCTTCTTGCTCAACTAAGATATACATGAGCTACCAAGCATGAAGCAAAAACCACTAGTGGACACACGAGTTTCATAGCAACCAGCCCAATCAGAGTCAGAAAAAGCATGCAAATCTGGCGGTAGTGATCCCCCCTTGGGATAAAACAACCCAAGTAGCCGAGTACTACTCAAGTAGTGAAAGATGCACTTAACTGCCTACCAATGCTTGACTCCTGGGTAATGCATAAACCTACTCATCTATGAGACAGCAAACTGAATATCTGGCCAAGTAATGCATAAGTAAATCAAGCATCCAACAGCCTGCTGATAGAGAACAGCATCAAATGCATCTCCAGCATCATGAAGACTCAATCGTAAACTTGTCTCCATAGGAGTGGCAATAGGCTTACAGTCTTCAAGGCCAAAACGCTGCAATAATGTGTCAATATATTTCATTTGACACAAAGCCATTCCACCATCAACTTGCATAAATTGAATGCCCAAATAGTGATGCAAATGCCCCAAATCATACATCTCAAATGAGGCATGCAAATCAGCCCTTATAATCAGCAATATGCTTCTCAATAGGACCAGTGAGCAACATGTCATCAACATAGACAACAATGATCAGAAGCACATCATTAGCACGCTTAACATATAAGGTGCTTTCAATTGGACTGTTCTCAAAACCATGTGCAATCAGATAGGCATGTATCTTCTCATACCAAGCACATGGTGCTTGCTTTAAACCATATAATGCCTTCTTTAACGTGCACACCTAGTTTTCATGCCCTTTCTACACAAAGCCACGGGGCTGAAAAGCATACACTTCTTCATGCAAGTCACCATTGAGAAATGTTTTTTTAATGTCCAACTGATGTACATTCCAACCATGATGAGCTGCAAGTGCACAGATGCTCCGAACAGTAGTCATACGGCATGTAGGTGCAAAGGTCTCATCAAAATCAATGCCTCTTTCTTGTGCATAACCCTTTGCAACAAGCCTAGCCTTATACCTGTCAACTATACCATCCAAATTACACTTCAGCTTGTATACCCACTTAGTGCCAATGGCCTTCTTGCCAGGAGGCAAGTCACATAAAGACCAAGTACCATTCTTCATTATAGCATCATATTCAAATTGCATTGCAACCATTCAATTTTCTGAATTTTGTGCTTCATCAAACGAAACAGGCTCATTCTCATCACAGAGACTAGATGCAGCCATAGCATAGCAATCTGATGCAAAAGAGGCACTATGAGAGCCTGAACGAGTACGATATGACAGAGGTGCATCTAATTTGCTGTCACGCAAGGTCCGCACCAACCATTTTGGCATAGTTTTTGTCTGCTCAATATCAGCTCTCTCATCAATAAGTACATCATGTACATGTGCATCAGAAATGGAATTATCTGCATCATCACATGAAACCTACAAAGGCTGAGAAGTTGCCTCATTAGGACCAGCACTAAACTGTTCACCTGTAAAAAGAGGTAGCAAAGTGTCATACATGTCTTTGGAGCTAACAGATGTCTCCTTAGTACATGAAAGCAATGGCTGAATAGCATCTTCCACAAAAACAACATCACGGCTAACCAGAATGCATTTAGTCTATGGATGATATAGACGATAGCCTTTACTTTCAGAACTGTACCCAACAAAAATACATTTTACTGCTTTATCATCCAATTTTCTGTGATGTTGTTAAGGCAATAATGCATATGCCAAACAACCAAAAACACGTAGATGAGCAACAGATGGCTTGTGGTCATGCCAAGCCTCATATGGAGTGATAGACTGTAGCGCTTTAGTGGGACACCTGTTCAGTACATATGTTGCACACATGACAGCCTCAAGCCAGAAGCTATGTGGTAAAGCCTGTCTCTTGACCATACACCTCGCCATCTCTATGAGTGACATGTTCTTTCGTTCAGCAACTCCATTCTAATGAGGTGTATACGGCACTGTACACTGGTGTTTTATCCCACGTTCAGTCAGAAATGCATTAAAATCAGAAGACATGTATTCCCCCCTCGATCAGAACGGAGGGTTCCCATTTTACATGCTGACAGATTTTCAGCCAAAACCAAAAACTGTTTGAAGCACATGAACACTTCGGACTTTACCTTCAATGGATATACCCATGCATGCCTGGAAAATTCATCGATGAAAGTCATGAAGTAAAGATAATTCCCAAAAGAAGGTGTCTGCATAGGACCACAGACATCACTATGTACAAGCTGCAATTTCTGAGTAGCCCGAACTGAACCATCTTTTGGAAAGGATGAACGCTGCATTTTGCCCAAAATACAGCCTTCACATACATGTTTTCTAGGTGCCTCAAGTTTGGGCAAAGAGGACAACATTTCAGATTTTTGCAGGCGCAAACTAGCAAAATTCAGATGACCAAAGCGTGCATGCCAAAGCTTTGCATCTGACATAGCTTGAGAATCATTTACTGCACATGCCAAATCATTTACAGATCTTTCATAGTCTATGAGCTTATACAACCCACGACATAAAATCCCAGAAGCAATAATCACATCACCATTTGACAGATCATGAATTGTACACCTGTCATCAATAAATTTCACAACCAAGCCAATCTTGGCTAATGCAAAAATTGATAACAGGTTCTTCTTGATCCCTAGCACAAATAAAGCATCTAACAAAGTGAAAGAACTACCATCAGCAGTAGTCAAATGATCTTACCAACTCCCATAACAGGATAAGAGGAGTTGTTGGCACATATAACAGTATTCCCTATAGGGGCACGCTCGAGTGAAGGGAAGAAACTACACTGCAAGGTAATATGTTTGGTCGCCCCACTATCAAAATACCAAACATCTGAGTCTATTGCAGACATGCACTGCTCGTGAGAAGATGGTTCAAAATTGCAGACAGTAGTAAACGCCCATTCTTCTTCCTGCACAAGATTAGCAGACTCTGTTTTTGGTGTAGAGGCCTCTGCTTAGTTCATTGAAGCTTAGTTTCTTTGTTAGAAACGTAATTAGCAGCGAAGACACAGTCACAGGTTGAGTGTTTCAGTTTCAGATCGAACACTCATGAAGATTTTGTACGGTGTTCGGTAGGTTCAATTCCTACAGCATCAAAAAGAATGCATTGGATGGATGCATGGGCATTGGATGGATGCCTGCAACAACCATTCTAGCCTCTTTCTTCTTTGCCTCTTTAGCAGTCAGTTTTGGACAGTTCTTTATGATATGATCATTCCCTTTGCAATACTTACAAAACAATTTTTGCTTTTCTGTTTTCTTCTCATCTTTATCTTCCTTCTTCGAATATGCAGAATTAGTAGATTTCTGCTTACTAGTTGAAGAGCTCCATTTTCCTTTGCCCTTCTGACTAGCCAAGAAAGCTTGATCTGCAACTCTCATAATGGACCTGTTCTGCCTGGAGTGATCTTCCTGCAACAGACCAGAGACTAACTCCTCAAATGATAAGGCATTTGGATTGCCTTTCATCATCAACCGAAGAGTAGAAGCAAAACTCTGATATGAATCAGGAAGACCATTTAGAACAGTCTACACAAGTGAGCTATCTGGTATAACCTCATCAGCAAAAATCAACTATTCCTTCGAGTCTTTGATCTTCATTAGGAAACTATCCATAGAATCACCTTCATTCATGTGCTCACGCTCCAACTGTTTTTGGAGGTAAGCAACACGAGCCTCATTCCTAGCTTGGTACAATGTGGTAAGTGTATCCCAAGCATCCTTAGTTGTTTTGCAAGAGCAAATGTGAAGAATAATGGCACGTTTGATAGACAAAGCTATCAATGCATGTGTCTGGGCATCTCTGCCATCCCAACGAATTTGCTCTGCAGTAGGTGTAGTAGAAACCGCAGCACAAATAGGAATATGCAGAATATCATCATCTTCAACACCTTCTGCATCAGCTTTAGTACCTGCAGTTGTAATAGTTGCAGGTGTGATAGGACATTTTTTGACACCCTGCACAATGTTCCACAATCCTTTTGCAACCAACACATGTCGCACCATATAAGCCCATAACGGGTAGTTGGTACCATCCAACTTGTCCTCAATAGCCAACATACGGAATACATCACTGCTTTCAGCCATGGCTGGTGAATAAAATACCTTGATGCAAAAAATTGACTGTATCTCAAAAAGTTGAACAGAACTACCCAAACGAATTCTGCTAGACCTGTAGCTGACTTCGAGACGCTTATATTGGCGAACAAAAACTGGTACATACCTTTGGCACAAAAAGATGAAATAGCCTGCACAAGCATTGTGATAGTGCGTTCGAAGGCCGAAACGAGCTCAAATCGCGATTTCAACACCACATAGTGAAGGAGTTTTGATCTTGAAAACACATTGAGTATGCTCACCAAAATTCGTGCGATTCTGAGACTGTAACCGGAGGAGTGTCGACGGCACCCTAGATGAAGCGATGACCTGATCTGATACCAATTGTTGGAGCTAGATGTCTATGGAAGCATGCGAACAGCACAAGGACAAAGAAGAAGCTTGGAGCACAGTTACACACAATACTGAATGTATTACTAGAGAATGTACAAAGATAAGTAGCCCATTAGGGCAATAGGCATATATACAAGCCGGGGGAAAAAACCTCCTAAAGAGGGAAAAAAGTGCCCCGGCAGTCCTAGTGTGTTCACGCACATCACTACCTAAATATATCAACAAAGATACATGCCTATTTGATTGCACATGGTTTTGAGAACAGTCCAACTGAAAGCATCTCATATGTTAAGCGTGCTAATGATGTGCTTCTGATCATTGTTGTCTATGTTGATGACATGCTGCTCACTCGTCCTATTGAGAAGCATATTGCTGATTTTAAGGCTGATTTGCATGCCTAATTTGAGGTGTCTGATTTGGGGCATTTGCATCACTATTTGGGCATCCAGTTTATGCAAGTTGATGGTGGAATGGATTTGTGTCAAACGAAATATATTGACACATTATTGCAGTGTTTTTGCCTTGAAGATTGTAAGCCTATTGCCACTCCTATGGAGACAGGTTTATGATTGAGACTTCATGATGCTGGAGATGCATTTGATGTTGTCCTCTATCAGCAAGCTGATGGATGCCTGATTTACTTATGCATGACTCGGCTAGATATTCAGCTTGCTATCTCATAGATGAGCAGGTTTATGCATTGTCCAGGAGTCAAGCATTGGCAGGCGGTGTCGGAGAGATCCTCTCCCCCTTCTTTGATAAGAAATGAAGAAAAAAAATATTCAATAGTCTTTTTTTCTTTAGGATACTAATTGTTTTAAAGGAAGTTTGATGACTTTATTTCTATCTTTGTAAGAAGTTCCTAGTTGGAGAATTAGCAAGGATAATTATGTGCCACAATTTTCATCTGTGTGTGAAGTGTGTGTTAAAAAAAAATATTTGCTATGTGTTCATGTTTTCAAATGAAAATGTGTAAAAACTGTACATGTGCATCTATATATACATACATATATTGAGTATCATTATACTTTCGAGCATGCATAATTTATAATATGCGTAATGATATATGTTTTCATTATGAGTATATGCATTTACTAAAAAGTAAATTATGTTGGAATGCAATGTTTTACATTACTTGCTTACAAGCACGATTTATGCATCTCATTATGAGTAAAAAAAGAACATTCTAAAGTCAAAAGTTAGAAGTAATAAAATAAAAACAAAAGAAAATGGAATAAAAACTGCGTATATACTTGTACGAATGTGTGTGATATGTAATTACTAAACAGAAGAGCGAAGAAATCTTCTAAAGGGAGTATGAGCTGAAGCTAACATGTGGAGGGGACAGACAGTTTAGAAAATGGTAGCGCATGCAAGAGGAGAGGATGCGTGGGGGGTATCTCATGCATAAAAGAAGAGCTGCTACGCCAGGAAGGTCTCTCTCATTTTTTGAGGGCATAAAAGGCCAACATACAAAATTCATCTGGCAAGTTTGATGAAATCTTCATCTTCTGATGGCAAAAACACATCTGATTTGCTGCAAGAATGTGCATGGAGGTCGACGATATTGATCATGTTCTGACACACAACGCGGGAGGTGATGAAGGAACAAAGGAAGACATGAACGATGTAGCTACAAAGTGAACATATCATTAATGGCTTCGAACTGCTATGTTATGCTATTCTAGGAGAGCAAAGACACACTTGAGGAGGATGACTACTCCAACGATGATAACATAATTCGAAAGCATCCATTAATCCGGGATATCTGCTGGCAGTGACGAATGATCTGAGTATGCACTATGAATCCGAAGATTATAGTGGTAATGACTAGTTCTGTAGAGACTTTTTCTGATTATCATAATTCTTCAGTTAAATAAGTTAATTGTTTAATATTTCACTGTGTTTCACACCTGAATTCAATTATGAGGTTTAAATCTGAAAATCATTAAATCATGTCTTCTAACGCGATGAAGAATTGAGATTTTTGGGCTGCATACATGTCTAACAAGTTTATGCTTTAGTAGAGAGTTCGAATCCCAGGTGCTAAATTGCATTATTAGCTTTACATAATAATTTGCTGACCAAATTGTATCTTCTTTGTACCCGTGTTTCTCATTCTGGACGATTTCAAGTTTAAAGTTTCTGTTCCAGTGCTAAATCGTGTGTTTATTATAGAGGACTGTTGTATTTATCTACGTTAACTTACATGAGATACCGAATCTTTAAGTGGGAAAATAATCTCTGTGAATCCGTTGTGTATGGATCAAACCTTGGAAGATTAAATTATCTAATGTTTTTTTATTTGACATGAACGTAAGTTTTGCTTAAAATATATGTAAATTTAGATCACACGGAAACTCTTACAGCGCTTTGTAAGTTGATGACGATTGATTCTGAAATCAAATTCAGCATCCAATGTTTGATTCTGACTATAGCTATTACATATGACAGAAGGAGAGGAGAGGACTTTGCACATTATGTGAAAGTGTTGAATGGAGTGACATGCGGAACATCAGCAGGCATGCATATATTCTGATGGTAATTTTGGTGTTAAACTTTCATATCCTTGATAACTATAATTATGGGAAAGACGACATCTGATTTGGATGAGTCTATAGTCAACAAGTTGTGCTTTTACTATTCCAATTAAACACATATGATCATTCTTGATTATCACTCTTCTTTCCGTCAATCATTACATTTGTTATTCTCTGCTAATGTCGACGTCGAACAATTCTCTGATGCATCAATCACTAACGATACCTATTGTTTCGGTTTTAACTTAGTCTCCATCACTAGGTTTGTGACACCCCTCAGTTTCAACTATAGAACAGTGCAAGCGTTGAACTCCTAAGACTCAGAACAGCACAAGCGTTGCACTTCATAGTCTTAGAGGAGTGTATATATATATATATATATGTATATATATATATATATATATATATATATATATATATATATATATATATATATATATATATATATATATATATATATATATATATATATTCGTATGTAAATCATGGATTGTCGTCAATACTATACCTTCTCACTACATTGTTATTGTCGATTTCCTATATATATGCTATTTATTGAGGACTACACAAGTCATTTTATTAACATGCTTAATTTCACATAAAAGTCGTTTTGAAGTCGTTTGGAGACGATTCTGAAGCTCGTTGTTTAAACTATGATGCCAGCACTTCAAGGGTGAGGTATAGTTTATATGCTTTGATTTTATGGATTAACACTGATATGCTGGAAAGTTTGATGTTTCTGAAGCTGAGCATGAATTAGAGAGAGGAGGGGGGTGTCGTCTGTTTTTGCTACAAGGGTTCTAACTTTCATGGAGGAAGGATAAAGGAGGCCCGTAACAGAGCAAAGATGAAGTCCACATTTCTTTAGCAAAGCTCTAATTCATCCAGCAATATTTGACAGTTCTCTTTGATAATTCTGATGCTCAATGGCTCTACTATTTGATGGTAACTCATGTAGAGAAACATATTGATGATATGGTAATGTCCAATTTATTATGATCTGATAGTTCATTTCAGCTTTCTCCATTTTTCATAATCTCATGAAGGAATTGTGAATCTTTAACATCTATTATGCGTAGATGTTTTTTCATAATTTTGTGTCGTATGATAATTATTTTATTACTGTAGAATCTTCGGTTCGTAGTTTGCTATTCAAAAAATTTCCTTGTATGCTGGACTCAATACCGTGAATCCTATGAGTATGATGTCTTGTTTTATTTCAGATTTGGAATTTATTGTTGTACTACCATGCGCTTCATATGATTCACCATAGGGAAAACAATTTAAAAGATCCATGTGTCTGCATTCATCGTATTGGATGATAGGGACGAAGCGCAAGAAATACGATTGGTTTCTGTTTGCTGCCAACTTTGCTTCTGGATGTAGTAAAACAAATTTGTTTAAAAGAATCAACATTACATATTGAGATAAAGATTGTTTTTTAGATTGATTGGCAAATGTTTTATTCTCTCTGGATGTTCCTTTCTATTTCAGATTAAAGTTATACAACAACGAATGTAGTAACGACTTTTTGTTGTTCAAGTGCACTATTGCACAAATACAGTTCTTACAAATTTTGCTTCTGGTTGCCTATGAGTGCATATATGCTGTGAACAGCTTTTCTAATTTCCCACAAATAATAAGATACGTTGAATAACGCCATGCGTCCGGTTGAATAACGCCATGCGTGTGGTTTCATCTTTTAACGGTGAGATGCTCTGCATATAAAGATTGAGTATTCCTTGTATTACTCTTGAAGATCGAACACAGAGAAAGGCTTCAACTGCACTTCTTATCATAAATCCATGTACTTCATATTTAAAGTCACTGACTTTGTATATCAGTTTGAATCTGTCAGCATCGAACTATGAAGCCAACATCATCATCTTCAGTTTATGGTCATCCAACAACACAATTTACTAATATTTAATCATTATAAATTTGTTTTCTGATATCTCGCTTTGGACTTTGACAGAACTGTCTAACCTAATGTTGCAGGTTTATTAGCTAGCGAACCATTTTTTATGTAGAGAATCCTTCGTGGATGAACTTTGGAGAGAGCTATGCGTTAAAGCTTTGAGAGCGAATTAAATTCATTACAATATTTTAAACATCCTAGATATATATATTCTAGTTTTCTTTCCATAGTTCAATGCGTTTGTCCTAAAAAATGAAATATTTTGTTTGATCTCTTATTTGTAATAAGATTATTGTAAAGAAGAACTCATAAAAAGAATCATGATATATATAATTCTATGTTTCTATCACTTTATCTGTTCCTCAAGCTTTAGCATTCATGGTTACTATGCGTACTTTGACTGTAATACATACATGTCAACGTATGCAAAGTTGGAACACGATCGAACGGGATTTAAGTATATTGACTATTAAAGCATTTGTGAGTATATGTTGCGTTAGAAGAAGATGAGATTACAGAGAAGGCTGAACGATATTTTGATTCCATCTTCATGATTTCATATTACTATTGGCCCTTGCATTTGTTTCAGATGTTTAAACATTTAGAGAGTGAAGAGACATTGCAGAATTATTTTCGTTTCATATGTGTAAAGAAAGAATGAGTAATTATTTGCAAACATAAATATAAACCAGAACATGGAAATAGGAGGTGTATCAATCGCTTTCCATATTTATCGATATGTTTATCAACAAAGGTTTTAAGACCACAGTTAATGTCAAAATGTGGAACAACCATATGACTTCATAGTTATTGAAGTGAAGTATTAAGAACCGCAAATGTTTTCCAGTATAGCTTAAGAGACTTTTAGCTTTCGCATGATTAAAACATCGATCTCAAATAGAACTTATTAATGAGTACCAATTGCGAGCGTTAAGAACATATGTTTTCCTATGATGAATATGATGATTGAACGATTTTTTATGAGTTTTCTGTATAAGCCATGATCATGAAAACATCGGATTAATCATGAAGAAATAGTTACTCTAATTGTTTATTATTTGTGATTTTTCTTATTCATTGTCTCGGAGTCACCCTGTGATTTTAAGGCTTATACTCTTGTTAATGGCTTAATTCTGATCGAAATGTTTTTGAATGTATGAGAAGTGTGTCGAGAGCTTTAAATTATATAAGACTTCCCATCATCTGAGATTGCTCCAAGCACCTAGCGTGTGCCGTATTATCGGCGATTGGCTTGATCCACCGGCCGTCGCTTTCGCACCTACAGCGGTTAAGCACATCTTTTGCTACTTGAGTGGTACCCAGCTACTTGGTTTGTTTTATCCCAAGGGAGGATCACTACCGCCGGATTTGCATGCTTTTTCTGACTCCGATTGGGTTGGTTGCTATGTCACTCATGTGTCCACTAGTGGCTTTTGATTCATGCTTGGTATCTCATGTATATCTTGGTTGAGCAAGAAGCAGCCTACTGTGGCCACTTCCAGTTGTGAGGCTGAGTATAGGGAAGCTTTCACAATGGCTGTTGAGTACTTGGGTGTTGTTCTGTCTTCTGCCACCACCATCTTCACTGATAGTCAGAGGGCATTGGCAGTTGAGAGGAACCCTGTGTTCCATGCTCACACTAAGCACATTAAGGTGCATTATCATTATGTTAGGGAGAGGTTCTCTGCTGGGGAGATGAGCTTGGCATATGTGCCCACGCAGGAGAACATTGGAGACCTTTTCACAAAGGCTCTGCCTAGGGAAAAGTTTGAAGCTTTCTGCAAAGCTTTGGGCTTACTTCCTTTTTTGGAGTGATTTCCACATAGCTTGGCACTTCCTTATATTTGAGTGCCAACTACTTGTTCACCACATCACTCCCAGGGGGGATTTGTTGATATATTTAGGTAGTGATGTGTGTGAACACTCTAGGATCGCCGGGGCACTTTTTTCCCTCTTTAGGAGGTTTTTTTCCCCCGGCTTGTATATACGCATATTGCCCAAATGGGCTACTTATCTTTCTACATTCTCTAGTAATACATTCCGTATTGTGGGTTGTGCTCCAAGCTTCTTCTTCTTCCTTGTGTTGTTCGCGTGCTTCCGAAGACATCTAACTCCAACACTTTATTTCTCAAGATTGGAACATAAGATTAGCTATGTGACAATCATCAATGTAGTTCTTTTATTTCATACAAATTTCTATATATATATATATATATATATATATATATATATATATATATATATATATATATATATATATATATATATATATATATGTGTGTGTGTGTCACATTCAAATACAACTTCAAAGTTCATTTGTGTAATTCTTTTGCGTAGTTGTAACTCTCAAACTCTATACATATGTTCTCGGAGTTGTATTTCAATTTCTCAATTTTCTCTCAATGGCATCACCTCTCTCTCTCTCTCTCTCTCTCTCTCTCCGATTCAAGTGAGAGAGCATGGTTTAATTCAGCAATCTAGATGCACCTAAGAATGGTGCAACGCCTTTGCTCATGCAGCTTTGACTCCCGGTGAGGCACTAAAGAGAAGAATAATTCTTGCACAAAGTAAAAATAAAACATCCTCTTTTATTCCATCACACAAACGGATGACATGCAGAAACTTTACGACATAAGCATGGCATTCATGAAATTGGTTTCCTGTCACGTCATAAGGAAATCTTTCAGAAGAATCATGCATATTAATGAAATGATACTGTTCACATGTCTGTATGGCAGATACTATGCTCAAAGAGGAGATACTAGCTTTGACTGTCTTGACTATATCCTCAAATTTTGCAAGTCTGAATTTTTAGAGATTCATAAAAACGTTTCTGAACTCCCCTCTGCCTTCGCAATGCCTCTGAAGCTAATTGCACTCCATTTCCAAAAAGGGCAAAAATCCCGCCTTCACGTGTTGTTCCCATGTGTTATCTATCTACCTCCCGGAAGCAGAAGAAGGGAGATTTTGGATCGGTTCCACACTTTTGCTAGCCTTGCCATCCTTTGCTACTTTCCCTCATGTTTTTCAGGCCTGCCGTGATCTGCTATCCCTCAACTTTCTTTATTAAGGGCATTCCCTCTCGAAGTTCTCAAAGAAGACTTCTCACAAAGGAAAACAACCGGTTCAGATACCGTGGAAGAGCACCCTTAAGGGGAACCTCTTATGTCAGTACCCCTCCACCTCAAAGAAAAAAGTTGATGAGAAAAACAAGAAAAAGAGGGACAAGGCCCCTCTCCGCAAAGAACTCAACCTTTGAAAATGATAATCATGTCTCTCAATGTTTGAGGACTATCGGACCCCTCAAGAGCGATCATTATTAGTCAGTGGATTCGTGATAAAAGCCTAAACCTAGACTTCATATGCCCTCAAGAGATCAAAATTGACGGAGAGGACCTCCGAAAGAGACTTAAATGTATTTCTTCATCCCATGTCAAGCTCTCCACCGTGCACCCCAGGGGGAAGGGTGGCTCAGCTATTTGCATCAATAGAAGTTGGCATGTTAGAATTGTGGATACCCTTGAGGACCAGAGCCATCAGTGAGTTGGTGCTTCGTTTGGAGGTCCTTAGCAGTTTTCCATTGTCTCCATGTATGCTCCCAATATCGACTTGGAAAGAATTCCCACTTGGCAGTCATTGGTTTCTCTACCCCTCAATGTGGTTCTTTGTGGGGATTTTAATATGGCAGTCATTGGTTTCTCTACCCCTCAATGTGGTTCTTTGTGGGGCGAGTGATTGATGGTTAGGAGAAGGAACTCTGGAACTAATTCAGACTTCGCCTGGATCTTGTTGAGATTAAAGACTACATTGCTTTCTCTTGGTCAAACCTCCAAGCTAGAGTTGCCTTGTGGAAAGCTAGACTCGACAAGAGCTATATCATGCAGAATATCATCAATAAGTGGGGGCCCCTTTCCCTCTCACAAAGTATGGACCTCATTGTCTTTGATTACTACCCGATTGTGCTTACCTTCAAGCCAATCACCAATCTCAAGAAAGCCCCTTGGTTTCATTCCAATCCAACAACCTTCTCTTTCCCCTTGGTCCAGCAAGAGATTACCGCACCTTGGAATAAGACCTTTGCCACTTGTTCCTCGCCAACCAAGTGTTGGAACAAGGCTATCCTATAGACTCATCACATCTTGGTCAGGGCTCATAAGAATCTTCAAATCATTCATCGTATTAGAAGGGAAAATCTTTATTGAAGACTTAGGCATTTAGAGGTAGAAGTTAACAAAGGCCACTCACAATACGAGAGAGGGCTTCGAAATCATGCTTAGATACTGAGAAGAAATTCAAAGAAAGAACTTACAAGTATACTTTAAAGATTGGTGGGCAGGTAGGGTGAAAAAACCTACTAAAGAGATGTGAAGCTTCCTCAAGAAGAAACAATCCAAAGAAGTGATCCCCTTACATGATGAATATCGATGCAGTTGAATGCAAGACGAATGAAGAAAATAGTACGTTGATTGTCAATCACTTTACCCAACTTTTGGGGGTTTCCATGCCTCTTTCTCCTCACAGGCGCGACTGCATGACTGCCATGTCTAGAATCAGAACCAAAAGATCCCACAAAATTTGAAAGGTTTGTTTGAAGCTCCCATTTTGGATACTAAGATTCTTGAAGTTATTGATTCCCTTCCTAATGGCAAAAGCTTGGGGTTGGATGGCCTTACCAATGAGTTTTTCCAAGACCTTCAAGCACGTGGTGCCTACTCCATTATATATGGTGTGGCAAGAGGTGATATCCTATGGAGCGCTTCCTAGATGCCTCAATGAGGGTTTCATCAAGCTTATTCACAAAAAAGGAAGCAAAAATATGATTGAAAATTGGCATCCAATTACGATGTTACAAACCGGTTACAAGATCTTGGCGAAGGCAATTGTGAACCGTATTAATTGTCACCTACAAGACTAGATCAATGAGGATCAAAAAGGGTTCATCAAGGGGATGTCCATTCTCAAGGTTATCATTGATGTTTGAAAAGGAGTGATTTTTGATGAGGAATCTGTGCAGGATGTCCTCTTCCTTAAGATTGACTTCAACAAAGCTTATGACATATTCGAGTGGGATTTCATTCTCCAATCATTGAAAGACCTGGGTCTTGGCCGAAAATTCATTAAGATGATCTAAACATTGTTGGGAAATGCATCAACTCAGATAAACATCAATGGACCACTTTCTCAAGTGATTAGATTAAAACATTCTATCAGACAAGGGTGCCTATTGGCCCCTCTTCTCTTTGCTATCGTGACCGATGGTCTTAGCTGCCTTGTTAAACATCAAGCATACTTAGGTCTTATTCAAGGCCTCTGTCTTCCTCTCAATCAAGACCAAATGATCATGAGACTCTTTGCCGATGATACTAATGCTTTTGTGCGTAGCGATCCAATAAGCATTGACACCTTTTGGGGTTGTCTAAATACATTTTATGAGGCATCCGGATCCAAAATAAATCATGTCAAAGCCACTTTCAAGGCTCTCATTGGGCATCCTCCTCAATTGTTAATTGACCAAGGATGACAACTGATCCCTAGCGACCAAATCTTTTGCCTCTAGGTATTCCTAAGGGATTCAACATTTTGATGGTCAGTGATGGAACTGGGCTCTCTTTAATCTCAAGAATAAGTTGACATATTGGAAGGGTATGCAGATCAACTTGGAGGGTCATGCTATGGTGGTTAACATATTCCTTCTTTCTTCAATGATTTACTTTCTCTCTTGTTGGAGACCGAATGACCAAGAGATTATCAAATCAGGAAGAATTTGTAGGAACTTTCTCTGGATGGGTGACCCTAACAAAAGGGGTATCCCCAAAATTAAATGGGCTACTTACATTATCCAAAAATATTAAGGTGGTTTGGGCATTCTAGACATTGAAGGAATGGCCAATAAGTTGGCGAAAAATTGGTTAATTAAAGTAGGGAGCAATAGTTATGCCTCTTGGGCCAAGCTTATTTTTAGAAAGAGGAGCACTCTTAAGCTTACGGGACTCCCAAGATAGAAGGGTCTCGACCTTCAGTCTTTTGTTTTTCCCCTTTACAGTGACTCCGAGAGGCGATTTGCTCTCTATGCAAGAGATGGAACAAGGTTAAACAGTTTGTCAAGATCAATGAAGAATGGAAATGGGCAGTCGATATTAGACATAATGATTTGATTTGGTTCCCTATCAAGGCCATCAGAGGTGTGGAGTCTTGGAACCTCCAAAAAGCTAGGAAGCTTTGGAACAAAGGTTTTCGTTTATGGAAACATCTCTGGAACCAAGAAATATGCCAGTGGATTGGATTTAAGGACATTGATCTCGTTATAAGAGTGGACTATGAAGAATGGTGCTTGTTGTAGAGCAAACTCAATGCTTGGATGCACTCACATGGCAATGAGGACTTGGGACACCTCTTCTTTTTGTGCCCCAATTCAATATCGGTCTGGTGAGCCCTTGGGAGAATCATGCTACTACAGGAACAAATCAAGTGGAAGAAAGTGTTACTCAGTGAAGTGATCGGATGTTCCTCAACATTGCGGAATGCTATAAGAGGTGAGACCCTCTAAAAGATTTGGAAAGAGAGGTGCACTACCAACTTTGAAAGCCCTCCTAAAGAATGGTCCATCGAAAAATCTATTTTCCTTTTAGGCAAAAGAATTGTCAATTGTAAGAAGCCCTGCCTTTTAGACATCATAGAGTATTTTCCTCAAGAGCAACAAGAATAAAGGCTAGTGGATTCCACATGAAGGGGACGAAAGGGTTATCAGCCTTTTTTGTAAAGTTCTCTAGTAATGTATAAGCAACTTCACTTTGTGGGATTTGGTGGGTCCCATAAGTATTAAGCTCATTTTCTTGTACAATTGTTATTTCCATTAATTAAACTTAAGAAGAGTGGTCTACTGCAGAACTTCCTATATATATATATATATATATATATATATATATATATATATATATATATATATATATATATATAATGATAATCGTAGCTATTTGTGAGAGTAGAAGTTAGATATAGAATGGTTGATGCGATCGCGAGGAAGTAGAAACTCGCGTTGACAAACCTTTTCCTCTCTAAAAAAATCTTAACCTCGAGATATATGCATGATAATATAAAAGTGTGCAAAGATGTAGTGCCGCTTTAGGAAGAATGTCTATGGATGAAGACCGCTTTCTTTTTTTTTTTCCATGCCTAAACGCTGCAGCATGAGACATCTAATACGAAATTAAGTGCCCATCCTCCCTACCAATTGCCATTGCTTTAATTTCTTTGCACTAAACCTTCGTGAGAATGGTGACCCCACTCTTGCTTGAATACATGCTTGAAACTATTGATATTGGCAAAGAGTTCTCAAGAAAATTCCTAATGTAGATTGCAGATTATCTATCAAGAAATTGGAAATGTTGAAGGTATTCTCAACTAGCTTAAATGAATAAGAAGTGCTACATTTGAAACAAATTGGCTTCCACCAATGGTCCAGACCACTTTTATACCATTTAAGCCAAATGCAAAATTAAGATACCTTGATGGCTATATTCAATAGGTTCATCTATTTTCCTAGCCACTTCCTCCAAACATTCAAGGAGGCTTGCTTCAAGGGTTTCTTGGAATATCATACTAAGGTTTTTCTGAAGACTAACACATGATTTACAACTTGTGTTGTTTTGATGGAAATATATCAACACCATCTCATTATGGTAACATCACTTGTCACTTCACACACCACCAATTAGAATAATTAATGTCTAGGAACGTTTCTGACTCTTGAGTTCATGTTCTTTGTGGTAATTATTTCTATCAAAATCACTTGTTTTGGACTCCATGTTTGCATGAAGACATGTCATTGTGAACTTCACTAATATTGTGTTCACGGGTCTATGTCAACAAGTTCACTGGTCTATGTCAACAACCTTTTGCAAAGGTGAGCTATTAAAAGTGTGGGGGAGACCATTTTGCACATAGAAAGTTCCTATTGCAAAGATCGTGGAAGAGAATATCTTATTAAAGAATTTCCTTAAAACCCAATAAAGGCCCTTCCGATGTAACCCTTCCATTGAAGAAAATAAGTGTGATATCAAGCACAAGCAACTCATCATGCACAAGAATCTCATAGCATTCAAGAAGCTTATGTAATGATTTAAAAGATGTGGTAGTAGTAAACATCATTACACGTGCAAGCCATATCCCTATGTTAGGAAGAAAGTAAGGAAAAAAAGAAGAAAAATCAAAAGAAGGAAGAGAAAGATGAAGAAAAGAGTTTTGAAGATTAACTAAAAAATAAAATTTCCAAAAAACAATGTAAGAGACCTACATGGAGAGAAAGAACGAAAAAAAAAAATCAAAGAAAATGGTCAGAGAAAGTGGAGTTTCCTCCATTAAAATACCAAGTGAGAAAGAAAAAGAAGTAGCAAGATCCAAGAAAAATCCAAGAGAGGTTATCAAAGAAATAGCTAAATATGATTCTCTATTGGCCGATGGGATACCACCCTAGATAAAACCCTTCTACAATCCTACAAGTCTGGATCAAGGACAAACCACCAATAGAGCACCATGAACATGTGTATTTGAGGCTAGACATGGAGACAAGGGTAGGAATTTATATTGTCCTTTGAGTGAAGAGGATGAAGAAGTTCTAGGAAAGTATGCAAAGATTGTGTTTGAGATCCAACAGAGGAGTAATGAACCCAATTTAGAAAAATAGAGCAAGAGACCAAGGGAGAAACCTTTGTGGATAGGGTTCAATCCAACAACTAGAAAATGAAGAGAATTATTGATGGAAGGCCTTTCAAGAATACAAGTTGGGTTACCTCCTATATGCATTAGTAGTGAAAACCAAGACCAAATAATGATGATAGGTCTTATTCACATTAGAAATAAAGACACAAGTAGATCTTTGTGACCATCACATGTGGAAAACTACATGAAAAACTCCTATGGTGGTTCCTCTCATTCATATGATCATGTGGCAAAGCTCAAGCTTATTTGAGAGATAAATAGATCATAAATTTATTTCTAGAATATGAGGCCTTTGGGCTAATGTTAGTTGGGACAAGATTGTCTTAGTTTCAACCATAATCTCTAATTTCTTTTATAAGATTGGATGAGTTAATGAAAGAGTTCATTGGAGAGTTTTCTAAAAGAGAGAGAAAAAAATGATTCTCATTCATTGATATATAGCTTCAAGAAATTGATTCTTTATTTGGTAGTTCATAGATAGATGTTCATCACCTAGAGATTCTTAGAAGGAAAACTAATCTCCTTGTTGTTAGACGGATTAACCAAAGGAGGGTTCATATCTCTAGTTTATATCAAAAGACATTATACATTGAACGAATATATCAAAGAGTGTGTGGGCTCAACGATAAATCAACCTCTAACTCGAATATGCCTACACTTGATTCCAAAATTCACCTTGAGATAGAAGAGAATGATGGTATTGCAACATAGAAATAAAGTGGACAAATTATCATAGAGCCAAAGAATATTCCTACAATAAACCACCCCTAAGACCTCAGTATCCACTAAGGCCCATATAGCCTTAGGAAAATCCCTATAAAAACCAATAGAGAGGACCATATTATCCACCTTGATACACAGCTATGGCAAGGCCCAAAAATTCTTCAAGTTTACTTTCAAGTTTACCCATTTTGAGATAGATACCCCTTGCATAATTATCTACTGTCATAAAAATACCTTTAAATTTTGTAGAAAAGGAGAGTTATATATTGAAGGCTTTGTTAGCATTTCTTTATAATAGTAGGGAAGAATCTTCCATATTCTACAAGAAAGAAGAGTCTTAGAGTTTTTCCTTTTATTTTTTAGGACCCTTTTCAAATAAAAAAGGGAAGGGTCTTGGGAGAAGTCTATATAAAGGCCAAGACATCACTTGCAGAGAGACTTTTTGGTTGAATGAAGTTGCAATATCTCTTCTTGCAAACTTGTATTTATGATTCTCTGTGAATTTTGAGTGAGTTTAGTGAGGAATTGTGGGTTGTGATACTTTCTTATGATTTATGGAAGTATCACCTACTTTTTTTCATCATTTTGGAGTGATTAAACACAATTGAACTCTTGTTTTCGGCGATTAATGCTTGAAGAGAAGGATTATGTAGGTTTGTGGGCTTTGTACAAGGCTTTAAACATGTTCCTTTTGCATTTTTTCCTCCTATAGTTGTAGTGCCTGTAGAGACCTTCAAAATGAGCTAAGGGGTATTGATAAAATCAATGTGATGGAAAAATTGTTTTGAAGAAAATCTAGAGCTAGGCCTATTGATTGCTATGTTTGCATCAATTGCCTTGTCTGTTCACTTCTCCTTGGTCTTCTCTATGACTCTCTTGTCTTTGACACCCTTGTCACAGGCTTCCTTCTTGTTGACTACTAACACGCCCTCGCCCCTGCCTCTATCATCCCGGACAGACCCTTCTTGGAGAGAGTGTTCTATGTAGTATTGTACAATGTGTTCTACTAGGTCATGTTCTTTTAGCCTTAGTCCATGTGCTAGATCTATCTTTAAGCACTCCCATTCGATGGCACGTGGAACTTTTGGATGTGGCATCCTATATATACTATGAATAGATGGCTTGTTCCATAGCAAAAAGTTGCAATAGATGGGTAGGTTTGGAAATGAATACTTCCACGTGATATTCCCAAAATCTTGTTGAGACCATCTTCTCAAAATTCTGTTTATAGCAAGCTGGTAGGTACTTGATACATGCATGCCATGCATAAATAGTCCATAAGGACAGCATGGTGCGCATGCAGTATATGAAGGCATAGTTGCCTTTCTTGAATCCTGGTGTTGATATATATGGTGCTTTCACCTTTGGCAAGGTCTTGAATACAACTATCTTCAGCTCAAAGATCTTCATTGACATTTGTGTCCCTACTTCAGGCATGTTCTTGAGATGCGGTGACCAGTGGTGTTATTAGAAAACATGTATGCCATAGTTGGTGGTCCCTGAAGTGGAGCAAAATAAGGGTAATTCAGCCAATCGACACACTTTGGGTTATTCCTGACCTTGATGGAAAAGGTCAGCCATGCTTGTCCTCTTGGGACTAGGCAATGGCACAGGTTGTATATAATGTGAATTGGAGCATTGGACCACATGCACATCATCTTGGGAATAGGTCTATAATAGACGTAGAAGCTAGTTAGATTGAGATAAAGTGCCTCTTTGTGCTCTCTCTGGGATATCACCAAGTTGAAAATGTGTTGTAAAGATTGGTTCCTTATTGATAACATGCTTAATTTAGCATTGTAGTTGGTTAAGAGCATGAAATATGGCTTGTATTACATCTTTGAAGATATAATTAGGCATCTATGAGAGAGATCTCAGAAATATTCAGAATGTAGTACTGTGTGTTTGATATTTTCCATGGATTGTATTTGGATGGCTACTCTATCTTCATGTGTATGCCCTTTATCTTTGACCCATTTCAATCATTGTGGCATTGGTACTTCATAGTTTTCTTGTCCTTCCTCAGTGACAAGGCCACTAGGTACAGGCTACTATTCATATGCCTATTCATAGGTTTCTTGCACTGGGATTTCCACTATCTAGGGGTGAAGGTGGTCTCTCATATTGGCATAGTCTAGCTTATAACTCCTAGACCCACTTTTGTAATTCTACCAACTCATTTAGTTATGCCATAATTGGGGTTGGTTCAGGAATTGGGGTTGTTTCAAGGATTGGGGTGTGGGATACGATTTTCTATTTTTGTAATTGAGCTACTTCCTCTAATAGTTTGTAGTATGATTCTAGGGGGTTAGCATACTCTTCCAAAATAGTGTAGATATTCTCTAGCAAAACCGCTTGAAACCTCAATGGGCTGATCGGCATGCCAGGGGTGTTCTCGATTTCTACTTCCAAGTTGTCTTGATTCTACTACTGCAATTGCTTATTCTCTTCATGTGCTTCTACTAGATGTCTTTGTAATAACTCCATGTTTTGTTGAAGCTTTGTGCTTCATTCCATTGCCATGTGGAGATGGCGATCAATTTCCTTAATTGCTTCTTGATCGATGTTTTGGAGCTTGGCCTCGAGTTGGTTATTTGCATCTTGGAGCATGGTGTACTAGTCTTGTAGAAGGGCATTACTAGCTTCTAACTCCAAAAATCGTGCATGAAGTTGCGTAGATTGGTCTTGAAGTGTTGTGTTGCACTCTTCTAATTGTTGGTACTTGTGCCTCAACTAATTTGCATATTTAATCATCGAAGTAATAGTCGTATCTACATTAATGAGTGCAGTATATACAATGTTCAATGCAGAGGGGGATGGAAGGGGAATGGGATGTGTGAATGTTGTGCACAAAAGTGTGTTGAGTGCAAGTGATGTTGGTGGTGGGGGGATTGGGGAAGGTGTAAGTGTGGTGGGTGGAAGAGTTGTTGTGGGTTGTGATATGTCCATGGGGTTGAATGCGGAGGTGTGTGGTGGTTCTACCATAAAAACAAGAATGCTAGGTTTTGTGCTCATGGTGTTAGTGAAAAGTAGTTGTGTTAGAAATGGTTTTTGGCATTATGGAGATCTATCCCATCGAGAACGGAATTGGATTGATCTTAAAAACGTAGTTGTGAACATGGAAGCCCAAGGTTGGAGATGTGATGGCAGTGAAGTTGGTAGTGGTTGAGGGGCTGGATTACCCATTACAAAATATTGGGAGGCAGAATAACCTATTGCGGGTTCATATAAGGATCCTATGGCAAAAGAAATATGGTATAGAGGATTCATAGTGGAAGAAAAGAGTTGTGAGTGGGAGACAGGGTTTCAGAAGTTGAAGGTAGGTGCTCTTGTGGCCGGCAAGTGTTATGTCTTTGATTCTAGGAGGTGAGTGCGGTGAAGTGTGGAAAATGGGTTATTCTTATTGGGTGATCACTTCGATAGTGGTTGTGGGTTGAGATGTGGGGTTTCTAATGGGTGAGATGGGTGGGTTTTGTACAAGGGTCTCGATGGTTACGTCAATGGTCGTGGTAGTAGTAAGTGTTGTGGCTGTGGTGATGCTTTCATTGTGGCTTGGGCTGATGTGGTTGCTTTTGCTACAGTAATCAATATCTAGATAATCTTTCTGATCCTTTGTCGCGTGTGTATGTTTTTTCCATCATATTGAATTTAGGGTCTCTATAACATGTGATCGATTGCATCGATGATCCCACAAGTCTCTATTAAAAGCATTGTCTAGTTCTACTCTAAGGCATTGTTTGCAAACCCAAACCTATAGGTTTACTTCTTAGGTTCAAGTTGACTACATGAACATAGATCCGATCCTGACCTAGGATGACAAAATGAGCGAGGTCTTCATCATGGCACACTAGCACTTTTATTGTCACATGGACATCCTAAATTGAGACGGGAGTTCCACCTCACCCATGAAAGGGGTTTCCATGCCTCCTAATCCTAAAAGGTGAGCCTCAATAGGATTAACTAACAAATCCATATCTTGACAGCAACAATATCGTATAACACTAGTTTTTGCTCCTAAAACAATGAGTTCTATGATCATCTTAGAGGTCGTGCCTTCTCATAGCTCTATTGAGATGAAGGGTCGTAGGTCAATTATGCAACATAGCCATGTTGCATAGCCATGTGGTAGAGGTGATGTGCAAAATAAGAAGAATAGTTTGCATTACTAGGTTGATATATGCCTTGTCTTCTCAACTTCATTCTTCTAATATGTTTGAAGGCTTGTGCCTGTGCTTCTTTTTGTATTTTACTATCTACTTCTTCTTTGTGTTTCTTACCCACATTGAGTCAACTTAGCATCTCTTTGATCAATGGCTCTTGATAAAGCTTGAATCTACATCCACTGATATAGTTTGGCAATACATGTCCTTCTAAAGTGTCTAATTGGAAAACTCCACTAGTTGATATTCTATTGATGATCATGTGTCTATATCCATGTTTTTCTATTTTGCATGCATGTTGCATCAATGTGTATATCAAAACTAAATCTCTAGGTTTTAAGTCTTTATCCTTCGTGGGCATCAAAGTATGTTTTTTGCCTTTTTTTTGTCGCATATATGCCTGGAGTTGCTCTCAGTCTAGTCTCACATAATTGCTCTAAGTCATAGATCGTGCATGATAACTCATGGCATGTCCACTGATGCTCTTGTGCAACCTTGAGTGTGGGTATCAAGAAATCTAATGGAAGAACATCATTGTGGCTAAATACCATCTAAAAGGGGGTGGCATTGAGTACCATTTTATAGGCAACTCGATATGCCCAAACAACATGATGAAGTTGTTTGTCCCAATTAGAACATTTATTAATTACAAGCTCTATCAATATAGTACATAGGATCTTTTTTGTGCTCTTGACATGTCCATTTTCATGTGGGTGATAGGGAAATGACTTCTTGTGAATGACCATGAAATCTTGTAAAAGATATTCAATGGTCACATTCAAGAAGCGGGTTCCACAATCACTTACTAGTTTTCAATAGGCAATCCATATCTATATGTTTTCAAACAAGAATCTAGTTATGGTTTGAGCATCATTCTTCTTAGTGGCTCTCATTTCTACCCATTTATTAAGATAATATGTTGCTACAAGGATGTATTTGGCATGTGAAATCTTAGTTGGGGGGTTAATAGGACCTACAAAGTTTATTACCTACTTTGAGAATGCACATCCTCCCATCATGGGCATTGGTGGCATCTCATCCTTACGCATTGGATATTGAGTTCTTTTATATGTGTCACACCTCTTCACATAGAGATATACATCCATAGGTAGGCCACCAAAGACTTGAAAAAAGAATGGCCTTGATCTTTGATCCAATCCAAAGTGTCCTCTTGCCATGCCTTATGTACAGTTTCTAAGATTTTCAAGTATTCGCTCTCATGGGCACATAGTCTCAAATATCCATCATGTCCACACCTACGTAGATTATCTCCTATGTGTGTGTAATCTTGATCCTCCTATTCTAGACTTCTTTGACTTGCCAAAGTCACCTCTTGAGGGATTTTTGAAAGAACTTGGAGAAGCTTGTCGAAGGTAGAAAAGTGCGTTTCGAAGCGATGAAGTTTGGTCAAGCCAACCGGCACAAGACCAGCCCTTGAGCTTTTGGAGACTCAAATAGACCTTATAGGCATGCTATAAGTGCAAAGAAACACACTATGTACTTTGGAGCATCAAAGAGAATGAGTCGATACAAAACAGATAGGTTCGCGGGTCGACTAGCTCAAAAAACTTACTATCTATGGAAGAGACAATGAACTTCAAATGCCCATAGCGACCAGCGCGATTAAAATTAGAAAAAATCCTTTTATGGGAGTGATACAAATAGGGTTGAGTGTATGGAATGCACAAAAGTATAAGGAATAAGCAAAATATGCTATAGGAATGAGTGCGACATTCACCGGTGGTACTTCCTATTTTTCAGGAATACGCAGAGATTGACCCCGAGGCAGAAAAACTGAGATTTCTCCAAGTCTGCTGAACCCAATGCTTTGAAAATTTACAAGCATAAACTAGACACTAATACCTTTCCAATGAGTCCTGTTGCACTCAATTTGGAGCTCTGAGGAGAGAGCAGCAGCCTCTGCAAGATTACTATTGGCGAAGAAGATGATGCAGAAAATTGAAGGAGCAAGACAATGATGGTCACAAGTGTATGTATATTGCTTCCATGTATTTTACAAGTGATTCCAAGTCTTTATATAGACTCTAGGAGTGTTCCACGAGTTTTACAAGTTGAATTTGAATTCAAATGAAGGTGGGAATGGTTGTTGGAGGGAATCAATTCACTTTCCTACAATCTAGGAAAAGTGAAGATCTTGATTGATCTACTTTTAGGTGACTTGATTTGCTTGATTGAATGCAACTTCAACCACCACAAATTCGTGGGATTTGGGCTCTATATTTGTACCTTTACATGTGTACAACTCAAGGCTTTTACAACAGTAAATGAGCCATCAAAATATTCTCAAAAAATACAATAAATTAGCATATGAAAAAGAACTCTCCAACGGATATTCTTTCGACGTGATAGCCTTTGATGTAGATCAAATCCACCTCAAGCATAGTGTAAGCTTGATGTTCCAACAGCTCCCCCTCAAGCTAAAGTATGCTTGAGTCTTCATTCTCTGATAGGTTGAATACCTGCCATAGCTTTGAATCTACAAAGCTTTATTCCATCAAGTGCCTTCGTCATCATATCTGCTACTTGCTTTTCAGTCGGAACAAAAGAAATGTCAATCTCCTTTGCCATGAGCTTCTCCCTGATGAAGTGGTAATGGACTTCTATGTGCTTGGTTCTCGCATGAAAAATAGGATTTGCTGCTAGATGCATGGAACTTACATTATCTCCAAATATGTGAGGTTTGGAACTCACAAGTCCCAAATCTGTATACAATGCTTTTAACCATATTGCCTCTTGAGTTGCTATGGTCAAGCCTCTGTACTCTGCTTCAGTTGAAGATAAAGCAATTGTTGGTTGCTTCTTGGAACTCCATGACACTAGCTTCCATATCTTGACAGCAACAATATCGTATAACACTAGTTTTTGCTCCTAAAACAATGAGTTCTATGATCATCTTAGAGGTCGTGCCTTCTCATAGCTCTATTGAGATGAAGGGTCGTAGGTCAATTATGCAACATAGCCATGTTGCATAGCCATGTGGTAGAGGTGATGTGCAAAATAAGAAGAATAGTTTGCATTACTAGGTTGATATATGCCTTGTCTTCTCAACTTCATTCTTCTAATATGTTTGAAGGCTTGTGCCTGTGCTTCTTTTTGTATTTTACTATCTACTTCTTCTTTGTGTTTCTTACCCACATTGAGTCAACTTAGCATCTCTTTGATCAATGGCTCTTGATAAAGCTTGAATCTACATCCACTGATATAGTTTGGCAATACATGTCCTTCTAAAGTGTCTAATTGGAAAACTCCACTAGTTGATATTCTATTGATGATCATGTGTCTATATCCATGTTTTTCTATTTTGCATGCATGTTGCATCAATGTGTATATCAAAACTAAATCTCTAGGTTTTAAGTCTTTATCCTTCGTGGGCATCAAAGTATGTTTTTTGCCTTTTTTTTGTCGCATATATGCCTGGAGTTGCTCTCAGTCTAGTCTCACATAATTGCTCTAAGTCATAGATCGTGCATGATAACTCATGGCATGTCCACTGATGCTCTTGTGCAACCTTGAGTGTGGGTATCAAGAAATCTAATGGAAGAACATCATTGTGGCTAAATACCATCTGAAAGGGGGTGGCATTGAGTACCATTTTATAGGCAACTCGATATGCCCAAACAACATGATGAAGTTGTTTGTCCCAATTAGAACATTTATTAATTACAAGCTCTATCAATATAGTACATAGGATCTTTTTTGTGCTCTTGACATGTCCATTTTCATGTGGGTGATAGGGAAATGACTTCTTGTGAATGACCATGAAATCTTGTAAAAGATATTCAATGGTCACATTCAAGAAGCGGGTTCCACAATCACTTACTAGTTTTCAATAGGCAATCCATATCTGTATGTTTTCAAACAAGAATCTAGTTATGGTTTGAGCATCATTCTTCTTAGTGGCTCTCATTTCTACCCATTTATTAAGATAATATGTTGCTACAAGGATGTATTTGGCATGTGAAATCTTAGTAGGGGGGTTAATAGGACCTACAAAGTTTATTACCTACTTTGAGAATGCACATCCTCCCATCATGGGCATTGGTGGCATCTCATCCTTACGCATTGGATATTGAGTTCTTTTATATGTGTCACACCTCTTCACATAGAGATATACATCCATAGGTAGGCCACCAAAGACTTGAAAAAAGAATGGCCTTGATCTTTGATCCATCCAAAGTGTCCTCTTGCCATGCCTTATGTACAGTTTCTAAGATTTTCAAGTATTCGCTCTCATGGGCACATAGTCTCAAATATCCATCATGTCCACACCTACGTAGATTATCTCCTATGTGTGTGTAATCTTGATCCTCCTATTCTAGACTTCTTTGACTTGCCAAATTCACATCTTGAGGGATTTTTGAAAGAACTTGGAGAAGCTTGTCGAAGGTAGAAAAGTGCGTTTCAAAGCGATGAAGTTTGGTCAAGCCAACTGGCACAAGACCAGCCCTTGAGCTTTTGGAGACTCAAATAGACCTTATAGGCATGCTATAAGTGCAAAGAAACACACTATGTACTTTGGAGCATCAAAGAGAATGAGTCGATACAAAACAGATAGGTTCGCGGGTCGACTAGCTCAAAAAAACTTACTATCTATGGAAGAGACAATGAACTTCAAATGCCCATAGCGACCAGCGCGATTACAATTAGAAAAAATCCTTTTATGGGAGTGATACACATAGGGTTGAGTGTATGGAATGCACAAAATTATAAGGAATAAGCAAAATATGCTATAGGAATGAGTGCGACATTCACCGGTGGTACTTCCTATTTTTCAGGAATACGCAGAGATTGACCCTGAGGCAGAAAAACTGGGATTTCTCCAAGTCTGCTGAATCAAATGCTTTGAAAATTTACAGGCATAAACTAGACACTAACACATTTCTAATGAGTCCTCTTGCACTCAATTTGGAGCTCTGAGGAGAGAGCAGCAGCCTCTGCAAGATTACTATTGGCGAAGAAGATGATGCAGAAAATTGAAGGAGCAAGACAATGATGGTCACAAGTGTATGTATATTGCTTCCATGTATTTTACAAGTGATTCCAAGTCTTTATATAGACTCTAGGAGTGTTCCACGAGTTTTACAAGTTGAATTTGAATTCAAATGAAGGTGGGAATGGTTGTTGGAGGGAATCAATTCACTTTCCTACAATCTAGGAAAAGTGAAGATCTTGATTGATCTACTTTTAGGTGACTTGATTTGCTTGATTGAATGCAACTTCAACCACCACAAATTCGTGGGATTTGGGCTCTATATTTGTACCTTTACATGTGTATAACTCAAGGCTTTTACAACGGTAAATGAGCCATCAAAATATTCTCAAAAAATACAATAAATGAGCATATGAAAAAGAACTCTCCAACGGATATTCTTTCGACGTGATAGCCTTTGATGTAGATCAAATCCACCTCAAGCATAGTGTAAGCTTGATGTTCCAAAAGCTCCCCCTCAAGCTAAAGTATGCTTGAGTCTTCATTCTCTGATAGGTTGAATACCTGCCATAGCTTTGAATCTACAAAGCTTTATTCCATCAAGTGCCTTCGTCATCATATCTGCTACTTGCTTTTCAGTCGGAACAAAAGAAATGTCAATCTCCTTTGCCATGAGCTTCTCCCTGATGAAGTGGTAATGGACTTCTATGTGCTTGGTTCTCGCATAAAAAATAGGATTTGCTGCTAGATGCATGGAACTTACATTATCTCCAAATATGTGAGGTTTGGAACTCACAAGTCCCAAATCTGTATACAATGCTTTTAACCATATTGCCTCTTGAGTTGCTATGGTCAAGCCTCTGTACTCTGCTTCAGTTGAAGATAAAGCAACTGTTGGTTGCTTCTTGGAACTCCATGACACTAGCTTCGAACCTGCAAATGCTAAGTAACCGGATGTACTTTTTCTATCATCCTTAGCTCCTGCCCAATCTGCATCTGAGTAGATTTTGATATCCAAATCTGAAGAGTAAGGATAGAATATACCTTCGTTGATTGTACCTTTGAGATACTTAAGTACTCTCTTAGCCGCATCCATGTGTGGTCTTCTTGGTGAGTGCATGAACTGACTAAGCACTCCCACACTATATGAGATGTCTGCCCTTGTGTGAGTAGCATATATCAAGCTACCTACCAAGCTTTGATACTTTTTAATGTCTTCAATTTTCTCACCTTCATAAACACTAAGTTTATGATTCATCTCCAAAGGTGTACCTGCAGGTTTAGTGTTCTCCATTTTGAACTTGAGAAGAAAATCTTGAATGTATCTTCTTTGAGTCAAATACATTCCTTCATCTGTGTATATCACCTGCATACCTAGGAAATATGTGAGCTCACCTAGGTCACTGATTTTGAACTCCTCTTGCATGTGTCTCTTGATCCTTTGAATGCCATTTAGATCATCACCTGTCACAATAATATCATCTACATATACACATAGATAAATAACCTCATTGTGATCCCTTTTGATGAATAGAGAAGGATCTGAGCTGCTAGCTTTGAACCCTTGATCTTGAAGATATGTAACCAACCTGTAATTCCAAGCTCTTGGAGCTTGTTTCAATCCATACAATGCTTTCTTAAGTCTGCAAACATAAGATGGATGATTAGGGTTTTCAAAACCTGGTGGTTGTGACATGTATACCTCTTCACTTATCCAACCATTTAAGAATGCATTTTTCACATCAAGTTGGAGGAGTCTCCAATTCCTTGCAATAGCTACACTTATCAATGTCCTGATTGTAGTCATCTTTGCAACTGGTGAGAATGTTTCCTCATAGTCTATACCATGAGTTTGTGAGCATCCTTTGGCAACTAATCTTGCCTTGTACCTGCAAACTGATCCATTTGAATTTCTTTTAACTTTATATACCCATCTGCAACCAATTACCTTTTGATTCAGCGACATTGGAACCAAATCCCAAGTGTCCATTTCCTTCAATGCATCTATCTCTTTGTTCATGGCCTTTTCCCAATTAGGGTTTCCCTTTGCCTCTTCATAGGTTGAGGGTTCCTCTGAAATAGAGTCTTTTGCCAAGTAGATTGAATGCTTTGTAACAAATGTGGAATCATATCCATACCTTTCTGGTTGTTTCTTCTCTCTTGCTGATCTTCTAGGTGCTTGTTTGGAGCATTCTCCAACCTCTTGCATCTTTGCTTTGCCTCTTGACTTCCATAGCTTGTAATCCCTTTCTCTTTCATCTTGGTCATCGTCTGTATCACTTCTTGGATCCTGGACCTGTGTATCATGCTTGCTTCCTAATTGATGAGAGTCAGAATCAAGATCATATGGTAGTGTTACCTTTTGTTTATCTTCATCATACCAAGACCTGTGTTCTTCAAACACAACATCTCTACTTGTAGTGAATTGCTTAGTTGAAGGATTGAAGAACCTGTAACCCATCTGAGTTGAATCATATCCAATAAACACTGCTTTTGTTGCCCTTTCATCTAGCTTACCTCTTATTTGTGATGGTACATGAACATAAGCTAAACAACCAAAAACCTTGCAATGTCCAAGACTAGGTTTTCTTCCATGCCATGCTTCATAAGGAGTCATACCTTGAAGTGATTTGGATGGTAGTCGATTGACAAGGTACACTGCAGTTGAAATAGCTTCTGCCCATAGATAATGTGGCAACTTCTTCTCTTCAAGCATTGTTCGGGCTGATCCAACCAATGTCTTGTTTCTCCTCTCTGCAATTCCATTTAGTTGAGGAGAGTACCTAGTAGTCACTTCCCTTTTGATACCTTTATCCTGCAAGAACTCATCAAACTCTTTGGAGAAGTATTCTCCCCCTCCATCAGATCTGAGCTTCTTTAGTGATCTACCTGTATGATTCTCCACATGTGCAAGATACTTCTTGAAGCAATCAAACACTTCATTCTTACTCTTGATAAAGTATAGAACAGTCCACCTACTATGGTCGTCAATAAATGAGACATAATACCTTGATCCTGCCAATGAAGGTTCTTGACTTGGTCCCCATACATCTGTATGTACTAAGTCCAATAAGTTGTTGTGGATGTAGCCTTTGTGGTTGAATGGTTGTCTTTGTGCCTTCCCAATCTGACATGCATCACACCTGTTGATCATGTGTTGCTTTGATATGTTCGGCAGTCCTAGAACACTTTGATCCCTGCATATATCCTTCAAGGTTCTTTCATTGACATGAGCAAGTCTCTTATGCCACACTTCAAGCTCACTTAGGGTTTGAGACCCAAAGTTGAATAGAGCTATGTTCCTGGTATCTCCTACTTCAAAAGTAAAGAGCCTACCATGCTTCTCACCTCGGGCTATCTTCTTGAAGCCTTGACATGGATCTTCCACAAAAGCTCCATGTTGGGTGAACCTAACTTGCAAGCCTTTTTCAACTATTTGGCCTACACTTATTAGGTTTTTAGTGATAGTGGGTATATAGAGAACCTTACTCAGAATGTTTGTCCTGCCATTGGAAGCTTTGACATTACCAATCTTCTCCACATTGTGCTTCGTGTCATCCCTTGTTTGCACTTCATGTCTATGCTTTGGACTTTCCAAGTCAGATAGAAGAGCAATGTTGCCTGCAACATGATTCGAACATCCTGAATCTATGTAGAACAAATGATCATCTTCTTTACTTTCTTTGTGGCTTACATTCATGAGAAGTAATGAGTCTTCATGTGGTTGATCTTCTGAATAATTGTTGTAGTCTCTTCTATTATAGCTTCTATTGTTATTGTTGAAGTTGTGTCCACCTCTGCCTCTATTGCTGCCATATCCACCTCTTCCACTTCCTTTCTGGGTCTTTCCATTGAACCAGCAATTTTGAGTGGTGTGGTTGGTCTTATCGCATATGGCACAAGGTTGAACATTCTAACCTTTGGCTTTGTCTTGCTTTGGTCCTTTCTTCTTCCCTTTCCACTTGCTCTTGCTTGCAAAATTGGCTTGAGAAGTCTCTTCTTCATCTTCTTCCTTCTTCTTGCCTTTCTGTTCTTATCCTTCTTATCTGCATATAGAGCACTCGTTGAATTACCAAGATAAGAGTTGCCTTCCTTTATGCTATTGTTGGCTTCTTGATTGAAGAGTTGTCCAAGAAAGATGTTGAAGTCTGGAGTTTGCACATCCATGATGAGATCGTAAGCCGTCGTGAAGGATTGCCATTGCTTATCACTTCGAATGCCGTTGAGAATTTGCCTCATGATGACCTCTTCTTCAATCAGCTCTCCAATGGATGCTAACTGATCCGCAACCTCCTTGACCTTGGTAACAAACTCTGTGATGGTTTGTTTAGGCGTCTTCTTCATTTGGTTGAACTCGTTCCAAAGATGATTCTTTCTTGCTTTGGTACTAGCAGAAAAGAAAGTCTCCAGGGCATCCCAAGTCTCTTGAGATGTCTTGCATCCTCTAATATGTGGTAATAGAAAGTCAGAGATAGAGTTTAGTATGTACGACCTTGCTTGAGCATCCCTTGCGCACCAAAGTGTGAGCTTATCTGTCCCCTCTTGTGTAGGTCCTCCTTTGGATCTTGGAATAGGCATAGCTTCATCACCTGCTACAATTCCATAAAGATTTCTACCTTGCAAATAGGCCTCCATTCTGATTTGCCAAGCCGCATAGTTGTGTCGATCAAGCTTCTCGATCATTGAGGGAAAGCCGTCACCCATCTTGATATATGCCTTGTCTTCTCAACTTCATTCTTCTAATATGTTTGAAGGCTTGTGCCTGTGCTTCTTTTTGTATTTACTATCTACTTCTTCTTTGTGTTTCTTACCCACATTGAGTCAACTTAGCATCTCTTTGATCAATGGCTCTTGATAAAGCTTGAATCTACATCCACTGATATAGTTTGGCAATACATGTCCTTCTAAAGTGTCTAATTGGAAAACTCCACTAGTTGATATTCTATTACAAGCTCTATCAATATAGTACATAGGATTTTTTTGTGCTCTTGACATGTCCATTTTCATGTGGGTGATAGGGAAATGACTTCTTGTGAATGACCATGAAATCTTGTAAAAGATATTCAATGGTCACATTCAAGAAGCGGGTTCCACAATCACTTACTAGTTTTCAATAGGCAATCCATATCTGTATGTTTTCAAACAAGAATCTAGTTATGGTTTGAGCACCATTCTTCTTAGTGGCTCTCATTTCTAACCATTTATTAAGAGAATATGTTGCTACAAGGATGTATTTGGCATGTGAACTCTTAGTTGGGGGGTTAATAGGACCTACAAAGTTTATTACCTACTTTGAGAATGCACATCCTCCCATCATGGGCCTTGGTGGCATCTCATCCTTACGCATTGGATATTGAGTTCTTTTATATGTGTCACACCTCTTCACATAGAGATATACATCCATAGGTAGGCCACCAAAGACTTGAAAAAAGAATGGCCTTGATCTTTGATCCAATCCAAAGTGTCCTCTTGCCATGCCTTATGTACAGTTTCTAAGATTTTCAAGTATTCGCTCTCATGGGCACATAGTCTCAAATATCCATCATGTCCACACCTATGTAGATTATCTCCTATGTGTGTGTAATCTTGATCCTCCTATTCTAGACTTCTTTGACTTGCCAAAGTCACCTCTTGAGGGATTTTTGAAAGAACTTGGAGAAGCTTGTCGAAGGTAGAAAAGTGCGTTTCGAAGCGATGAAGTTTGGTCAAGCCAACCGGCACAAGACCAGCCCTTGAGCTTTTGGAGACTCAAATAGACCTTATAGGCATGCTAGAAGTGCAAAGAAACACACTATGTACTTTGGAGCATCAAAGAGAATGAGTCGATACAAAACAGATAGGTTCGCAGGTCGACTAGCTCAAAAAACTTACTATCTATGGAAGAGACAATGAACTTCAAATGCCCATAGCGACCAGCGTGATTACAATTAGAAAAAATCCTTTTATGGGAGTGATACACATAGGGTTGAGTCTATGGAATGCACAAAAGTATAAGGAATAAGCAAAATATGCTATAGGAATGAGTGCGACATTCACCGGTGGTACTTCCTATTTTTCAGTAATACGCAGAGATTGACCCCGAGGCAGAAAAACTGAGATTTCTCCAAATCTGCTTAACCAAATGCTTTGAAAATTTACAGGCATAAACTAGATACTAATACATTTCCAATGAGTTCTCTTGCACTCTATTTGGAGCTCTGAGGAGAGAGCAGTAGCCTCTGCAAGATTACTGTTGGCGAAGAAGATGATGCAGAAATTGAAGGAGCAAGACAATGATGGTCACAAGTGTATGTATATTGCTTCCATGTATTTTACAAGTGATTCCAAGTCATTATATACACTCTAGGAGTGTTCCACGAGTTTTACAAGTTGAATTTGAATCAAATGAAGGTGGGAATGGTTGTTGGAGGGAATCAATTCACTTTCCTACAATCTAGGAAAAGTGAAGATCTTGATTGATCTACTTTTAGGTGACTTGATTTGCTTGATTGAATGCAACTTCAACCAGCACAAATTCGTGGGATTTGGGCTCTATATTTGTACCTTTACATGTGTAAAACTCAAGGCTTTTACAACGGTAAATGAGCCATCAAAATATTCTCAAAAAATACAATAAATGAGCATATGAAAAAGAACTCTCCAACGGATATTCTTTCGACGTGATAGCCTTTGATGTAGATCAAATCCACCTCAAGCATAGTGTAAGCTTGATGTTCCAACAATTTTTTTCCTCAAAAAGTCAACCAAAGGATTGCTCCAATCTAGTATTAATGACATGATATAATGTCGTGTGCTCCATTGGTGGTCTATTAATATAGGTTGAACAATCCTTGAACATCCCATAGATATGTGCTTCCATCATTGGCCATATGTTGCTATATTTAGGTAGTGATGTGTGTGAACACACTAGGCCTGTCAAGGCACTTTTTCCCCTCTTTAGGAGGTTTTTTCCCTCGGCTTGTATATACACCTATTGACCTAACGGGTTACTTATCTTTGTACATTCTAGTGGTAATACATTTAGTATTGTGTGTTGTGCTACAAGCTTCTTCTTCTTCTTCCTTGTGCTATTTGTGTGCTTCTACAGACCTCAAACTCCAACAATTGGTATCAGAGCAGGTCGCCCTTCATCTAGGGCATCATCGACACCCTTTCGGTCACAGTCTTAGAATCGCACAAAATTTGGTGTGCATACTGAGGGTGATTTGGAGATCAAAAAAGCTTTGCTATGTAGTGCCAAAATTGCGATATGAGCTCGTTTTGGCCTCCGAATGCACTATCGTAGTGCTTGTGTAGGCTATTTTGTCTTTTTGTGCCAAAGATGTATACAGGTTTCGATTTGCCAATATAAGCATCTCAAAGTTTGCTACAGGTTTAGCAGGACTTGTCAGGGTAGTTTTGTTCAACTTTTTTAGATACAATCATTTTTCTACATCAAGGTATTTCAGTCAATGGCCATGGCTAAAAGTAGTGATGTATTTTATATGTTGGCTATTGAAGATAAGTTGGATGGTACGAATGATCCATTATGGGTGTATATGATGCATCACATATTGGTTGCAAAAGGATTGTGGAATATTGTGTAGGGTGTTGAAAAACTTCCTGCCAAAGCTTTGCATCTGACATAGCCTCATAATCATGTGTTGCACATGCCGAATCATTTATAGATCTTTCATAGTCTATGAACTTATACAACCCACGACATAAAATGCCAAAAGCAATAATAACATCGCCATTTGATAGATCATGAATATACATTCGTCATCAACAAATTTCACAACCAAGACAATCTTGGCTAACCTGCAACTATAGTTACTCAAGGTGATGCAGAAGGCATCGAAGATGGTGATATTTTGCACATTCTTGTTCATGATGCGGTTGTTGTTGCACCTACTATGGAGCAAATTCTTTGGGATGGCAGAGATTCTCAAGCACATGCATTGATAGCCTTGTCTGTCAAATGTGCCATTATTCCTCACATTCGCTCTTGCAAAACAGTGAAGGATGCTTGGGATACACTTACCACATTGTACCAGGCTAAGAATGAGGCTCGTGTTGCTTACCTCTGAAAACAATTGAAGAGTGAGCACATGAATGAAGGTGATTCTATGGACAATTTTCTGACAAAGATCAAGGATTTGAAGGACCAAGTGATTTCTACCGATGAAGTCTTTCCTGACAGTTCACTTGTGCAAACTATTTTGAATGGTCTTCCCAACTCATATCAAAGTTTTACTTCTACTCTTTGTTTGATGATGAAAGGCAAGTCAAATGCCTTAACATTTGAAGAGTTAGTTTCTGTTTTGTTGTAGAAAGATCAGTCTAGGCAAAACAGGTCTATTATGCATGTTGCAGATCAAGCTTTCCTGGCTAGTTAGAAGGACAAAGGTAAATGAAGCTCATCTACTAGTGAGCAAAAATCCGCAAATGTTGCACATTTGAAGAACAAAGATGAGAAGAAATCCGAAAAGTAGAAATTGTTTTGCAAATACTATAAAGGAAATGGTCATGCCACTAAAGTAGTTTGTTGGCAATGCACCACAGTGAACTCTCCTTCTCACATTCTCCACGATGATATCCTCTGAGTACAAAACCGAGCTCCTAAGGCCGCACACGATACTCTGCACAAAGACTATAGAATACACAGAAAAACAGAGTACACAGGGAGCACGAAGACAGACTTCTTAGGTCTTACGAATGCGGTCAAACTTACAAGTTGTGACTGACCAGGCCACTATATGTTTTATTAAAGAACATATACAAAGAAGTGTCTAGTGGCCATTTGGCCTTTCACATGGACACTAACGGTAACAATCTCCCACTAAAGGCCAATATGGTCAAAGTAACTATGGGAGAAAAATAAAGAATGATAAAGAATACCTGAGTATAAGTATACAAATTATACCTCCCACCTGATGGGCATGTTACATAGTATACAAGTGACAGTGTAAGATCATGAATCAAGTAACCCCCATCAAGTGACAACAGTTTTGAAAGCTATCCTGTGGTAGGGCTTTAGTCAAAGCATCTGCAGCATTATCTCAAGTGTGAACCTTCTCAAGAATAATGCTCTCGGTGGCTAAGCAATCTCAAATGAAGTGATACCTCACCTCAATGTGCTTGGTCTTTGCATGATAGACCGGATTCTTAGCCAAAGCAATGACACTCTGACTATCACTAAGAAAACGAGGTACATGCTGAGGTAAACCCATATCACAAGTAAGATGAGAAAGCCACAATGCTTCCTTACATGCCTCACTTTCTGCAACATACTCTACTTCTATGGTGGAAATAGCTGTACATTCTTGAAGACGAGATCTCCAAGGGATAGCACCTCCAACAAAATGAAAAATGTACCTAGATGTAGATTTACGATTGTCTACACAACCAGCATAGTCAAAATCTATGTAACCAATAATGGATGCTTTCCCTCTACCTAATCATAGACACTTGTCCTTAGTTCCACTCAGATATCTTAAAATTATCTTGACTGCTTCCCAATGTTTCTTGCCAGGATTAGACATATATTTTCTCACAACTCCCACTGCAAATGCAATGTTTGGTCTCATAGCTACCATAGCATACATGAGACTACCAACAGCAGACTGATAGGGAATTTTGGTCATGAATTCCTTTTCCTCATATGATTTGGGGCAATCATCCTTGCTCAATTTCACATATGTGGGTAAAGGTGTACTCAATGCCTTTCCACCCTACATATTGAACCTGTGAAGTACTTTGGATATGTACTCACTTTGAGACAATTATATGCATCTTTTGCTCCTATCATGAGTAATGCACATGCCAAGAATATGTTTGGCATCCCCCAAATCCTTCATATCAAATGTCTGACTCAACTTCTTTTCAAGAATTGACAAATCATAAGAGGATATCCCAGCAATCAGCATATCATCGACATAAAGTATCAAGCATATCAAGATGCCATCTGAGCATCTCTTTGTGTAGAGACAATGATCCTCATTGCTTTGAGAATAGCCTTGAGACTTCATAAAAGCATCACATTTTTGGTACCATTGTCTAGGGGACTATTTAAGTCCATTCCTGCCCTTTGGCAAAGGTACTAAATCCCAAGTACCATTCTTGTGAATAGAATCCAACTCACTCTTCATGGCACGCTCCCACTTGACATGATCCTCTGTCTGCATAGCCTCTTTGTAGCAAGAAGGCTCATTGTCATCTATTAGCATAACAAAATCTAAACCTGGAACATATCTATCATGTGGATGTGAGACACGTGCAGAATGTCTCAATGGTTGCTGAACAGGAATATGTGCAAACTGATCTGATTGGACATTCTCTTCAACATCCCTATGTGCAGCATTTTTATGCATGCTAACTGGAGGATTAGTGTCCTCAAACACCACTCTCCTCACTTCAACCTCCTTAATGGGTTGTTTATGCATCTTAGACTCATTAAAAATAACATCACTATTTCTGATCACTGACCGTGTTTCGATCCCATAAGCAATATCCAAATTGTCCTTTTCGACCATATCCAAGAAAAATGCAAGCTCGAAGGTGATCATAATATGGTGGCTTCCCTGTCCATAACTCTTGTGCCACTTTTAGACCTTTGGCAGTACTAGGTGAAAGGTTAATCACATGAACTACAGTCAATACTGCTTCTGCCCAAAAACCTTGTGAGAGGTTTGCATGATGCAACATAGAGACTACTCTATCTTGAATAGTACTATTTATCCTCTCAGCTACACGATTTTGTACTGGGGTATAAGGATCTATAAACTCTCTACGAATCCCTCTAGACTAACAGAAAAGGTTGAATTCATGTGAGGTATACTCACCCCCATTATCTGAGCGTAAAGCCTTAAGCTTAGTTCCTTTTTCAGTCTCAACTGAAGCAAGCCATTTTTTGAAAGTAGGAAATACCTCATCCTTTGATTTGATAGGATATACCCATGAAAGTGACAAAGTAAAGTATCTAGTGGGCATAGGACCACACACATCTGTATGAACTAGATCTAAAGGTTGAATTGAAGAGTCAATGTGCATTCTATGCACATTTTTGGTTTGCTTTCCATATTGACAATGCTCACAAAATGAAAAATCAGAGAAAGGTAACACAGGTAAGTAGCAAGAACGAGAAAGATTCTCCATTCCACTATGAGATATATGGCCCAAATGACCATGCCAAATACAAGTCATAGGCTATTCAGTAACAGCTAACAAGTGTTCTTTCTGTGATACAAATAAAGGATAAAGTGAGCCAACTTTGCTTCCTTTTGCAATAACCATATTGCCCTTTGATATGCGAAAGGACTAAGCATAGAAGACCACCTTATAACCAAGGTCATCAAGTTGACCAATTGACATCAAACTGCATGATAACTGAGGTACATGGCATACATTATGCATAGTAAATTTTGAACCATCAATGAACTGCACAATCACATCTCCAATCCCCACAACATCACATTGGTAAGAATCACCAAGTCTCAGAGTACCAAGAGACTTTGCTGCATAATTAGAGAATCATTCTCTATGTGGTGTCACATGGAAAGAAGCACCAGAATCTAGCAGCCATGTGTGGGAAAGAGAATAAACCATAAGAGCTTCAGTTGGCACAATACTATCAAGTGTCAACACATCAACATCATCAGAAATAACATTAATTTCTTCTTCAATCTTCATAGTCGAAGTAGATGGTGCAGGTAACTGTTTAACATGCCCATCAACATTCTATCCTTTACCTCTAGCATTCTTTAATGCATAACAGTCTTTCTTCATGTGTCCTTTCTTATGACAATAATGGCATTCGATATCCCTCTTCCTTGATTTACTTCTACTCTTATTCTGTTGACCATTCTTTTCCTTGTTCTTGCTCCTACCACGTTGTTGATTCTTTCCTTGATAAGAATCACGAAAATTATATGCATCTCCACTCTAAGTGCCAACCATAGATTTTCTACGAATATCCTCACTCAAGAGTGCTCCACATATGTCATCATAGACAAGTTTACCACCAGGTGCACTATTGCTAATAGCTGTGCAAAATGTATACCATGATGAAGGCAAGGTGCATAACAACAATACTGCTTTCATTTCATTATCCATATCCATTTTCTGAGCCTGTAACTGAGAGAATATAGCATCAAACTCATTTAGATGAGCAGTAACACTATTTGTGCCCTTCGTACGAAGGTCATATAATTTTCTCATTAGATAGAATTTATTTGATGCCGTCTCTTTTTCATATGTATTGCATAACTTCTTCCAAAGCTCCTCTGCACTTTCAGAGTCTAATACTGTAAAGTAAACATTTTCTGCCAGGTGCAAGCGAATGGTAGACCTGGCCATTTCATCTAACTCATCCCAATCATCTTCATCCCAATCGTAAGTCTACATCCGGGTACATTTTTCATTTTGTTGGAGGTGCTATCTCTTGGAGATCTCGTCTTCAAGAATGTACAGTTGTTTCCACCATAGAACAAGAGTATGTTGCAGCAAGTGAGGCATGTAAGGAAGCATTGTGGCTTTCTCGTCTTGCTTGTGATATGGGTTTACCTCAACATGTACCTTGTTTTTCTCAGTGATAGTCAGAGTGCCATTGCTTTGGCTAAGAATCCGGTCTATCACGCAAAGACCAATCACATTGAGGTGAGGTATCACTTCATTCGAGATTGCTTAGCCACTGAGCGCATTATTCTTGAGAAGGTCCACACTCAAGATAATGTAGCAGATGCTTTGACTAAAGCTTTACCACAGGATAGCTTTCGACACTATTGTCACTTGATAGGGGTTACTTGATTCATGATCTTACATAGTCACTTGTATACTATGTAACATGCCCATCAAGTGGGAGGTATAGTTTGTATACTTATACTTAGGTATTCTTTATCATTCTTTATTTTTCTCCCATAGTTACTTTGGCCATATTGGCCTTTAGTGGAAGATTGTTATCGTTAGTGTCCATGTGAAAGGCCAAATGGCCAATGGACACTTCTTTGTATATGCTCTTTAATAAAACATATAATGGTCTGGTCAGTCACAACCTGTAAGTTTTATGAGTGTGGCTGAAAAAACAACCCCAAAGGTTTTAATGTCGGAGAAGTACAAAGAACACTCTTCTTGATGCTCTTGGACGTATGTGAAGAGAACTATGTGCAGAAGTACTCCAAAATAGCTCAAAAGACATCTTAAAATTGCTTCAAAAATAGGCTTTGAAAGCAAAGAATGAAGCTTTGAGGGACCAAAACATGTTCAACTTAATGTCAACCTTAGTCTTTCCCCTTCTTGAGACACCATAAGAGAGTAGCTTAGTGGCAAGAGATTGCCACAGTTAAGCGAGCTCCGGGGGGAACAGTACTAGGATGGGTGACCTCCCGGGAAGTACCGGGAACCTCTATATTCCTTGATCATTGAGGTCCTCCCTCACACACAGCCAATGGTGACTTTGGTGACTCGGATGACAAGGTATGCCAAGGTCTATGCCTTGATCGCCGCCTTAGTCGTGAGCCTTGGAGTAAGCCGGGGGGTGCTCGCTTCGCTCGCACAAAAGGAACAAAGCTTTTGCCTCAAACTGCTCTGATACCAGTAAAGTAGTTTGTTGGCGATGCACCACAGTGCTCTCTGCTTCTCACGCTCTCCACGATGATATCCTTTGAGTAGAAAACCGAGCTCCTAAGGCCACACATGATACTCTACACAAAGACTACAGAATACGCAGAAAAACACAGTACACAGGGAGCACGAAGACAGACTTCTTAGGTCTTACCAATGCATTCAAACTTACAGGTTGTGACTGACCATGCCACTATATGTTTTATTGAAGAACATATACCGAGAAGTGTCCAGTGGCCATTTGGCCTTTCACATGGACACTAACGGTAATAGTCACTAAGAGCTATCCAAAACTGACTGTTAAAGAGGCAAAGAAAAAAGAGGCAGGAATGGTTGTTGTAGAGGCCTCTACACTGAAAACAGAGTTTACTAGTCTTGTGCAAAATGAAGAATGGGCATTTACTACTATTTGCACTTTTGACCCATCTTCTCATGGGTACTGTATGTCTGTAGCAGACTCAAATGTTTGGTACTTTGATAGTGGAGCAACCAAACATATTACCTTGCAGCATAGTTTCTTCATGTCACTTGAGCCTACCCCTACAAGGAATACTGTCACATGTGCCAACAACTCCTCTTATCTTATCATGGGAGTTTGTAAGATCATTTTGATGACTGTTGATGGCAATTCTTTTACATTGTTGGATGTTAATTTTTTGCCAAGGATCAGGAAAAATTTGTTACCAATTTCAACACTAGCCAAAATTGTCTTAGTTGTGAAATTTGTTGATGACAGATGTATAGTTCATGATCTATCAAGTGGCGACATCATTATTGCTTCTGGTATTTTATGTCGTGGGTTGTATAAGCTCATGGACTGTGAAAGATCTGTGAATGATTTAGCATGTGCAATACATGATTCTCAGGCTATGTCCGATGCAAAGCTTTGGAATGCACGCTTTGGTCATCTGGGTTTTGGTAGTTTGCTATGTCTACACAAATCTGAAATGGTGTCCTCTCTACCCAAACTCAAGGCACTTGGTAAACATGTTTGTGGAGACTCTATTTTGGGCAAAATGCAGCATTCATCATTCCCAAAAGATGGTTTAGTTCGAGCTAATAAAAAATGCAGCTTGTTCATAGTGATGTATGTGGTCCTATGCAGACATCTTCTTTTGGGAACTATGTTTACTTTGTGACTTTCATCGATGATTTTTCAAGGCATGCATGGGTATATCCATTCAAAGAAAAGTCCGAAGTGTTTTTGTGCTTCAAACAGTTTTTTGTTTTGGTTGAATATCTATCAACATGTAAAATGGGCATCCTTTGTTCTGATTGAGGGGGGGAATAAATGTCTTCTCACTTTAATGCATTTCTAGCTAAACGTGGGATAAGACATTAGGGTATGGTGCCGTATACACCTCAACAAAATGGATTTGTTAAACAAAAGAACAGGTCACTAATGGAGATGGCAAGGTCTATGGACAAGAGTCAGGCTTAATCACATAGTTTTTGGCTTGAGGTTGTCACGTGTGCAAAATATGTACTTACCAGGTGTCCCACTAAATCATTGTAGTCTATCACTCCATATGAAGCTTCGCATGGTCGTAAGCCATCTGTTGCTCACCTACATGTTTTTTGTTGTATGGCATATGCATTAGCGCTTGAACAACATCATAGGATGATAAAGCAGTGAAATCTATTTTCATTGGGTACAATTTTGAAAGCAAAGGCTATCGTCTATATCATCCACAGACTAAACACATTTTTCGTTAGCCTTGATGTTGTTTTTGTGGAATATGCTATTCAGCCATTACTTTCATGTACAAAGGAGACATATGTTAGCTCCAAAGACATGTATGATACTTTTCTACCTCTTTTTATAGGTGGATAGTCTAGTGTTGGTCCTAATGAGGCAATTTCTCAGCCTTTACAAGTTTCATGTGATGATGCATATTTACATGATGCACTTGTTGATGAGAGAGCTGATATTGAGGAGGCAAAAACTATGCCAAAATGGCTTGTACAGACTTTGTGTGATAGCAAATTAGATGCACCTCTATCATATCGTACTCGTTCTGGCTCTCACAATGCTTCTTTTGCATTAGATTGCTATGTTATATTGGCTACCTCTAGTCTCTTTGATAAGAATGAGCCTATTTCATTTGAAGCACAAAATTCAAAAAATTGGATGGCTGCTATGCTATCTGAATATGGTGCTATCATGAAAAATGGTACTTGGTCTTTATGTGACTTGCCTCCTAGCAAAAAGGCCATTGGGACTAAGTGGGTATACAAGCTGAAGTGTAAGCTTGATGGAACGATTGACAGGTATAAGGCTAGGCTTGTTGCAAAGGGTTATGCTCAAGAAAGAGGCATTGATTTTGATGATACCTTTGCTCCTACTTGTCGAATGAGTATTGTTCATAGCATTTGTGCACTTGAAACTCATCATGGTTGGAATATACATCAGTTGGACATTAAAACTGCATTTTTGAATGGTGACTTGCATGAAGAAGTGTATGCTTTTCAGCCTTGTGGCTTTGTGCAAAAAGGGCATGAAAATCAAGAGTGCAAGTTAAAGAAGGCATTATATGGTTTAATGCAAGCACCATGTGCTTGGTATGAAAAGATACATGCCTATCTAATTGCACATGGTTTTGAGAACAATTCAACTCAGAGCACCTTATTTGTTAAGAGTGCTAATGATGTGCTTCTGATCATTGTTGTGTATGTTCATGACATGCTACTCATGGTCCTCATGAGAAGCATATTGTTGATTTTAAGGCTAATTTGCATGCCTCATTTGAGACGTCAAATTTAAGGTGTTTGCATCATTATTTGGGCATTCAGTTTATGTAAGTTGATGGCAGAATAGCTTTGTGTCAAATAAAATATATTGGCATATTATTGCAGTGTTTTGGCCTTGAAGACTGCAAACCTATTGCCACTCCTACGATTGAGTCTTCATGATGTTGCAGATGCATTTGATGTTGTTCTCTATTAGTAGGCTATTGGATGCTTGATTTACATATGCATTACTCGGTTAGAAACTCAGTTTGTTATCTCATAGATGAGCAAGTTTATGTATTGCCCAGGTGTCAAGTATTGGCAGGTGGTTAAGCACATCTTTCGCTACTTGAATGGTACCCGACTACTTGGATTGTTTTATCCCAAGGGGGATCATTACCACCAAATTGCATGCTTTTTGTGATAGTGACTGGGCTAGTTGCTATGACACGTGTGTCCACCAATGGTTTTTGCTTCATGCTTGGTAGCTCATGCATATCTTTGTTGAGCAAGAAGTAGTCTACTGTGGCCACTTCTATTTGTGAGGTTGAGTATAGGGCAGCTTTCACAGTGACTATTGAGTGCGTTTGGCTCATACGCGTTATGGCTGATTTGGGTGTTGTTCGCTCTTCTACCACCACCATCTTCACTAACCGTGAGAGTGCATTGGCAATTTACCCTGTGTTCCATGCTACCACTGAGGTGCATTATCATTATGTCAGGGAGAGGTTCTCTGCTGTAGAGGTCAACTTGGCATATGTGCCCACACAAGAGAACATTGTAGACCTTTTCACGAAGGCTCTGCCTAGGGAGAAGTTTGAAGCTTTCCGCAAAGCTTTGGGCTTACTTCCTTTTTTGGATTGATTCCACATATCTTGTCACTTCCCTATACATGAGTGCCAGCTCCTTGTTCATTGCATCACTCCCAAGGGGGATTTGTTGATATATTTAGGTAGTGATGTTTGTGAACACGCTAGGCCCATCGAGGCACTTTTTTTCCTCTTTAGGAGGTTTTTTCCCCCCAGCTTGTATATACACATATTGCCCTAATGGGTTACTTATCTTTGTACATTCTACTGGTAATACATTCAGTATTGTGTGTTGTGCTCCAAGCTTCTTCTTCTTCCTTGTGTTCTTCACATGCATTTGCCGATCTCAAACTCCAACACCATACACACCTAATCATCTATATGTGCCGATTGCAACCATGTATCATACCATTCCAACAACAAGCTAGGATTCCTTGATCCGTCTACTTGTACTTCCTACCAGTATTTGTATCTCTGTGATCTAAAAATTTCCTCACCCTTTGTCCTAACCATGGGGTTCTTAGGCCCAAATTTAAGAATAGACACGTGTTTTAGCCCATTTAGGTATTACTTCCAAGTTGAACAAATAAGCATGAGGAAGTTTGTCTGATACTTCTTGCAGTGATTCCCCTGAAGTAAGTGTAGAAAGATGATCCACCCTAAGGTGAGTCTCACTTTTCCTTATAACCACTTTGAAATTGTATTTTATTAGTAAGAGAAACCATCTTACTAGTATGTTTGTATTGCAAGTCTTGTTCACAAGGTAGAGTAATGCTTGATGATCTGTAAAGAATTTAAACCTATTTGCAAGCAAATAGTGTCTAAAATTTTAAATTACATATACCATGCATAATCCTTCTTGTTTTGTGGTAGTGTAATTTCTCTCTACCATGTTTAATTGCCTACTTGTGTATGTGATGGGGAGATCAGCATTGCCTTCATATGAAGGTTGTGCTAGCACACATTAACTTGCAAAATTGGAAGCATCCACATGAACATGGAATGGCTTATTTCAATTTGGCATAGTCAAGATAGGGACTGAGCACAAACATCTTTTCAACTCAATGAAAGATGTCTCACATTCATGGTTCCACTCAAAGTTAGTCAAGAGTTTGTACAGAGGCTTTGCAACAATGGTATACATGTGGATAAAGCATTGATAATATCCACACAGTCCCATAAAATCTTGTACTTCCTTGACCATCTTTGACCTAGGTAATTTTGCAATCACTCTTAGCTTATCCTCGTTGACACTATATGTCCTAAAATCTTTCCTTGCCTGACCATGCAAACACATTTTTCTAGGTTCAAGCAGGCTTGATATTCTCTACATTTGTCAAAGATCTATTTAATCTATGGGATGTGTATTTGTTTGATGTGGGAATGAACACATAGATCATCCACATAGACCTTTAAGTTCTTCCTTAAGAAGTCCTTAAAGACATGGCACATCAGCCTTTGAAATGTAGCAGATGCATTGGTGAGCTCAAATGACATCACACTAAATGCAAATATACCCCACTCAGTAGCAAAAGCCATCTTATGTTGATCTTTTGGAGCGATGGCTACTTTATTGTACCTGAAAATCAATCCAGGAAGCTATAAACTTCTTTCCCCACTACACGTTCTAATAGATGCTTCATGACTGGAAGTGGATATCTTGTATGGTGGTGGCATTAACTTTCTTCAAGTCAATGTAGAGATGCAACTTTCCATTCTGTTTGGGCACTACAACAATGGGGGATACCCATTCGATATGCTCAATCTCATAGATGAAACCAACTTCTATCAACCTATTGATTTCCTCTTTGATCTTGGCTGCATAATTATCATTATATATAAGGATTTTGCTTAGTTGCTTGGCTTCTAAGGTCATTGGGATCATATGAGAACAAATGTATGGATCCACACCTTTTAGGTCCTTATAGTTCCAAGCAAACACATCTCTATATTCCCTCAACAATTCTATCAATTCTCATTCTTCTTCATCACTCAATTCATGTCCTATGTAGGTGCATTTTTCTTCTCCATCTTCGATCGTTAGTACTATCGTCTTCATTTGTTCCTTATCATCATATGCTTCTCCTGTGAGAGCTTCTCATTCAAACATTCTTACCATGATTTTCCTATCTTCTATTTCATATTTCTTGAAATGATTTGGCACTTCAAATAAGGATTTGTCCTCTTTTTGTGTGGTTAATTTCTTCTTTCTCTTCTTCTCACTCTTGTCAACTTCTGACATAGTTAACTTCTCCTTAGGTTTACATGCTACTTGTCCTTGAGTCCTAGCATCTAGCAAATAGAAGTACTCCTCTTCTGAAGCACAAAATGGTTCTAGGATGATGGACTCATCATCCTCATCACTAATTTTCGGTATTGTTGATGTAATAGGCCCACACTCTTCTATGAATAGATCAAACATGAGAGGTTCTATTGTGAATACAAAGATTTCATAGCCATCTTTGTCATAATGGGGTATCCATTGTTCATTTACAACTATCTCCATCGTGGCTAATATCTCAACCCAACCATGGGGTTTTAATTCTTCATTCGGGAATATCATAGGTGAGTAGGTTGGGTCGTGAAACACTCTAGGTTTTCCATTGACACCTAATTTTCTTGCTTCTAATCTCTTTTCCTCTTCCACTACAACTTTACAAATTCTAAATGTGTATCTTTGTGCATCCATGAAGAACCTGATCCTATGGAATGCACCAATTGTCTCATCCAATGCTTTATGGATTGAGTTCCATTGTATGAGTGGTAGATCTCTATGGGAGTAGTCCTTCAAATTGACCTTGCTAGTGACTCCTAAATGTTGTGAGTACAGAGAACTGGTTCCCCAATCTTGCACTATCTACAATTGCCTCATGAATGGCATACCTAAAATCATATCATAAGCATGATGCTTTCCAAAATCACAAATGGCAAATGTGTGTTCAAACTCTACACCACAATTGGTGAGAGTTATCCCTTCTAGCAATCCTAGGGGTTTCTCGATATGTCTTTCTACCATTTGTAACTTCATCCTAGTTGGTGTTAGAGTTGGCTTGCCCCAACGTTTCCATAGGGAAGTGGTGGCAATAGCAACCTACTCCTAAATCTAAGATAACTTTCGTTGTGTAGCCCTAATAAGTGGTAGGTAGGTAGGTGTTTCCATCTTCTCCTTCGCTCATATCTATCTTGTCTATGGGCATCTCTCATACCATCTTTTGTGATCCTGCTTAAGAGTGGGAGTTTGCAACTTCAGGCAGTTGATTTGCTACATGCTTGCACAACTCAACTTTGATTCTTAGTACCTCCTCTAAAATGAGATGGAATTGAACTTTAGTGTTCTTCACTACATCAATGTTCCTAGGTAGGATGGATTCATCATTTCTAACCATGAATATGGGGGCTCTCATCTGAATAGGACTAAATTCCCATGGACCTGTGAAATGTGGCAATTCTTGTAGGGAATTGGATTCAAAGTATAGTCTTTCACTTCATTGTATGTCCTCTTAATCTCCATATATAGAGAGAATGTTGCAAGGTAATTAATCATGAAGATTGTTCACTTCTTCAATAGGATGAGGATTCTCACCCTCCTTGGTCCATTTCTCCTCTTGTATCTCTCTCAAGAACTTTTGGGAGCAATGATTTATAGTGAAAGGAATTCCATCATCCATAGAATTAGGTACATAAACTCCCGATGGGGGTAAGCTTATCTATTCACTTCCACTATTTTGAGCCTCTAGTTTGGCTGAAGTCTTGGGTTGAGCTACTAGTTGCTCTAGCTCTCCAAAAGTCCTTCAAAGTGTAATTGTGGATTCAGTGAGTTTGTTTGATTGAAAAGGCGGCTTGCATGGAACATAGCCTAAGCTAGTTCTACCATTTTTGCACAAAGTTTGGTCCTCTCAATCTCTAGGTCTGCTTAGGGTAACATTTATCTAACTCAGCCACATTTGGCTCTTCCTGAATTCAAGCCCGATAGGCCTTGAACATCATGTCTAAATCTTCAAAAGCAGGATCTACTAAGATTCATTCTGCTCTAGGTGGTGGTGGGGTTGAATATGGGTGAGATGGTGGTGGTGTGCGAGGGTGAGTTTCAGATGCAAGGTCAACTATTTTTATTTTTGTTTCTTTAAGGCTCTCTTCTAATTCACTCATCTTCCTAGCCCATTGTTTCTTCATTCTTGCTCAGCTATCCTTCCAAGCTCTAGTTCTCTTTTTACTTGTACTTTTTGACTCACTAGCCTCTGACTTCTTTTCTTGTTTTATGTCTAGAGTCTTCTATAGAGCTTGGGATCTAGTGACTACTTGTATAGGGATGATATTAGTCGCACTTCCATTGGGTTCCACTACCATGACAATGACATTAATAGGGGTAATCTTTTGTGCATTGGCTAGATTTTTAGGACAATCTCTTAGGAGATGTTCCTTTCCACAATCAAGAAAAAATCCTTGAATCACTATGGGTTGGGATTTGTTGGAGGAGATGGTGGATAGTCTTTAGAGATGAGATGGTGTTGCTTGATCCTGCTTCACACCTGCCAAACATGATTGCTAGAGAGTGTAGTGGGCCTCTTTAGCTAGCCAATGATCATAGATGATCACATATGTTGCTTGGAACATGATCCACTAATCAATGGATCAAAACAGATAGGTAGGAATTGATCCAAGACCAAAAACTTGCTATTCTTATTCCTACACATGTTCAATGTTTTGAACAGTTCTCTGAGCACAGTAGTAATTAGCTTAATTCCTTTTGGGAAACTCTAATTATTTTAGAAAGCTACCAATCATGAGCGATTTCATAAAAAATGATAGACTACATGCAGAGAATGGTGTTTAGCAAATCACACTATAGTCCCAACATTTTCAGGGTGCAATAGTCAACAAACCAGAGAGTAATGATTCATTCATATCTCATGATTCAGATGAGTGATGACATGAGATTTTGTACCATTATATTAGACAATATAGTGAACATATCAATCTTCAAATCATTGGAAATGATCAATCATGCACTGAGAACAAGCTCTGAGAAGATCACTGATCTGATATGGTCATGACAGAGAAGTGAGGTGAAAATATGATAGAAAGTATATATTAAAACATGTACAAATACAATTTCATTGGCAATGATACATTGCACAATGTGAGCGGTATGAGTGAGCTATAGAGTAAGCTCCTCAAATCATAGTATGTCTTCTCTAGTGATCTCCAAGAGTCGAGATATCCCACGGGCCATGTATAGGATATTTTCTCTCATTACTCAACAACCAAAAACTTTGAGATTTGATGCTTCCTAACTTCCTCGTGGTTGTAAGAAACTTTTACAAAGGTAATTGTGAATGATTTTTGCAAGATATTGATCACATGGGGTTCCATAAGAGTTGTGCTAATTAACCAAGTATGTGGGCTTGGTTTTAATTGCACCAACAAGTGCCCTGGTGGAGGGATTGGACAATCACATATGAAGTGATCTCGCTGACATCTATAGTATGGTCCTCTAGGTGCTTGGGGCTGCATTTGTCGTAACTGATGGCTAGGGTTTGAATTTGTATACATCATGTTTGAGTATTCAGGTTCCTAGTCAGGTTCCAATGGTGTTTCGTATTGATAGGTCACATTATGCTCTAGTGATTATGTGTAGTAAGCTGATGGGCTATTTACATGGGTAAGTCAAAACTTTGAGCGTTTGGGTCACTATCTGAGATCATAGAGGATGATGTCACTATGGCTCTAGTCAAGTTGCCTTGTGTCGTTGCATATTTTATTGGAATTACATTGGTAGGTGGTAAAGGTTGCTAACCTAACACATTGAGGTCTAGGTTGGGAATGAGTATGGTTGATAAGGTTGTTTTGGCCTATAGTATGGTTGTGGTTGGTATGGGTTTTGATATCTATTTGGAGGTTGGTAGGGCTGCTAGTAGTGTTGCCTAACTACCTATTTATTGTAGGGGCAATCTTGTATAGTATGATTTGTGTATCTTCTTTCAATGGTGCAATATTGGGCATTTGGATTTCTTGAATTTTGAGCCATCAAGTGACATACATTAGCCATGTGGTCTCCTCCACAAGTGTAGCATCATTTCATGAAGACCATCCAAGGAGTTTTTCTACTGTATACTCCCAAATTTCTTGCCACTTGTTCTACTAGTTCGTCTATTGAAGTTGAGAGTTGGGATATGAAACTAGTAGAACTATATGAATCTTATATAGTTTAGAAAGTTCTAACTTGTCACCCAAGTTTTCTTCAATATCAATACACATTCTGACACATTTCTCTATGGTTCGGGGTCCTTGAGATAGACATATGATCTTAGCTTTGCACTCAATAGGCTATCTAAAAACAAGGAAACTTGCTTAGCTTGGGTAGGTAACTCCAAGGTTGGACATTGCTCAATGTATGATCTAAACCTACATCATGCTAGCCTAACATTTTCTTGTGGTGTCTACTTAAAGTTGTAGATCAATGAGGAAGTATTATGCTTGATGCCACTCTTAGAAACTCAAGTATGAAAGTGTCAAATAGTTGAATGATGTTCCTGAACTATCCTAACACAATGGATAAAACCATGTTAGGGTTGTGTCTTTCAATGTAAGCCCAAAAGCTTGGTATTGAGTAAACATATCATCAACTTGTTATGCTCTCAATAATTTCTTGAATTGGACTATGTGATCATAAGGATCTCCTATACCATCAAAATAGTTCTTCATGGCTTTCAACGATTGGGTCAATCTCAAAATTCTAGGAAATTTTTAGCCTTTTGTTCATAGAATGACTAAATAGTAGGGTTCTTTGTTGGTAGTTTAACATAATTATTCTGCAAACTATTTTCCTACTACCACATTCATTCAGAATATTCACCAATATAACTCTACTACAAACTTATGAATATATATATAGAGATTATTCACAATATACTGAACAAACAACTATGAATCACCATGCAATATAGAACACAACAAAACTATCAAAACATCACTTGTATGATATCAAACTTTGGAATAACTTATCAAATCTTTGTCGAATTAATATAGTAATTATCAAACAACAATAATCAAACTTAACAACAATATTAACCAATCTATACAACAATACTACAACGACAACGACACAAAACAACAATTTTTGCCAAATCTGTCAACACACCAATCCTCTTACAACGATCTAATCCATGCGGACTCGTCATGTCAAATTCTCAACGTGTGATATTTTATGTATTACAATGCTTCACCGAAATGGTTCAACAAAATTATGTGTTTTTGCAATTAATCACACCGTTGGCCTAACAAAATTCTCTTGGTTCTCTTTGGTGTCTATGTCCTCTAGGTCTCTCTTGTTCCATTCTATTTGGGTCTAATTTGATCTCTCTATTCATGAAGGATTTGCAAAACTTATCTCCAATCTCTCCTTGAACTCATCCTTTTGACTATAGCTTGGCAAAATTAATATGTTAGTTATGTTCCTAACTTTTGATGATCAAGACCTAATAGAATCTATAGTATTACGACAAGACTAGATATTCCAATACTTAATAGATATAAACATCAAGAAAGGAATGCGTACATCTCATGTGCATGGTACTAAAGCTTTTATTGTATTTATGAATGCACTAAACCAATGAAAATCATGAGTGCACTTGAGCAAACATTAGACAAGAATGTGCTTGATGAAATTCTTGAGATGCTTGATGAAAATTTTTCTCTTAATGATATATTGCATTACTTAAGTTATCACTACAAGGAATACGGGCGCATAGCGACTGTTAACATGACACAATTTCGTATCTATAAAATTGCAAAAAGCATCACAAGAAGCGTCGAGCATGAACCGTCGGTTAAACGACGAGTAATATGATGTTTTTATCGATGTGTGGCACGACAGGATGTGCAACGCTCACATTGAGCATCGTTAAAGAGATGATTTAAAAAAGCATCGCATAAGCGACACTAATTTGTATCGCATAAGCGACGGTAATTAACATCGCTTATGCGATGCCAATTCTAGTGGCTTTTACGATGCGTTACCATCGCTTACATGTTGGCTTTTTTATGAAAAAATTTAAAACTTTGGAGGCTCTTCGATCAACATCTTCACGCATCTGATCAAAGAGCTCTCCAGCGTTCACAACTACGCTGCGTTTACAAGCTGAAACAATCGCTTGCAAAATTGTTGTTTTGTCTAATCTCTATCTTATTGTCTCTCTCTATCTGTGTTTCTCTCTTTCTACCTCTTTCTCTCTTTGAATTATCTCTCTCTCTTCTCTCTCTCTCTCTATCTCTCTTTATTGCAGGTTATTCAAGAACTAACAAGCAAAAAATATGGCTAACCATTGTAAGCACAATTTCCATTTTTTGTATATCATTTGAATTGTGTTATTTTCATTAGTTAGCATACTCACACTTATTGATATGCACATATACACTTATACATGATGAAGATGCATGTTCACACATATACACATATACACATGCACATACACACACATATATACACACACATACATGTGCACATACACATACACACACATGCATATGCACAAACATTTCTACAACCACATAAAAAGACTTGCATGCATGCATTATTGCATATATACATACACATACACACATTAACATATACTTAAATACATGTATATGCACATTCACATGCATGCACATGGATGCAAATTGAAATGCATCCAAATGCACATGCATGTTTCATACATATACACATGCATATACATACACTTGTATATGTTTATACACATACACATGCATATGTGCATATGTATATATACACACACATACACATATATATGCACATACGGACACACACATATACACATATACACACACATGCACATGCATACATATACACATATACATGCACATACACATATACACATACACTTACACATATACCTGCACATACATATACACACACATACACATGCACATGCACATAAACATATACACACATATACACTTACACATGCACATGCACATACATACATATACACATACACATGCACATGCACATACACATACATACACATATATACTTACACATGCACATGCACATACATGCATATAGACATATACATATGTACATACATTCATATACACACACATATTACACACATATACATGCACATACATACACACACATATATACATGCACATACATACATATACACACATACACATGCACATACACATACATATGCATATACACTTACACATGCACATGCAGATACATGCATATACACATATACATATGCACATACATAGATGTGCATACATACATAGATACATACATATACATGCATATAGACATACTTACACATATAGATATATACCTACATGTGCATATATACATTTATACATAACTGATATATTTTTTTGTTTCTTGTTATAATCAGATTCTGATCAATAAGAGGGCACTCCACCACCTCCTACCCATGCTACGACTTTGCATGTGTCCTCGGATAGGAATTTATGATGAATTTTACTATCAAGAGCATATTATATGTTGGTGTAACTCTTGCTATGGCACGTATCGAAGACCACGATTGGAATGTATTGAACATAAGGCAGAATATGGTACTTTTGAGCATGCAGCACCACTTGGTCAACGTGATAATGCTTGGGTATGTATTTTTTCTATAAACTAATGCCATTATTTTATTTAAAAACCATATACAAAATCAAATTATTGTTGATATGTAGGAATACTTGTTCGATGATGATGATGATAATAATAATTCTCATAATGTTAATATACCTCGTACACGTCATGGACTTGTTGTTCATCAATTACAAGCAGAGGTTTCTAGAAATCCTCTACCTCCTAGTTTAGAGACTGAAATGGCTGGAGATTATCCATTGCCAGCTCGTGATCGTTCTCTAGTACAAACATATGATAGAAGAAGATATGGAGGATGGAACAAAGGACCACTTCCTTTAGATGGCGAGGTTTTCAACTTTTGGGGTAATCGCTAAATGATTGCTCCATCCACTATTAATAATGTTGGTCATGGTCTCTTTATTGTAGAGGATTTGTATGTGCCTTCGAACTCTGAAGTCACTCTTATGTCATTTTGTGGTCCTATATATGGATGGGGAGATTGGCATTGACTTGTAGGTTATGTTCAAAGCATGAGTACTTATGGAATATGCTTGAATGCAACATCCCTTACTAGTAGGAGGATTTCACATGCAGAAAATGAAAGATTATATATTGATGGAAGACCTTACATGCATGGAAATATAGCAGGTTTAATAAATAGTAGTCGAGGGTTACATAATAGTTCAAGGACTCATTGCACATTTGAGGAGCGTGAAAATAGTCATGAATCACCATACATGAGTAGAGATGTATCAAGATACATAGTTGGCAATGTTATTACTACATTACATGCTGGTGATGAATTATTAGTGAATTATGGATGGCGTAGACCTCCAAGAGCACCTTTTAGCTAGAGAGAGAATGAAAATTTTCTATCCATATTTAATAACTTATATATTCAATTTTATGTTTAAAGTTTACTTTTTATTCATTTATGGAATACTAATGATTTTTATTCATTTGTGTAGATTCCAACATATGATGTTGATGATATTCCTCCACGCCATTCACAATTGCCAGTAAGACCTCATTTATCAGAAGCTTTATTATTTTATATATAGTTTTATCTTCGAGGAGAAAATTTTTCTCATGTACGTATGGATATGTGTGTGTATTCATGTGTATTATATATATACATGTGTTAGTATGCATATATATGTGTTTCATGTATATGTGTGTGTGTGCATGTGTGTGATATATGTATATATGTGTTAGTATGCACACGTGTATATATGCATATGCATTTGTGTAATATATGTGTGTGTATGCATGTATAAGTATACATGTGTGCATGTAGGCATTTATGTGTGATGTGTACATGTATATATGTATATGTGTCTATGTGTAAATGTGTACATGTAAATATGTATCCATGTATATATATTTATGTGTGCATATAGGAATGTATGTGTGATGCATAATGTATCTACTCCATTTTATATTTATGTATGTGTATCTACATGATGTGTATATATCTTTATGTATATTATGATCCTTGTTGATTCGAGTGGCTATATATAGAGGCATAAGGTTGGGAGGAGAGACATCTCTCTAGTAGGACATCGGAGGAATAGATGCAATGTGTACATATACTTCAATCATATGGCTAAAAGGATGAATTTGAGTTTCTAAATCAAGGTTTGTAAAACCCTAATATCAAAATTAGTGTTTCCGAATTAGGATTTTTGAAATAGGATTTCTGAATTAGGATTTTTATAATAGGGTTTTTGAATTAGGATATATATATATATATATATATATATATATATATATATATATATATATATATATATATATATATATATATATATATATATATATATATATATATGTGTGTGTGTGTGTGTGTATGTATGTATGTATGTATATATATATATATATATATATATATATATATATATATATATATATATATATATATATATATATATGTGTGTGTGTGTGTGTGTGTGTGTGTGTGTGTGTGTATATATATATGTATATATGTGTGTGTGTATGTATGTATGTATTGTTATAAATTGAGATATCTATATTGTAATATATATATATATATATATGTGTGTGTGTGTGTGTATGCATGTGTGTATGTATGTGTATCTATATGTGTGTAAATGTGCACGTATGATGTATGTGTGTATGCGTGTATTTGTACCTCTAGTCTCACTCTTTTCTCTCTCTCTCTCTTATATACATACATACATACATAAACACACATACTCATATCCACATATATATACATAAAAGCAATGCATACCATGCATTATTGCGATGATGAGCCATAAGTGTTCACATCTCTTTTAGACACCACTTATGCGACCATCGTGTCCCAAACTTTGTCTCATGTGAACTAAGTACGTATATTTTATCCCTCTCATCATGCTCACTACAAAAATTAAAAAAATCATGTAAATAAAACATAAGATATTTATTTCAATTTATATGTAAAATTTATACTTACTTCCACTGCAAGTGGACAAGACGCAGGTAAGAGTCGCACAATGCTTGCATTCTTCTCTTGAACTCCAATCCATTCCCTATGTACACAATATTCCCCTTTGGCTCTATATCGCACTCTAGCTCTAAGGTGCCTATGCATGTCCTCATAGGCACCTGTGCTCTGCTATCTAGATTTGGAGGTGGTATAGGTATCCTGAAAATAGATAGATAAAAATAAATAAAAATATGTGTTATAATATCATTAGAAAAAATTGTGAAAAAAAACATACCTATAAGCAAATAGCTGTCTTCTTGCATGTGGAGCCGTAGAAGAGTCCTCCTCTAATCACTGGGTAAGCATCTGGATTGTAAAATCCAGCTCATCATTAGGCATCTCTGAGCACTCATGCATGATGATCCCTAGAGTATCAGGCAGAACTCTTGCTCTCATAAGACTTTTTATGAGAGTGAGTTTCACCTTTCTCTCTCTACTATGATCCATAATACTTGTACATATAAAACAAAATGGATTAGAAATCAATATATATACGTGTAAATATGTATGTGTGTATGTGTATGTAGGTGTATATGTGAGTGTGTGTACGCATGTAAGCATGTATGTATGCATATGCATGTGCATTATGTATGCAAATGTATGCATGTGTGTGTATGTATGTGTGTGTATGCATGTAAGTATGTATGTATGCATATGCATATGCATTATGTATGCATATGCATATGCATTATGTATGCATATGTGTGCATGCATGTGTATGTGTGTGTGTATGTATCTCTATGTGTGTGTATGCATATATGTGTGTGTATGTCTCTATGTGTGTGTCTATGCATATATGTGTGTGTCTATGTGTGTATATACGTGTGTATATGTATACATGCATCTATATGCATGTGTATGTATGTGTGTAAATGTGTGTGGATGTGTGTATGTGTGTGTGTATGTGTGTTTATATATATATATATATATATATATATATATATATATATATATATATATATATATATATATATATATATATATATATATATATATATATATATATATATATATATGTGTGTGTGTGTGTGTGTGTGTATGTATCTATGTGTGTGTGTAATTTTGTATGTTTCTATGTGTGTGTGTGTGCATCTATGTGTGTAAGTGTGTGTGTCTGTGTGTATGTGTGTATGTCTGTGTGTATGCATGTGTACGTGTGTCTGTGTATGTGTGTGTGTCTATGTGTGTGTGTAAATCTGTGTGTATATGTGTGTGTATGTGTGTATGTGTCTATGTGTGTATGTGTCTATGTGTGTGTATGTGTCTATGTGTGTGTATGTGTCTATGTGTGTATTTGTATGCATGTAAGCATGTATCTGTGCATATGCATGTGCATTATGTATGCATATGTATGCATGTGTGTGTATGTGTGTGTATGCATGTAAGTATCTATGTATGCATATGCATATGCATTATGTATGCATATGTATGCATGTATGTGTATGTGTGTGTATGTCTCTTTATGTGTGTGTGTGTGCATGCATATATATGTGTGTATGTGTGTGTGTGTCTCTTTTGTATGCATATGTATGCATATTTATGCATGTATGTGTATGTGTGTGTATGTCTCTCTATGTGTGTGTATGCATATGTGTGTGTGTGTGTGTCTATGTGTGTATGTGTATGTGTGTATGTGTGTATGTGTGTATGTGTGTATGCATGTAAGCATGTGTGTATGCATATGCATGTGCATTATGGATGCATATGTATGCATGTGTGTGTATGTGTGTGTATGTGTGTGTATGCATGTAAGTATGTATGTATGCATATGCATATGCATTATGTATGCATGTACGTGTATGTGCGTGTGTATGTCTCTCTACGTGTGCGTGTGTATGCATATGTGTGTGTGTCTATGTGTGTATATACATATGTATCTATATATATGTGGCTGTATGCATGTGTATGTGTGTGTAAATGTGTGTGGATGTGTGTGTGTAAGTGTGTATGTGTCTATGTGTGTGTGTATATGTGTGTGTATGTGTATGTGTATGTGTGTGTATGTGTGTGTATGTGTGTCTATGTGTCTATGTGTGTGTGTCTATGTGTGTATGCATGTGTCTATGTGTGTATATATGTGAGTGTGTATGCATGTGTATGTGTGTGCAACAGCGTAGCCAAGGAAATCATCATGAATGAATGAATCTCCTCCCAACCATATGCCTCTATATATAGCTCCTTCCAGGGGACTGCCTGCTTGGGTAGGTGGATACTAACCATCCATGTGTCAGCCATGTAACTGCATGTATGCCAAGTGTCCCAGTTAGCCAAAAGTTAACTCAAGTGGATGCTTCTAGAAGGTTCTAGAGTTCTTTAGGCAAAACACTCCCATGTACCCCATGGGGGTTGAACCCAAGACCTCCTCCTTCACACCCTTGAGTTTTAACCACTAGGATAAGTGGATTATTTGGTTACAAGAGTAAATGAGCTACAAGTAAGTCTAGACTCGAGATCTTTGGCCACACATATGGATGACCAAACAGTGTCCGATTTTCAGATCCGTCTCAACCAGTCAGATCCTTAGATCATAGACTTACTTTATTACATTCTTATCCCCTTGGAAACTATTTTTGACCTCGAAAATTAGAGCTATACATACTATAGGCAACCCCCGAGCCTCAAGTTCTAAAACTTGAAGAACATACATTCATTCAAACAGGTTATTTACTTAGATTGAAAGTAAAAAACCTTATTATGTTCTAGATATTGAAGAACATGATCGGTTTATCTACCTAAAACTTGAAAGTAGAAAAAACTTTTTTATTTGGGACCAACTGAAAACTTGAAAGTTGGAAAACGTTGTTGGATTGTGGAAACTTTTTCTCATGTTGAATTTTCTTCAATTCCATCCTTCCATTTTACTAAGCACTCTTCATACAAGTGACTTCTTGTACGTTTATCTCGGGTGCGAAGTATCCTTTCAGGTTCATGAGGAACTATTTCATTTACTGGAAGTGGAAGTATAACCTATTGTCCAACTAGATTATCTGAATCTGTCAGAATCTTCCTAACTCGACTAACATGGAATACTAGATGAATCCAACTATCATCTAGAAGTTGCAATTCATAAGCCCACAAGCCAACTTTCTTGGAAATTGGAAAAGGACCGCAATATCTAGGCGACAACTTGACGCATTGACAGTCTTGAACTTTTTCGATCTTTCAGGAATACGCAGATAAACTTGATCGGCTACCTAAAAAGTAACATCTCTTCGCTTCGGATCGGCATAAGCCTTTGCATGATCTTGAGCTTTCTTTAAGTTTTCTTTAGCTAACTTAAGTTTAAAGTCCATGTCTTGAAGGAATTCTTGAGCTGCTTGAACTTGTTCATTTTGAAGTCCTACTGCATACGGAGACCTAGGCTGGAACCCATACATCAACATGAATGGACTAAATTCAGTTGATGAATTCTTGGCATTGTTATAGGCAAACTCAGCTAAAGGAAGATAGTCTTCCCAATCAGGCTGTTTGGAAGTGACATAAGCTCTTAATATGTCTTCCAAGATTTGATTGACTTTCTCTGTCTGTCCATCCGTCTAGGGATGTTCAACTATACTTAAACTTAGTTAAGTTTAAAGTATACTAAAGATTGATCACCAAAAATGACTTGTAAATCGAGCATCTCTATCAGAAACTATGTCTACTGGAAGAGCATAGAGTCTATAAAGTTGATTTACAAATATTTTTGCAAGTTCTAGAGTCTTATAAGTAGTCTTGACTGGAATAAACTAAGCAATTTTAGTCAATCGATCAACTACAACCCAGACTGAATCAAAGCCTTTCTGAGTGCGGGATAATCCAGAAATGAAATCCATGGATATACTTTCCCACTTTCCTTTGGTAATTTCCAAAGGATGCAGCAATCCTCCAACTTTAAGTCGTTCAAACTTATTGAATTGACATTTATGGCACTTGGATACATAGTTTTGCATATCTCGATGTAAACTAGGCTAGCAAAAATGTCTTTTAACTAACTCATAGGTTCGGTTAATGCCACAATGTCCTGCACTTGAAGCATCATGGCATTCCAAAAGTATTTGATTCCATATGTCTGGCATACTTGGGACACAAAACTTACCTTTATAAAGCAAATATTCATCTTGGAGAGAATAGTGTTTAAAGTTTCTCTCAGAAGTACTTGCTTCATTCTATTCAGCTTGTTCAGCTGCTTTCCATGCTTGACTGTAGCTTGGATCTTCTTTACAACTTCCTTTCAAAGTTGAAATAAATTTACTTTGAATTTGTACAAAACTTAGATTGTTCAACATAGGCATCCGACTTAAGATGTCTGCCACTGCATTGGACTTTCCTTTTCTGTACCTTAGTTCATAATCGAACTCTTGTAATTGTTCGGCCCATCTTGCTTTTCTACCTCTCAAATCTGGTTGGTTGCAAACCACTTGATGCTCTCTTGATGGTTAACTTTGATCCATACAGGTAATGGCGCCATTCTTCAGAGCATTTATAATAGCGAACATCTCTCGCTCATAGGTAGAGTAGTTTTGTTAAGCAGGACTTAGCTTTCTACTCTCGAAAGCTATTGGTCGACCATCTTGGCTTAGTACTGCTCCTACCGCAAATGAACTTGCATCTGTTTCTAAATGGAAAGGTTTGTTTGGATCTACGATTTGCAGAACCAGGGCCGAACCTAAAGCAAGTTTAAGTTCTTGAAAACTCTTTGCTTGTTCCTCTTTCCAATTTATCTTCTGATGCTTCCCTTTGAGTTGGTCTGTCAAAGCTACTGCTATTTGGCCATACCTAGCCACAAACTTTTGATAATATCGAGCCAATCTGAGAAAACTTTGTAATTCTCAAACAGTCTTGGGCTCAAGCTAGTTAAGAATCACTTGGACTTTATCTAGGTCAACTTTGATTCCTTCTATGGAAATGATATGGCCTAAATACTTTACTTCTGGGGTAAAGAATTCACATTTTGACTCTTTACCATAAAGTTGATTATCACGAAGTAACTCAAAGACTTTCTTCAAGTGCTCTATATGATTTTCATGATCAGTACTATAGATCAGTATATCATCGAGAAAATCAACTATAAATTTTCCCAAGTACGGCTTAAGCACTTGTTTCATTGAAGTCATAATGTTGCGGGTGCATTTGTCAACCCGAACGGCATCACTAAAAACTCGTAGTGACCATACTTAGTTTGAAAGGTTGTCTTGGGAATATCATCATCTTTGATTCTGACTTGATGATAACCTTGGCATAAATCAATCTTTGAAAAGACTTTAGCTCCCTTTAGGCTGTCAAAAAGATCTTCAACTAGTGGCATGGGATACTTATTCTTTACAGTAAGATTGTTTAATGCCCTATAGTCCACACACAGCCTTAAAGTTCCATCTTTCTTTTGTACAAGAAGGATGGGCACGGCCCAAGGAGACTGGCTTGGCCGAATAAATCTTTTATGTAGATGGTCTTTTATTGTTTCTCAACTTCTAGATTTTTCACATAGGGGAGGCGGTAAGGGTTTTGAGAATTTTTCTTGGTTCCTGAAAACAGATCGATTGCATGATCAATGTCTCCACGAGAGGGTGGCGAGCTATGGGGGAGTTCCTTAGGGAACACATCTTTTAATTCCTTCATTAATTCATTAAATTTAACATACAGTTCATGAGGAATAAAAGATGAGACATAAGAAACTTGATTTATATTATCAGAATCTATTACATCAGTGCTAAGGACAAAAAAAGCTTGGGTCCTCGCTTCATCACTTACAAGTTTCTTTAACTCTGTGTTTGAAATCAAAGGGGTGCTTGGAACGTTGTGCTCGCCCTTGATTTTATACAACACCCCGTCATGCTGGAATTCCAAAGTGTTTGTATAGTAGCATTTGGATAAGGAAGGTCCAAGACTCCAAAGCCACTCTCTCCCTAGAACCAAACCTACCCGCTCCATGTTCATAATTTGGAAGTCCAAATCTGATCCAAACTTTGAACTTGGATGAAAATTCAAGTGCAAAGAAGGTCTAGATCATGCACTGTGAGAGTACCCATAAGTGCCAAGTCTCCAAAAATATGTGGCAACCTCAAGAATTTGGTATGATTTGGTCAAGTTGCACGGGTCAGTCAAGGGTCACACCATCCGGATTATGGTGGACGATTTGGTTACACATAATTTTATAAATTGTGCACTTGTAAAGAAATTGTCTCTTCCTTAGAGTCCATCTCCTCATAGATATATGTTGTCTCTATGATGCATGGGCAGGACACTCACATTTGGGAATATCAACAAGCTCAAGAAGAAGCAATAATCCAAGTAAACTTGGCTCAGGATTAGCAGAACAGAGATAGAACCCAAACAAGAAAGAATATGCAGAGAGGTTACTATTATCGAACGTCTTTACTATAGTGGATAAGACACATGTAATAACACCCGAAGGTTCTGTGTTCAATACCTGACTGTCAACCTTTTGCCTCTTGGAGAAGAAGCTGTAGCAGGTCCAATATTGAGTTAACTCTCGGATGGTTTAGTGAATGTCGAAAATGCCTTCTTCTCACGAATAGAACGCACCTGTAGAAGTGTTAGGGGGTGGTTTCGATTCCCCCAGGCAACTAATGCAAGATCACCTTTTATTTTTATTGTTTTTGAGTTCTGCAGCGCAAAAACAAGATCAGAATGGCTCCTGCAGTATGAAAATCACGCAAGCGGCGTGGTTTCTTGGATAGAAGGAAGTTCTTCGACATGGATGTCACAGGTTCGACACCCGTGTGACTGATATCTTCCCATTGCTCTGTTGTGACGGACTTGTAGAGCACTGAATCATGATTAGGATATGCGCCTATCTCTTGAGAAGAGGACACGCAAGTTTGCTTGGCTCCTTGGATATGAGAGCTCCTTCCCTGAGTGCAGGTCACGGGTTCAAATTTCTTGCATGATCACAACAACAAATACTTCCTATTTTTAATCTCCTCTTGCCTTTGCACTGCCAAGAAGCATTCGAGCTAGTTCTTCAGTACATCTGCGAGCAAGAAGATGGCCGCTCACAAAAATCTTGACAAAGAAGATGAAGAGGAATGCTAAGATGTGTTGAGCAAGAAGATGGCCGCTCACGAAAATCTTGACAAAGAAGATGAAGAGGAATGCTAAGCTCTGATACCAATGCAACAGTGCAACCACAAGAAATGCTCATGAATGAATGACTCTCCTCCCAACCATATGCCTCTATAGATAGCTCTCTCCAGGGGACTGCCTGCTTGGGCAGGTGGATACTAACCATCCATGTGTCAACCATGTAACTGCATGTACACCAAGTGTCCTAGTTAGCCAGAGTTAACTCAAGTGGATGCTTCTAGAAGGTTCTAGAGTTCTTTGGGCAAAACACTCTCCCCATGTACCCCTCGGGGTTGAACCCAAGACCTCCTCCTTCAGACCCTTGAGTCTTAACCACTAGGCTAAGTGGATTACTTGGTTACAAGAGTAAATGAGCTACAAGTAAATCTAGACTCGAGATCTTTGGCCACACATATGGATGACCAAACGGTGTCCGATTTCAAATCCATCTGAACCAGTCGGATCCTTAGATCACGGACTTACTTTATTACAATGTGTATGTAAATTAGTGTGTATATGCATGTGTGTAAATCTTTGTGTATGTGTGTGTATCTATGTGTGTATGTGTGTCTGTGTGCATTTACGTGTGTATGTGTATATATATGTGTGTATGTATGTATATGTGTGTGGAAATGTGTGTGGATGTGTGTTTGTGTGTGTGTAAGTGTGTATGCATCTAATATGTATGTGTGTGTGTCTATGTGTATGCGTCTAATATGTATGTGTGTGTGTCTATGTGTGTGTGTATCTATGTGTGTATGTGTGCGCGTGTATGTGTGTGTGTCTATGTGTATGTGTGTGTGTCTATGTGTGTGTATGCATATGTACATGTGTGTGTAAATCTATGTGTGTATGTGTGTGTGCGTACCTTGCTTCGAAAGATGTGTGTGCTCAAACCGTGTCGATCTCTCTCTCTCATCCTAATCCCGACACAAATGTGTCGAGAGAAATCTATTTTTTTTTTAACATTCCAGAGCATCGCTTATGCGACGCTTTGGAATACCAGGACATAATGTCTGCGACACTCCAGCATCGCAGGCAATTTGCCAACGTCGTTAAAAGCATCGCTCTTTGCGACACATATTTTTAGCATTGCATAAGCAACGCTACGTATCGCTTATGCGACGAGTCATCTTTTTTTTTTAATAAAAAAAAGTCTCATTGCTTATGCAATGCTAGCATCGCATAAACGACAAGACCCGCTTTTTTTTCATTGGGGGGCATTGCTATGCTCCCCTATTTCTAGTAGTGTATGTTTCGATTCTTCTTCTTGAGAAATATGATGAGAAATATGTTGAGAGTCTAGACAAAAGAGAAATGAGAGGAGAAATAGAGCCGAGCGAAGGCACTATATCATAGCATTGAATTTATTGAAGGAAGCCATGAACACGTACAAAATAAAAAACTAAAAAAGTCAAGGTTAACTTGGGCAAGAAAGGGAGAAACCATGACACCTTGGCTACCTAGAAAAGCTAAGACTGACCTTGCAAGAACTGTCATACTAGGATACTAGATATAATCTCTACCAAAAGTCCAAACCATTTGGATACCAAAAGCACTATTGCGACATCAAGAATAACAAACCTACATTTGAATCCCCAAGACTAAGGTTTCATTGCATAATAAAGAGAAAATTTAGCTTCCACATCAATAGAAGAAAGGACAACATAATACAAATAGAGTCTATCCAATAAGGGAAAACAATAATAATTAGAAAATGAAAATGAGTAAAAAAATGAGTGTCCCAGAATACTTAAAAATGTTTTTTCATGACAACAAAGACTTTTTGCATTTGATTTGATGATAGTAGCCCGAATTATGCCTCTAAACATCATATACAAGGATATAATAGTTATAAAAAATGTACGATGACTACTTTTAATCCATAATGATTGAACTATAGATCAAAATTAGTCCTTGATCAAAATTCAAATGGCAAAGAGCTTGTTATCTTGACTATCTTTTACCATTAAAGAGCCCCTACACTTAAAGGACACATAATTATAGGGTCAAATTACCTAATTATCACGCATCTAGGCATTTATGATAACAATTCTATACAAATAGATGCACTAATGGAAGAACATAAAAAAACTATGAGAAGAAATTACTATCGACCACTTTTGATAATGTTAATAGCTCACCATCTCTTAAAAGCATGCTACCTTCACATGGGGAGAGATTAAAAAGAAGTATGAATACAAACTTGTGTTTCTCAAGCAATTTTTTCATGATAGCTCATAGGTTGAAGTCATATATGAGATGCTAATCAAGATTATGTAACCCTTTATGGAACTCTTTACTTTCACAATATACCTTTTCAATGTACATCAACGATTTTGAAAAATGCTAGAATTACATTCATGTAACATATTGAATAAGTTTAACAATACATTATTCTTTTCAGAAACAAAACTTGTGGTGTATATGCTCTCTAGAAGCGCATGTCAAAATGAAACATGGCTGAACTTTTATGTTTTTATGTGGAGTAAGGTGCTTGATGTTGCAAGAAAGAAAAGCATGATGCTTATTAGCTAGCACTTAAGAACCATGAGTGTGTAGCATACTAGTTAAGAAATTTGCCTTCTAGGTGGTCCATGCCCTTTGCTATGAGGTAAGGATCATCCAAGTACTATGCCCTATCGTTTTATGATTTGCTAATTCCAAACCCCATTGATTTCAAAGTCCAATTCAACTCAAACACACTAGAATTTTGTCAATTGGACATGTTGTAGAGGTACCACTCTTGAGCCACTAGACAAGGTCCAAGATTCAAGTCCCATTGAATGACTTCATGTGAACCATTGAGATGGGGATAAAAGGTGTCCCTTGAGTGTGCACATTTTTCTTTCAGAGTTCCACTAGGGAGAGTAGGTGAACTCCCTTATAAAAACCAAGAAACTACACTTTTCAAAGTTTTCAAGGCACAACATGCTTACTTGTTGAACGATTGTCATAAGGTCAAGTATAACCTAAAGATCAACTGAATCACATGGCACATCAACCCTAATCGCTGGCTTGTGAAGAAAGGAACGACTAAAAAACTGTTGGAGCAACTGACTAACAGGGCTGACTGAGAGACCTATCCGGAGGGGATCAAATATCAAGCTCAAGATAAAACTATCACATCATACATTTTGTGCTAAGTCCGTGACTTATGATAATCTGGGTTTATGAACTGAGCAACGGTCTCTACTAGGACCTTGAACTTTCAAAGTAAAATGTCTAATGTATGGTTTTATGATCTCAGAGGAAATTTGAAGTCCCTTTCGCTCGTCTCGTTCTGTCAAGAACCTTGAGTATGCCATCAGATCACTGGTAACTTAATTCCAAGTCGATGTTTAAGGACTGGATTTCTTTAGCAGGTTATCACTCTTGAGATCACCCTGTCATCAGATTTCAAACAGATGTGAACGGGCTGTTTATCTCACTTTCAACTCTCTCCCTGCACCTGTAGATGCTGCTTGAGCATGCGGGACAACATGTAAATGTACGACTTGGAGGAGATTGAGAATTCAATCATTGATCCCACTTACTGTCATATATGGGCAGGAAATTATTTAAGTCTCGAAACGTCATCATAAGAAATCATCGGATATACGGACGTGATGTTCTGTAGGACTATGTCTGTCTGTTTCTTTGACCTATCTAGTATCTTAGAATCTCGTCTCTTCATGGAAAACAACATCGATAGACTGCAAAAGGGAGTACCCGTGCCATTTCAAGTCAAAACAACTGGTGTGCACGCTATTATGTGCAGATTTAGCATGGATAAGTTTCAAGAAGAACCAATACACCAGTTGGGAGTTTCTTAATTCGGTATGGGATGGGACTGGTGACTACATGTCCTCCCGGACTAGACTTTGAGCAAGCTTGAGGAAACTGTGTCTGCAAACGTGCACTTACATCTTTTTGAGTCTATCATTTTTTCAATGGATATGGTAGTGATCAAAGCACAAGATCTGAGACCTGCAGGTGCTGCTTCCATATGAAGTGAAAACAATCTTTTAATGTATGATTTTCTCTGGTGCATTAGCTCTCTTACATTAGGTTTTTTATGATGTTCAAAGACTGCGGAAACCTACAAAAGTTGGTCCCCGTACTCTTATGTTGTGTGGAGGCTGGAAAAGCCTACTACAAAGACATTGAATGCAGGGGATGCAGTTGGACTGGTTCAACAGAGTACTTGTAACGGCTGCAATATGCAGACGCCTGAGAAAGTTCCGATCGTGTTTCTTCCTTCTCGAATTTTTTGTAATGTCAGATTCAGGTGCAGATTTGCACAAAGCTGGGTTACCTTAGGTAAACTTCTTTGTAAAGACCCAGCAAGGAGACTGCATGCACTTGTTCCTGACTGACAAATTATGCTGAATGATACTGAGCTTACTTGGTATATTTCTTGAAAATAAAAAATATCCATATTTGATTTGTGATTTATCGTTATTCACTAATTCATCATGGAAGATATAATGAAGGTAAAAACAGGAAAGATTTTGCAAGGTTGTGGTACATTAATGCTTAGATATCAGTTCTTGCCCTGGAAGGTCCCAGGTTGCATTTTTATGAGATATTTATGGAGATTATCATGGACACTGAGACCTATCATTCACACTGGAAGGTCTCAGGTTACATTTTTATGAGATATTTATGGAGATTGTCATGGACACTGAGACCTATCATTCACACTGACTTAAGGGAGGGGTAGTGATAATAATAGGAGATCTGGTTGTATTTATATGCTTTCAGATCCATAGCGTGATATTCGGCTTCAAAGCTTAGAATGGGGCATCCACATCTCTGTATAAATGAATCAATAGGAATCTTAATGAAAGTGAAAAATGAGAAAGATTTAGCAAAATGTTTGCACTTGCATTCTGTAATGTGTCAAAGTGGACTTGATGTCCATCAAAAATTGGGTAATAAGCTGGTGACAATGTTCGTAGAAGCTGGAGGTATGGTATATGCTAAAAACATCTACAATAAACTCCCAAATCGAAGAGAACCCTCATGGAACTCACTTGTGGCTGGTTATATCAAACATGGCCAACCAAAACAAGCCATCCAATTGTACAAAACAACAACAGAAGACAATAATTTAGCTGGTAATGATACTGTTCTAGCATTGCTCAAGGCTTCTGCCATGCTTAAGGATTCTGAAACAGGTATGCAGATACATGCTGAGGTTTCAAGGCGGGACCTTCTAGAAAAGAGTGTTTATGTTTGCAATACCTTGATACATATGTATGCACAATGTGGCTTGTTTACAAGAGCAGAGGAGGTGCTTATGAGACATCCATTCCAAAGAGTATGTTATTGGAACTCACTGATGGGTGGATACATGGAGCATGGGCATTTTGACAAAGCTCTTTGTGTCTTAGAACAGATGCAGCATGAAGGAATCTCTCCCAATGCTGTTACTCATGTCTATAGCCTAAAAGCTTGTGGCAGCATTGGTGCCATACTGAAAGGTCATGAAATACATAGTGAGCTGGTTATGAAGGAACATCTTAGATCCAATGTGTTTATTTCTAGCTCATTAGTTGATATGTATGTGAAATGTGGGTCACTGCAGCATGCAGAAGAAACATTTGACAAATTGGAGGTTCGAAATGTAGTTTCATGGAATTCTATCATGACAGCATATTTGAATAAGAATCAAGGACATAAGGCAATTCAAGCTTTCAAGCAAATGAAAAATGAGGGAGTTCCTCCTGATTCTGGAGTCTTCATATGTGCTCTTAAGGCTTGTATCAGCACTGGGCTTGTAGACGAAGGTAGAGAGTTGCATTTTGAGATCTTATTAAAGGGCTTTGAAAACAACTCATTAACAACAATCTCTTTAATTGATCTTTATGGCAAATTTGGCTTACTTCATGAAGCACAGAATGTATTTGACAGGCTTCCAAATCATTCTGTAGTCTCTTCGACTGCATTAATGGCAGCATACATGAACTGTGGACATGATGAAATGGCACTCCACTGCTATGAAAATGCATGCAGGAAAGGCTTGTCTCCTGACTGTTTAATGTTTGTTAGTTCCATAAAGGCCTGCGTCAATATGGAGCTTACAAGCAAAGGTGAACAGTTACATGCAGAAGTTGTCAAACAAGGTCTATTAGAGAGTGATCTTTTTGTTGCCAGTGCAGTGGTTGACATGTACATGAAAGGTGGCCTTCTTAAGGAGGGGCACTGGGTTTTCAAAAGTCTTGCAGTTAAAGATGTTGCATTGTGGAATGCATTTATTGCAGGATATGCAGAACAAGGATTTGCTCTAGAAGCATTTGAATATATTCAGAGCATGTGGCATGAAGGGATTTGTCCTAATCCTACCACATATATATCTTGCTTGAAAGTGTGTGTTTGGACAGGTGAAATAAGTAGAGGTAGGCAGATACATTCTGAGATCGTAAAACTGGGGTGGTTAGAATCTGAACTGTATAACATGTTAATTGATTTCTATTCAAAGTCTGGGCTGATTCAGGAGGCAAAGAGGCTTCTTGATGACCCTTCTTCATGTGATGCTGTCCCTTGGAATGCACTTTCTGCTGGATACATTGAAGAAGGTTGTTATGAACAATCACTGCAATGTTTCTGTGAAATGCAAAACAGAGGCATTGTATTGAATCCTGTGGCACTTACACTAAGATTGAAAGCCTCTGGAATGGTTGGTGCCATTAAAGATGGTCAGGATCTTCATGCATATATCATTCTGGTTGGGAAAGATAGTGAGGTTATTGTTAACAATGCCTTGGTTGATGCATATTCAAAGTTTGGCCTGTTCATGGAGGCATATTATGTTTTTAGCAATCTTCAAATTTGCAGCATAATTTCTTGGAACAGTCTTATAGCTGGATACACTCATCATGGACACTTCGAGTTAACACTGGATTGTTTTGAGCAATTTTCTGATCGCTTGTCACCAGATGCCATCACCCTTGTTTCTTGTATGAGAGCTTGTTGTAGCATTCGAGCGATAGAAAAGGGGCAAGAATTACACCTTCTGATTGTCAAAAAGGGTTTGGAAGGAGAGCTTTCTGTAGGGAATAGCTTGGTTGACTTCTATGCCACTTACAATTTACTTTTTGAAGCTGAGAATGTTCTCAAAATGCTTCCTGTTCAAAATGT
>CM035416.1:29984867-30017367 GCA_020310875.1 Ceratopteris richardii
ATGTTGAAGGCTTGATTTTTAACACTCCCCCTCAAGCCTTGAACTTAAATCTACCATGTCAATATTTCTTTTGAATTTCAGTAGCTTCGTTCCTTCCAATCCTTTATAAACATATCTACAGATTGATCTTTGGTACTCACATGCTCCACCTTTAACTCCTTTGCAATCAACTTTTCTCTGATGAAGTGGTAGTGTACTTCAATGTGATTGGACCTAGCATGGAAAATTGGATTCGAAGCTAGGTGTACACTGCTCATGTTGTTGCACATGATTGGAATCTGTTTCACCTGCAAGTTCAAGTCTTTAAAGAGCTTCATTAGCCACATAAGCTCACATGTGATGAGCACTAAGGCTCTCTATTCAGCTTTGGTGGAAGATAGGGCTACTATTGGTTACTTCTTGGAGCTTCACGAGATATTCTTGCTTCCAATCATAATCACATAGCCACTTGCACTTCTCCTATCATCCTTTGAGCTTGCCAAATTTGCATCACAATAGGCTTTCACCTACAAGTCTTCATCATAAGCATAAAATAAACCTACATTTATACTTCCCTTGAGGTATCTAAGAACTCTCTTGGCTTCCATTAAATGTTGTACCTTGGGAGATTGCATAAACTATGAGAGAACTCATACTACATGTTTGATGTCCGGCCTAGTAAGAGTTGCATAGTTTAAAGATCCTACAATGGGTCTATATAAGTTAACAGCCTCAACACCTTCTTCCTTATATACACTCAACTTTACATTCACTTCTAATGGGTTTGAAATTGTCTTGCAATTACACATTCTATACTTTGTTAGTACGTCAAGAATGTATTCCTTTGAATGAGGCATATACCTTCTTCCTTGTAGATTACTTCTATGCCTAAGAAGTACTTCAATTCTCCAAGATATGAGATCTTGAATTCTTCTCCAAGCTTCTTCTTGATTTCTCTGATTCTTGCTTCCTCATTCCTTGTAAGAATAAGATCATCAACATCTATGTATATGTAGATAGTCTCATCACCTTCCTTCTTCAGGCATCACTTTGCTTGTAGCCACATTTGGCGAAATATTCCACTAACCTTTGATTCCATGCTCTTGGTACTTGCTTCAAAACCTAAAGAAACTTCTTTATCTTGCACACATGATGTGCATACCTCTGATCTTCAAAACCTTTGGGTTCCTCCATGAAAACAATCTCCTCTAGATCACCATTTAAAAAAGCATTCTTCACATCTAGTTGATGGATCCTCCAACTCTTTGAGGCTACAATTGCAATGAAAGTTCTTACTGTAGTCATCCTTGCTACATGGGTGAAAGCCTCCTCAAATTTGATGCCATAAGTTTGTGCAAAACCCTTTGCAATGAGCCTTGCTTTATACCTAGGTATGTTTCCATTTGAATTTTGGCCGACTTGCCACAATTTTAGGATTCCTTTGTGTAGTTCCTTCCTTGATATCAACCTCATCTTCCTCTAGCTCTTCCTCTCCCCCTTGCTCCATATCTTTGACTGACACCATCTTGATCATTGCTTGATCTTCCTCCTCCTTTGCCTTGTCCATTGTGTCCACTTCTCTTTCCTTTGCCTTTACCTACATAAAAGACTTGGGCTTCATTGCCATTTGAATGGCCTCTATTGAGGCTCATTTCCTCGATCACCATGAGTGTGACTAATTGTTCAAAGTTCGGTAATGAGTTCCGCACATATATTGAAGTAGTGAATGGCCTCCATTTATCATCATCCCTTACCCCATTTAGTGTATGAGCTACGTTCAACCAAATTTCTAAGCAATAATAGGCAAAATTTTTTGCTCTAACTTCTTTTCTTCTTCATATGTATATGGAAATGCATTTGATCATTTGTGTGACTGGTATGTTGAGCATTGTATGGACCTAGAAGAATTATGTAGAAACAAGTAAGTATTTGGCTATTATGATTACATAAGGTAAATGAAGGACCAAGTAAATTTTGTGAATAGATTTATCTAGTGGATTAGGGCTTTTTTGAAGAAGACCCTGAGAAGGAAAATGTGAAATCTAACTAGATACTTGTATATACTAATTGCATGAACTCTTGGTGAAGTGGAATTCTTTGATTCTTGCTATTGGTCCCCCACCAAACCCTACCTTTATATTTGATTATGATATTGTAATCCCCTTCATATACTACCTAGTTATGTTTATGTATAAACATGTTTTGTTGGTGCATTATTATAGGCTAGTAGGTGTGTGGAGCTACCGTGGTCCAGTGATGAGGGCCACGAGCCAATGTTAGTTTCATCATATGTTCCAACCTATATGTTGCTATACACTTATGTGGATCCATAAGTGGGTAGATTTACTTTGGTTGGGTGGTAAGGGCCATGAATTGACATTGATTTGCACAAGGTTGGCACTATATGTGGTGTGCTATGTTGGGCAGGTAGAAAGGTGGAGTAAACTTGGCCAGATAGACAAGTCCATGAGTAGCATTTGATTTTGGCATGGGACAGCTTGTGTAAATAAAAATGATGAATAAATAAATAGATAATAGGCCAAGATTTGATGAAGCGCAAAAAGGAGGATAAAATAAATAAATGTAAATCAATTTTTGGTAATTTTTTGGTCAAATTTAATGGTCTTTTGGTGAAAAATAAAAAATAAAAAATGAAAAATAAAACATACCTTCCTCTTTTGTGATACACCACTTGTTTGACCAAAAAATGTAAATCAATTTTTGGTAATTTTTTGGTCAAATTTAATGGTCTTTTGGTGATTTTTTAGGAGCAAGCAAGGAGAGTGAGTGTTTGTGACTCTAAGAAGGGGTGCAAGCATCAAAAGCAAGGCTTAGGAGATCCTCCTGGGCAAGAGAGTGCATTAGAGCAAGTGACTAGAGTTTGGAAAACTATAAATCCCCTTTGTCAATTGTAGCCTAGGCTAAGAGCATAGTTCTAGAATTAAGACTTAGGATTATGATAAGAATCCTCCAAATCTAAGAAACTGTAAAGGAAACAAGTTCAAGATTAATAAATAAATGAGAAGCATGACAAAACACTGAGGATGAAAGAAGGCAATAAGACGATTAAACATTCAAACCATATAATGCAAGTATTCATGATGATAGTACACTAAGACAAGATCCTATGAAGGTGAATTACCAAATAAGTGATTGATAATTGAACAAGCATGAACGCATGTGTGCATTCTAAAAGACAGTAAAAAGGACTTGGGGTAAATACATGAACCTTAGGTTAGGTAAACGCCTAGGCAAAGTGGATTGACAAATGGTTGAAGCAACAAGGTGGCCATCAGTTCAATTTAAGCTTAGAAACTAGCGAGTCAAATAGTTCATATAGCATGGAGATACCTAATACTAGTACCAAGACATCCTAGCTAGAGGTATCAAGACGTTACAAAAAATAGATAGAATACATCTAGAACAATCGATTCAGTGCTCACATCTATGAAGATGGTTTGAGGAGATCAGTGATCCAGCTAAGGAATCTACAGCAACCCTATGCCTTAGATCATCTTGTAGTAAAATTTGAGAACGGGTCACACATAGACAAGTAGGGAACTATGTACATTGTTACTAGTCACCCTAAAAGATTGGAGAACTTTGGGCATGTTCTCCTTGATTTAAATGGCCAGGAGGAGGTACCACAAATTCCTTGGAAGAAATGTGCGGACAAGGATAATAGCCACAACCAAGATACCATAAGTGAATGCAACCATAGAGCTTGATGCCAATGCAGCTATAGAGGAGGATTTTTGGAAATTTATGTCACACAAGCCCTACACTAAGGAGTTTCTGGTGTATGAGTGCAAGGACTTCAATAATCCAAGAAAGGCGACTTATCTAAGTCGTGATTCAAACTGAACGTACATAATCTCAGTCTATACTAAGAAAAATCATCTATGGCAAGGCCAAAAGGTTTTTCCTCTTCACAAATCATTGGTCTCACACAAACAAACTAGTGCACGATATGCCAAATCCTCAAGAGTTGAGAGAGAGGAGACAAGAGAAACACTAGAAGTAAGATTTGTACAAAACCTAGGAAGAGGTAGATCAAAGCAAGAAATGAGCAAACGAGAGAGAGAGAGAGAGAGAGAGAGAGAGAGAGAGAGAGAGAGAGAGAGAGAGAGAGAGAGAGAGAGAGAGAGAGAGAGAGAGAGAGAGAGAGAGAGAGAGAGAGAGAGAGAGAGAGAGAGAGAGAGAGAGAGAGAGAGAGAGAGAGAGAGAGAGAGAGAGAGAGAGAGAGAGAGATAACTAGAGGGCATAGGTCACATAGAGAGGAACATGATTTCCCTTTCCCTAGATAGAGAACACCTAAGAACATTGAGACCCATGCACGTAGTCAAAACCATGAAGAATTACTTCAATGGTAGAGGAACTCCTTACGATCATGTTGTAAAATTCAACCAAGTGTTGAGAGCCAAACAATTAGAGGACTTGCTCTTTCAATACAAGGCTTTTCGGTTAACCTATAACAATTATTCCTAAAATTTCTTAAGGGAAATCCAAGAAGAGAAGCAGGGTATGGAACAACTGGATCCCCCACCCATCCAAGAGATTGATGATTTGCAAGATCAATTCCCTCAAGAACTCTATATATGAAGGCAAAAGACATTGAATCAAGCAAAAGGTTGGACTTTGAATACAATTCTTTATAAAAAATTCTACAATTCACAAGTCCATAAGAATTGAAGTCCTTTCAAATGCAAGCCCCTATGATACTGATAAGGAATGAAAAATTTTTAATACATAGAAACACAAAGGCTACAAAAAACATGAAAGTGCAATGCCAATTGAGTTTAGAAGAGCTCTTAAAAGTAAAGCCAAAGCTATGGAAACATGTAGCAAATCAAGTTCTAGAGCTTGCTAGTTCCCACTCAAAGTAGGACCCAAAGGAAATTCCCTGAGATCCCAGGAGACAAGATAGGAGATATGAGTAAAGGCAAAGAAGGAAACACTTATCTCCCTATCACAGATCAATGGTACACCACCAAGGCAATTCTAGACTCAAGAGTAGGTGTTGCCATCAACACCACCTCCTTATGGAAACATTGGGGTAAACCAACTCCGCAAACCACTAGAATGAAGCTCAAATGGTAGATGGACATATAGAAAGATCATTAGGATTGTTGGAAGGAATCACTCTTACCACCCAGATCTGCTTCATGCCCGGCACTACTTTCCTCTGGAAATCTCGTTGTTTATTTGATATAGTAGTTGTCCTATTCTGTTGTGCTTGCCTTGTTGGTTGAGTTGTAGTGGCGGCATTAGTCCTTGCACCAGAGGAGGAGTCTGCTTGTCTTTGAGTCAGTTCTTCCATGATTGAGTTCTCCTGCAACATAGAGCTTTTGACACATACAACATCTTTTTTGCTAAGATTAGTCCTAGGGGAACTACAAGATGTGACATCTAGATTTGTGAGCATGCCATTCTCTAATTCTAATGTAAAGCATTGTCCTTGGACCCAAACTTGAAGAAGTTGACTTCTTAGGTTCAAGTTGACTGCATTGTCATAAATCCAATCTTGTCCTAAGACAAGTGGCTCTGTGAGGTCCTCATCATGACACACTAGCATTTTGACTATCATTGGAACAACTTGAAGGTAGATGGGGAATTCCACCTCACCCAAACAAGGGGTTTCCACACCTCCCAATCCTATGAGATAAGCTTCTATGGGATTGATGTTCAATTGCAGGTCTTGGTAGTAGGAAAGTCTAACTGCACTAGTTGCTGCACCTGAGTCAATCAATGCTCGCATAGTCCTTAAATTCTCTCCATGTCCTACCTCTAAGGTCACAACGGGACGTCGGTCAATTACTCGAGCAGTAATTATGCTCGATTTTTGGCACATGTCCATGTGATATTTTGGGGCCTTCGGGTTGACATCTAGGCCCAGTCACCTTAACTTATTTCGCCTTATGCGCTCTCTAGCCTTTGCTTGTGCTTCTTCTTTGACTCTCAACTCTTCTTCTTTTTGTTTCTTAGTAGTGTTGAGTCTCATTAGCATGTCCTCTGTAAGAGGTTCTTGATATAACTTGACTCGACAACCACTGATATAGTTTGGCAAGATGTCACCTTCTAAAGTAGCCAATTGAACCGCACCGCTAGTGGAAATTCTATTAATGATCATGGGTCCATATCCTCTTTTTTCCAACTTACGGGAATGTTGCTTTAGTGTATAGACCAGCACTAGGTCTCCCTCTTTCAATCCTTTATCTTTGATGTGTGCATCAAAGTATGCCTTTTGTCTTTTCTTTGCATCATAGATGCCTGCTGCCGCTCGTAGCCTCGTCTCGCCTAAGCGTTCTAGATCAAAAATCCTAGAGGACAATTCATGTCCATTCCACTCATACTCTTGTGCTACTTTTAAGGCTGGGATGAGGAAGTCCAATGGTAGCACAACATTCTGTCCAAAGACCATCTGAAATGGGGTGGCGTTGAGTACCGTTTTGTAAGCAACTCGATAAGCCCAAACAACATGATGAAGTTGTTTGTCCCAATCAGAGCGTTTATTATTTACCAGTTTTGTCAATACGTTATAGAGGATCTTATTGGTGCCCTCGACTTGTCCATTAGCTTGGGGATGATAGGGGGCAGACTTCTTATGTATCACCCAAAATTCTTGGAGAAGATTTTCAATGACTTCATTCAAGAAGTGTGTGCCTCTATCACTCACTAACTCTATTGGTAGTCCATATCTCATGAACACATTCTCAAATAAGAACTTAGCCGTCGTTTGAGCATCATTCTTTGTTGTGGCTTTGACTTCTACCCACTTTGTAAGGTAATCTGTGGCTACAATAATGTACTCTGCATGGGAGTTTCTAGCTGGGGGGTTAATAGGACCTAGAAAGTGTATACCCCATTTTGAGAATGCACGTCCTCCCATGATTGGCCTCAAAGGCATCTCATCTTTTCTAACCGGATATTGTGCACGTTGGCATGTATCACATTTCTTCACATAATGTGCATCCATATGAAGAGTGGGCCACCAAAGTCCTGAGAATAGAATGGTCTTGATTACTCGGTCATGACCAAAATGTCCACTTGCAACACCACTATGTGCAGTCTCTAAGATTTTCAAACAATCTGATTCATGAACGCATAATCTTAAGTAACCATCTTTGCCTCTTCGATATAAGTTGTCTCCAACTAAGGCATAGTCCTGAGCCTCTCGCTTCGTGCTCCTTCGTCTTGCTAGACTAGCCTCTTTGGATAATGTTCCAGATCGCATAAATTCTACCAACGGGGCACTCCAATCTGGAATTAATGACATGTGATAAAGAGTGGCATGCTCCACTAGGGGTTTTACTTGGCACACTGGACAAGTATTAATCCACTCATGTATTTCCTTGTCCATGCTAGGCCAATACACTCCTAAACGTTTCAAATTCTGCAATGTTCGTTGTTTAGAATAGTGATTTCCTAGCATTCCTTGATGGGCTTGTTGTCCTCAACACAACAAGCTAGTACACCTTTTGTATCTTGTTTGTACATGCTTCCTGCCAATATTTGATAGTTCTGTGATTTTACAATTTCTTCTTGGGATGTTTTTACATTCTTATTTGCGGGTCCAAAAGTTAGGACAGGTACCAACTTATTTGCCCATTTAGGAACAACTTCTAAATTGAACAAATAAGCATCAGGTAGTTCATCAGACACTCCTTGCGGTGACTCTCTTGAAGTGATATCTATCTATCTATCTACCTACCTATCTACCTACCTATCTACCTATCTACCTATCTATCTATCTATCTATCTATCTATCTATCTATCTATCTATCTATCTATCTATCTATCTATCTATCTATCTATCTATCTATCTATCTATCTATCTATCTATCTATCTATCTATCTATCTATCTATCTAACTAACTATCTAAATTTCTACGAGTGGTGTTGTTCAACTAGCTATGCTAGAAGGTGAGTTATTACAAAGCTACATTAGTGGATGCTGAGTGAAGCTCTATCAAGAACCCCTAGCAAATGAGATCCTGACACAATTTATAAGTCCAAGAAATGCAAGTAAGGAGAATAGAGGATTAGAGAAGAAGCACAAGAAGAGCTGAAAGAGTGAATAAGAAGATTTAAGATACGACAATAAGTTTTGCTACCCAATCTCAATGCCACTCATTACCACATGAAAATATTCCAAATAGGTATGAATAGAAACCCTAGCATTATAAATAGAAGACCATTCATCTCAGTCAAGCTAGCACTATGATCAAGATGATCAAAGCCCTGATTGATTCAAGAGCTTTTAGAAGTGCTATTATTTCAAGACTTGGTGTAGTGTAACTGCAAATTCTACCTATCAACCCAACTAGTAGGAAACTAAACATCAAGCATGATCATGTTGGTCAGATAGAGCATGTATCCCCCATATAAATACCTCTAGCCAAAGGAGTCTAGGCTTGTTGTGTGTCCAAGTCACATGGTTTCCCAAGAAGGATTCTTCACATTGGTTTCTCAGTCATGTAATCACATGGGCTCACATGAATCACATGGGATCACTTAAAAGTCACAATGTTTCTTAAGAGGAGCTCCAAGCTTGTATGTGCACCCTCAAGGGGATCAAGGGGAATTGACTTTAATTACTCAATTAATAGAGCTCCACAACTTAGGATAGAAATCTTAAGGTTCAAACCATTCAATTTCCAAGGGTTCATAAATAAAACTAAAGGTTTCTCAAAAGTTGTCCCAAGGGTTTCTCTAGAAAACCCAAGGGTCTTTACCCTTGGAACCCATGCAACTAACCATAGTTATATAACATTATTCCCCTCTTTCACATTTTAATCCTCAAAAATATGTGCAGGTATTGTTGATATATTTAGGTAGTGATGTGTGTGAACACTCTAGGATCGTCGGGGCACTTTTTCCCCTCGTCAGGAGGTTTTTTTCCCCCGGCTTGTATATACGTCTATTGCCCTAATGGGCTACTTATCTTTGTACATTCTCTAGTAATACATTCAGTATTGTGTGTTGAGCTCCAAGCTTCTTCTGCTTCCTTGTGCTGTTCGCGTGCTTCCACAGATGTCTATCTCCAACAATTGGTTTCAGAGCAGGTCGTCGCTTCATCTAGGGCGTCGTCGACACTCCTCCGGTTGTAGTCTTTGAATCGCACGAATTTTGGTGAACATACTCAACATGTTTTTGAGATCAAAACAGCTTCGCTATGTGGTGCCGAAATCGCAATCTGAGCTCGTTTCGGCCTCCGAACACACTATCATAGCGCTTGTGCAGGCTATTTTGTCTTTTTGTGTCAAAGGTATATACATTTTCTGTTCGCAAGTATAAGCATCTCGAAGTCTGCTACAGGTCTAGCAAAATTCGTCTGGGCAGTTTGAACGTTCAACTTTTTGAGATACAATCAATTTTCTGCATCAAGGTATTTTAGTCACCGGCCATGGCTGAAAGCAGTGATGTATTCCGTATGTTGGCTGTTGAGGATAAGTTGGATGGTACCAACTACCCGTTATGGGCTTATATGATGCGACATGTGTTGGTTGCAAAAGGACTGAGGAACATTGTGGAGAGTGTCGAAAAATGTCCTATCACACCTACAAATGTTACAACTGCAAGTGTTGAAGCTGATGCAGAAGGTGTCAAAGATGGTGATATTCTGCATATTCCTGTTCGTGTTGCGGTTTCTGCTGCACCTACTCCAGAGTAGATTTGCTAGGATGGCAGAGATGCCCATGCACATGCATTGATAGCTTTGTCTGTCAAACGTGCCATTATTCCTCACATTCGCTCTTGCAGAACAGCTAAGTATGCTTGGGATACACTTACCACATTGTACCAAGCTAGGAATGAGGCTCGTGTTGCTTACCTCCGAAAACAGTTGGAGAGTGAGCACATGAATGAAGGTGATTCTATGGAAAGCTTCTTAACTAAGATCAAAGACTTGAAGGAACAGTTGATTTCTGCTGATGAGGTTATACAAGATAGCTCACTTGTGCAGACCGTTTTGAATGGTCTTTCTGATTCATATCAGAGTTTTGCTTCTACTCTTTGGTTGATGATGAAAGGCAATCCAAATGCCTTATCATTTGAGGAGTTAGTCTCTATTCTGTTGTAGGAAGATCAGTCTAGGCAGAACAGGTCCATTATGCGAGTTGCAGATCAAGCTTTGCTGACTAGTCAGAAGGGCAAAGGAAAATGGAGCTCTTCAACCACATTTGAAGAAGGAAGATAAAGATGAGAAGAAATCAGAAAAGCAGAAATTGTTTTGTAAGTAGTGTAAAGGGAATGATCATATCATAAAGAATTGTCCAAAACTGGCTGCTAAAGAGGCAAAGAAGAAAGAGGCTGGAATGGTTGTTGCAGAGACCTCTACACCAAAAACAAAGTCTGCTAATCTTGTGCAGGAAGAAGAATGGGCGTTTACTATTGTCTGCAATTTTGACCCATCTTCTCATGAGCAGTGCATGTCTGCAATAGACTCAGATGTTTGGTATTTTGACAGTGGGGCGACCAAACATATTACCTCGCAGCGCAGTTCTTCTCTTCACTCGAGCCTACCCCTACAAGGAATACTGTTACATGCATCAACAACTCCTCTTATCCTGTTATGGGAGTTGGTAAGATCATTTTGACTACTGCTGATGGTAGTTCTTTCACTTTGTCAGATGCTTTATTTGTGCCAGGGATCAAGAAGAACTTGTTATCAGTTTCTACATTAGCCAAGATTGGCTTGGTTGTGAAATTTGTTGATGACAGGTGTATAGTTCATGATCTCTCAAATGGCGATGTGATTATTGCTTTTGGCATTTTATGTCGTGGGCTGTATAAGCTCATAGAATATGAAAGATCTGTAAATGATTTGGCATGTGCAGTAAATGATTCTCAGGCTATGTCAGATGCAAAGCTTTGGCATGCACGCTTTGGTCATCTGAATTTTGCTAGTTTGGTACGCCTATAGAAATCTGAAATGGTGACCTCTTTGCCCAAACTTGAGGCACCTGGAAAACATGTTTGTGAAGGTTGTATTTTGGGCAAAATGCAACATTCATCCTTTCCAAAAGATGGTTCAGTTCGGGCTACTCAGAAATTGCAGCTTGTACATAGTGATGTCTATGTTCCTATGTAGACACCTTCTTTTGGGAATTATCTTTACTTCGTGATTTTCATAGATGATTTTTCCAGGCATGCATGGGTATATCCATTGAAGGCAAAGTCCGAAGTGTTCATGTGCTTCAAACAATTTTTGGTTTTGGCTGAAAATCTGCCAGCATGTAAAATGGGCACCCTCCATTCAGATCGAGGGGGGAATATATGTCTTCTAATTTTAATGCATTTCTGGTTGAACGTGGGATAAAACACCAGTGTACAGTCCCGTATACACCTCAACAGAATGGAGTTGCTGAACGAATGAATAGCTGATATATAAGTAGATAATGATGATTTACATATAAATCATGAGAATGTTAAGTTCATGATTCTTTATATACATATTCCATAAAGTATAAGTTATATACTTAAGTATGGAATACTACACAGGGAATTCCAAAGTTTACTTCAGAGAATCATAAAAGGACCATCGAACTGGTCTCAAGTTAACTATTGAAATTTCTTTGAAAGAAAAAATCTTCAAAGAATGCTATCACATAAAAAATTATAGCTTTCAGAGGTAAACATACCAAATACGAAGTTAAGTTGAGAAAGAATTATGCAAAGATAAGCATCTCAAAAGACATTGTTGTCCAAGGAATTAGAATCCAAGAAGTAATCTTAACTAAAGTATTATCTGTTGCCGTCAGTGTCCATGTGAAAAGCCAAATGGCCACCGGACACTTCTTTGTATATGTTCTTTAATAAAACATATAGTGGCCTGGTCAGTCACAGACTGTAAGTTCGACCACATTTGTAAGACCTAAGAAGTCTGTCTTCGTGCTCCTTTGTGCACTGCGTTTTCTATGTATTCTGCAGCATCTGTGCGAAGTATTGTGTGTGGCCTCAGGAGCTCGGTTTTCTACGCCGAGCATATCGTCGTGGAGCTCTCGAGAAGGAGAGCGCACCGTGGTGCATTGGCATCGAAATACATCACTGGTATCAGAGCAATTCAACGCAAAAAGCTCTACTCCTTTTGTGTGAGCACCCCCCGCACTGTTGGTTGTGCATGAGGGAGGACCTCAACGATCAAGGAAGATAGAGGCTCCCGATACTTCCCCGGAGGTCACCCATCCCAGTACTATTCCCCCTAGAGCTCGCTTAATCGTGGCAATCTCTTGCCACTAAGCTACACTCTTGTGGTGTCTGAAGAAGGGGAAAGACTAAGGTTGACATTACCTTGAACATGTTTTGGTCCCTCAAAGCTTCATTCTTTGCTTTCAAAGCCTATTTTTGAAGCATTTTTGGGTGTCTTTTGGAGCCATTTTGGAGTACTTCCACACATAGTTCTCTTCACACAAGTCCAAGAACATCAAGAAGAGTGTTCTTTGTATTTCTCCAACAATAAATATCAACCTTTGGGGCTGTGTTTTCAGCCACACTTGTAAAACTACGGGTTTCTTGAAAGGTTTCAGTTTTGGTAGGAGCAGCTGTTGCAAATTTATGCAGGTTTTTGAGCCTAAAACATCAGAGTTGACAGACACTTGCAGTTGTTATTAGCTAGTTTTTGGGCTGTGTATTCAGCCTTTAGCGTCATTTTACTGCATATATTGAGCACATACACACCATGTACGCTTCTATGGATGCTGCTTATGTAGATCCATGTGGTCATTGATATAGCAGTTACGTTCTTTGCATAAAGCCTTTTACGTTTGATAAAGAGGATTGTGGTGATGTTTTCTTAACTGGGAGACACCCAGATGTCGGGGTCTCTTTGATGATGTAGGTGGAAGACTTACCCAGCATCGCCATAGGAGATGTATGATAGTTGTTCATAGGTGCTCGATAAGCCTAGTTGGCTTCTATTGGGTAACTGATTATATGTAGTGGAGTCAGTGATTCACTATGCAAGAAAACATGTCAGTACTTGATACACTTATTCGTTGGTGTTCAGACTCTTCTAGCTCCATTATCATTCTATTCAACTCTCTACCATCATGGCATCAGAGGTCTCAGGCACATCCGGTGGATCAGGGTCTAGTGTTAGTGTTTCGAGGAGGAGCTATAACTTGCAGGGCAAAGACCATTTTGAGATCCAAAAATTTGATGGCACAAACTTTGCTCTATCCAAGAATCAGATTAAGATGTGCTGATTCAAAGGAGGCAATGAAGGCTAGTAGATGGGATTTCAAAGAAGCCCGCTGACATGGATGAAGATGATTGGGATGAGTTAGATGAAAACCGTTCACTTGCACCTGGCAGATAATGTTTACTTTACAGTATTAGACTATGAAAGTGCAGAGGAGCATTGGAAGAAGTTATGCAATACATATGAAAAAGAGACGGGATCAAATAAAGTGTATCTGATGAGAAAATTATATGACCTTCACATGAAGGACAGAGATAGTGTTTCTGCTCATCTAAATGAGTTTGATGCTATATTCTCTCAGATACAGGCTCAGAAAATGGATATGGATAAGGAAATGAAAGCAGTATTGTTTTTATGCACCATGCCATCATCATGTGATACATTTTGCACAACTATTAGCAATAGTGCACCTGGTGGTAAACTTGTCTATGATGACATATGTGGAGCACTCTTGAGTGAGGAGATTCATAGAAAATCTATGGTTGGCACTCAGAGTGGAGATGCATATAATGTTCGTGATTCTTACCTAGGAAAGAATCAGCAATGTGGTAGGAGCAAGAACAAGGAAAAGAATGGTCAATGGAATAAGAGTAGAAGTAAATCAAGGAAGAGGGATATCGAATTCCATTATTGTCATAAGAAAGGACATATGAAGAAAGAATGTTATGCATTAAAGAATGCTAAAGCTAAAGGACAGAACGTTGGTGGGCATGTTAAACAGTTACCTGCACCATCTACTTCGACTCTGAAGATTGAAGAAATTAATGCTATTTCTGATGATGCTGACATGTTGACACTTGATAGCACTGTGCCATCTGAGGCGCTTATGGCTGATTCTCTTTCCCACACCTTGCTGCTAGATTTTGGTGCTTCTTTCCATGTGATACCACATAGAGAATGGTTCTCTAATTATACAACAAAGTCTCTTAGTACCGTGAGACTTGGTGACTCTTACCAGTGTGATGTTGTGGGGATTGGAGATGTGGTTGTGCAGTTCATTGATGGTTCAAAATTTACTATGCATAATGTACACCATGTACCTCCGTTATCAGGCATTTTGATGTTAGTTGGTCAACTTGATGACCTCCGTTACAAGGTGGTCTTCTATGCTCGGTCCTTTCGCATATCAAAGGGCAATATGGTTATTGCAAAAGGAAGCAAAGTTGGCTCAATTTATCCTTTATTTGTATCACAGAAACACTTGTTAGTTGTTACTGAACAGCCTATGGCTTGTATTTGGCATGGTCGTTTGGGCCATATATCTCGTAGTGGAATGGAAAATCTTTCTCGTTTTGGCTACTTACCTATGTTATCTTTCTCCGATTTTTCATTTTGTGAGCATTGTCAATATGGAAAGCAAACTAGAAATGTGCATAGAATCCACATTGACTCTTCAATTCAGCCTTTAGATCTTGTTCATACAGATGTGTGTGGTCCTATGCCCACTAGGTCCTTAGGTGGTTCTCTCTACTTTGTCACTTTCATAGATGATGCTACTAGAAAAGTTTGGGTATATCCTATCAAATAGAAGGATGAGGTATTCTCCACTTCCAGAAAATGGCTTGCTTTAGTTGAGACTGAGAAAGGAACTAAGATTAAGGTTTTACGTTCAGATAACGGGGGTGAGCATACCCTCACATGAATTCAGCCTTTTCTATCAGTCTAGAGGGATTCATAGAGAGTTTACAGTTCCTTATACCCCATTACAGAATGATGTAGCTGAGAGGATTAATAGAACTATTCAAGATAGAGTAGTGTCTATGTTGCATCATGCAAACCTCTCACAAGGCTTTTGGGCAGAAGCAGTATTGACTGCAGTTCATGTGATTAACCTTTCACCTAGTACTGCCAAAGGCTTGAAAGTGTCACAAGAGTTGTGGACAGGGAAGCCACCATATTATGATCATCTTCGAGTTTTTGGGTGTGAAGCATATGTTCATATACCCAAGAATCTTAGACAAAAGTTGGATCATAAGTCAAAGAAATGCATTTGCTTTGGATATGGTCGAGAAGGAAAATTTGGATATCGTTTATGGGATCCTAAAACATGGACAATGATTAGAAGTAGTGATGTCATTTTCAATGAGTCTAAGATGTATAAATAGACCATTAAGGAGGTTGAAGGGAGAAGAGTGGTGTTTGAGGATACTAGTCCTCCAGTTAGCATGCATAAAAATGCTGCACATAGGAATGTTCAAGAGAATGTCCATTCAGATCAGTCTGCACATGTTCTCATTCAGCAAACATTGAGACATTGTACACGTGTCTCACATCCACCTGATAGATATGTTCTAGGTTTAGATTTTGTTATGCTAACAGATGCCGGTGAGCCTTCTTGCTACAAAGAGGCTATGAAGACAGAGGATCATTTCAAGTGGGGTATGCCATGGAGAGTGAGTTGGATTCTATTCACAAGAATGGTACTTGGGAGTTAGTAACTTTGCCAAAGGGCAGGAAAGCTTTTCCATGTAAATGGGTATATAAGTTGAAATTCACATCAGATAGTACTTCTGCAAAGTATAAAGCACGACTCATTGCAAAGGGTTTTAAGCAACAACATGGTGTTGATTTCGAGGAAATCTTCTCTCTAGTGGTCAAGATGACTACCCTACGCATGTTGCTTGGATTCATTGCAATGGATGAATTAGAGCTAATCCAAATGGATGTGAAAACTGCTTTCTTGCATGGAGATCTTACAAATGAGATCTATATGGAACAACCATAGGGTTATGTAGTTCTTGGCAAGGAAAGTCTAGTTTGTAAGCTTAAGAAGAGCTTGTATGGACTTAAACACTCCCCTAAACAATGGTACCAAAAGTTTGATGCTTTTATGACATCTCAAGGCTATTCTCGAAGCAATGAGATGCTCAAATGACAAAGAGATCATTGTCTCTACACAAAGAGATGCTCAGATGACAGCTTGATATGCTTGATACTTTATATCAATGATATGTTGATTGTTGGGAAGTCCTCTTATGATTTGTCAGTTCTCAAAAAGAAATTGAGTCAGACATTTGATATGAAGGATTTGGGGGATTCCAAACATATTCTTGGCATGCGCATTACTCGTGATAGGAGTACAAGATGCATATACTTGTCTCAAAGTGAGTACATATCCAAAGTACTTCACCGGTTCAATATGCAGGGTGGAGAGGCATTGAGTACACCTTTACCCACATATGTGAAATTGAGCAAGGATGATTGCCCCAAATCAGATGAGGAAAAGGAATTCATGAACAAAATTCCCTATCAGCCTGTTGTTGGTAGTCTCATGTATGCTATGGTAGCTATGAGACGAGACATTGCATTTGAGATATCTGAGTGGCATTAAGGACAAGTGTCTATGCTTAGGTAGAGGGAAAGCATCCATTATTGGTTACACAGATTTTGATTATGCTAGTTGTGTAGACAATCGTAAGTCTACATCAGGGTACATTTTTCATTTTGTTGGAGGTGCTATCTCTTGGAGATCTCATCTTCAAGAATGTCCAACTGTTTCCACCACAGAAGCAGAGTATGTTGCAGCAAGTGAGGCCTTTAAGGAAGCATTGTGGCTTTCTTGTCTTGCTTGTGATATGGGTTTACCTCAGCATGTACCTCACTTGCTCAGTGATAGTTAGAGTGCCATTGCTTTGGCTAAGAATCCGGTCTATCATGCAAAGACCAAGCACATTGAGGTGAGGTATCACTTTATTAGAGATTGCTTAGCCACTGAGCGCATTATTCTTGAGAAGGTTCACACTCGAGGTTATGCTGCAGATGCTTTGACTAAAGCTCTACCACAGGATAGCTTTAGACATTGTTGTCACTTGATGGGGGTTACTTGATTCTTGATCTTACAGATAGTCACTTTTATACTGTGTAACATGCCCATCAGGTGGGAGGTATAGTTTGTATACTTTCACTCAAGTATTATTTATCATTCTTTATTTTTCTCCCATAGTTACTTTGGCCATGTTGGCCTTTAGTGGGATATTGTTACCATTAGTGTTGATGTGAAAGGACAAATGGCCACCGAACACTTCCTTGTATATGTTCTTTAATAAAACATATAGTGGCCTGGTCAATCACAGATTGTAAGTTTGACCACATTTGTAAGACCTAAGAAGTCTGTCTTCGTGCTCCTCTGTGTACTACATTTTCTGTGTATTCTGCAACATCTATGCGAAGTACTATGTGCAGCCTCAAGAGCTCGGTTTTCTACTCCGAGCATATCGTCATGGAGCTCTCGAGAAGGAGAGCACACTGTGGTGCATCGGCATGGAAATACTTCATTATCTCCACTTTAACATTCAAGGAATACCTTCACGATATATGATGAAAAGATTCACCATTAAGGTATGATCAAATCTAAAGTGCTAGACCTTTGCATATGCGAAAAGATGTTCAAACATTACTTGTTTTGAGAAAGGTGCACCTAAAGAGAACGAGAAAGCATTAGCTTTCATCATGCTAAAGGAAGCATCCACTAATTAAAAGAATCACTTTGTCTTAGATTGATCCATGAGGAATCAAAAGACCATTCCTTGAATGTTCAAAGGCATTTACAACTTCAATATTCTTAATAATAATACAAATATTCATAGGTCTTTGAGATAGATGGATCTTCAATATGATTGAGCTTCATGAAAATCAAGTATAAGTTATACCTTGATTTTCATAGATAAAGAATAAGAAGATTAGACAACTATATCTTTTGGGCAAGCTATTTGTGAAGCTTAATCCTTGAAATCTTTCAAGGTATTAGAAAAATTTATTTAATTAAAGGAATATTTCACATTGGTTCATTCATAAAGAGAAGCATGAATCTTGTACTTTAAACATTCTTCAAAACATGTATCCAATTTGGCTAGAATAAGATGTTTAGAATAGACAATAAGTAAATATGGGTTGATCAATGGCAATAAGGGAGTGAACATAAATCAAGCAAGAGAGATTGGGGATCTTTTTCAAAAGCCTAGAATTCCTTCCAAGCATCATTAAAGAGGTGTAAAAATTTCAAAGATCAATCCTTTACTCATGACATTGAGTACTTAGGAGTATTCAGAGCTAAAGTAGTTTAAGAATAGAACTATCCATAATGGTGGAAAAGAAAAAATTCTTCAAGTCACCTAGATAGCAAGTAGTTTCCAAGAAAGCCCCAAACCACCGATAGTGGTACTTAAGTCTTTTGATTGATATAACCCAAAGGTGTATCAATCTTGAAGAGATTGTTAGCTTTGAATTCTGAAAAGCATTAGCAAATGCTTAGACTTGAGTTGAGGGAAAGGTCTTTGAAAATCCTTAAGGTAATCCAATGAGTTTTAAAAACAGTTAAAGAGATCTTGAAGATAAAGATGGAGTGTTTTTCATTGTTTCAGGATCAAGAAAAACTAAATAGACTTGGAAAAAACTTGTCCAAGCATTGGAAATTGGAATTATTAGAGATTTCTCCAAAGTACTAGCAATAAGCTCATGAATGAATCATGAGATAAGAGAAGAAGTTACCTTGTTAAAGCATAAAATCCTAAGTAGGATTTAATTTTGGAAATAGATTTTTCCAAAATAAGGGGTAAAAGAGGTACAGGGGTCTAGACACACCCTAGAATTTTGTCCTCAAATGGTTTTTTGCAAGAACTCATAGGTGTGAAAAAAGGATATAATACTTTATTCTTAGTTTTTAAATTTGGCATCAATAAGGGTTAGAGAAAGAATTATTAGAAATGATCAAGATAGCATAGCAAGAAGGCCAAAAGCAAGATGTATTTTTGTGAATTGGAGAAATTATCCACTGGTATGGGATAGTGGAATGCTAACTCCCTTTGAGATCTTTCTTTGATGACCAAAAAGAAAAGAACACATAATTCCTAGAAAGCATCAATCAAGTTATCCTTTTCTTGTGAAAGTACATATAGTTAATATACTTAAACCACTAGAAGAAAGGAGAAAGAAATGAAAGAGATTTTTACTCTTCGACTAGAAATGATGCCTACAAAGCTCACTAAATCAAAGTTTTGAATCAATTTTAGGTTAAAAAGTAAACATCCTTTCAACCAAGGTTAGATAGACTAAGTTAAGCACCAAGTTCATGGTGTAGCTCAGTGATGTCAACCTCTTGACTCAAATTAATGTATAAGAATTGCATTTCAAGAAAGAAAGCCTTAATAGATTGAATAAAAGAAAGACTAACTTAGTCCTGGTTGAAGCATAAAAGTTTTGGGTAAAAGAGAAACATCATCAGTTTAAGCTTGATGGGTCAACATACTGATGATGATATCATGCTAGTATCTCATGGTTGGATGATATTTAGTTTTACCCCCAGATTTTTTTTTTAGAGAATTAGGATTTTCTCATAAGATTGAAAATTCACAAGAACTTTGAGAAAAGTGACCTGACTCAGATAAATTTCATTTTGAAATTGCTTTGGTCAATTTGAAATGAAGTTGACTAAAGTAAATGCCACACTTCAACCTACATTTTTTCCATAATTTTCAAGCCTAGCTAGACAAAGTAGCCCTCCAATAGGGTAATACATCAAAGTAAATGTTGGTTGTAAGTGAACCATAGTAAAAACATCTCAGATAAATGTTCAGGTCAACCAAACTTCTAGTTTGATTGCCAAACTAAATAAAAAAAAAATCTCAAAGTATTTTAAGGGATAGAAATCCCACTCCATTTGCTAGTTCCATGCACTAATGATGCCCAAAAATGGGCTAGTACCTTGAATCCAACCATTTCACATGTTAATGCCTAAATAGCACATAATGAAAATATGAGTTGTCCAGTCATGTTTTTTGATCCAACCTTATCCGTCATTCCCTACTTTACACTAGGATCCATTTGTTAAGTGCAAAGGTATATGGAGTTTTGAATCATTTGGGAAGGGATCATAATGTAGGTTCCCCTCTATTTGTTTGGAACATGAGGCAAATCCCACCATAGAGATAAAACATGTTCGTCTAGATTATAACATAAGGCTTGGGGGTATCCCTTTAGTTTTTTGTATAACTATATTTTTTAGGAAAAAAACGTTTTTCAAGGAGGCAAGGGTGTTATATAGTAAGGTTATCACATGAGCATCTGGCTAGTCAGACAAATATGAAATTAGAGATTGATAGATCATTCTCATGTAGGGCCAAATTCTCGAGAGTAGAATTTGAGCATAGGTGCATGCATGGATGCGAAGGATGAGGTCTTAGGTTCAAATCTTATGAGATCCATGGGAGAATGTTTTATCCCAAGAGTTATAGAGCATTCTAGAAGCATCCATTGGAGTTCCAGTTAACTAGTGCACTTGATGTACTAGTTACATGGCCGAAAAGTCAGTTACTATCCAATTGGATGGCTGCTATCCACTTGCCATAGAGAGGACATCCCTTGGAGAGAGCTATATATAGAGAGGCATAAGGTTTAGAGAAGATATCTCTCTAGCACATGGTGTTCCTAATGCTCCTAGTTCTTAGCAATTACTTCATACTCATGGATGAATATAGGGTAGATCCATCGACATTTGCTACACACTTTGAACAAGAAGATTTACTTGAAGCTACCCATAAAGGCTCTATCTTTCAACCGAATTGGCATGCTCAATTATTGAAAAACTTTCATGAAACGATGGAAGCTTGGAACAAGGAATCCTTGCATATACTCCATAATCCTTGCTATGGACCAGACCCCACATATGCAATTGCAGAGCTTTTGCTATTCAAGTCAAGAATGATCCTAAGTGTGCACAACGGCTCAAATATCCATACTTTGCACCCCCCACAAGGACCTTTGACCATTGCATACATGATGGCTATCATTCACCACTAGCTATTGTGACTCTCCTAGATGCCACATATTGTAGCCCATATGTTAGCCAAAAGTTTTTATATGATGCAAACAATGTTCAAAGTATTCAAGAAATCCAAACCACCTCACGTCAATGCACGAGCATTCAAGCACAAAAATCCAAACCTCATGTATAAACACTCCATCACAAAGATTTTCTATGTATAGCACTACCACATTAAATACCTTCCACTTATTTCAAATAGATTTTCAAAGATTTTGTCACTACAGGATTCTCAGAGTATCATTCAGAACCTTTTATCTCCATATCCACACATCTACTTCCTTTGTTTGTGTCTAAAACTATACATCACTTTGAAAACTACCATCTATGCAAACTAGATACACCACGTACCATCAATTGCTAAAAGCTTGAAGCCAACTTGGCAAGAGGCATCCATGTTGCAAAATGCACACTCCCCATTGATTTTTAACACACATACATAGGCAACTCCCAAGAACAAGGGCTTGTCATGGATGACACACACAACAGGGAGGGGAGTGTTGGGCAAGGACAAGGACAAGGCACATCATCAAGTGGCCCAAGTGCAAGTCTTAGTATCAGTAAGACCAAAGAAGAGGAAGCATGTAGAGAGAAGGCCACGTAGTTTAATAAACCATATTTCTTTTATCAACAAAATAGTGATTTTCATCACTATAATTACAAAAAACCCATTTTATAAATACTAGTTCCATTTTGTGCAATACAAAGATTCCTCAATCTTATGGAGATTAGGTAGCATAGTTATATTGAATCTCACATTTTTGGAAACTCTTTTGATCCGTGAAATTGGCTTTAGAACCTATTTTTTAACTATGTTTGACACTATATGTGAAACTATCAAAACTAGTCTAAAAACTATAAATAAAGCATGTAGGCTCACTTTGAGAGCTTGGTTAAGGTTAACTATGAAGAGATGGCAAAGAAAAGAGAAGACCCAATGTAACCATTTTGTTCATGAACGCAAGATTCCATTATTCCACTCAATGTCCTCTTCCTCACATCCATGTGTGTATTCGTGTGTGCACCTTGTTGTGCTTATCACCTTCACATATACATGCATCACTTGCTCATGATCTTCATATCACCACCTTGTCTTCTCGATCAATAATTTATGGTGGATCTTCATCGAAGTTGGTGCTCACCATTTCTCTATGAGAGATGCCCTACAAGGTCAATCCTAGTGAAAATATTAGAAGTCTAAGTTGTTCATATACTCTATTAAATGATTGGGTGTTAATAACCCTCCTTATACTAGGTGAAAAAACAATAGGAGAGGAACATTGTTTGCAAATGTACTAACATTGTTTGCAAATGTACTATCTCCTTGCAACTAATTACTGACCAATATTATTGGACCTTTGGATGTACCTAAAAGTTGAAGACTATTACATGATTCCATTTATTGGTTTTATGTATTCATTCAGTCTTTTAATATTATCCATGAATTGCTATCTTAATCATCTACAAAATCATTTTGGTCCCATACAATCTATACCAAATGAATTTGAGAATGTAAACATATTTACACGATTATTTTTCATTTTCATCTCTATTTGGGATGATTATCGATTATGCGATGTCATGTTTGACTACACAAAGGCTTAAACATAACATAGTCAGAGGAATGAATGGCAACTCTTGAAACATATGAATTTTCTTGTCAAAAGATGTTCCTCTTTTAAGAAATAGATTGTTTAATTCAAACGATGGATTCTTTTAGTGTCTTCTACTAACCATTATATCGTTTTTCATTACAGATTCTATTGCACCAAGCTTTGGATGAATATCCATGGAGATGTGGCTCGCTTTTAATTTTTTTAAACTTCGTACTTACCACTTCATGAGCATTTTGATAAATTTCTCACTTTGTTCCGGTTTGAATATATTCGTTCTTTTCAAATTATTTTATTTACAATCATTTTATGGTTTCTATGGAAAGAATTCCATATTGTCTACATAGTTTGGGGAGTGTTCCACATGGTGGATGACCCTCCACCAAGTGGTCCCTTCCTCAGTTATGGGGTGGGACATACATACATATACAAAAACATACATACTTATACATACATCTCTTGAGTATTGAGATATAGACATACATACGTTATGGATACTAATTACTAATCTTTGTTGGATTTTTTGCCCCTACATCCTTTTAGAAGCCACGCATCTCATCTTATTCCCACTACCATGGGGAGAACCTATTTTAAATAAAAGGGTGTCCATATGTCACATCATAAAAGAGTGGGGGTATGAATCACCCCTTGGGCCCTTTGGTGAGGTGGCATGGATGGAGACTCGGCATTTAAAAGCACCTATTGAAGAGTAAGGTAGAATAGGGCCAAGGGGGATAATTTTATGACTCATTCCATGATGACATACGGCTAGCAAGGTTTGGTGACTGGGAGTCAAACTAATTATGCATCTCTGTGTGTGATTGATGGGATAGAATTGAACCCATGACCTCAAGGAGGAGAGTGAGAGGATCTATCCATGCTTCCAATCCCTTTTGATGGCCATATAGCAGACTAGACAATAGAAGATCTAAAGCCACAGAGTTGGAAGGAACCATCTAACAACTGCCCATGGAGGCGTGAAGCCATGGTAGTGCACGGCTTGAATTGAGGCCTCTCATCATCATCCTTGGGATAAAGAAAATCGGGGCAGCTCCTCTTGTTTTATGCACGAGATGGAGGAAGAGAACAATGGGAAAAACTTCAATTTTAGGTTTAAAAGGTTAGAATTTTTAAATTTCTTCCTTTTTTTGGAGATAAATATGATAATATTAGAGACGATGTGCTGAGGGAAACGGTAAGAGAAGAAGGTGAATCTCTCAAAGACTCCTTTCATCACTTTTGTGATTTTTTTGGAATTTAGGTTTCATAAAGTTCCATTTTCAGAGACAAAAAAATGGCCAATTGAGTAAGGGATGTTGAGAAAATCAAGTGTTTATGGGGAGTATGACATATATATTCTCATCTAGAGTCAAGGAATCCCTCAAATTGCAAGAAAGCAAAAGCTTTAGGTATCTACAAAATAGCCCTCTTGCACGATTTTTGCATAAATTATAGGTGCTATTTTGATTAGTAGTCATTTGGAAAGAGAAATGAAGAGGGATTTTCCATAGATTGGTGGGAAAAATCATGCATACATATAATGTAGTGCATGCAATTTCATATAGAATTAAAAAAAATAAAAAATCGTCCAGTACAATGGGAATTTTAAGCTGCACAAGAACCCCTTCCATCATTCTTTGAGAATAATTCCAACACCTAAATTTAATAAATTTCCATTTCAAGGAAGGGAAAAAGAGGTGCATTATGTATGGATGGATGGGAAAAAGTAACTGAGAGCATGCCATATGGAACACCCTATGGAATCATTATAATAATGAAAATGATGAGCTAAGAAGGTATTTTGCATCCTTAAAGACCCCCTTTTTGCTCTTTTTGAAAAAATTTAAGGTGCAAATTTTAGTAAATCTCTACTTTGAGAGTGAGAACATAGATATATTAAGAATATTCTCATTAAATAATGCATAAATGAAGAGTGCTATTTGTATTATTTTTGGGAATTAAAAAAACCAACAAAAAAGCATATTAGACATGGATTAGAAGCTTGCTAAAATCTACCATCTAACTTTTTGGCAAGAAAGTAAAAATCTTGGTCTATGCCTCTTTCGAGGAGGAATCTAGCATGCAAGAAGGAAGGATTCAGAAATGTGAAAAATATAAGCAAGTATCTTCATATATTCTCTGAGTTTATGGAGAGAAATCATGCAAGAAGGAAGGATTCAGAAATGTGAAAAATATAAGCAAGTATCTTCATATATTACTCTCTGAGTTTATGGAGAGAAATCTAAAATTTACATGATGGAAGAATGCCTTTGGGCACTTCAAAAATCACATTTCCATTTTTTTTTCAACACCTCTCCCAGTTCACTAGTTTGGAATGTCACACTTGTAGAGGCCATACCTTGGGAAAGGAAACTCCAAATTGGATATGCTATGGTGTTGAAGCTGAAGGTCAAGGACAAATCACAGGAGCACATCAAAGAGGTGGACACACAAGAAGATGGAGCAAGTAGGGAGCTCCAAGAAGTACATGTCAACTTTTCATAGGAATCCCCTACAAAAACAGTGATTTTCATCACTAAAACCCATTTTAAATACCATTTTCTATTTTTGTAACTCCATTTTGTTCAATCCAAGGAGTCCTCAAGCTTGAGGAGTTTTAGAAGTATCATCCTACCAATTTTCATAATTTTTAGACTTTGTTTGAGCCCTCAAATAAGCCCTGGAACCTAATTTTTAACTAGGCCGGACACTAGGTCTGGACATGGCCAAAACTACTCAAAAAACTATAAAAGGAGCTACAGAACTCATTTTTTAGGTTAGCTTGTTAGAGAATAGATCTTTTGTAAGAGAACTCTTTTGCAATCAAAGCTTTCCATTGTTCCTCTCTTTGATCTTACCTTGTGCGTGTGTGTGTATGTGTGTGCACGCTTGTGTGCTTTCACTCATGCACTTGTGCCTTCACTTGCTCTTGGTCTTCCTACCGGTCCTCACGTCTCCGCGGATTGACAAGGAGGTGGTGCTTACACTTGAGCTACACCAAATTTTGGCACCGTTGCCGAGGAGAGAGCTTCGGTAAAAAAACTGTCTTTTTTTGTTCATTTTCTGATTTTTCTTCTTCATCTTCATCATCATCACCATCTGGATCTTCTTCTATCTTCTTCTTCATAGAAATTTCTTGTTTTTAGTGCATTTTCACCCTTTTCATACCATCTTTCATGCATTATTGTGCAAGAAGGAGTTAAGGAGTGCAAGGGAGAGCAAGCGCCTGTGTTTTTTCACGATTTTCTGCACATACGGAGCTCGCCATTGCTCGGCGCTCAAAAATTCGAAGTTCTCGCCAAAAAACACGATTTTGACTGAAAATCGCGATTTTCATAAAATTCAAACTTTTTCAAAAAAATACGATTTTCTATTTCCCGCTTAAAAGCTTTCTGAAAAGAACACGATTCTGAGGTCATTCTCAGAATCGTGATTCTCTGGCTGTGCTCAAAATCACGATTTTCACAATTCACGATTTTAAGCCAAAAACACGATTTTGGGAAAAACACGATTCTCTATTGGGTCCAAAACCACGATTTTCAAAAACACGATTTTCATCCAAAATCGCGATTTTCATCCAAAATCGCGATTTTCATCCAAAATCGCGATTTTCACGATTTTCAGAACACGATTTTCACTAAGGTACAAAATCGCGATTTTCAGAACACGATTCTCAAGAAACACGATTTTTAACCAAAATCGTGATTTTCAGGTAAAGACATGATTATGAGCAAAAACACAATTTTAATTCAAAATCGCGATTTTCATGTCAAAAACATGATTTTGAGACAATACGATTTTCAGTCAAAATCACGATTTTTTGGTCATTCTCAAAATCGCGATTTTCAGGCCAAAACACGATTTTCTGTCAGAATTGCATTTTTCACAATTGTCACTAAAAATCGTGTTTTTCACGATTCTCACTCAAAATCGCGTTTTTCACAATTTTCATTCAAAATTGCATTTTTGGGGATTGCTCAAAATCGGGATTTTCATCAGTGCTCAACATCGCGATTTTCATGATTTCACAAAATCTTGATTTTTTCGGTTGCTCAGCATCGCGATTTTCATGATCGCTCAAAATCGCGATCTTCACACAAAATTGTGATTTTTCCAAAAGGTCCTGTTTGCCTGTTTTGAACCCCACGAGCCTGATTTGACATAACTTTTTCATCAAAAGTCCATTTTTTGAGCTCTATAGCTTGTTGGAAAGCTCGTTTTGAATCCTACACGGCCTCAATTGGTTTTTATAAGAATAATGCATGGATTTTCAGATAGGAGAATTTGAAGTTGAACATCAGGTGGGACTAGGAATCCAAGGGGACTCCAAAGGATTTTGGCCCGTACCAAGGGCAAATTTTGGACTCTTAACCAAAGCTTATGAACTTGAGATTTGGTAGAAACCTAGGCAAGGATAGACAAAACATTAGATCTTCTGATGCTAGTGTCAACCATACAGCTAAGTCTTGGGCACAACAACTAAGTGGTTATCCTTACGTACTAAGCTCTGACACAAGTGACTCAGAAATGTCTTTTAGCATGGGGAAACTTGCAGGTGGCTCAGGAACTGCCGATCTACAGACCCTCGAAGGTCCATATAAGACACAATTGGAGTATATTCGGACCAACCGATTAGGTGCTCGAATCTATGAGGATGGCCTGAGGTGGTCAGTGGTCCAACTCAAAAATCCAGATCAACCCTTTGGACTTGAACACCCAGTAGTCAAGTTCGAAGAGGGTTCATACATTGATAAGGAAGGAACCATGTATGTGGTCACCAACCTACCAGATAGGACCGATGAGCTTGGAAATATCATTTCTGAGAATGAGATAGGAGACCTAGAACAAGGAAATGTAGGACAAGGACCACAAACTCCTAGAGGTAAGTCAGTTTTGATCAGAGTAATCACTCCAGATTGGATCCCTCAAGACAAAAAAAGCATAGAACTATTCTTGAATAGAGAAACAGCAGAAGCCTTTTGGAGATTCAAGCCAGATCAACCTAGCCAATTGGGCATAGTCATCATCTATGAGTTCAAGGATCCAGAGATACCAGGCAAAGTTGTCTACCTGGATAACACATCAGAGAAAATGTTCTTGGTAATAGAACATGATAGACATGCATATACTTGGAAGAGTGAATTGATTTTCCCTCCACCTTGGCCTCCAAGGAGTTTGATCATCCCAAGCTCATGAAGCTCAGAGAGAAAGAACTAGAGAGAGACCTGAGGTAAGCTTTGCACTGGGAAGAAAGAGATCAGGATTTGAAAATGAAACACCTGAAAGAGAGAGACATCAAGCACATAGGCAACAAAGAGATGAACATGAGTTTCCATTGCCTAGACCCCGAGAGCACCCAAGAACCCTTAGACCCACTCAAGTGATCAAGGCAATGAAGAATTACTTTGATGGGATAGGAGATCCTTATGATCATGTGGCCGAGTTCAAACAAGTGTTAAGAGCTGAACAGGTTGAGGATTTGTTCACCCAGTACGAGGCATTTGGTTTGACTCTTAAGGGCACTTCCTTAGCTTGGTTTCAACCACTAAGTAGTCCCAACTATCGCGATATAGGTCAACTGCTAGATGAATTCATTGTAGAATTTTCCAAGAGTGGTATCAGTCATAACACATCATCTTTGATCCATAACTTCAAGCAGACACCCCAAGAAATAGTGCGACTAGCAGGTAGAAGGTTCAGACAGTACCTAGAAAGATGCCCTGCTCCAGAGTTACCCACACCAGCCAAACAAGTGGCTTTGTTTTTAGATGGCTTACTAAGCACCAAGTTAAGATCATATGTGTACTTGAAAGAGCCTAGAAGCATAGAAGAGTCTGTGCGGACCTGCATTGACGTAGAAGACAACTTGGGTGAGGAGTTAGGACTATCCAAACTCTATAAAGACTCTGACAGTTCTACTAGTCATACCTCTAGAGCCTCCATTGAGCTAGACGAGATAGTAGAGCAAGTTTCCAAGAAGCTAGGAGTTCAAAATAGACAAATACCAAGACCCACCTCATTGAATCGGTGTTATACTTGCGAAGGTGACCACATGGCTAATGTATGCCATTGCACAACCAAAACATGAGAGAAAGGAATGCTCTATATTGCACTATTGAGAGGAAATACACAAACCACACGGCTCAAGATTGTCCCTACAATAGGCAGGCTGTTAGACAAACTTATCAGCAACCTTACCAACAAGGTAGGTATCAGAACAATTACCAAAAACCATATTATCGACCACAACATCAATATCAAGCACCATATAGGCCACAACCAGTTCTAGGAAACCAACCACCAGCTCCTACCAATGTGATTCTAGTTAACTATGTAGTGGCAGAAGAGAACCTTAATAGAGCATTGGTGCCACTAACCCCATTGGTCTCAGAAAATGGCTTTCATGCTCATAGTTCAGACTACTCCCATGAAGGTAGTCCACATGCTTATTACATAGAGTCACCCGAGCATAGTGAGATTTACTCATATCAATATGAGACACCACCTATGGAACAAAATTGGGAGCCCGAATACTCTAACGTGATGTATACGAATCGAAATTCCAGGCCTCATTTGAGACAAATGAGACCACAAGCCCCTAGAGGACCATGTTTTAGATGTCAGGGCGACCATTTCATTCGTGAATGTCCCCACCCACCGTCTCCGAGTCAAGGACAGGCTATCACAATACAACTTTTTGTCCTGAGTGTGGCAAAGATCATCTCCCCAGAGATTGTCCAAGAAACCCCTCTAGTGCACCCAAGGTTACACCTATTAATGTGGTAGGCTTAGTGGTGGATTCAAGTGCAAGTAGTAGTAATGTGGCCCCTATACAAGCTATCACTAGAGCACAAGCCTTAAAACAGGATAAACCAGCAGAGCAATCAGAGTCGAGTGAATCGGGAGAGCCTAGTAAGAGGAAAACAAGAACATGGAAGGATACTAGAGAGAAGGCCAATCGCAAGTGGAATAGAAAGTTATCTGAACTAGAAGAAAGCTTGAAAGAAGCGAAAACAAAAATAGAAGACATTGCATCTCAAAGTCCCTCGCATGCCGAAACTCCATCCACACCACCTCATTCCACCCCATCACCCATTGTAAATAGACCGCAACTAGGTTCTGTTCTTGCATATCCCACCCCAGAAGGCTTGGACATGATGTTCAAGGCCTACCTGGCTCGACTTCAAGAAGGGCCAATAGCTGCAAACCTAGACAAGAGTTACCCTAGAGTCGACTTAGAGATTGAACGGACGAAAATGTGCATGAAAATGGTAGAAGTAGCTCAAGCTATGCTTGAGACTAGTCAAAAGTTCAATCAGACAGACTCTGTCAAACCGGATTTGCATTTCCAGGGCTTACTAGAAAGATTAGAGCAATTGGTAAACAAACCACAAGTTGCTTTGCCTCCACAGGCTCAACCAGTTGTTGAAAGAGAAAGCTCACCACCAAGGGAGGCTTATGTTCCTAATTCCACGGATGTTGGAACACCTCTTTCAATTCAAGAATACTCTCAAGAGTTCTTACGGGAAATACAAGAGGAGAAATGGACCAAGGAGAAGGGTAATTCCCCTCCTATTTGTGAGATTGATGACCTTCATGATCAATTTCCCCAAGACATTCCACCTATTTACGGAGATGAGGTAGAACAACAAGAAGACGAAAGATTAGATTTTGAATCTAATACTTTAGAAGAGCTGCCACAATTCACTGGCCCCTAGGAATCTGAATCTCTTCATATCAGAGCTCCCACAATATTGGTAAGAAATGAAGACTTAGTGGTTCCAAGAAACACTGACGTCGTGAAGAACACTAAGGTTTAGTGTCACCTCACTATAGAAGAGCTTCTAAAAGCAAAACCTGAGCTACGGGATCATGTGAAGGATCAGGTCCCAAAACTTGAATCCAATAAGCCAAAAGGAGGCTCTAAGCAGAAAGTTCCAGAGATACCTCTCGATAAAATAGGAGACATGTGTGAGGGTGAAGAAGGTAATACTTATCTTCCAATCACCTACCAAGGTTACACAACCAAAGCAATCATAGATTTAGGTGTTGGTGTTGCTATTGCGACCACCTCCTTGTGGAAGCGATGGGGCAAACCCACACTAAGACCAACTAGAATGAAGCTTCAAATGGCAGATGGTCATTTTGAAAGACCTCTAGGATTTCTCGAAGGGATAACTCTAACCACTTGTGGTGTAGAGTTTGAGCACACCTTTGCTATACGTGACTTTGAGAAAAATAATGTTTATGAGATGATCCTAGGAAGACCCTTCCTGCGACAATTGCAAATAGTACAGGATTGGGGAACCAACTCCTTGTACTTACAACACTTAGGGGTGACCACCAAGGTCAATTTGAAGGATTACTCCTTCAGGGATGTACCACCCCTACAGTGTAATCCTATCCACAAAGCAAAAGAAGATTCAATCTCTGTGCATTCTGGAAGTTCTCCTGACCCATCCTGGTTGCATGAAGATACTCATTTGTGGATGTGCAAGGTCGCAGAGGAAGAGGAAAAACGCTTGAAGGCAAGAGACGAAGGAACTTCTCAAGAAGATAGACCAATTAAAGACTCAGCCTATACACCAATGATCTTTCCAGATGAGGAATTTGAGCCTCATGGCTGGTCAGAAACCTTAGCTACTATGGACATTACTATCAATGAAGAACAATGGACACCTCATTGTGATGAGGAGGGTTATGATATCTTAGTGTTCATGTGTCAGCCCTTGCTAGAAGAGTGTGACCCTAATGAAGTCATAAGAGAGGAAGAGGATGACGATGATCTAGAGTCCATTGTGATGGATAGTTGTTTTAACTCAAAAAAGCACTATCTAGAAGATGTAGGAGTGTTTAACCAAAAAGAAGAGAACCTCTCACAAGCATTAAGGCGGTAAATTCAAAGGATGGAAGTGAGAGCAGTCAAAAGAAAAAGAAAAGAAAAGTAGTGAAACAAGAAGAGGAGGAATCATTGTTTGAAGTACCAGAGAATTTCAAGAAATATGAAGTTGACGACAGCAAAATTTTGGTACGAATGCCTAAGAGAGAGGCCATCATAGGAGAAACGTATGATAACAAAGAAAAGACCAAGAAAATTGTAGTAACCATTGAATGGAATGAAGAGAGATGTACGTACATAGGAGATGACCTAAATGCAAAAGAAGAAGCAGAGCTTGTAGCTCTATTAAGAGAATATAGGGACGTGTTTGCATGGCACTATAGGGACTTGAAGGGGGTAGATCCAAGAATATGTTCTCATACGATTCCCATGACAGTTGATGCCAAGCCCACCAAACAAAAACCCTACACATATAATGACACTTATGCAGCTAAAATAAAAGAAAAAATTGACAGGCTGATTGAAGCTGGATTCATCTATGAGATTGAGCATACTGAATGGGTTTCCCCCATTGTAGTGGTGCCCAAGAAGAATGGAAAGTTGCGAGTGTGTATTAACCTTAAAAAAGTTAATGCCGCTACGATCAGAGATAGTTATCCGCTTCCAATCACTTAACATTTATTGGAGCCTGTTGCAGAGAAGGAAGTTTATAGCTTTCTTGATGGATTTTCAGGTTACAACCAAGTAGCCATTGCCCCAGAAGATCAACATAAAACAGCTTTTTCCACAGAGTGGGGAATCTTTGCATTTCGTGTGATGCCATTTTGGCTCACCAATGCACTTGCAACCTTCCAGAGGCTCATGTGTCATGTCTTCAAAGAGTTCTTATGCAAGAGCTTAGAAGTATATGTGGATGATTTATGTGCTCATTTCCAACAAAGAAGATACCACATCCCTGAGCTCAGACAGATCTTCAACAAGTGTAGAGAATATCGAGTGTGTCTGAACCCAGAAAAGTGTGTGCTCATGGTACGACAAGGTAAAATCCTAGG